>CM019064.1:416841391-417467018 GCA_009667805.1 Leptobrachium leishanense | reverse complement strand
GCACCAGACCAAAAGGAAGGGATGAGAACTTCAGAACGGAGAAAGGCAGGGAGGGGGAGTGTGGCACAGGACTCCGGCACCAAGTAAAGATAAAACCCTAGCAGTACAGCTCCTCCACCCAGTGGCAGCACCCCAGGGCCTGTGCTGTAGTTGTGCTAATGTTGTAAACTAAATAAAAACTTGTCATCTCCAACATAATCCTAGAATGGAATCATATGGTGTAAAGAAGCAGCACATCTTCTCCAATCAGCTCTGAAGTACAGTCTGAGGTGATCAACATTTAAGTTAGTCTTGTGTTAAACACGGTGTGCTGCACACAAACAGATTAATAGATAATGAGAATCGTTGACAATTCTCATTATCGACCAGTTGTTTCAGCCTTAGTGTTGTCCTGCCAGTTATACAGCGCTGCAGAATAGGTTGGTGCTTTATAAACAATTTAGGCTGGGGTCAGACCAGCGCACTTTTAACGTGTGTTCTGGCGCACATAATTACGGCCGCACTAGCAGCAGATGACGGGCAATGAGGGCCAATATACGATGTACGGCCGCACAACGCAAGTGGAATTTGAATGCATTTTTCTGAGAACGCTGAACTGCTAGTACTGACGTACTGAGTGCGCAGCTGCGGCATAGCGGCGTGTTTGCGTGATTAGGAGATGTCAGACGCTGCTAATGTCCAGCCTACATAACGTCCAGACGCAAAAAGAGTTTTATTGACGATCCGTACAAAATCACACACGAAAATGCACGTCGTCTGACCGTTTTTGCGCATTCCGTGAAAAAATACGTCAATGCGTTCGGACGCACTTTTTCACGTTCGCAGGGAAAAATGCTTTCGTCTGACCCTAGCCTTAGATTATAAAATTGTGCATAATATACACACACACACACACATCAATTCACAAGAAACTGGTATTCCATAAACTTTACAAAAACTATTTGTTCTCATAACATTTTCGCTCTCCGCCTAGGACTTGGTAACAAGAGAGCATAGGCTGGGGATGTGTATGTAAGTAGTATTTATGAGTGGACGGGTCAATGCTATTTCAGCATCTTGGACACATTCAGCATGGATTCCTACATCGGATTTTAAATTGGGCAAGAAGGGATGCTACTGGGTTTCACAGAATAAAAAAGGCAGGGCAGGAAAAAAAAAAATGGACGCTTGGACCAGTTTTCAAGTCTTAAACCCTTTTGTTAGTAGCTAAAACAAAGTGTCTAAAGGTGTGTGTAGATTACACCTAAATCTTTAGGTCTTGAAAAACCACCTACTACCACCCTCCCCTCTGAGCATCATACACTACCATCAGCAAGCTTTATTAGGCCTATTGGCCTGCTGACAGGACGACCGCCTGTTAAATTGCTTCAAACCTTGACAAGTCTTTATAGTGTAGATACACAGAATTTGTGACTACATTCTCCATATTCGTATGTCATTAACATACTGATACACATTCTTACTTTTCATGCCATTTGCTGTGATTGGTATCTTTAGGTCTTTTGCTCCAAATCTTCACTGTGACTATTACACTTTACAATAAAAAAAAGGTACAAAGTATAATTTAAATAAACAAATCTAGAAGATATTCTCTTTATATTTAACATAACGGGACTAGACAAGCTCAGCATCACCTTACCATTCACCCCATCCTAAATATCATGGGCAAGAAAGGGCTGAGAGATGAAATTATTCCGGTTATTTGTTCTTCTCGCATAAGTATCAGTCTCTGCACCTTACTGTGGCAGTCATTACCTTTCTGTGCTTTTAACGTCTGCTCTTCGATTTGCCGGAGGCGTTCAAGCAGTTCGTCCTTTTCACGTTCTATTCGCTCTTTCTCCTTTTCGGCGATTTCCCTTTTCTTCTTCTCATTCTCTAGCTGTGCTCTGTACAATGAAAGGCACGATTGAAGCAAAAAATGGGACACAGCAACACAAAAGCGAACACAGAATACAGAGGGTTTAGTAAAGTGCGACTTGGACCAGTTTATATTAAACCAGGATTGTGAAAGTCAAGGTTTACGGTGCTTGAAGATTACATTTGATGACCTGTCAAAGAACCTGCATTAGTGAGTTTACCATCATCAACGACAAAACAAACACAAAGTAGTCAACAGACATGTGCACTCATTTTCAGATGACTCTTACAGGGACACTACCACTAACATACGGTATAACTAGATTACTTGTGCATTACAACCAAAAACCACCTTTTAAAATACATATTGCTTTTTTCCACTGGAGTAATTGCATGGAAAAATGAACAACGTTTGTGCATTTTTTGGCAACATTTACCAAACTCTAATAGTAAGTTTTATTTTGTGCCTGTGCTTTATCTTCTACAGCAGGGATCTCAAACTCTGGCCCCCCAGATGCTGACAGCCTAAAATTCCCAGAATTCTTTGAGTGCAATAGATGGCCAGAGAATCGTGGGATTTCAAGTTCAGAAACATCTGCCGGGTCAGAGTTTGAGATCCCTGTTCTACAGTATTTAACGGTTAATGAGGTGGAGGAGGGAATGCTTAGATATGGCAGAAGGGGGTGTATTGGGATTCAGGCTATTATTATTATTACTTCTTATTTATTAAGCGCCAACACATTCCGCAGCGCTGTACAAGGTGCAAAAGGTAAAGACAGGCTACTCATGATATGAGCTGGCAGCTGAATGAGATACGACAGGAAGCTTTAAAGCCTTCTAAATCTATCCCCTGTGCTGTGCTTTGAATACAGGCCACCCAATACAATGATTTGAATCCGTGATAGACCCATAGCCTTCATTCTATGCTCAAAGCCACACAGTGATAGAAAGATACTATGGGGGGGGGAGTTGAGCAGTTTGCAACACAAAAGATCACACAATGGATGCACCCAGTGACACATAGAGCGGAAAAGATTTTCTTAACTAAAACAAGAGAAAAACAAAGCACATGTAAGATCAGCAACATCAAATAAACACACTAAGAACATTTATTTATTTTTGGTGGTAGAGCCCTTTAACCTCTCTGGTGTTCCGATTCTGACATATTCTATAGGTCAGAATCTTAATTTTTTTTTATCCCCCTAACGGTTTTCACAAGTGTGGCTCGGGGTTAAAATTTCATTGCTGAAAGCAGGAACCCCGAGCCACACTCGGGCTGGATACATACCTGTCCCTGCGCTCCCTCGCTGTTCCCCGCAGTCACCTCTGTGCGATCGTGGCGTCCTGCTTCCTGGCTCCAATCTTGCAAGAAGAGAACCAGGACGCCGCAATCACATGGAGGAGAATGCGATCGCGGGGGTCAGCGAGGGAGCGCAGGTACCGGTAATGTATCCAGCCCATGTGTGGCTCGGGGTTGCAGCTTTCAGCAATAAAATTTAACACCGAGCCACTCTCGGGAAAACCACCAGGGAGGTTAACTTTTCTGATATTCGAAAAATCATGGAATCACCTAAGATTCAAAGAAACAAACCGCCAGACAAAACCAGCCAATAACGAACAAATGCAGTTGACACGTTATGAATGAATGCACTCGTGTAGGATGCGGTGGTTAAGTGCTGCAAAGCCGCCATTTTCAAAAGGTTAAAAATACACATATAGAGGACATAATGACCCACATAACACCCTATGCCCTTCCCAGGCCATGTGAGGCAGGGGCATATAAAGTTATGGGGGTCATTTTGAGCCTCATATGCTTTTATTTATTAGGTTTTTACAGGGTGGCTATCAAGCTCTGGCCAGCCGCCAGTAAAACCTTGCAGCTCCTGACTTCATACTGCAATTCGGCCCCTACAAAAGAATGTCTTGTTATTTTCGTGTGATCGCTATTTGTACAAACTGAATATTCCGTCGTTTTCTGTCCATACATACAGGTACCCCCGGTGCACAGGCTTACTATTCCAGTGTGACACTTTCATAGTCTACGCAACCTAAACAATATCCAAAACCATAAAAACTAATCGGGGTTATTCAGAAAGCGCCGGCATTTGACATTATTGGAAACAGCGAGAAATGCTGGTGTTTTAACAAAGAAAATCCAAACCGCTGCAGGTATGGATGCCAGATCAGCCATGTATTGCTGGACACATAATTTATGGAGGCCGATGGGCAGTGCATGAAAAATATAAGCAAAATATATACTGTATGGTAAAAAATACATGTATAACCCTATATAGAGCGTGCACCAAATATCACAAGTAAAGCGGCTGTTCTCTTGTGCAACAAACCTGCAGGAATAGAATATGGTAGTTACTGGTCGTATTCAGGTTTCGGTACACGTGGCAAGAATTCCTCAAAAATAATATGATAGTGCAATACAGTTTAGAATAAATATACGTTACAGTTCTGAATCCTTGAGGAACATTCAGATCGACTGAGGAAGGCGAACTAGCCAAACCGCTCCGATTACAGGCCCGGGACTCGGTCACTGGATTTATTCAGTACTAGTGAATTTCCCATTTTTTGTATCTTCAATAAATATATGCGATTTTGCACATTTGTGGTCCGGGTGGCACTGTATTGTGTACTTTGCATCCTACTCCAGGGTCGCAACATTTGGGGACGACCCACTACAGGCGAGACACTGGCCGTAACAGTGTTAAGCTGGCGGCACACGAGCAATTTGGTGCTTGCGTGCGCCTGCACTTCCCTGCGTCCGTGCTGTTTTGACAGGGAGGGCCAACCACCGGACGTGAAAAAGCCCTCCCCGTCAAAAAGCTAAACGGACGCTGACAGGGATACAAAGCGCGATCCTCCATAGGAGGATTGCACTTTGTACGCTGAGCGCAGAGTGAAAGGAACGCCCACCCTCACGGACGTTCCTTCCCCTCTCTGTTAACGCTCGTGTGTCGCCAGCCTAAGCGGGACTCCAGCATTGGTGAGTGTATTTTATTTTGATCAACAGTGAATATATGCTTCTACAGATGTTTCGCACCATGGGCGTTCGGTTTTTAGCTCTGAGGCTATAAATCGCAACAAAGAAAGGTAGCGTCACCCTCTATTTGACCATAGGGCTTCAACACCAGAGCCAGGTGTCATTGCGGCTCTGTAGAATGTGAGTTGCCTGTAGCTTATATAAGGAACATTAAGCACCGTAACATTTATTCTAAAACAGAATAGCAATATCATTTTTTTTTTTGATTGTCCCGTGTACTGGAACCTGGATACCAACAATATTATAAGTACCATATTCTATTTCTGCAAGTGTTGCACAAGAGCACATCGATATTTGATGCACGATCTATATATATAGGTTTTTTGTGCCAGAGAATAAAAAACTTTTGCCTCAATTCTATAGATGATTTTTATAAAGATTTAAGTTTTGAGTGACTCCGGTGGATTCCAATGGGAAATTCAGTCAGGTCTATTCAGAGAAAGGTGACAACCAGGAGAATAACAGGAGAAGTGGAAATTCTAGGTCAAAATAGCCGATTTGGAAAGTGAGGGGGGGAAAAAAAAAAAAAAGAATTTTTCTGGTTTGGCTATTTTGACCTAGAATTTTCACTTCTCCAAAAGTTCGCCAGAGTTTCACCTTTCTCTGAGTGTCTAAGCACCGGTTGTACACAATACTTTTGTACATGAAAAATATAATCTTGCACGGTGTAAAATGCATTTGCAGCATGTAAGACTTCAAAGACGGAATCCCAGGACACCTGCTCTGATTACACAACAGATTTCACTCATGCAACACATGAATTATACATACTGCAGGGCAACAATTCCCTAAGCTTCCCCTCTCCAGGAAATACTATAGGTCCAGGAAAACCTTGCTGATCTGGCAACCCTAGCTGCTGATCTGGCAAACACCAGTGCTTTAGGAAGAAACCTTACATATTTAATGGCTTTCAAGGAAAGAAGGAGATTTTATGTGGTAAACAGCGGCTTAAAAATATAAATATAAATACAAATATGTAAATGAAACTGAATCAATACTGCCTGGATCTCAAACTCTGGCCTCCCCAGATATTGTTGGCCTACAACTCCCAGAATTCTATGAACGCAGAGGATGGCCAGAAAATCATTTGAGTTGTAGCTCAGAAAAATCTGGGTGGCCGAAGATTGAAACCTCTGTAATAGAGAAAGGGGACGGGGTGTGTGAATTGGAGGGCGGAGGTGAGGCGAGAACGAGCGAGAGAGAAAGAGCACGCACTCGTTAAGCTTATCCCGATACGAATACAACCACTATGAAAAACCTTCAGAAAAGATGGATCTAGAAGACGACACAGGAGGTGGTCAATGAGAGAAGATGTTAAGTCACTGACAATTTAGCCCACAGTAGAATCCGAGACCCTCGATGTGTCCAACTCATTCTGCCATCATTTAGCCCATTAACCCATAATATACACTACTGACTAGTATATGGAAAGGTGTGGGAGAAGGATCCCAAGGGTGGGTTTTAATGTTTGATTATATCAGGGGTCAGCAACCGTGGCCCTCCTACGATGCTCAGCCACTCCGCTTAGAGAAGACTCAAAAGGAAATGACCAAGATTGCCAACCCGTGATTAAAAAGCTTTAGGAGCACTCCATAAACTGGCAGTACAACCCGGAAGAACACCAAGCGATTATGGATGAAAATCGAATAATCACAGCTGGAGACGATGACAAACCCAGTATGCGGGACAGAATTCAGAGCTCCTCGACTCAACAAACCTGGTTTCAGCCAAGAGGTCTGACGCCATGCCACGGTAGAGTCCAAGGAGTGGCGGATCATTGGAGAAGACTTCAAAAAAGTGCAGTGGCCTGGCTTCAAGGCACGCCAAGCCCGTTAAATGTATTCCTGCTACAAAGACGCTTTAAACACACTGCACTGTGACACGATGAGGGATTATCAGGATTACTTGATAAGCCAGAGGAGCCGCATCACAGCACACTAATAACCACCGATTTGTATGGCTACGGGATACGGAGAGTGACATGTCCAGGAAGAGCGAGTGCAAAGCAGGACAGAGAGAGTGACACATCTCAAACAGACTCGGCAGCAGGTTAATTAGCTCCTTCGCGCATGTTAAACGGTCTTGAGAAGCAGAAGTGACCCGATTGATGTAAACGGCAACATAAAATACAATAATGACTAAACGTCAGCCAAGGTACAATCCATAGCAATTAAAGTGATTTTTCACTAAGGGCCTATTCACTCTCAAGTCGAAGCCAAACGTTAGTGCTGCTCTGAAATAACAGCCAACATGGGCAGTCTGTTACGGTTTGACTACTCAAACAGCAGAGAACTTAGAAATATATATCTATATCTCTTTCTATCTCAGACCAAGATCTCCGCACTCTGTACCTGCCACGTCTTTCTGCTCTGGTGCCTGGAATGGGTTGCCACAGTACACCATTCCGATATCCTGCTACATAGAGATTTCAAAAATGGGTAGAAAAAACACATTTTTATTAATGTACGTTTCAGTCCACGCAGGCACTTAAACGTCGATTAAAGAAAATGTATTTTTTCTAAGTCTCTATGTAGCAGGAAATCAGAATGGTGTATTATAATCTCTGGAAAGCAGGGAGAATTAAAATCATATCCAGTCACCATCTCAGCTTCTCCATTTTCCTCCTTAATATTCCACACTACCTCTGCTCCAATATTACTGCTTTAAGATTATTAGGTCTGAATCAGTGGCGGAAGTACCAGGGTCGCAGCGGTCGCAGTTGCGACCGGGCCCTGGCATTCCGCCACTGGAGGGGGGCCCTGCGCCGCCCGCCAGATTCCGGCAATCAGCGCCGGAATCTGGGAGCCGCGCGCTGGCCGTCCCTCTCCCTGCGAGCGGCCGCTGACATGCAGCTTGGCCGCTCACGTGGGATAGGAACCACCTGACCAGCGCACGAGATCCTCTGCGTTGATCAGGTGGTTTCCGGCGAGCGGCCAAGACACATGCTTACAGCAGCCGCTCGCCAAGGAGAAGAGCAGAACGCCGGCGGAGCCTGCCCTGGGGCCAGCAAAGGTAAGAGCTGGGGGACCCAAATACCCATGAGAGCTGGGGGACCCAAATAGCCATGAGCTGGGGGCCGTATATACCCATGAGCTGGGGCCCTATATATACCTATGAGCTGGGGGCCCTATAAACCCATGAGCTGGGGGCCCTATATACCCATGAGCTGGGGGCCCTATATACCCATGAGCTGGGGGCCAATATATACCCATGAGCTGGGGGCCAATATATACCCATGAGCTGGGGGCCAATATATACCCATGAGCTGGGGGCCAATATATACCCATGAGCTGGGGGCCAATATATACCCATGAGCTGGGGGCCAATATATACCCATGAGCTGGGGGCCCTATATATACCCATGAGCTGGGGGCCCTATATATACCCATGAGCTGGGGGGCCCTATATATACCCATGAGCTGGGGCCCTATATATATGCATGAGCTGGGGCCCTATATATACCCATGAGCTGGGGGCCATATATACCCATGAGCTGGGGGCCCTATATATACCCATGAGCTGGGGCCCTATATACCCATGAGCTTGGGGCCAATATATACCCATGAGCTGGGGGGCCCTATATATACCCATGAGCTGGGGGGCCCTATATATACCCATGAGCTGGGGGCCCTATATATACCCATGAGAGCTGGGGGGCCCTATATATACCCATGAGAGCTGGGGGGCCCTATATATATCCATGTGAGCTGGAGGCCAATATATATCCATGAGAGCTGGGAGGCCCTATATATATCCATGTGAGCTGGGGGGCAATATATATCCATGTGAGCTGGGGGCTATACTATCTTTGTTTTATTTTGCAGTGAAAAATAAGTAAAAATACATAGATCTTTTTTTGGGGGGGGGGCCTTCGTGGATTCTTGCACCGGGGCCCTCAGGTATCTAGTTACGCCACTGGTCTGAATTTAATACTTTCTGGTTGGTTGGTCTTAAATTCTCTTTTTTGGCAAACTCTCATCCTCTGTTTCTCCCTCTCCCAACGTCGCAAATAGCCCACTCCTGTTAAAGCCTACTCTGTGTGTTTCTCCATACAGCAATCATATCAGCCACAGACATCTTTCCCTGCACCACCACCTGCCCTCCCACCCAGTCCCTCTCCTAATCTTATAGCTCTTCCAGCTGCTTATCCTTTTCACTGATTACCCTTACTAAACCCAAGCTTCTGGTTCCTTCCCCTTGCAATCGCTGCTATATTCTAACTGTCCACCAACTCCACACTCCCCCTGCTCCCTTTTGTTTCACTTACCTTTGTCCCTTAGATTGTAAACTCATGGGACGTCTGAGCACTTTTATAAAGTGCTCTATTAGCAAGACAGTTATTTTACGGGCAGAGTCGTCTATGCCTCCTGTATTATAATTAGATCTCATGTTTGTGCTTCCCAATTGCAAAGCGCTGCGGAAGCTGTTGGCGCTATATAAATACTGCTGTAACTCTTGAGTCGTCCATGGCAAATAATGACTTAGTTTACAAATGTTACATGATCGCAGCATTGATAAACCAGAAGGAGGAACATTAGATTATATACAAACAACAGCCTCCCATCTATTGCTGCATTATGGGAATCAGAGTCCACTGCAGCTGCACTGACAGACTGTATGCAAACTGTAAATCCTTTCAAGCTCAGATGGAAATTATACATGAAGGGATTACCATTCTGCAAAAACAAGAGTGACGGGAATAAAGTGTTCTTCATCCCTCCAGAAAACAGTAAGTGTGATCATGGTTGGGATTACAATCTCTAGTAATATATATATATATATCTGCTATAGATAACGTGAGTGTAATTAAACGCAGAGGATTAAGAGCTCTTATCCAACATATCTACAATGTTATGGGTTTATTAAAGTCTGAATTGAAGCTCGCTGCAAAGTCTGTGCAATACGTCACCAATCTGCCTGGTTTCGTAAAGATGTAAAACAACCGGCGTGCCAAATTCCATATTTGTTCCCTATTTGTGCCTTACAGTCAAAGTGTTCTCCCCCTTTCTATGAATCAAGAATATGTCCAGATTAATAGCAACGTTTATGCAAGTTTCTTAATAAAATAGATGGTAGATTTGCATATGAAGTGCAGGAGGGCATTAAATGGCGTGTAATGTAGCTCTCTCGTAAATGATGACCATACCTTTCCAACTGCTTCTGGTGTTTCTCCTCCCTGGCCTGAGCCTTCATTTGCTGAACTTCGATGGTGTCTGGCTTCCTCCTCCTCATGTAAAGCTCATGATTTCCCATGCACAGGGCCAGGATTCTTTTATTAATTCGTAACCGAGGTGCATAAAAGACGAAATCCTATGGAAAAATGCAAAAACCATAAACTAACTTTACCAAATCACCGTACTAGGGCTGAAACAACTAATCAATTAAAATAGTTGACAACTATTTCCATTATCAATTAATCGGTATTGATTAATCGTCCTGTGTACAGCACGCACTGTTTAGGCTGGCGGCACACTAGCAAACATTTTGCGTCCGTCTGACCGTACTGTTTGCTGTCCGTCGTAGCTTTATAAAGGAGTCAATTAAACACCCCACACAAAGCCACCGGGGGAACTTGTTCATGGACGGGCAAAGCATAAAGCCACGGACGCAAAATAACATCGACGTTAAAAAGCTAAACGGACGCAGAAACAACGCTGCCATGTATTTTCCTAGGGTGTGGAGACAGACATTACGGACGCACTTTATGCAGTACTCACAATATCTCCCGTGAAAAAGTGCGTCCGTAATGGACGCAGTACAGTATGCTAGTGTGCCGGCTGCCTTAGAGTCAGACTGAGTTAAAACGTATATAACCCCAGCTTTGGAGTTGATTGAAGAAGACACGCCGCTGCTTTACTAGATAGGATTTAGTTCCAGGGTTATATCAGACACAACCAGTTTTTATTTAGTTTACAACAGTAGCAGAACTAGAACACAAACCATAGGACAGGGCTCAAATTTTCAAGTCCCAAGTTACTAAGTAGTTCATAAGAGTTACTCGCCACCAGTTGTTCCACCTAACCCCTACCCAGCCCTTAACTCTGCCCCTAAACACACACCCTTAAATTATCTTATGAAATTACACTGTTAAAGGTTTTATTTAGACTAAAGTTACAAAAAGAACATTAATATCCAGACATCAGACCCCAGATACATTTATACCCAGTCATCAGAGCCCAATGTGAGCAGAGCGAGGAGGCAGGTAAGCTCCTCTCCACCCCCAGCCAGTGACAGACGAGCTGGGTCAGGTCAGGCTGCTGGCACACGAGCGGATGTTTTGCGTGCAATTTGCTATCCGTCGTAGCTTTTTAATGGAGTCAATTAAGAACACCGCAAGATGCGCCTACGCACTTGTTCACGCAGAGCCTTCGCATATTGCTACGGACGCGAAAATGACATGGACGTGAAAAAGCTAGGCGTCCCGCAGGAACTACGTGCTGCTTACTGTGGGTGTGAATATTTACCAGCGCAAGTGCGAAGGCCGGCACACTGAAGCATCGTCGGTAATAACTTACTGATGGTCTGTTGAACGCAATTTCTCCCCTCAAAATGTGCGTCCATTATTGACTCACGCAGTACACACAGTATCTCCCATCAAAAAATGCATCCGTAACGGACGCACTGTACGCAGTACCTGTACGCTCGTGTGCCAGCAGCCTTAGGCAGCGGATTCCTGCCACAGTGCAGCTTAGGGAAGGTGGGCTGCACGGTGGCACTGCCGGAATATGGAGCACAAAATAATTTATTGTGCTGCCTGCATGCGCATTTCCACTCCCCCTTAATTTCCACTCGCCAAATGAGAGTAGGTGAGTGGAAGCTTTGAGCCCTGCCATAGGATACTGCCACTGGATGAAGGAGCTGTATTGCCTGTGTTTTATCCTTACTTGAAGCTGGAGACCTGTGCCACCACCCCACCCTCCCTGCCACACCCTCTTTGGCTGGGCACTTCCATTCTCTCCCTTTGCTCTGGTCTCTTTCCCCAAAGTCACTCCCACACTCCGATCTGGTCTTTTGTCCATACCACTCACTCGAACACTCAGGTCAAGTCACTTGAGCAAAGTCACTCCTTGCCACCTCCAGTCCCTCCTCCCACTCCGTTTGTTCACGAAATTATTTAAAAAGGGAAAAACTATGCACCCTGACCACTTTAGCTTATTAATGCCGATTTCATGCTGACATCTCTATCCAAGCGCTCGTAGAAATATTCATTTGGGGAGAAAGCAAACACGGGCCAACTAATAGATTATGAGAATACACCGAACCATAATCTGCTCAATAATCCAGTATCTCCAACCAGACTCAATCGATTCTACCTAGTCGCTGCTACAGTACCATAAACAGCGAGTTTTGGTGATGTGTCAAAATAATAGTAATTGAGGGGGGGGGAAAATCGAAAATTCAAATCGCTGATCCTCATCTGCTGTTTAGTATTTAATATAAAGTATCAGCAATGCCCTGACTGCAAAAGACAGGACTCGATAGTGCTTATGGGCACTTGTGTTTGCACCCATTTGTTGGTAGGTCACCATTTCCTTCAGATAATTTAAAAGTAAAATCCCAGAACTTTGAGCAGTAAAATCTGTTGTATTGACGGTGTTGCTCAGAGGCTTTGTGTGCTGTCCCCTACGTCTACATTAGACCCTTTTCAAGTGAACCTTTGAAAGCAATATGGATGCACAGATACTAATATAGGTGTTGATCCCAGCATTTGCACAAGTACATGTACAAATGCCCCGATACCTCTACCGATAACGGAAGCCAGCGCTGGGCCAGCTTGCCATTATCTGATGGGCGGGGCTGCTAGCGGAATGCATTAAAAGAATTCCACTAGCATTCTGCTTCGGCTGGCAGCGTGGTCTTCTGAGCGGCCGCCGGCTTGTATAGGCTGTGGCATGGCCTCCAGACCTGATCTCATAGGGATCGTGAGAGCGCATCACAGCCTATACAAGCTGGCGGGCACTTGGAGGACCACGCTGACAGCTGAAGCAGAATGCTACCGGAATGCTTTTAATGCATTCTGCTAGCAGTCTCTGAGGTCTGAGTGGGGATACATGAATCTGGGGTCTGAGTGGGGATACATGTACAGTATATCTGGTGTCATTACAATATTAAACACAAACTGGACAGGCTTTCATCAAAATCCTAAATTATTTATTGGAAAGCAGTCACGTGACATTAAATAAAAGTATTGGTACTCAGTATCAGTGAGTACCTGAAAAAAGTAACGGTACTCTTACTTGGTCTTAAAAAAATGGTATCGGTGTAACCCTAGAAATCAGTGTGATATCTCATTCCTTAATGAGATATTATAGGGCTTACAAACCATGCCACAAAAGGCTAGCGTAGAGATCAAATAAAAACAAAAATCTTTATTACGTACATAAAATTCACAAACTTCTACAAAGAGCAGACCAAAACATATGTACACAGTCCCAGCTGAAAAAACACAACACCCCTAAATATAGTACAGCTATTAAGTATCTTGTTACAATTTGCACCTACCCATGGGAAACTAATTAAGAAATATTAGAGACCAATGCTCAATAGGTATTCCCCAAAAGCACATGCAGTAACACTATGAACAGTACACAACCCGATATATGCAAAATAATCGCGTAACCAGAAGACAAAAAACACAACGATCTGAATTCATAACAAAACGAAAAAAAAGAAAAAAAACACCCCAGACCTGGATATAGAAAACAAGGATACAAGGATTCAAAAGTGGGGCTAGAAATTTTGTGAATCTGCATCCGACACGCATTTCGCTTTCTCTCCTTACAGACTCTGGCTTTTTGTGGTGTGGTTTGTTGGATATATTTCTTTGGGGTTATCCCCCGGTGTGTGAAGTAGACGGTCTCTTGTGATAGGTGTTGTTAGAGGCCTAACAATAGAGATCCTTAAATGGATCTATATGTCCCATGTTGGACTGGTTATAGTACTGTAGTGCTTAACCACATCATTCTGGAATCTGGTGCTGCCATTTTTTCCCTATGTGGGCATTTGAGCAGTGCTGTGCAAACGGCACTCAGTCAGCGTGCCAGCAGTCCATCAGGTGCACAAAGCGAGCACAGGGCTGCTTGGTAGGAGGACTGAGATCACAGCTGTCACCAAGGGGGTATGCCACTGGAAGGGGGCAATAGCTGTTTTGTTTTGGTTTTTTAGAGAGAATTACTCCTTTTTCCTAGGTGTGTGTTAGCAAAAATTAGAAAACATGCCAAAATATATATGAAATGACTCAAATGAGCCCGACCTCTGGTGGATATGACAGGTGTGCTTTAAATTCCTTTTCCTCAGAAAACATCCAAGAAACTGAAAATAATTATGCAACAATGTCACAATTTAATTTGCATTAAATATCCCCATAAAAGGTGGAATTTTCAATTTCTGGGGGAGCTGTATGGTCTTCCTAGAGCAGCCTATATAGACGCTGTATATTCTATTTCCTCCCAGCTCATTAAAACACCATAGGACGGGATTCATCCTTACCGGAGCCTTTTTATCGATGGGCTTTATAACAAACTTTTTGTCGTTGAATGAAATGTTCCTGATTTCACTCCAAGGGAAGCCAATTTTAGGTGTCAACCTAACGAAGAGAGAAGAAGAAAAAAGAACTGAGTCATTGGCAGAAAGGTAACATTGCATGTGCGGCTCTGACAAACAAATAGCAGGGTGCAAAAGAGCGGAGAAAATTGCAGCTTCTCTGACCGATGTGTTGTGCGGTAATAACCACATAGACCTATAAGTACAAGTTAGAAAGCAGACATCCAAAGCATTCATTTGGGGAGGGGAAAAAAACTCAAAACACAACCAGCAGAAAATGAAAGACTGGAATCTGGAAAACTTGTAATTTAAGGCATTTTACGCTATATAGAAGGTCTTTGAACCTTTTTTTAATACCATCATTGCAAGTTTGTGTGTCTATAAACAAGCCTGGAAATGTGGGCTCGTTTTGACCATTAAAAAGAGACATTCTATTCTTTTCCCTATCCATTATAGTTTTTTTCCCAACCTCACCGAAATAAATTCACCATATTGAAACAGATTTTCCCTTGAGTATCGAAACATAAAATATTGCTTTTGGTTTAATTCTGATCAAGACACGGTTATACAAGTTGCCCGATGTGTCTCGCGCTCCACTTTCTCAGACGTCATTCCTCATCCTGGTTCTGTGTTACAGATTTCTATTGTTTCGGTTCTAAACACTCAATGATGCGAATGAATGGCAGGAATACACGTGTTGTCAAATGTATCATAACAGATTGGAAAAAAATAGTCTGACACAGACATGAGCATTCAAGAAAATGATAACAGGATATGGAAAAAAAATAATAATTTCCAACCATTGTTTAAGAACTTGAGAAAAAAGAAATTTTACTTTTTTTTTTCCCTTTCTATTTACGGGTTTTATTAAAATAAATCAGTGAATAGCTGCAAAAAGAGTCGCTCAATATTTATAAATATTCAGTCTATCAACTATAACTAAAAACTAAACTGTGATCCAGTTTTGAGAAAAAGAAAAAAGGCCGGTAAAATCCAAAGAAGTATGCTTGCGGACAATTACGCACCGTAACGCAATACAATGTGTGTATATGCTTTTAGATAGTGTTTGGAGTCTTTCACTTTATGTTACGGATTCATTCATTTTTACGAATGATATATTGTAACCAAAGCTCCCTCCATGCCCACACTATACATGGCTGCGGTGTCTGTTGCAGAAGTGTGGATGCTAGCCTCCTGCCATTGGACTGTGGACCAATATGGCAGAGCCAACTCTAAAAGACATGGGGCATAAATGGGCACCTAAGGGTTAACATGTTAAATGTAATGGTATTTTAGGAGTTTAGTTTGTGTGTAACAGGTCTATTCAAAGAAAGGTGAAACTCAGGAGAATTGGCAGAAGAGAACAATCTAGACCCAATAGCCGATATAGAAAGTGAGATAAATGGGAGAATTCTTCTGGTTTCGCCATTTTGACCTAGAATTTTCACTTCAGTCATTCTGAGTTTCACCTTTCTTTGAATAGACCTGAATGTAATCTAATGTAGCCCTATTGTTCTTGCGGTCTGTGTAGTTGTTTGCCTTTAGATTGTTTTGAGGTTTATTTTTCTAATCTTGCCTAGTGTGTAACTGATCAGGTTTCTCCGTCTCCTGAAGGAATTGACATTGCCCTCATGTAGACAATGTATTCTATGGTTTGTGATATTTTACAGCCACCCCGTTTCCCATATAAACTCCATCTCCAATTAAAGATCATTCTTCTTCCCTGCACTAAGTCTTGTCCGGTGTTTAGGGAGAGATACATAGAATTATACAGCACTCCCTCAAGTTCTGGCTAAGGGTTGTGAGAGAAGGAAAGGTGCTGCGGATCAGCTTGACTGGAGAGAAGGGACGGACGCTGTAACAGGTTTGGGTCGGTCTGGTCCTCAAGCCTTGCCGTCACAGATATATCATGAACATACATTGCACCTGCCATAGTCGGAATCACATGGATTTTTGGCTACAGATCAAACGGATTAAAAATCCAATGCTTAAATGAGGGTTTCAGCGTGTGAGTCTGTTTCTCGATTGGCCATTTAGCACATTCATCATACTGAAATGAATCTCTAAAGCGGATATCTCCTTTATCAAGTATAAACAGAGTGCTGATAACGCACGTTAAAATATCTGCTAAATTAACGTGACACCGAAAAATGGCTGAATCGCAGACAGAAAAAAAAATAAAAACCCTGCAAAATATCTGGGAACTGACCGCAAAAAGAAAAATCGAGCCCTAGGTTAACACTACAGGAGGCAACTTTATTAGCCTCTGACAATCCACAAGAAAAACAGGTCATTTATGTAACATTTTAGGGGATTAATGCATAGCGTTATACAACAATGAAATGTGATCTTGTCCTCATAACATACATGCGTTACAGGATATGCCTGTGGCTGTAAGTGTAGGTTTTTTATTTAATATGCGGAAGGAAGATACAATGGATAACAAACCAGGCCATAAGATAAAAGTGTCACCGTCACAAAGCCTTACACAATGCCCCCCAGATGTTTTGGAACTACATCTCCCATGTTGCTCAGCCACTCCTTATGTTCAGAGTCTCCAGGGAAATGTAGTTGCAAAACATCTGGAGGGTCAGGGTTGCTGACAAATGCTTTACAGGACCCCCTGCAACAAAGCAGCAGTTAGAGGAAGGAATGCTCCTGAATGGACCGCATACAGATTGTCATGCGTTAAAAAGTAAAGCAGTACTGTGAGACTTACTTGTCGTCATGCTCATAAATATTCAGGCCCAATGCGTCAACACCCAGCCAAAGCTCTGTTCCCTTCTTATTTTTTATTTCAAAATAGTTGACGCCATACATCTCCAGATCCTGAGCGATTTTCAAATATTCCATCATCGAGTCTTCCCTGTGAAAACCATTGAGAAAGAAGAAAAATAAACAACTGATTATTTACACAAAGACAGGAAGGTGACCGGACTAAAGTGCTTTAAGTGCATTAACGTTTGTAAATTCAATTTGTAGAACATGGAAGCAAAGACTCCATGCAGTTTAAGCATTCATTTTAGCCGCAGCGAGGGTGCTCGTGGATCCAGAGCATGCCAATACAATGGAAGGCGGTGGCCCAGGCGCTCCAAGCTGACGTTTAAAAGGCAATACTTACTTGTAATTTTAAGTTTAATATCTGATGTTTTTCTTCTGTAACCAACTACCTTTGAACATATCTGAAAACACTACAATAAACATAAAAAAAGGCAAAGCTTTGCGCAAGAAACAGCGCCGTCTTTGCTGATGATGGACACCGAATCAGGATTTGAAAAGCCAAATCTAAATTCAATGCCAGAGCTCAGATGGCAGCCATGTCTTTGGTGTTGGGCACCGTGGAGGCAGTGCTGCCGACGTCAAATGCAACCCTGCTGACAAAACTGCATAAGGAAAAGCCGACTGACTCCATAGTATTAGACGATGTTATCTTCAGCGTTTACTCAAGCCAACGTTGGCAAGTGCAACTCCGATCACTGTTGAGCTTTAGAAAATCGCAGCTGGTGTTTAACCCGCTCCAGTGCAATGCACCGCAATCTTCCACATCTGTGGAAAGAGCCCGAAGAGGGCAGTAGCACAGCATTGCTGGATTATCCCTCAGCAGCGATGTCTATCCTGCAATCAGGCTGTAGGTGAGAGCAGAGGGCTGCCCTGCAGATGGCCTTTCTGCTCAGAGTTGTCACTCAACCTGGCGGCATGCGACCGGATGTGAGCGACAGCAATTTTTTTTTTCTATAGGTTTTAGCATTTATTTTTTTTAACACACTCGCACACAAGAGATCGAGGAGAGAACCGATCGAGAGATCTATCAAACGAGACCAAATCGTACTTGGCATGACCGGTACACTTCATTATAATATACCCATTATTCAAATTGCCTGTATGTCAATGAGACCGGTATCACTGTGCAGCTTCTTAAAGACCTTCTCCATGTGCTATTTTTGCCCTAGGAAAGTCAGCTAATCAAGGCTAGCCATTGATCAGCTTCCATAAACTCCAGGGTGCCGTTACCTTAGCATGCTTCTGTGCTCTTCGTGCCAGGTCTGTATTCTTTCTTCCCACTGCTCCTTCGTCAGTTTGTGCTGCTCCAGGACTCTAAGAAAATGAACGATCGATAAAAAGGCAAAATTAAAACCGTGTCACTTTCCACTCCTAAAATAATTACTTAAACATATGGAAGACAGAAAGTTTTTATTCTTGGGATCTAGAGAAGCAAATTTCTGCATTAAATGTTGAATTACCCTTTAGTGTGCGTTGCTTGCTGCGTCCGAGCATTTAATCAGCACAATGCAGGCTTTGTTTAATTCGGAAATAATGAAAAGTTTCCACAGTCTGTGCGCCTAGTCATCATCATGCTGTTCTTTGACGGGGATTGGGCAGAGAATGGAAAAGGAATCAAAAGATCATCCTTTCTCCCTTTCATTGTTTACGTCCAAACACTTCTGTGAGTAAATTAAAACCTTGACTTTTTATGTATGTGTGCTCTTTCAGACAGGATTTAAAGGGATACGGTCATAGTAAAATGACTTTTGCCCGTATGACAAGGCACCGATCCTCAGCTTACATAGATCAACGGTTTTCACGGACCTGCAGAATGTATAAAACGGAGATATTCAGTTTTAAGGTTTCCCCCCTGTTCCCTGCGGCATGCCGCAGGAGGAGGACGGCTGAGAGCAGCGACGCATCCATGCCTGCCTCTCATGATCAAATTGAGGGCCTGACCACAACCCAGACGTTAAAGGCACCATGCAAATTGGTAACATTTGTGTTTGCAGTTTTCCATTTGCAGCTCGTCTGTAACATGACCGAGCCACTTTGTCAGCAGCTGGGGTCGTAATACTGCTGAGCCAAGGTGAGAACATCAGCGGTGATATGCGCGGCAGGTGTTATCTGCTCCAGGAATCCATATGACTCCACAGAGATGGGAGGAGAGCTCGCGTGAAAGAGATCTGGCCAGGGCGGCTGAGTGATACATGTAGGAACATTGGGACTATTTGTCCCGTGTACCTCAGCCCATGGAACAAGGAAGCAACGGACTGCACGGCTCTGTCCACCGAGGAATCCAAAAGGGACTGCGATTTTTCTGTGTGTCAGCTCTGTGTTGTGTGACAGTGCTGAAGCGCAATCACTTAACACCAGGGTCTGAAAGACGTCATTCTTTTCAGAATATTGTCAGATGGAGAACAAGTTGGTTGACATCGCTTGTTATCCATCTGCCGGGGCCACATTATCGTCTCCCACACAAAGTAGAGGAAACGTCAAAAGGTACAGTGACCTGGCGCAGTATCTGAGATGCAATAGAAAATATATATATATATATACACACACATACACAGACAGCGCACGCGCCATAGCACTGTACTTTGCGTCTCGGTTGTGATCAGGCCCTGAATATATTTTTTATATAATTATATAGGTCAGTGAAAAAACACTGATCTATATAAAATAGAGAGGTGCCCGTGGCAGGTACACTTTGTTAAAAATGTACCCCTCCTTTTTTGCCCTAGAATTATTTGACAGAGGCCGCTGACAGCATCTGTGAAACTAGATGCATATAATATGGATTTATTTGAACAGATTAGGTGTAAATACTCACTTTTTCTTCCTCTGCATGCTTTGCTCAGCTTCAACTCCGAAATTCAGAGGTCTCTGCAGCTATCTAACGCAAGTGGGGTCACTTGGAACGTGTGTAATTTTGTACGCAAGCTCCCCAGCATCTGATCGGGACGAAGATGTGCGCATGCACTACCATGACTAGTCCATCAGTTTGGGGGGGTAGAGTGGCCCCTTAATGCAATAGGTACAAAATCCTGTTACTTCTACATGATTGGATATAACCAAAGTACGCCCAGACGACTGAAAACATATCCCCAACTAATTGGGCTTATCACCCCTATAGTCTAGGATTGTTGCATTCCTTGGGGGGGGGGGGACCACACCTGATCTCTAAATGATACATCAGAATTATTTTGTAAATACTTTTTCTGTCCCCTCTTCCTGTTTTCAAAATTATGCAACATGGTCTCCTTTGCAGGAGAGATGGATGGAAATCCATATAGAAGAAAAGATTTTAAAAAATATAAATCCCTTTCATTCTTGTATTTAAATAGAACCAATGTTTTATCAAACATTTTAATTCACACGGTTATCATTAAAGAAGTACTAATGAGAATATATTATTATAAATAATAATGTTTAGGTTATGCAGCAGGAGGATTCATGACGTAATTCAGGAGTCCGCAAACCTGACCCTCCAGATATTTTAACTACATTTCTCATGAGTTCAGCTAGCCTAGTTAGAGGCCGTGTATCATGGGATATGTAGTTCCAAAACGTCCAGAGGGCCAAGGATGCTGACCACTGAATTGCAATGGTTACTTTATCTTGTATAAGACTTCCATTCACACCATCACTCTCTTGCCAGGGTTTCTGCAAGATTATTTTTGGCAGTTTTTCTAGGACGCACGATCTCCGATGCTTGGATTTGTAGTTCTCAAAACTGAATTTGTGTCGGCAGGTACAGAATATGCTTTGTAATCTCTGGAGAAAAAATAATCCAAGAAAGTCATTCTAAAAATGAAACCTCTCTCTTGTTGCAAGTACAGGTCGGGCTCCCCTTCTGCAGAATTCTAAAATTCAGAAGATTTCAAACACCAGAGTCCTCTGAGCGTCCTGATTTTATGGATTCTGAATCGGGGTGCTGTGTATGGTTGCTACCGCTGAGGAGCGCTGTTCCAGAGCAATGCAGCAGACCGCTGCACATGCTGGGAGACGCGGGCAGCCCCAGCGTGTGATATGCTTCTGAGTCACACTGACTCCAGGCAGCATGTCAGCGGAAAAAACCCGCCGCAGCATGTACACGCTGGAAGCTGCAGCGGGTAAGAGATTGGGGCTCTCCCACCGTGATTTCCATCCTCTGAAACCTTGGCTTCTCCTGGATGCTGAAGTGCAGAAAAATACGGAACGCGTGGGGACCTGACCGTTCCAAATTAGGGATGCTAAACCTGAAGTATGATTGTAACAATCAGCAAGAGGGAGTCTATATGGAGCATATTGTGATGTTAAAAGGAGTTTAACCCACTAGTGATTTAAACCAAATACACCCTGATTAAGGACCATCTTAACACAGCGCTTCTCTGTGCTTGAAGAGGCGCTTTCATTTGGTTGATCACTTTTGCATATTAAGGATTTAGTTTTCCCCTCACACATTTGCTGGAGTTTTGCTGAAATCACCGTGGAATTTACTAATCACAACCTGCATTGACCCTCAGAATCTGAACATGCGCGGGACACTTTTAAAAAGCAGTAAAAAGACGATGAAAATGAAAGCTCTAATTTCTTGCTATCATGGAGTATTCAGATTTTAAGGCAGGCTCTGAGTATGATCAAGTCCAGTAACCAAATGTTCATTGGTTTTATCTAGGTCACTTTATTATTATTATTATTTTTTTTTTTCTTTTAAACATTGCATGTCTAACGTTGGGCAGATTGTATTGGCTGATTTCAGCACCACCTTATGAAGAAAGCATTCTTTGCATTATTTGACTATTATAATGGAGTACGGACCACCCTCCCTGCTTTTGCACCTCTACCTGTCACAGGTGCCTCATGTGGCTCTTAAACCTTTATCCCCAGGAGTGTGTCCCAACGGGTTAATCTCAAAACAGATGTCATTAGGTTATGTCACAACAGGAACTGGCCAAATCAAATATATGCATGTAGGTGGTTTCATGCCACCTATAGCACAAAGCACTCCTGGTGTAGGACAGCTATTAAGATTTATTTCCCTATTGGTTTGGCTTTATCATTTTGTTTGTTGTTTGTCGTGTAGATTATTGTACATTTTAAATTTATACCTGTAAAGCTTATATAGTTTTATCCTATCACCATGTCACAGGTTTCTTTTACATGGTACATGAAAGGGAATCAACATGGGAGAGTATATTTAAAAGAAAACAAAGTAGAAAAACAAGAGGACATAGTCTTAGATTAGAGGGGCAAAGGTTTAAAAGTAACATCAGGAAGCATTATTTTACTGAGAGGGTGGTGGATACATGGAACAGCCTTCTAGTAGAAGTGGTACAGGAGATGGATGTGACTTCGAGGTGGATGCAAGAGACAAATTGCTATCAAGGTTTAATGGTATGGCAACCTTTGAAAGTAGCGATGCATAGAGAAAAAGAAAACAGAAAACAGGGGGCAGCCTCCAAAAAGAAAAACACAGCGGGGGTAACCCAAAACAATGATATTGATTAATTGCCAAATCTCCTCCTTTGAGAGTGGATGCGAGTCAAAAACGTAACTTTTAATGGAAAATACTATAAAAAGATGTAAGAACCCAATGTTTACCATAAAACCTAACAAAAAAAAAAAAAACATCAAAATGTAGGGAATGGATACCAAGGAACCACAAAGCAGACAAACAAACAATAGGAATAGCCAGGCCAAAAGTTAGGACAAAAAAATTTAAATTATTTTACAGTTGCAAGACCCGTAGAGCATAGGCTCTGTGTGTTGGTCTCGTCGTACAATCAAGGAATCCCCCTGTTACTGAGGCATCGTGATAGTAATGCTGTACAGATATTATAATAGCAGTAGGAAATAGGCCTTCGAGTGTGCGTATAGTGAAAAGGGAAATCATTTAGAAAGGCTACTTTGTATCCCAATGTTGCTTATATCACATCTCCACATCAACACGTACTGGAAAAAACTGCACTTTATACAATGTGAGTGCTCAACATACTTAAAAAGTGCCAGAGCTGACCGTGCCTTACACTATGCCTCGGGAGGGAGCTGATTGTCAGGAAATCCGTTATATTGCATAGAAGCTCTACATGTTTCACTGTATGCCAGTGTCACCAGGAGCATTCGCTTAGCAGCAAGCTGTACAGCTGAAAATTTGAGTGACAATCCACCCAGTCTCATATCCTGTGCTTAAGATTGGCGTTTTGATTGTTCTGGGACAGTGACCCTCAGATGTCGATTGCCTACAATTCCCAGAATTCTTTGAATGTAATAGATGGTCAAAGAATCATGGGAGTTGTAGTTTAGACACAACATGTGGGGGTCCCAGATTTCACGTCGCTTGTTCTCAGAGCTATACCTGTATAGTGGGGTGGGTGCTTGCTCCCTGCTCGTTTATTGCTTTTTGGTTTATACATCATTATTTCTTTACAGACCAATAAATGCTTTCAGTGAATATTAGCTTTATAATGTTAACGTTAGAGATCATAAATAGATCGACACACGAGATAAACTAATTCCTGGTAAAACGGCTTCTAATTAAACAAAAGCTTAGAAGAACTGCACGTTATGATGGTCCGTACCGGAAACACGCTTCACAAAAGGAGATCAATAAAAGGAAAAAAAAAAAATATATATATATATATATATATTAAAAAATCCTTATAAATACAGGACAAAGGCAGCTCCTGACACACATTTTTGAAGGCAGAACGTTTCACAAAGCAGGCTTCCAAATCGGTGCTAGTTATCACAATCTATTGTCTGAAAAGAGAGCTACAGAAAAGGGAAGTACAAAGTGTTTGCTTCCCTTAAAGAGGGCAAGCATTTCATTTCCGTCCTCTGAAAACGCAGTAATCAGTGTGCAACAAGAAAAACCTTGTGGGATAGTACCATTCATCATGAAGAATGGACAGGCCGAGGCATCGGCATGGCCTCCACCGCCGTCTGTTCAGCACTTACCGCTGGGGCAGTAGTCTGTCGTTGGTCAGGTAGCCAGGCTTGTGGACTTCCTTGGAGTAGTCCCCATATTTGGCTTGAACAGCATAGGAGGCTAGCAGGACCGCAGTCTCTGGAGGGCAGTAAATTTCGTCATTTAATATAGCTTCTTTCACTTGCAGAAAGAAAAGTCTCTGTGTGATCTCTTGAATCAACTCCTCTGACACGTCCTCTGGGAAGAACTTGGCTCGGAACTTAAACTGAAGTGGGTTTTCTTTTCGGACGTCTTGATGGGTCACCTAATAAACCAGAGAGACCAGTCAGTGAGTAGGCAGGGGAGCACATGCAGACAATTTAGCTCCATTCCATGAGTAGAGGAACACTCTACTCATTCCTGACCAGTTTAAAACACTAAAGTGGTCAGGATGTGAGGAGTGCCCCCCCCCCACCTTCTCCAACCTCCCTTACCTGTAGCAACAACCTGGTGAAAACGCTGGGTGACGTGAAGAAGTCTCCATCAACCCAGCATCACCGCAGCGGGTGACAACAGCACACTCGCTGCATCTCCCCGAGACCGTCTTCTGTAACAAGCGCTCTCAGAAAGGTAGCAATGGATTGGATCTGCGCATGCGCCTACAGCTCCTATTCATCTTTCTGCGAAGACGCAACTTGTGTATGAAATGTGTACCAGTCCATAGCATTGTGCAATTTGTGGTAAAGTTCTGTAGGAGAGCAAATTGCAAATAAAAGCTATAGGGACCTCCAGGTTTGAAAGCCCCTGAGCCGAGGAGCAGAAGCTGCGTGCGCGAGGGAGAAAAGGTAAGCTCACCAAAAACAGCAATAGAAATTATGGGGCTGCAGCAGCAAATGGCCAATAATTTGAGGGGGAAAACAAAACCCTTTCCCTTAAACCGTAATAGAGAGATATATATATTCAAATCAAATAAGTGAGGAAATGCGACACCTAGTTTGGAATGGAAGCCATTATGAGTATAGAAGGCAAAGTGATAATTGTCGCTGTTTAGTAGGCTCCTAAAATAGCACCTTTGGTCACGTTTTATAGAGTGTATGTCCATTAGGTCCAGAGCGCTGCAAATCATTATTACCCAACATTCACAAGGTTATGTAAAATTAACTATGGTGTAAAGGTTTGAAAAGAGACAGACATACATACATTTTGTGATGGAACCTACTGTCACTTGGGCATCTGGAGGGGGCTGAGGGCTAGCCTCCTGCCCAGTGACTATAGCCCGTGAAAAACTATTGGGGAATTGGTGGACCTTTTAAAAAATATTTGTCTTTTCACAGTTTTAAATATCTGCCAGTTAACTAAGGATTACTGATGTCTGTGTTATTCCCTTGTGTATTTATTGTAGAGTCTGTTGTGTATATGGTGTACATTCCCTCTATTATGTATCCTATCTCTGCATTAGTACCTGCTCACTCTATTGTGTACATTCTCTAAGAAATTCCTTTTGTTTTACCCGCTTTCTCCCTCCCCCTTCTCCTCCCAGGAAATCCCATTGTCTATTGTTTGAAGGTCCTGTGCAGTTATTTGATCTGTGATGTTATCTGTTTGGTTGTATGCAAAGGGGGTTGGTCCTTGGCTGTATCTTCTGTGTAAATAAACTAGCATTCTGCTTTGGATTTTCAACAGTGTGCCTCATTCTTTCAACTACGGTTAAAGTTATGGGGAGCTGTTAGGGAAGATTGCTCCAGCGACTGTTACATGGAAGAGAGCCCGCGGACGGAGCTATTAAGTTAGGGTACAGTCGCTCCATCACACATACATACATATTAGGGAGAGAAAAAGGGGTGTGTGAGGATCCTGAGGATGAGCAACAGCACTAGTGGCACTAGCCTGCTCAGGTCTCACAAGGTTTTAGCTTGCCTGTGCCATTACAGGGATGAATGCTCCATATGCAAATCAGTCTGCTCTCACCCAATGAGGGTGGCCAGTACTGACTGCTAAGGACGTCATCCCTGCACGAGGTGCAGCAACCCCCAACGATCATTTCAGCCTTGTTAGGCCTCATCAGGAGGGTATAGCTGACACACCTCTAGGCACATCAAGCAAGGGGTCCACATCCTGACGACCCTGTAAACTTCTAGTGAGAGAAAAGGGGGGTGTGAGGATGGGCTATACCCTCCTGACGAGGCCTAACAAGGCCAAAACGATAGTCGGTGGTTGCTGCACCTCTCGTGCAGGAATGACATCCTTGGCAATCCGTACTGGCCACCCTTTTTGGGTGAGAGCAGGATGATTTGCATATGGAGCATTCATCCCTGTAATTGCACAAGCAAGCTAAAACCTTGTGAGACCTGAGCGGGCCCCACCGTAGAGTAGGCCACTAGTGCTGTTGCTCGTCCTCGGGACCCTCACAAAAACACCTCTCACATACATATTAGGGCTGTAACAAATTATTATTTACATAAAATCAGCCAACTAAACAAAAGTTTACTTAAAAAGGAACATTATGTAAAAATAACCCCCCTGCCCTTTCCCTTACACAATTTGCACAGTGTACGTAATTCGCGTTCATAATACGCAAATTGTATCACGTGTAACTTGCATACTTTTCGCACATGAGGTATGTCAGCGCCTGGTCAGAGTGATGGATTGATGCGGTCGGTGCAGCTCAAGCCAAGTCTCTGCTTTATCCCCAAATGAATGCTGCAAGCACTTGGAGCATGGAGGGTGGGGTGGTGTCACAGGACTCCAGCTCTAAAGTAAAACACTGGTTGTACAGCTCCTCCACCCAGTGGCCGTACGCCTGTGTTTGTGCTAAAACTCAGTTTTTGTTCAGCTTAGAGAAGTAGCAAACTGGTTATGTCTTACTTAACCCTAGAACTAAATCATAGCAAATAAAGCAGCGGCACGTCTTCTCCAATCAGCTACGAAGTAGCGTCTGAGGTTATTAACGTTTAACTCGGCCCGATTCTAAACAGTGTGTGCTGTACACAGACGATTAAATCTATAATGAAAATAATGGTCAACTATTCTCATCAACGATTGTTTCAATATAGATTAAGAATTCTGTTCTGTCCGGCAGATGTACATGCTGTGCAAGCAGCCACTCTAAAAATAAAGACCTTAAACTTCAAATGAAACGGCTAATGAAAAAGAATCCATAAATATAACCAAAAGGAAAAAAAAAAAAAACACAAGAAGGACAAAGGAGGGCGAAGATAATGAGAACCAAAGCAGCACACAATACCTTTTTATTCAGCTTCAGCCATGTGGAGTAACCCTTACTGTCCACGTATTGGAGGCCAAAGAACCAGACTTCACGGAGACCGACTGTTTTCACCACCTACACAGATGATTGGGGGGGGGGGGTTTACAAAACAAAGAACTTAATAAAGAGACTTAATAAAACATGCGATATTGGTAGCTTATTAATAGAATAAAAGCAGCAGATGCGCTAAAGTAGAATATGAAGTAGGTAAAAGGTAGCATTACTGGCGAGTAAGTGAAGATCGATTTATGGGAAGAAACATTTACTTTCATGAAGACTTACATATGTTTATTTTACAACAAATTGATTTAACGTTTATTAAATAAAGACTTATACATGTACATAAATTTAAGGACAAATTGTTAAAATCAGGTTAGTTTGGCCTCAAAACAGGGTCATTCCTTGACAAATCCACCAATGCATATTACTTTAATGTAATGGATTTGGTTCATTTTTGGTACATCTGTACCTTACCATGAGAGGTTTTAAAAAAAATATTACATTATTTGTCCACCCGTTTGAGATATTGAACTTTTAATATTGCCTAAAAATGGCAAAATTCGAATTCACACTTAAAAATAATGGAGTTCAGAAAAAATTTAATTTAAAAAATAAAAATTCAGAACTTTCACACTTAAAGTGGTACATGTCTTGTAGTCAGTCCAAATTTCAAAAGTAGTATCTCAAATTGTATAAATTATATTGTTGGTAGTGATAAAGAATTAAAAATAGACAAACATTCCTATACCTAATAACAAACCTCTTTATTCTTCTCATGGAAAGGTACAAATGAACCAAATCCACGACATCAAGTTACAAAATGAATTTTTCATTGGTTGAGGTGACATGGAATGACCCAATAGGATCATATGTGGCTAAGCCTGCTGATAGGTCCAGAAATATTGGGACATGGACACAATGCTAACATCTTTGGCTCTATACACCACCACAATGGAGTGGAATGAAACAAACACAATGTGCTTTAACTGCAGACTGTCAGCTTTAATTTGAGGGCATGTACATCCAACTCAGTGAACGGTGTACGACTTACAGCAGTTTGCAGATGTGCCTCCCACTTGTTAAGGGACCAAAGGTAATGGGACAGAATAATAATCATAAATCAAACTTTCCCTTCTTAATACTTGGTTGCAAATCCTTTGCAGTCAATCACAGGCTGAAGTCTGGAACGCATAGACATCACCAGACGCTGGGTTTCATCCCTGGTGATGCTCTGCCAGGCCTCTACTGCAACTGTCTTCAGTTCCTGCTTGTTCTTGGGGCATTTTCCCTTCAGTTTTGTCTTCAGCAAGTGAAATGCATGCTCAATGGGATTCAGGTCAGGTGATTGACTTGGCCATTGCATAACATTCCACTTCTGTCCTCCCTTCAAAAACTCTTTGGTTGCTTTTGCAGTATGCTTTGGGTCATTGTCCATCTGCACTGTGAAGCGCCGTCCAGTGAGTTCTGCAGCATTTGGCTGAATGTGAGAAGATAATATTGCCCGAATCACTTCAGAATTCATCCTGCTGCTTTTGTCAGCAGTCACATCATCAATAAATACAAGAGAACCAGTTCCATTGGCAGCCATACATGCCCACGCCATGACACTACCACCACCATGCTTCACTGATGAGGTGGTATGCTTAGGATCATGAGCAGTTCCTTTCCTTCTCCATACTCTTCTCTTCCTATCACTCTGGTACAAGTTGATACTGGTCTCATCTGTCCATAGGATCTTGTTCCAGAACTGTGAAGGCTTTGTTAGGTGTTGTTTGGCAAACTCTAATCTGGCCTGTTTTTGAGGCTCCCCAATGGTTTACATCTTGTGGTGAACCCTCTGTATTCACTTTGGTGAAGTCTTCTCTTGATTGTTGACTTTGACACACATACACCTACCTCCTGGAGAGTGTTCTTGATCTGGCCAACTGTTGTGAAGGGTGTTTTCTTCACCAGGGAACGAATTCTTCGGTCATCCACCACAGTTGTTTTCCGTGGTCTCCCAGGTCTTTTGGTGTTGCTGAGCTCACCGGTGCGTTCCGTCTTTTTGAGAATGTTTCAAACAGTTGTTTTGGCCATGCCTAATGTTCTTGCTATCTTTCTGATGGATGTGTTGTTTCTTCAGCCTAATGATTGCTTGCTTCACTGATAGTGACAGCTCTTTGGATCTCATCTTGAGAGTTGACAGCAACAGATTCCAAATGCAAATAGCACACTTGAAATGAAATCTGGGCCTTTTATCTGCACATTGTAATTGGGGTAATGAGGGAATATCACACACCTGGCCATGGAACATCTGAGAAGCCAATTGTCCCATTACTTTTGGTCCCTTAACAAGTGGGAGGCACATCTACAAACTGCTGTAAGTCCTACACCGTTCACCTGAGTTGGATTTACATAGCCTCAAATTAAAGCTGACAGTCTGCAGTTAAAGCACATTGTGTTTGTTTCATTCCAACTCCATTGTGGTGGTGTATAGAGCCAAAGATGTTAGAATTGTGTCCCTGTCCCAATATTTCTGGACCTGACTGTATATACACTGAGAGGCCAGATTATTATGACCACCCCATCAGTACTTCGTTGGGCCACCTTTTGCCTTCAATACTGCGGCGATTCTTCTTGGCATTGACTCCACGAGATGTTGAAAGCGAGGAATCTGACACCATGCCTGATGAATAGCACAAGTTCTGTGAGATTTGATGGTTGTGGAACTAGCTGCCTGATGATTCTTTCAACTTCGTCCCACAAATGCTCAATTGGATTGAGATCTGGTGATTGTGGGGGCCACTTAACCTCCCTGGTGGTGTTCCCGAGTGTGTCTCGGGGTTAAATTTCACAGCTGAGAGCGGTATCCCCGAGACACACTCTGGCTGTATACATTACCTCTCCCTGCGCTCCCTCGCTGATCACCGGCAGCATCCAGGAGCACAAAACTCACTGCATTTCTTATTCACACAAAGAGGGGCAGTTGCTCATCAATATACCACCCACTATCCTTGTCAATGTCCCTCAATGGTGAGGCTTTAATAATGTGTGTGCGCAGTTGCAGTCTATGAGTAAAATGTAGGAGTTCGCGTTTGCATGCGGATACGCTGGCACAATGTGTGCACATAATGAGGTAGAGCAGGGATACAATCAATATTACATTTTGGGATGTGGTGAGAAAATAAATCTGGACCCAAATCCAATCCCATACAGAACCCTTGTTAGCAATGTAATTTAGGGCTGAAACGAACCGATTAATCGACAACTAATCGATAATGAAGTTAAAGGTTAATAACTTCAGATTCTGCGTTGGAGCCGATAGCTTTATTCTGTAGGATTTATTTCTAGGGTTATGACAGACATAACCAGTCTGTTTTTATTATGTTTGCAACTCTAGCAGCGTTATGGAACAAACCCTGGGATACTGCCACTGGGTATGGGCGCTGTACCGCTGGTGTTTTATACTTGCTTGAAGCTGGAGTCCTGTGCTACCAGCCCAACCTGCCTGCCACCCCCTTTATGATCTGGAGCTGCCATTCTCTCCCTTTAGTCTGGTCCCCTTTCACGAACTCTCTGAAAAACTCCGGTCTTTTGCCAAACCCACTCCCGCTCATACTTGGGTCACATCCCTCGCCCAAGCTCACTCCCACCACCGGACCCTCCTCTCGCTCAGTGGCTTTAGGAAATTATTGTAAAAGGACACACTAATAAGCTAAAGGTTTTAGGGTGTGTAGAGTGGTCAGCTGCATGTAGTCCCCCCCCACCCTGCTTTCGTGCTGACATGTCTGAGCACTCGTAGCAACGGGGGGGGGGGTGGTGGAAGCAGACAAGGGTTTAAGCTGCGCACACAGCATCAATCCATCACTCCGATCAGGTGCTCATGTACCTTGTGTGCGAAAAGTACGCAATGTGCACTAAAGTTTATATACACTATGCAAATTGCTTACGAAAAAAAGGGGGCAGGGTTGATTATTATTTTTAATTTTTTACATAATATTCATTTTAAGTAAAAACAAAAATCTTTATTTTTATCCGACGAATCGATTAATCGAAAAAAATCAAAATAAAAATCAGTTAATCGTTAGTTGCAGCCCTAATGTAATTTATATTTGAATATTTAAGGTCATACCGCATTGTTTAAAGTGATTTTTAATGTTTGGGGTTTGTTATTTCTTTATTGTTTAACTTGGCAGAAACAAGATAAATCTATTTTAGATTTGTTTTCTGGTTAGTCACAATGTTTGTAACACCCTGCGTCCTGCTACCGTACAGAGAGAGGCAGCAAGGGGTATAAATCCTGTCTCTCACCTGATCAAACAACTGTTTCCCAGTTGTATTTGGTTGGATGGCAAATTCCAGTTCTGCATCCATGGTGGTCACCCGTACATTGATCTAGAAAGAAAAATAAAAATGGAAAAGCACACAAGTTACTGTAGCTGGCTTACTCAGATTTCAATAGAACTTGCACACAAACATAAAACTATAGCATTCTGTGTATTTATACATTACAGTATTTAAAACACTGCTCAGCTCCTCCACATCATGGTGCCACCATCCCATTTTTCACTTCTCAGTTAAAAACTAACTTTTAATCTAGGGTTGTGATCAAATGCAAGAGCACCGAGAGGCATTGGCCATTCAGCAATGCATAGAGCGGTCCACTGCTATCCCACACAAGTTGATCAGGCAGAAGGAAGGCCTTCATTTTGGAAGGCCGTCACAACTTGCCAGGGAGAGGGGACTCCGATAAGGATGCACCGATACCATTTTTTTTTTATTATTTTTTTTTAAGACTGAGTACAAGTACCGATACTTTTTTCAAGTACTCACCGATACCGAGTACTGATACTTTAATGTCATGGGACCGCTTTTCAATAAGAACGGACCTCCTATAAAATGCCCCCAGCTCAAATATTTCCCCAGCTCCCACATATTGCCCCCAGCTCACACATATCTCCCCCCCCCCCCCAGCGTCTTACTTCGAGCGGCCGCTGGCAGAGGTTGGAGCCCAGCCACACGTGGGGAACCACGCATAGCCGTGGTCTCGCAAGATCGCGGCTTGTGGATCCCAGACGAGCCACAACTCTTTGCCGGTGGCCACTCGAAGTAGGAAGATGCCGGAGGAGCCTGGCAGAGTGCGGGAAACCGGCCGGCAAGCCAGCCCAGCGCTGGCTTCTGGTATCGGTTTAGGTATCGGGGCCTCTGCACGAGTACCAAGTTCTCGTGCAGGTCCCGGTATCGGCACCGATATCAATACTAGTATCGGTATATCCCTAGACTCTGATTAAATGGCTCTCAGCTGGAGTGGCAGTTTAAAAGGGACGACCTACTCATCCTGATCATATTATCTTTTTAAAGTGGTCAGGAGGAGTGAGGAGCATCAACCCTCCCCTCCTGATGCTCCAATTGGGTTTAATTGCTCATTGAAGTGGAGGAGTTTCCTGCATTCCACCCAGCAGCAGCCGGGATTTAGAATTCCCTGGATGCCCATCAATAGTGACATCAACACACAGAAAGCGTACAGACATCACCCTCTGAGACCGACCATGATAGCGCAGTCTCACGGAGGCAGTGATGGATCAGATGTGTGTGTGTGCAGCTCTAATCCATTGCTCTGCATATGCGTTACGGAACTTGCTTGCAAAGTGCACAATTTTCGGCGTCGATGCTACATAAGTTGTGTAGGAGCACAAATTCAGTTTCTGTTTTGTTAACTTTTTTGCTCCGCGTTGTTAAACCCATGCTCTCATATTGCCTCCCCACGTCGTAAATACCTGGCATATACAGCCCACACTAACTCTGCAACCTCTTCACACAGCTTCAATCCCACATCACCCTCTGCTGTCCCTCCCACCCAGTGCTGGTCTACAATTTGTAGCTTCCTTTCCAGCTGCTTCCACTTTGCAAATCACCCTAATAAACCCAAGGTTATAGCTCTTCCCATGAAATGTTAATCTGTATATTTGTGTTTTGTTTTTAATATCTTGCATTTATTACTTTGTATTTCTGTAACGACTAACAATTCAATGTTCTTGAACCCAGGACATACTTGAAAAATGAGAGAAATCTCAATGTGTCCTTCCTGGTAAAATCCTTTGCAAATAAAGCAAAAATGTAGCTTGCTGCTACAAGCACTCAGATATGAGGTCTTCACGAAATCCGGGTGAGAACAGGGGGCACTCCACGCAGCTTGACCACTTTAGCTTATTAGAGTGCCCCATTACAATAATTTCATGAAAAAAACTGAGCGTGAGGAGGGTCTGGAGGTGGAAGGGAGAGAGTTTGTTCAAGGGACTTTATTCGGGTGTGAGAGGGAGTGGGTTTGGGCAAAAGACCCAACCTGAGTGTGCGAGGGAGTTTGTGGGAAGCGACCGGACCAAAAGGGAGTGAATGGCAACTCCAGACCAAAGAGGGGGTGACAGGCAGGTTGAGGTAGTGACACAGGACTCCAACTTCAAGTAAAGATAAAACACCAGCGGTACAATGCCTATACCAAGTGCCAGTATCCCATGGTTTGTGTTGTAGCACTTCTAAAATTGTAAACTGAATAAAAACAAACTGGTTATGTCTGACATATCCCTAGAACAAAATCATACCGAATAAAGCAGCGGCACGTCTTCTCCATTTAACGCTGAAGCTGAATAAGGCTCGGGTCAGACGAGCCCAGTGTTCACGTCAGTGTTGCCGCACATTTTAACATCTGTGGTAGCATACAATTATGATCAATAGATACCACACCAGAAGTGAGGACGCACAACGGACGCAAGAACGTAAATCCGCTAGAACGGACGCACGGAGTGCGCTGCATCCGCAACTTCCACATAGCTTTGTGCGTGAGTGATGGAATGAAGTCAGACGGCCTGCATTTTTGACGTCCAGCATTTTGACAGACAAAAGGTTTTTCATATTAATTTATTTTCCCTTCTACATCATTCAAAAAAAAACAGTCACAAAAATGGACTGTGTGGCCACTACCCTGTCAGTCAGAAAGTACGTCCGTGGTGCACAGACGCACAGTCCGCACAGAATGCGCTCGTCTGACACGAGCCTAAGAGGTTATATAATGCTTAACGCTGTCTGAATCTAAACAGGGTGTGCTGTACACATCGATTAATCAGCCAATTAGTTGTCAACTATTCTCATTATCGATTAGTTGTTTCAACCCTAGTACACTCAACCCAATCGTGTGGCAGCGGCACTTTAACTGGGAAATTCTCCAATGCGATAAAACACCAACAAACATAAAAGTAAGGGATTTCCTGTCAAATGAGACCAACTTTAGACATTACTGCCACACTTTCACTACCATGCACTTATTAAAATTATATCAATTTGGAAAATTAGATTACTAGTTAACCCTTTAACTGTAGGGCAAAACGGCAATATCGCATTGAGATTGTTATTCTGGAGATTAAAATAATGAAAAGAAGCACATTTTTAATTTCATGTATTTTGTATTTTATCCTGCATAGAAACATTGCTTAGATGAAAGGTTCTGAACTCTAGATTGTTTCCCTCATCCTGCAGAATTTCAAAACGGGATTAAATTTCTGCCAAAATCGTCACGAGAGGCTTCAATAGTGGAATTTCAATAACGGGGATATTTGGAGACCTGACCGCACCGTACTCTTTATCATAAGCCTGCTGTATAAGAATTGGGGGGTGGGTGTGTACTATTCCCAAATAAATGTAAAATACACTTTCACAGCCACTTTCTACTCCTATTAGGTTTCTGTGAAACCACCGAAAACCCGGAGGCCTTCAAAAAAACAAAAACGCAACATTTTTGTTATTGCAGTTTGTGTACGTCCCCATTGTAAAGTGCTGTGAAACTGCTGGCGCTATATAAATACTAGAAATTCACAGATCTTTTCAGAGCAGATACCCATAATGATTGTTGGCAGGTTCTCCGGCCGATAGCCGATATCTGGGGCCAATATTCTGTACATTTAAAGTTGTGGGGGAAAAGAAAAAACACAAACATGCCATTAATTAAATGTGTGTAATACAATTTTTAACATTGCACCATTCCCCTTTAGTCAAATTTTAATTTATTTAAAAAAAAAAGGCACATTTAAGCATTCATTTTTATTTCTTTTCATACCAACAACATGGCTTATGCCTAGACGCTTGTCTTTTTAAATTTTTTGCTGTGAAGAACAAGCCTACAGTGGAAAACTACAAATCCAAGCAGCGAAGTTCGCGTGTCCTTGAAAAAGGAAAAAAAAAAAACGGTCCAAAATAATCTTGCAGAAACCCTGGGAAGCGCATGACGCTGTGAATGTAAGAATGGAATTAATTTACAAAAAAAAGTAACCGTTGCAATTCAATGGTCATCAATCACAGCCCTCCAGATGTCTTAGATCCACTACATTTCCCATGGTGTGCAGACACTCCGTTTATTAGTGACTCATGGGATACGTAGTTCCAAAACATCTGGGAGGTCCCAGGTTGCTGACCCCGCTCTAGTATATACGGCATTGGATCTAAAGGGTTCCAAAAAGAACCCTGTATCTCTGTATAGGGACTTTCATGTCAGATGGAAGGGAAGCCCCATTTCTTTTGTCATCACGGTCACTACCGTCAGTGGAAGTCCTATGGCGGGGGCCGATATCCAAGATGTCAGCATGCTGTCAGATGCCTCAAATCAGGACTTTGCAGGTATCGGCTGCAGTGTGGCAACTTGGCCAATTATCTGCAAATAAATGGCCGATATAGATTATCTGTAATTTGCTGAACATCTGCTACCAATAACGGGCACAGCCATTGATCTGTCTCCCTAATAAATACTGTAAGTTTTCTAGGTGTCATTTCTCCATAGCGCATTAATCCCTGCACGGTGACTTGTCTCACACCAACACCGGACGCACCAGCTCTAGCCTCGCAGAACAGAACCTCAGCATAAGGGGGGAAAAAAATTGATTAAGTGTCTTATTACCAAATCAAACTTACCGTCTGGCAACACTCCTGGGCTGGGATCTCAAAATCTGCCCCCCCCCATATGTGTCTGAACTACAGCGCCCATGATTCATTGGCCATCAATTGCATCAATGGCATTCTGGGAATTGTAGGCAATAAATATCTGTTGGGGACTAGAGCTTGAGAATCTTGCTCTAGGGTCTCACTAGTTAACTTTTAAAACTTCACTCAGACCGTCTGCGTACAATGGCACCGGAGCCTGCGGGAGATTTATCAAATCATTAATTCGGTGTTTCAGACGAGGAAGTTCTCAAAAAGCAGTACAGCTGGGGTCGTCTGTCACATCGAATCTGCGAATAGCACATAAATAAGTCACGCGATGCATTTGATGTCCACTGGGGCCATCGAAAAAAAAACAAAGCACACAATGTAGGACAGGGAAAAAGTCAATTTAAATTGAAGTATCACAACAAATGGCAGATATGGGGCTGTATCCATAGTTGGTGCTAATGTAGCGTCTCAATATGTAATCATTAGCACTATTATTAGTAAGCTTAACATCTGGTATTGATATTGCGATCTTTACGCTACAGTCAGGTGAAAAAGGTTTGCGCAAGCTTAGGGTACTTATGCGTCTCCTGTCCTTAACCTTTTCCCGCTGCAGAGCGTACTATGCAGTCCCTGCGGCGGGTGCACCTTGAGGCCGAGGGGTGGCATAACATGCACCGCTGACTTAAATGGGCCTCCTTCGCCCCACCCACCAGTCGGTACGCACCGCGCGCCATTAGCGTGTGTATGCTGCGTAGAAGAACCCGCTGCAGCAACCAGCAAGCCGAGCGTACTAGTACACTATGCCAGCTTTAAAGCCCTGCCGCTGGGCACTGCCCACCAATACTCGCAGTGGCACGGAGGCGGTACTGCGAGTATCAGGGAGGTTAGCGCTGCTTTCCAGAGCGAGGTGCTGAGAGAGCCCATTCCTCTGAATAAAAACAAGCGCACATTATCCTGCTTACCGTCTACATGTTAGCATCCACAATGGAACAGCGCCAATGATGTGCCAACGAAGCTTTGTGAACAAAAGGAAGATTTAAGAGATTTGAGGAGTATATTGTGACACTCTTCCTCCCAAAAATACGAGTTATCAAATCAGATGAGATGCTACACAGAAACGTAAACCTGCAGGGAAGGGTCCAGATGCTTTCACTATCGTAAATGTGGGAATTACCCGCTCCTGAATGAACCTCCTGACTATGGATACTCTGCACATCACGTCCATTTAAAAACCACATAAGTGGAAGTGGTGGCTAGAGTATCTTTTGAAAACCACCCAGTAATGAGCTTCATCCTCGAGAAAACTACCTCGTGCAAAAACAGACCAAAAAAACCACACAGGATAACCACCGCAGCGGCCTCATATTTCCTAACACTGTGAGGTGACTATGCACAGATTAGTACAGCTACTGATGCGGGTCTGACAGCCATTTACAGCACAAATTGACCTTGATCCTGTATGTACATCTCCAATCATTTTATTATCTTTAAATCACATTTACTGTATGAGACACAAAGGCCATTTCTTCCTGCATGGTAATATTGCAGACCCAGTTTGAAATCGTTAATAGGGACACCATCTAAACTCCAGAACCTTTCATCCCAGCAATAATTCTGTAAAGGAAAAACGAATACATGAAATTTCAGGAGTTAGCCAAATTATTTTTTAGCTCGTTACAAGTTTTTATAAAAGCGGTAACGAGTTTTGTAGCGCTGTATAATGGGTTAGACAGAAAAATATACAAGATAAACACCTAGAACAGTAGGAGGGAGGCCCCTGCTCGAAAGCTTACACTCTAAGAGGAGAGGGGGGGATACGATAGGGGAAGGTAAATTGAGAACGTGGCACGCTCAAAACAACAATCTCTGCAAAATTGCCATTTTATACCCCTTCTTTTTACTAACTAACTAACTACACAACCCCTTTTCAAACTTTCAAAAAACACTTGGTATTGATGGGGTTAATGGTAGGTGTATGAAGATGTATGTGTTATGAAGTTATAAAAGGGCATACTGAAATTCTTACTCGCCTACGGAAACCGAGTATAGCTATTTACACTCCTGCCAGACTGGGGATTATGGGATATGAAGTCCATGCCTCCCAGCAACAGTTTGAATTACCAAATCACGTGAGAGAAACTGCAGTTAAAGGGCAGCCTGGAGCAAAAAGGTCTCAGGCCTCTGGGGTTCCTATTTTCCATAAAACAATCCATCAAAGCATAACCTAACTCTTTGGAGAAAGGGGGGGGGGGTTATCCTATCAAACCATTCGGAAAAATGTATCGGCAATTTGTTACACGTAGATATACATGACACTAACATTTCAATCTGGCTGATTTTCTAAACACAAGAGAAAAGGTGTTAATCACTCTCATTAAACAGAGCACTATTTTTAGTTGCAGTCGGGCCTAAGAGGGATAACCCTTTAACAACAGTTGTGGCTTTGTAGTTAAAGTTGCTTTCAACTATGGGATTAATGTCAACAGCTAAACATGATGGAATTGTTTAACGGCCGGTATCGCTAGAGGCCATCTGTCAGCTACCATCTAGCCAGCTTAGCAATGGCCCCTCGAATGTCAGTGACTCCAGGCTGACTGAACAGGAAAACAATGGTATCGGGACAGGACGTCGACCAACAAACTGAAAAATCAATTTCCAAGATATAAAGAAAGGAAAGAAAAACCGACAACAAAGGCAGCTGTTCTGCTTCGAACACGGCACAGCAAGATAGATGGATGCAGAGTCCCAGGCACCGACGAGATAAAGAGCGCACCTTCCATTTTCATAAATGGCATCAGACGGATCTGTCCTGATAGGAATGAGAGGCTGTACACCAAGGCAGCCATGTAGCTTTCCATCCAATGCAAAGAAAAGTACACAAAATGTAAATCTGTACTTAACTAAATCAGCATCACTCGAGAGAGATCGAGATCTGTAAACAGGAACATAATGGGGTATCCCTGTAGCGTTCAATTATATCCTTAATATATTGTATCTACAACCAATTGTAGGGATGAGCATGGCTGAAAAATTTGTTTTGTTTAGTTACGTTACGTTTTTAAATCATTTAGTTTCCGAAATTTCGAATCAGTAGATAAAACCCCAATTGATCAAATTTTGCTGTTAAAAGAAAAGCTAGGGTTCAATTTTAAGACGTTTCACAGATTATGTATTTGAGTCAAATTAAAACCGTTAAACAAAAATTTGTTTCATAAAGTTGTTTGCTTACTATTACTTGTAAGTTAAGATCAATTCAATAGTTGATAGCAATTTGATAGTTGATGTCCGTTATTCATATTTTTGTTTTATGATGATACCGTGTAAAACGAAATAAATTTGTTATATACGTTTCGATTCGTTATTCGGAAGTACTTCCGAAATACGAATTATCAAATTTCGTTCCAAATTCAGAATTTTTCCGAAACAAATGCACATCTCTAACCAATTGCATGAGGTTTCTCTTTCTTTAAAAAGGCACGCTAAATATTAGCATTTCAGATTTTACTAGAATGGGGGGATAGATTGAGCTTTTTTTGCTCCACAACAGAGGTTTTCATCCTCTACCCCTCAATCAGCAGATCCTAAAGTTCACCTTACTGGAACTCACAGAACATCAGTTCTTTAACTTCTTCAGCGGGACCGAAATTGTCCCATAGAACAGTGGTCCCCAACACGCCAGGTTTGCAGATATCTGAAGCACAGCACAGGTGATAGGATTTGCTGCTCAGTGATTGCAGGATTCAGTCTGACTTTCCCCAATTAATTCTTAAAATATGGCCTGTTAGAGGAACATGAGGACCAGGGGTGAGAATCACTGCCACAGAAGAGTACCATGTCTTCTATTCACACAACGCTAAATTGCATTGAAGCTGCAGCAAAACTCCCTGATTTTCCAGGTTTAAACAGGCGAATCTAATTGGTTTCAAGTAATATTAAAAAAATATCGTTTTTGCAAGAAAGAAAAATAAAATAATAAAAATTTTTTTAGATCTTTTTTTCCCCCTTTAAACTTTTGGGACCCATTCCATAGTTCACACGAACGTGGGACCTGCGAGGGCCGAAACGTTGGTTAGGTGCGTTTGGGCATCTTTTTAATGCTTGCTTAATAATAAAACATTGTTTTTAATTCCTTTTTTGAAGTCCTGGAGTGCGTCCTTTCGTTACATACATACATCTCGCTCCACATGTTGGGTATAGGAAACGTATTTCTGCTACAATGTAACTACATGACCCACCATTGTGACATGTTAAAAGAGCTAAACTGGCCATCGCTGGAATCCAGACGCACCCTTCACCTTTCCAACCTGGTGTTTTAGAGCTTTTCTGGGAAGCTGCCACCCTACCTGAATAGGCTGCTTCCCCTAGCAGTTCCCTCATCCTATAACCTCAGATCCAGGACCAGCACCTTACTTACAATACCACAATACAAAAAGCAAGTGTCTCAATCCTCATTTTCCTACAGAGCACTGCAGTTATGGAATAACCTCCCAGAGGCCATCAAATCTCCCCCCAGTCTAAAGTCGCTTAAAGGGATACTCTAGGCAACATGACCACCTAAGCTATTTTAGTTGGACATGATGCCCGGAGTATGCCGCCCTTTGTCCCCCTCCCTCCGCTCAGCGGTTCAGCTGAAAATGCTGAAAACAGCTGAGAGAGGCGGAGAAGTTTACTCCGCCCTCCCAGCTGTCAGTCAGCAGAGCGGGAATCATATTTCCCGCTTCTGCCGACTTTTGCCGAGTAGGAGACGTCATTGCGCTTTCAGCGCGATGACGTCTCCTACTCCCCGCAGAAGCTGGCAGCTCCCTCTGAGGGTTAGTGTTGCGCGCATCCTCTTGTGCGCAACACTAATCCTCAGAGGGAGCCGGGAGGAAGCCTGCCTTATGTGAGAGGCGCGCATGCGCGCTTCTCACGTAAACCAGAAGCGTAGCAAGCAAGAAGAAGGACGGGAGCGGAAGAGGAGGGAGGGGAGTATAAAAAAAATTTAAAAAAACGCCGCTGGAAACAAGAGGATTTTAAGGTAAGTATTGCAGTTACAAGAAAGAAAGAAAAAAAAAAAAAAAAAGAACGTTTTATCAAGGGAATAGGGATACGTTAGGGGAAAAAAACGGGGGGTGATTTTTTTGTTAGAGTGTTCCTTTAAGAAATCTCAATATGGAATGCAACTGTAAACATGTAACAGTGACTAGATTTACTACATATTTATTTTCTGTGTTAAGCCGTGTTATTTTTAAGATCCTGCATTACTTTGTTTTTCTGTAACGACTAACATGTCAATGTTCTTGAACACAGGACATACTTGAAAACGAGAGAAATCTGAATGTATCCTTCCTGGTAAAATACTTTATAAATACAGTAAGCTCGCACAAGCTGCAAAGGGCAAAACATTGTCACTTGAGTGTAGCATCAGGATTGGCATATCGATGGCAGGCTTTAAACGTACTAATGCTAGCGCCAACGATTACATAGTTGGTGCTAATGTAGCGTCTCGCTATGAAATAAACTTATTATTTTAGACACATTTTAATTGAAATAAAATAAATTCTTAGAAAAGGAGACTTCCTTTAATCCCCCAGTTTGGTGGAATTCGCCAACCACTGATAACTCCAATGTCACCAAAACACGGTAAACATTGACTAAACAGTGATTTTACGGTGTTTTCCGCAAAATGGAATCGCCGTCAACAAACCTGAATGCAGTTTCAGTGCTTTGTGAATAGACACTTAGATTTATTAAGGCTTACGTTAAGGAGCAACGGAATGACTCTTAAAAGTGGGTACAACGTGAGCAAGGTAGGCCTGCAAGACGCATAGAGGGACAAACGCAGATTGTGTGCTTGCTGAGAAACGACCAAACTCTATGTTACGAATTCTAGTACCCCAAGCTCCGTACTTCCGTCCTGGGGCCCCTTCCGCTGTACTAGGAAGTGAGTGTGTAGGTCAGGGGTCAGCAACCATTGCTCCCTGATGTTTTGAAAACTGCATCTCCCAAGGTGCTCAGTTACCCATTAGGCTGACTGAGCCACATGGGAAATGTAGTTCCCAAAACATCAGGGAGCCAAGGTTGCTGACCCTGGTGTAAGTGATCGCAGCTCCACGGACTAGATGACACGTACTGCTGTGACCAAAAAGTTGAAGCTGACCCTTGCAGGGTGAAAACAAAACTCAAAATGCCTTTATTCTGGGTTTCCAGTAACAGATGCTCAAAAGGAAAACATGCCCCAGCGTTTCCATGCTGAAGATCTGTCCAATAGCCCCTACCACACACACACGAAGGCAACGATGATATTCAGTCCAAACCAGTCACTGTGGATTGGGTGAAGCAGAGCAAATGGTTAGATTGTAAACTCTCGAGCAGGGTCCTCTCCTACTGTTCTGTGTGTCTACTAACATGTATATTGTTCTTCTGTACAGCGCTAAGGAACTTGTTGGAGCAGTTAGATATACTGTGCTGTTTTCCCTGTATCACAACACTCTACCCGAACTACAGGGTCAAAGAAATATATAAAAAGATTTAAAGGCAAATAAACATTGTCACAAGGGGGAATTTGTGACACAGCTCGGTTCCGTCACACACACTGGATGGGCAAAAGAAGCTGGAGACAGAAATGGGAACACATGGAGCAAACATTGTGGCATTTTGCTGTAAATTACCAGCTCCTATAATAGCTTAATATGTAGCTTGCCAACAAACAAGCTATTCAGACCGCTAGATGACATTTAGAAATACTGGCTATTGAACCCTAGTGTTCATTTATTTTTGAGGACGATGTCAGAAAATTACAGGGATATATTACCGACAGGGATATATTTTTATCACGTTTACATAGAAGAACCAAAACTGGCAGATTGAACTCCCCTACGCCTGAAACAAATAAGTTAAGGTACGAGAAGTGACCCACTTATATAATGTTTATTATTGCAGAAGCCACCTGCACATCACAGCAATTCGATGGACTGCATCCCAGAGCTCCTGTGCTACATTCCCCATATGCAGCAAGGAATTCTGGGTAGGATATGCAAAGGACATCTGTCTCACTTTTATGCATCCTGGGTCTGTTATTACACAGATCCCTAAAATCAATGCTATGCTACACTGTGGTTTTGTAGCAGAGATAAGGTTTATGCAACTGGTCAAAGCCACTCCTAGGACAGCGCTGTGTCGGGTTTATTGGACCCTCATCAGCTAGGAGCTAGGCATGATGACCAGTTGCAGTGGATGCTCGGGACCCACAGGGCAAGTCAGTATCTACAACAGTTGTGGTGGAGGACATATATATATATAATCTTCAACCTGAAAATGAATACATAATTAGTAAACAAAATAATTAGATATATATATATTATTATTTTTTACTAATTATGTATTCATTTTCAGGTTGAAGAGATATATATATATATATTTATTACACACATATCACATGTGTTTAGGCGCCTAATATGACCAATATTAATAAATAAACAGTGATATATAAAGTGACAGTAGTGAATTAATCAAGTGAAATGATGCTGCCTAAACATGGATAATAAATGCACATATAAAACAACCAAAATGTGTGCCAGAAAACAAACAGTCCATATAGCGCATTAGAAGATCACATAGCACTGACAGCACTCCGACAGTCTTCGTCTTTTTGTACATGGTTATGTGAAGACCAGCTCGACCACTGAATCTTCTGGACTTGTTAGAAAATGGAAATGTTGAGTTTGTAGCCGTGATTGCCTATACAGATAATCTAAATTGTGGTAAAATCCAAAATAAAAATATAAAATAAAGACTGAATTAGTAATTCTCTTGACACCTTTCATTTCATTCTTCGAGATGTGTTGGCAAGTCTGTCGGAATCCCCCTTTTCCTTTCACTCTTAAAATCGATCACACGCGGGGAGGCGGAAAAATTAAATCACGTGGACACTCCAGGGACATTTCATAGTTTGCATGTTTAAGGAGTGTTTCAGGTAACCAAAACGTAGTCAACTAATTGTCTGCAGTCTCTGGCAGGATTTCTTCATGAATATTGAATGACGCGTTGCTTAAGGTAAGCCACATAAGGACCTGACTACCAGATTAACTCATGAGGTGCCTGATACTGCAGCGTTCATTTTAAGCCCTGGATGTCACTGAATATTAAATTTTTCAAGCTGAAAATTCCTCCCGAGAACGCAAAGCTTTGTCAATCAGTAGTGGATCTATGCCATTGAAGTCTGGGCTGTAGGTTGAGTAGAAAATGCTCAAAGAATTTGCGGCTATTTGATCTCTGGAGTTTTCAGGCCCCGGGCTAGATCAGAACATGACATATTCCCAAATCTCCTGGTAACAGGCTGTAGAAACCAGATCTGCCACAGTATTCTCTCAAGCACTGTATTTAGAAATCTCTCCAAATTACACTATGAGGAGGAATTTCATAATATTTAATACCGAGGGCAAGCTTCCACAGTGATGCATTATAGGGGGGGGGGGGGGTTATTAAGTAACCACTGTAGTTCACCTTTTTGCAACTAATAAACTTCAGTGATCCCGAGAGGGAATTTCAAACAGAGGCAGGAGAAGATTCACTGACTAAGCTTCAAAAGCCGCTGTTTGTCTTTCCTTTTTGCAGGACGCCAAAGTTTACTGCGGTTGAAACAGCAGCAATAGTCTGACTGCTCGCATTCAGCCCCCACAAAAAAGTATTAATCTATAAATTCCCAGTATGAAAATGGCATTACAGCATATATAAAAATCTAATTATATAGCAATTCGTGCTAAAAAATAAAAAATTACAGCTCCAGCAATCAGCTCGGATCACAATTTTCAGCGTGTTTTGACTAGATCTGCAATTTCAGACAGTGCACTTTGTGTGTTGTGCTTTCTGTGTCATAGCCAGGTGTGAGCTGCAAAATTCAAATACCTGTTGAGGGGTGATCGTGCAATGACATCTTCAATTTAGTATCTGTACGTAATATATAATAAATATATATGAATTGGAGACCTCATTTGCATGTCCCAACCAGAGTTCCTTGCTGCATATGGGAATGTAATAAACAAGCGCTGTGGGCAAGCAGTTCTCTGAATTGCTGAGATGTGTAAAGGTTTTCTACATTTATATATAAAGCTGCAAACCCCAAAGGCACGCCTCCAAGCGAGCTCCAAACCCCAGAGACACGCCTCCAAGCGAGCTCCAAACCCCAGAGACACGCCTCCAAGCGAGCTCCAAACCCCAGAGACACGCCTCCAAGCGAGCTCCAAACCCCAGAGACACGCCTCCAAGCGAGCTCCAAACCCCAGAGACACGCCTCCAAGCGAGCTCCAAACCCCAGAGACACGCCTCCAAGCGAGCTCCAAACCCCAGAGACACGCCTCCAAGCGAGCTCCAAACCCCAAAGACACGCCTCCAAGCGAGCTCCAAACCCCAAAGGCACGCCTCCAAGCGAGCTCCAAACCCCAAAGGCACGCCTCCAAGCGAGCTCCAAACCCCAAAGACACGCCTCCAAGCGAGCTCCAAACCCCAAAGGCAGGCCTCCAAGCGAGCTCCAAACCCCAAAGGCAGGCCTCCAAGCGAGCTCCAAACCCCAAAGACACGCCTCCAAGCGAGCTGCAAACCCCAAAGACACGCCTCCAAGCGAGCTCCAAACCCCAAAGACACGCCTCCAAGCGAGCTCCAAACCCCAAAGACACGCCTCCAAGCGAGCTCCAAACCCCAAAGACACGCCTCCAAGCGAGCTCCAAACCCCAAAGGCAGGCCTCCAAGCGAGCTCCAAACCCCAAAGGCAGGCCTCCAAGCGAGCTCCAAACCCCAAAGGTAGGCCTCCAAGCGAGCTCCAAACCCCAAAGGTAGGTCTCCAAGCGAGCTCCAAACCCCAAAAAGGCAGGCCTCCCAGCTAGCTCCAAACCCCAAAAAGGCAGGCCTCCAAGCGAGCACCAAACCCCCAAGCACAGTCCTACACTAAACTATAAACCCAAACACAGGCTTACCCCAAGCTATAAACCCGAATGCAGTCATACACTGAGCTATAAGACAAACAGGTCTACACAGTTATAACCCTCTATGTACAGACATTACGCTTGGCTCTGTCGCTTGTGATACAAACAGCTCACATGTGAAAGAAAATAAAACCAAAAGAACCATTTCAAAATCCAAGCAGACATAAGAATACATTAAGGTTTTAAACAATTTGAACAAAAGAATTCAAGAACATATAAGAAACATTAAGAATGGGGTAGAAAATCAGTGTTTCGCTACATTTCAAAAACATCCACAATAAAAATCCAGTAGGCCTTAAATTTATGGGAATCAAAAAAGTATATAAGAATTGGAGAGGAGGGGACTATGAGAGAAAGTTAGGGATGGAAGAGATGAGATCCATCTATGAACTTAACACCTTAGCCCCCCATGGTCTCAATGCTGACTTAGAAATGATCCATTTTTAAAAAAAAAATCAATGAGGCTATAATAGATTTGATACCCATTAGTATAGAAAGATCCTCTATATGGAAGAGACCTATTTTAACCTGTTTATACTTCTTTCATTTTTACTGTTGGAGGGTAATGAAAGCTTCCCCTCTTTTTACACATTCTATGCCCGATATGAACCTGTCTCCCATGTAATAAGTATATGGACTAGTTTTTAAGATATACAGCTATTATAGACTAGCGTTTCTATCTAGCATTTGAAGCATTCTTCATGGCAATTGTTAATTGTAAATGAACAGTGTGAATATGCGGTGTTGTCACGTAGGGCATAATGCTGCTTTATCGTATATTTAAGCAAGAACGCCTCTTAACCGCTTTTTAACACATTTTTTAACGTATTAATCTGTATGTCCAATCGAATATGTGGTTACAATCCAAAGTACACAGTATACGCCGACTTCCAAGCGTCTAGAGGAAGGATTTTTTGGCTTGTTTATAAATTTGGACATTGCTAGCATCCGTGGATAAAGGAACGCATGTGAATCATTGGTAACACGCGGAAGTAAAACATAATGCAATAACGCCAATACAACAGCGGGGCGTACCCACTTACAACTCTATGTATAAAAAAGAGAATGCACAAAATCGAATTTACTGACTGATGAAGCCTATTCAGGCGAAACGCGTTTCAGTGCACTACCAGTGCCTTTTATTGAATTTTAATTTGTAATAAATATATACATCAGACGGTGGAATTTGCATTATATTTTAGTGCATTCTGAGTTTTTTCCCCCCCTCAAAAACCGCTGATTTTGTTCCGGGATGGCTGAACATCTGCAAGAGGGCTAAGGGCTGCCCAAAAATACCCTACAGGCGGAAATTCCTCAGAGCCATGATTAGGGCTCTCAACACTGTAAGTACCCCCTAGGGGAACCACAGGGGTCACAACCACAAGCTTACTGCGCTATTGTTTTTTCCTTCTAACTTTTGCAGAACACTTGAAAGACCGGTCCAGACGTATCTTTCATCATATAATACTTGAACACTCAAGAAGATCATTCCAATTACGAAATATCATTGACTGTGTTGCAACCAGGGCTGTGGAGTCGGTAGATAAATGTTCCGACTCCTCAGTTTTTTGTACTTCCGACTGCGACTCCGACTCAGACTCCCCGACTCCGACTACTCTATTAATATGCGAACGTATTTTATACATTCCTTGAAGGAAAGAAAGGCAACATACATGTCATTACCACAGGACTACTGGCTGGGAAGCCAACAGTCTACTGTATTGAACAGTTTAAGCAAAAGACAAGCACAATGAAAACAACAAGGTTTTATTAATTTTTTTTTATTAATCAAGTGGCTGGATAGTAGCAGCAGGCATAAACATCAGGAACAGGAACTTTAAAAGTTCAAAAATACAAACCACATTATTTGGTTGTTTTAGAACAAAAACAAAGCTTATCTATATGAACAAAAAACAAAATCTGTAAAACCTAGAAATGGTTTATATTAATCTTGAAATGTAGTTCTAGGCTTAGCAAATGCAAATCAATTCAATGCAGAGTTCTAAGGAAGAGAATTGCCTCTGCCAGATTCTCTTACATAGAGGCTCTTAAGTCAGACTTTATTATTTTTAGGGCTGAAAATAATCTTTCGACACTGACTTGGGTGGGTGGCATTGCAGTAACTATTCTGGCCACATCACTAACGATCTCTGATAAACAAGGATGGCTTCTTCAACAGTAAGTTTTGATGAGCGATCATACTTTTCAACTTCTTTTAGTGCTTTATCAAACTCCTGTTGGAATTTTTTTATTTGGACATTTACTGGTTCTGTAACGCTTGTGCGACGTCGCTTTCTTTTAGCAACTTCCATTTCGTTTAAGAAGGAATCAAAGTCTAATTCTTCGTTTGAAGAAGATGATCCTGAGTTACCACTATTGTTTAAAAGAACTTCATCCTGTGGAGGTATTTCAGGTCGTAATCCCTTCATGCGAACTGCGACATCATAGTGGGCCTTTTTCCCAGTAGCAGTCTGTTCACTGTTCAACAAAAGTGGGCTCATTGGGTCGACATAAATAGCCGCTAACAAGATTTCATTTTGCAGCAATAGACTCTCTTTTCATCATTGAAGATCCAATGCCCTCAGCTATTAACCCTCCATTTTTGTTCAGGCGATATAACAGGCTCTTCTATTCCAAGAGGAATTTACCCGGGGTTAGATCGTCACATTGCAACCTCTTGGTGACAGTGAAGGGGTGAAAAAGAAGGTTCTCCAGCTCTATTGTTTGTGTCCACTGGCTTTCAGTTAATGCAAGATTTTCATTGTCCATTTCTTCTATGAAGTCTTTAAGTTCAAGCAAACGCTTCACCATTAAATAAGTGCTTCCCCAGCGAGTTGTTTGATCCAAAATGGCTCCTTTTCCTGCACGTCTTTTCAAAATTGCATCTGTTTTCGGGGCCCTGGCTGCAACACTTACTTGCCGTAACTTGCCAATTAGTGTAGCTGCATGGCGATCTTTTAATCCATCTCTTATGGCAAGTTGCAGTGTATGAACATCGCATATGATGAATAGTAGCAAGCTTCAATGCTTCTTCAACAAAGTTGTCTAAAAAAACGTCAGCATTCTCTTCAGTTTCTAAACTTTCTCCAATACTTGCAGAGCTGTCTTCCTCTAACTCTAATATCTGTTTGTTATCTTCAACTGCGTTCATCTTCCCAATTGTGCTCAACATGTTAGAAGCGTTATCTGACACAGCACATAAAATCTGTTCCTTTTTAATTTCAAAATCTTCTAGAACACCCTCCACTGACTTCTGAAGGTAATCACTGGTGTGATGTGCCTGAGTGTCCTTTAATCCGAGGGTCCGTGTTATTGTTTTGTTGTTTTCATCCACAAATCTAACATTAATAGCGAAATAATTGACTCTGTGACGTGTGCATGCATCCATTTTAAGGAAGACAAAACGTCCTTTCACCAGAACTTTCTGTAGTTCTTCCTTTTTACATTTGGCCTCCTCAATTAGAAGTTTCCTTATACTTTCTCTTTCCAGAGAAACACCAAGTTTTTTTGCCATTTCTCCATTTAGGCCTAAAAAGGCTGGCTGTGAAAAGAAGGATAGTGGTAAACTATTCTTTACTACCATTTCAATAATGTGGTGTTTGAATTTTTCTGGTGTCATCGTTATGGTAACTTTGTCAGATATAAAGAATTTTCTTATTTGTGATTGTTCTCCAGTAGATTTCTGAACGTTTTTTGTCACAGACGTAGATGTAATGTTTTCATTCCTATCTTTCTCATTCACGGCTTCTAACACTTTGGGATGAAAACGCTGTAAGTGTCTTTTCAAATTTGATGCTCTTGTAGGTGCATTTTAATCAGGCCCACTGAAACTGCTAATTTTTGCATCACATTGTTTTCCACCATCATCATCTTTTCTAATACATTGGCACACGTAAGGTTTTCCATCACTTGATAATGCAAAGTGCTCATAAACCGTAGACTTTGTCGTGTTTGTTGTTAGCAGTCTTTTTGCCATTGTTCGGATGCCTCTTTCCCTAAAATATAAAATATCTTATACTATTACTAACTGGCATATAATTAGATTTTTAATATCAACATACAGTCTTGTAAGTTGTACGTACATGGCTTAATACAAACAAATAAACTATATATCCCAGCACTAAACCTAGACATGATTTGTCCTATACAGAAAAACATGCACAGACATGTACTGTACACACACACACAATACAGAGCCTACATTTTAATGCTCCGAGCATATAAACAATCTGCACTATACATAAACATTCATACATTCCTGCACCACACTTACAAACCTAGGATAGACAGTTTCTTCCAGAAACATGTACACATGTCTTCCCTCATACAGACAAGCAGGCATGCAGGTTTTACAATAAATATAAACACTTACAGTTGAATCCAAGAAGCTGTTCCACCAAGTTCTTCTAAGCTCTTCTAGCAGAGAGAGCTAGTTGGGCAGTAGTGAATGATGTCCGGTTCATAAACAAATCGTTCATCTGAGCCGGTTCTTTTCAGTGAGTCGAGTGAGTCGATTCTCCTGACTCAAATGAGCTGATTCCAACAGCTCAGTCTGTGACACAGTAACAGCCAGTGTAATGTGATCCTAGAGTGAGTGAGTGAGGGAGGGAGGGCGTGTCTGCCGGCTCTGTCTGCAATGTGCTACAATGTTACCAGTGCCAGGACTCGCAGAGCAGCAGACTCAGAGACAGCCGGTTCCTGCAGATCTGAGTCATTAGTTAATTGACTCAGTGATTCTTCTGTTCAATGAGTCACAGATCAGGCTCCAGCAGTTCATACATTAACCCAGTGATCCCCTAATATTAAATACAGGATAAATCCTCAGTCTCACACAGATTTGGATTCTTTTGCACCTCTTTACAACTTCAACAGTAATTAATTATTTTAATTAAATAATTTCAATTAATTTTCATCATAAATGAATCCTCATTATTAAGACCTATATTAAATACAGTCTACTATCAATAATAGTTCAGTCTTGAACTATTGACCCTCCATTCCCTTCACTTATACAAGTGTCTCTAGTCCTGCAAAAAATAGATTTACTTAATCCCTTATCAGTGAGAAGCTAGGATAGCCATTGGGCGCTGCGTTCCCTGTAACAGCAGAACACAACACTATGGAAAGTATAAGTATTGCCGCTCCTAATTGTGCGTTGTGTGCCATATAGTGAAGCACATGAAAAGCATGCTTCTGCACGGTCACTTAACGTGCTCGTTTTGCGGTTACGTGGGGCACTGCATGCATTGGTCTTTATTCTTACAGTAGAGAAGTCATTAATTATAACTTTTTGTGAATTGGGACATTGGAATTTTTAAAAAAGCAAGTTTAAATCAATCTAAATTGAGTCGGAGTCGGAGCATTGTTTGCCGACTCCGACTCCAGGTACCCAAAATTGGCTCTGACTCCGACTCCACAGCCCTGGTTGCAACTAATTGGAAATTTATGTATTCCTTCCTACAATTATATGATGCACACTGTTGATTATTATGCTCAGTAATATGGTGACTATTAAGATCTATGATCTGGTCCAAGGTGACCACATTGTGAAATACCAATAGTATATTGACTATTACATAGAGAAAAATTCCTGTTCTATGCGCCTAAAGGTTTAAATCCTTAAAACATTTCTTTTTGTGTCGTTGGTGTCAGACATACTCCTTGGGCTGCGCAGAACATCCATTCAACATTTGAGATACGGTCCACAGCGCCACCTGTTCCTATTTTCCCCATTTCATAAGAATACATTTTAGGCTGGAGTCAGACAAGTGCATTTGAAGAGCGGAAGGAACATCTGAGAGAGTGGACGTTCCTTCCACCCACACCCGTCTGGCCACCTAGCTGAACGCACTTCGTGCACTCAGCGCTGCAAGGCTCGATCCTCCTATGGAGAATCGCGCTTTGCAGCTCCGTCAACGCGCGTCCTAGCACTTTCTAGACGTCCGCTGTTGCACGCGCAATTCGTGCGCACGCAACAGCATGTGGCAGTCGTTGTGACGGATGCTGGAAGCCATGTCAGTACGGGCGCACCTAGTTCCCTCGTCTGGCGCCAGCCTTATATACAGTGACTGGGTTGTCGCTCGTCAATCAAGGTGTCCAGAAAATTTGTAAAACGGATAGACAGCTCTGGGATCTATACACCCGATATCTTCTGAATCTACTTTCTAAGCAATGGGATTCCTTGCAATGCTTCTGGGGCCAGTTCCATATGCTGTTATGATTTGGTTTAACGGTTTTAATCTGGATGTCTGGGTCTGTTTTTTATTTAACCCCCCCACCTTTTCCTCCCTCCCCTTGTCTGACTACCCTTTCAAATGGTCTCACTTTTTGTCCTCTGACTGGAAAAATAAAGTGAAAATGGGAAGGTATAATCCATGCTTGTTGTACGACTGCTGTGCACAATGCCTTGCACGAATAACGTTCAAAGAAGGAAAGCCCCAGACATAGATCAGATGAACGAGCTGTTTAGGCCACTAATAAAAGAGATAAGGTGTAAAGTCTGTATAGGACCTCTATAGTAAAGGAGTCCCAGGGAGACCCCGTGTTACTGTATATAAGCAAATCGTGGAGTTCTAAGAGTCGCTTCACAATTTAAAATAGCAGAACATGGAAAATAAAACAAACCGCTGGCACGCTCCCATCTCACACCAACCTACATAATTACTGGCTTTCCGCTCGCACTTGCCAAAGCCTGTATTTAGTAGCCTTGATTTATGTAAACCAGGAGTAAATATAGCCCTGATTGGCAGAAGCAAGTGTTTGGGGAAGAAGCATCGTCTCTGGGCCTTTGAATAAAATAAAAAACAATAACCGGGAGCTGGGTATAGACATGCGGGATAAGAGGGGACCAGCGTGAATACATTTAAATACCAAACGTCAGAGGTCCTGGAGGCTCCGTCACGGCTCGGATTGATAGAATTTGTCATGTTCATTTTTTTGATGCAGTGTCAGGTGGCAAGAATGTGTAAGAGGCTGATGGATGATGACCTGACAGCACATGATCTGGAGCTGCCAGCACACGGGCGTAAGTCAGCAGCCAGCGAAGAAGAAGGGGGCCTGAGCATCACCGACTGCAAATCCAATTAAAAATACATATTATAGGATCAGGAGACAAGTTTCAATAAAAGTGTAAAAACAGCCCCACGCAAAACTCGCCCTATGCTCTTGGGTGGTAGAGTGCAGGTTGGTATTCAGCCCCACGTCATTGATTGGTAAGAATTTGTATTTAATATTGTATATCTGTGCTAATAGAAAAGGACTTTGCACATTATTTTAAACCTGCTGTGAAGAATATGCAAAAAATATGCTTTTTTTACATTAAGTGTCAATTTAAAAAGGACATTCTTTGGTTAAATTGAAATGTTGCCCCAAACAGGGAAGTTGCTCATTAACAGGACACTCTACACACCTGAACCACTTTAGCTTTATAAATGGTTAGGCTGTATGGAGCCCCCCCCCCTTCAGTGCCATTTTGTAGATATCGCTGTGTGAAGCAGAGGAGTTTCCTCTGACCACTCAAGCGTAACAAGACAGGATTTGAATATTGCGCCTGTCGGTCACTGAGGAGGTCAGAACGCTCTGTGTCGTCATTAGGGCTCTCAACGCTTGCAGTTGCGAACGTTCTGGGAGATAGTAGCCGATGTATTGGGTCTGCGTGCGCATCACCAATACAGCGTTCTGCACAGATGCTACAGAACTTGCGTTCTAAAGTATGCAGGTTTCGTGCAATGTGCAATTTCAGTTACGTACCTACACACATTGCGATACATAGCTGCAGGGACTTCTGCATTTTGGAAGCCTCGAGTTGAAAGGGAGAAGCAGAGTGCACCAATGGAGAAAAGGTGAGTAATGTAACTAAAAATAATTAGGTAGATGCTTTCAGACTTCGCCCAATTACTAAAGGGCAAAAGGCAGGGGCAATTTTTGAATACAGTGTCCTTTTAATAGAATTATAATCGGGGGGGGGGGAAAGTTTAACATTGAAAAGAGCTTCATAAGGGTTAATGGACCAGGCAGCTGTTGGCGACACAAACATTGGGATTCTTATCCACAAATAAATCTTAGGCTGGTTCCTGCAGAACATGTAGATGGCTCCTATTTGCACTCTGCTCATTGAGCCCAGATGTTAGGACTTCGAAACACTGACGGATCGGCAGCCACAATATTCAGTTTCTTATTTTGTTACATTTCGTTCCCTCTATTTATTAGTTATGAATTCCCATTAGATGTACTGTAAAATGTCCCCAGTTTTGTAGTGAATTGTGTTTCCCCCGCAATTTCCCATACTGCCAGTAACTTACTGCACGCTGCAACAATGTATCAGCTCGTGTCCATAACGGTATCTGTTCATTGAAAGGGCCGGCTGCTGTTTCGTCGGTCATATCCCCTGTGCTCTTAATAATTTGCTCACTTTTTGTGTCCAGTTTGTACAACCGAAATGTGTTATGTGTGTCCTTGTAAAGTGTACATCGGCTTGCCTAAAATGGTGTAATGCAGGAGGCTCCCTAGGAGATCGCAAATACCGCTGGCAAGCTGCCAAAACCCCGACGCCTGTTCACCCACCTTCCCTGGAGTCTCCTTTGCCCCCACCATGGCGCTTGGACAGTAGGTCCCCAGGGATGGTAGCCTGGTGTGGGGTGAGTTTGACGAGCAAGTGCCACCAGGATCCCCTCCGACAGTCCCAAGATAGAGCACCATTAGCAGCAGCCGCTCTAAGCCGAATACACTCCATTAGCTGCTGGGCAGTTTATAACCGCTGCCGCGCGGTCCTACGTTCATGGATCAGGGCACTCTTTTGGCAGGAGTAGCTGGGGGACCAGATCTATCCAGCAGGACCCAGGAAGTGTTGCTGCTCCAGCTGAATTAACCCCTACAGACCAGGGCCAGATTAAGATCTCTATGGGCCTGAGCTGAATATTTTGGTGGCTTTTTTTTGGAATTTAGTGAAATGAAAACATTTTAGGTTATTTAATAGTGCGGATACAGATATATCTAACCAGGCAGATACTGTGTGAGGAAACTTCCATTCAGATTTAAACCATTTACAGCGTGTAACATTTTTTTCCCATTTTATAATCCGAACCTCTGTTCTATATTCTATAGGGCATTCTTGCTAAAGATTTTTTTTTAAAAAAGTGAAATGGGAACCTGTTACTGCATTTTTTTCTGAGAAAATACACAATTTTAACGAAAAAAAATGAAATATTTCCCTTGTGTTTTGGAGCATGTCTTTTTATGAATAGGACTGTATAAAACATTGACCCTGCTCCCAGCATGGGAAATGAGGAGGTGAGTAATGGCAGTGGTATTCCTAATTTTATACGTGATAAATGGACAATGCCATCGCTTTGGAACTAAAAATAAATAAATAAGTTTTTTTTTTTGTCTTTTCTTTTAGATTTTACATGGTCACGTTTGGTATCAATGCAAAGGCCAGACTCTGACCTGTTCAATGACACCTCGCTTGACCTTGTGAGGTGTAAAGATTAGTGACGCAGGAGTCCAAAATCCCCCGCAGTGCTCTTCGCTTCAGGTTTTTGATGTAACAATTCGTAACAACATAGCAATGGATTGTGCCATCACCGTCACTAGGGATGCACCGATACCACTTTTTTAAGACCGAGTACGAGTACAGATACTTTTGTTCAAGTACTCACCGATACCAATTACCGATACTTTTATTTTATGTCATGTGACGCTTTCCAATAAGAACAGACCTCCTATAAAGCCCCCAGGTCTCATGGATTTCCCCCAGCTCATGGATATTGCCCCAGCTCATGGATAATTGCCCCCCCGGCTCATGGATAATTGCCCCCCCGGCTCATGGATATGCCCCCCCGGCTCATGGATATGCCCCCCCTGCTCATGGATATGCCCCCCCTGCTCATGGATATGCCCCCCTGCTCATGGATATGCCCCCCTGCTCATGGATATGCCCCCCTTGCTCATGGATATGCCCCCCCGGCTCATGGATATGCCCCCAGGCTCATGGATATGCCCCCCCGCTCATGGATATGCCCCCCCCGCTCATGGATATGCCCCCCAGGCTCATGGATATGCCCCCCCCGCTCATGGATATGCCCCCATGCCCCCCCCGCTCATGGATATGCCCCCAGGCTCATGGATATGCCCCCCGCTCATGTATATGCCCCCCCCCGCTCATTGATATGCCCCCCCCGCTCATGTATATGCCCCCCCCGCTCATTGATATGCCCCCCCCGCTCATTGATATGCCCCCCCCGCTCATTGATATGCCCCCCCGCTCATGATATGCCCCCCCGCTCATTGATATGCCCCCCCCCGCTCATACTTACCTTCCTTCAGCGCCGCCGGGAAAGTCTTCGCGCGCGCGCGCGCTCTCCTTGGAAGGACCCCAGCCGCGACCACGTGGGACCATGTGATCGCGGCTGGGGTCCTTCCAACGAGCGCGCGTGCGGGAACTTCCCGGCGTCGCTGAAGGAAGGTAAGTATGAGCGGAGAGCAGCTGCAGGGCCTGTCCGAATGCTCTATCTGCATTCGGACAGGCCCTGCAGCTGCTCACTTTGTTTAATACTTACCTTCCTTCAGCAACGCCGGGAAAGTTCCCGCGCGCTCGTTGGAAGGACCCTAGCCGCGATCACATGGTCCCACGTGGTCGCGGCTGGGGTCCTTCCAAGGAGCGCGCGCGCGCGAAGACTTTCCCGGCGGCGCTGAAGGAAGGTAAGTATTAAACAAAGTGAGCAGCTGCAGGGCCTGTCCGAATGCAGATAGAGCATTCGGACAGCCGCCGCAGCCCCTCGGATACCGGCAAGCCGGCTCAATGCCGGCTTCCGGTATCGGAAAAAAATATCGGGGGTACTGCACGAGTACCAAGTACTCCTGCAGTACCCGGTATCGGCACCGATATCGATACTAGTATCGGTATCGGTGCAACCCTAACCGTCACAATTGGTGACATGAGAAATGTGATGGTTAGTTAGTGCAGCATCATTGTTCACTTTAGAACTGAAAAATATTGCCGTGTTAGAAAAATAAATATTTTTTCTTTAGTTCTGTTAGTTACATAACACCTGGTCATGTTTGGCATCATTGGAAAGGTCATGCTCTGTCCTTTCCAGTGATACCTCACTATCACTGCTATGGAGTTGGAGATACAGGGATCCAAATGCCCATCAATGCAGACATAGTTATCCTTTCTCTGGGCCTATTCTGAGACATCTGAGACATGAAGCCCATACCCGCAAACCTCAGCAGGGTATCATGCTACCTCCAGGAGAAGCCACACTCAGCCGGCAAAAAGGGCAGAGAAGTATTTTCTCTAGCGGACTCCTGCTGGGAGCAGGGGTGTATCCCAGAAAAAGAGCTATGGCTGGTGCTGAATTTCCCCATTATACACTATAATTATTATTATTCTTCTTTATAAAGCGCCAGCATATTCCGCAGCGCTGTACAATAGGCACAGTATAGACGGGTTACAATACATTGAACAACATTTGACAAACAGTACAAGAGGGGATGAGGCCCTATTCCAGTAGGAACTCACAATCTAGAGGGGTTGGGGTTGGAAACAGGAGGAGAGGACTGCAAGGTGAGAGTGATTGATGGTTGCGTCAGTGAGTTGGGTGGTAGGCTTCCCTAAATAGGAATGTTTTAAGGGAGCGTTTGAAGGAAGAGAAATTAGGGGAAAGTCTGACCGTACGAGAGATAGTGTTCCAGAGAATGGGGGCTGCGCGTGTGAAGTCCTGCAGTCTATCATGGGAAGAGGTGATGCGGGGAGAAGCTAGGCGCAGGTCGCTGTTTGACCTTAGGGAGCGGGCTGGGGTGTATTTGGTGATTAGTGAGGACAGGTAGTGGGGAGCTGAGTTAGTGAGGGTTTTGTAGGCAAGGATAAGGATTTTGAACTTAATTCTGCAGTGGATGGGGAGCCAGTGAAGGGACTCGCAGAGGGGAGCGGCAGAGACAGAGCGGCAGGTGAGGTGAATTAGCCTGGCGGAGGCGTTAAGGATGGATTGTAGGGGGGAGAGGAGGGACAGAGGGAGGCCAGATAAGAGATTATTGCAATAGTCAATACAATAGTCAATATTGCAATACAGTCAAAACTATGGGCTAAGAGTCTGTGGGACTGACAGTCGCCGTAAAGTCTGGAGTAAGCAGGGTAAAGAACAATGGCATGTTGGGTTATCAAGATCTTGTAACGGTATTTAACCTTCCTGGCGGTCCGATTCTGACATTTTATAGGTCAGAATCGGTCCTATTTATTTTGGCCCCCTAGCGGTATGAGTGTGGCTCGGGGGTTAACTTTCAATACTGAAAGCGGTATCCCCGAGCCACACTCTGGCCGATCCTTACATGTCCTGCGCTCCCTCGCTGTCCCCGCAGGGATACTGCTTTCGGTACAAAAAGTTAACCCCGAGCCACACTCGGGCCGATACTTACATGTCCTGCGCTCCCTCGCTGTCCCCGCAGTCACACTGCAGGCGATCGTGACATCACACTTCCTGGTTTCACTCCTCGCGAGAAGAGAACCAGGCAGTGCGACGTTGCGAGCGGCTGGAGAAGACTGCGGGGATCAGCGAGGGAGCGCAGAACATGTAAGTATCCAGCCCGAGTGTGGCTCGGGGATACTGCTTTCGGTACAAAAAGTTAACCCCGAGCCACAATCGGGAAAACCGTCAGGGGGGTTAAGTACTGTATGTTCCCATTCAATATACTCAGATTTTCCTTCAACCTACACTGTGTTTTGACAAGTGACTGGGGAGGGATAAGGGGCTATTCTCACAGAGCCTCGGTATCCTTGGATCCAGGCAGAGGCGAGCAGCGGATTGATGCGCTCCGAGTAGCATCGTTACTTGCTTCATCCAGCAGATTGGCTTATTCTGAGCAGCCGCCTTCACTGCATCCAGGGCTGACGCATCGGCTGGCACGCTACCCCGCGGCGCTCAAAAGGCAAGGACGGGTTAACCGCAGATCTACTCGTCCTGAGTAGTGACGTCCGTCACAAACACAATCCAAACTTGCCATGTAATAATACGGGCACGTGTTAAATTTTATTAAAATGAGAACTGTGATTGTAGGAGGGTCTATTTGTACGAAACACATGCATACAGACATGGCTCTGGCTTGAGCTACAGGTATCCCTTATCCAAAGTTCCAAACATTTGAGCACATTTGACACCTTGCTATAAGAGAAAAATGCCACACCTGACTTCATGTGACATAAACATAAAAAATATTGTATAAAAAGGACCTTCAGGATGTGTATAAGGCGTATATTAAGCAAATTAATTTCATGTTTCGACTCCGTCCAATATATCACTATTATATGCAAATATCCCAAAATCTGAAAGCACTTCCGGTCCCAAGCATTTCGTAGAAGGGAAACCCAACCTTATAGGCTTCTGGTGATGAAAGAGGAACAATTTGATGCCGAGAGGAAAGGTTCTATCATTAAAACACTAACTAGCAATTTATAGAATTAAAAGTAATCCTTTCAAAATATAATAAGAGGTCTGATGTCCCTCGGTGACCAAAACGAAGCAGGTGGGATCTTTAAAAGGGACTCCTGTCCCAATGCAGGCACAACAACTGAGCGTAGTTCAGAGACAACATACTGAACAATAAAGAGTATTTGTCTCCCAAAAGTAAGCAAGCAGATGTCAGAAAAAGTAGAAAAACCCTTCATAACAGAGCTTGCAAATCCAGCGACCGGGTAGCCAGTTCTACAATTTAGCCTCTGGGTTCTAGATTTCTGGATAACATTATCTGAATCAATAAACGGTAACTGTGCCTTAAACCCTTCACCACCAAGCCCTTTTTATTGAAGAAAAAAATACTTGAAACATGGGTTGCGTAGATTAGAATTAAATGTAGGTAAAATAGCAGAGATTGTTATTCGGAGATGGTGAAAAAGTTAAAATGTAATTTTTCATGTATTGGTTTATCCTTTATAGAAATGCTGTTAGGATGAAAGGTTGTAAACTCTAGATGGCGGTTCTTATCTGGCACGATTAAAAATTGAGTCTGCATTAGAGAGCAGACAAAAATAGCCTTTGTGTTCCTCCCTCCAAGAAAAACGCAATACCAAAGATCTCTTTACAAGTAAACTCGCTGCCTTGGTGTCACTTTCGATTCTGAACCAACGTTTTCTCCCCACATCCAGTGACCAAATCCTGTTACTATCAACGCAAGAACATTGCCCCGTGTCCGCCCGTTTCTGATACCGCAAAAGGTGCTGGTTCATGCGCTCGTCATTTCACAACTTCATTACTGCAACTCACTTATTGGCCTCCACAACTCCAGTATTGCCCCTTTGCAATCTGTAATGAATGCAGGTACCAGGTTTAACTTTCTCAGCAGACGCACCTCGCGTACCTCCCCACTCTGCCGGACCCTCCATTGGCTTCCTGTACATTTCAGGATACAGTTTAAAATACTGACACGCACGTTCAAATCACTCAATAACTCAACCCCTCCCTACATGTCTTTGTTCCTCCGCAAGCACGTCCCATCCAGACAACTCCGGTCGGCAGGTGATCTCCGCCTGGCATCTGTCTACACCCACATTGCCAACTCTCGTCTCAAGACTGCTCAAGGGCAGCTCCGGCCCTGTGAAAGGACTTGCCCTGCCCAAACTCTCCCCTGATCTTCAGTCCTTCAATAAATCCCTCAAAATCCATCATCTCTTCAGATTAGCGTATCACATCGCTGATGCAACTCAGCTACTCACACATGATTGAAGCTGCTTCTATGGCCCAACCATTCCCAAACCACTGGCACTAATGATCCTGACACCCAGTAAAATTCCAAGTCTTCCTCAACCCCAATCCCTCTGTAAACTCGTATGAGCAGTGCCCTCTCTACACCTCGTTTCCGTCATATGTCCATTTAGCTGTATCTCGTTTCCTTTGGTTATTGCAAAGCGCTGCGGAAACTGTTGGTGCCATATAAATGGTGGGAATAACAACATACACTAACTGTGAAAAGGTAAATAAAATGTTCAGATCTCCTGGTTATGAGGATTTGTTGTGCTCATGAGATTATTAGCAGTGCAGCATCCAAAAAAATACCAATAGAATATAAAAATCTGTGCGTGGCAGAATGACTGTGTATGGAAATTACAGTAACACCTTGTATCTGTACAACAGATTTTCAGCAATTAATCTCCCCTCTCCGCATTTAATTTCTCCCCAGGGGTACACTAATGTGGCATTTAATAAATGTACTCCAATGGATTGTTTATTTTTTGTACAGAATTGTATTAAAACTGAAAATTGAGTATACACATTTTTTTCAGTAGCAAAAGGCGTGAAAAAGTGGGACGATATGGGGCATTAGCCATCAGATCTTGTATACACGGCCTTTCACAGCACTTTCAGCAGGTTTTAAAAGGTGTTATGACATGAAATGCAACTGTAAAAGCAGAGACAAAACAAAAGCGTTATCTTCAGCCGTATCTGGGGCTAACAACGCATTCCCTGTCTGCGACCGGTCTTTGAAATATACTGATGTAATCTTAGGATGTTTTGCAATTTTAATATTAAAGTCCTTAATGTTATTTTTTTATGCTTTTTATATATTTGATCTACATGAAAGGGTTTCACAATAAATATATGAAGGCGCACGTATTAGACACCTTGCTCGTTGGTCAGAATGATGGCCAGATTGTGTGGATGGAACAGACAAGCTGTAAAAATGGCAATGTTAGGAAATAGTAAAATAAATGAAAACTAAAATGGTACAGCTATAGGAAGTATTGCAAATGAAAAAAATTGTAAACGTCACATAAATCATAAGCCATGAAATTACAATTTTGGTTTTTGGCCTTCTTTTTTTTTAATAAAAGGATGAGGGGGAAAAAATGGTTTACACGTCAACACAAATTAAGATGGCACCCAATTATGCCAAGACACCAGCATGACCAGGAGATACACTTTTATGGAGTAGAATAATGTATCTCTCCTGTGAAAATCAAAAGCACTCTCATTGTAGCTTGTAGCCACATTTGGGAAGAAAGACACAAAAAAGGGTAGGCGGCATATAAGCACGGTGTTTGTAGCGTTCACGGTGTCTACCTTAACAGGTGTCGCTTTCCAACTGGCCCTTCGTCCCCAATGACCTGGGAGGCCGTTATCCATGCCTTGTCATCCCTGGCTAGTCGGCGCTTGGCCCAGCCACATTCCAGGATAGAGAGTTATCCATTATTATCCTTTATTTATATAGCACCACATATTCCGCAGTGCTTTACAAGATCAGTGTACATAGTATTGATACATTGGAATACCACACATGGATGATACGGCTTGATTCAGAGGGACACCGTTTTTTGGGGGGTTTTTTGAGAAAGGATTTTACCAGGAAGGATACATTGAGATTTCTCTCGTTTTCAAGTATGTCCTGGGTGGCGAGTCTGTACCGTTAGGTATCTTGCCCAAGGACACTTACTGGAGAGGAGCTCTTGTTGGGATCGAACCCATTTCTCCACAGGCTCTCTCCACGCAGAGCAGTGATGTTGCCTGTACTCCACCCAGCCGGCACATACTGTTCCCAAGGGAACTTGCAATCTATGAGATGTACAAGTATTTTGTGAGGTAGGCACATCCATATCATTAGGTGTCTTGCCCAAGGACACTCGCTGGTGGCGTCTGAGTGGGATCGAGTCGGCTTTCCATGATTGTAGATCAGTGACCTGGTTAGATTGTACCCGCTTCTCCTAAAGTCGAGATTTCTCCCCGGTTGTATGTGTGGGATGTGCTAAACGGGATTTGACTTGCTTCTCCACAGTCGAAGGATAGAGACATTACCACAGGACTCCACAGTCGATAGGTGTCTTGCCCAGGGACACTTACTGGAGAGGTGCTCTGGCCGGGATTCAAACCTGGGTCTCCACGATTATAGAGCAGTGATGTTACCTCTGCTCCATCCAGCCATCCCACCACCAAGATCACTCTCCGCTCTGCGGAGTGATCGATAACAGGTAAAAAAAGATTGAATTACATTAGACCTGGCAGGGGGCATAACTACTAAGGGCTGAACCTATAAAATTGCAGGTAAGCCCCATAACTATTGCTAGTTGATGTTCCTGTTCTTGTTCCCCCCTGCAAATCCTGTGTGACATATACCGATTGATTTCCCATTGCCGAACTGTGCTTTGTTTGCCTGACTATGTGGCTCGCCCCCGACCCCTTGGCTTGTTCCCTTTAATGATTTTCACTACACTTATACAGGTAACGCACCCTATCTTTACATCTGCAAGTGGGCTCCTGCTGAACCTACTGTGACTGGAGCTGGTCCCATTCCAGGAATACCCTTTAAAAACACCCATCCATCATGTTCATGCGACCCACATACAAGCAAAGCCATGTTTATGAATTCCTCACCACTCCTCAGGAGGTTTGTGCATTGCATCAAAGGCTGCTGCCAGTATACCCACATTATGTTTTGATTGATATCTGCAAGACCAGGACTGTATTATGTGTTTCTTTAAAGTACTGCAATGACAAAGAGACCGATGTGCAGACGTGCAGGAGGAGCAAGACTGCCCGGAGCGGGGCCCGCTTGCATTCGTAGAAACCGGACGATGACTGGCAGCTGGAACTGACCGATTGTAAAAGTCCCTGGATTACATGAGAGATCAGTGGTTTATCAGCATCAGATTACAAGAATCAGCAGAGAAATACAATTTTCACAAGCATGGGATTACATCCACCAAGCGCAGAGCAGATGCTCTCTGTTCCAGTAACTGGATTTCCAGTACGTTTTCTGTTCCAGTGAGGACATAAAATCAGGAGCAGGACAGGAATGTATGACATGGGGGGGGGGGGCAGGGGGCAGATCTCCAGGCACAAACACAGGGCACATGCATTTCATTGCTTCTATTATTATTAGTCTCTATTTATAAAACACCAGCATATTCCGCAGCGCTGTACAATGGGAGGTCTTCTACGCAAGAAACCTTTTTGTAGATATATATATATATATATATATATTATTCCCTTGTATTTTTTCAGTGTTCTGCAGCATGTGCTGTATATTGTGCCCCACCTCCCCTACTGTAAACTAATTCCTTGTTACAGAGAGGTGTAGAGCAGGGCTCGACAAATCCCAGTCACCAGGTCGCCATGGTGACTAGAAATTGTGTCCTGGCGCCTGAGCTTTTTTCAGCACGTTCACTGTTGGCACAGGCGTGCAAAATCTTTATTGCAGTTCTGTGCAGCGTCTGCCCAGCAGCTCTGGTGGGCTCCGCCTCATGCTGTCACCAAATGCAGCGCAAACTTATCTCCCTGCACGGTCTGTGGCCAACTTCCCCATTGCCCCTTCCAGGCATCACACAGAGACATGAATGCACAGCACCCGTTATGTTGCTCTGATATATCTTTACAGATGTACAGCGCAGGTTTATACACAGTTACACCTCTCAGCTCTTGCCTAATAACCTTCTTAGGATCCTTAAGAACTTAGTAAATTTCAAACTGTAATAGCCGCGACAGAGGGTGAGACTAGAGACTATCGCTCACTTCTTACCGTAAAAAAATAAATGGCTCCTAACTTTTTTATCTACGCTCCTAGATTCAAAGCAAACGTGTCAAGCCCTGGGAGGTACTTGGCTTACTTACATGAATGACTGAACATTCTATTAATAAGAAGCATACGGATTTGCAGATTCAAGCAGGTCTCACTAAGCCCGTACAGGACAGAATGGAAAAACCAAGAGGAGCATATTATCCATAAGCCCATGAGAAGAGAAAATGGTTTTCAGGCCAAAAGGACAGTGGCTCAAATGTTGGCCTGTAACCCTGAGTTTGGGAAAGGTGGCACATGAGCACTTAAGTATTAAGCACAGTTCCACCAAGATCATGGCTTCCCAACAGTAGCATCAGGTCCCTCTGACAGGCCAGGTTTTAAAGGAACACCTTGGGGAAACGCAGACTGAATCCTGCAATCACTGAGCAGCAAATCATATCACCTCTGCTGTGCTTCAGATATCTGCAAACCCGGCCTGTTAGGAGGACCTGAGGACCAAGTTTGTGAAATAATGATCTTGGTGGAACTGGTGCTCTACAACAATCTAAAAATAAAACACTTCCCCAGGATAGCGGCATATGTCAACCCAGACTGCACACGCAGATGCCTGGACAACGCGTTGATCCCCGGGAGTATGAGGTGCGGTCTAAAAAGAGCATCTCATAATACAGTAATAACGTGCTATCCATCATCATCTAAACCAGAAGATACTATAGTAAGTGCATAGATTCCTGGATAATATGCAGTTTGTCAAATTCTATACATACACATATATAAAAATCACAGATACATACTATTAAAATTAAGGCAAAGTACAAAAAAATATTACAAGCCTCCACACCACAAATACATGAAATATGCATAATTTGAGGGGAAAAAAAAAAATCTAAATGTAGATGTTTTTCGTATTTCAACACATATGGATCTGTAGCACACTTCCATCTATGCTGCATTAGTCACACAATATTACATATACTTTACTCTTTAAGCTTAGAAATACATGTATTGTTCCGGGGGGGAAAAACACTTATGTATGTTGACAAGTAAATTGACTTCATCTTACCGGCTTCGGCATTTTTCCTGCAGTTTGTGTTCAGCCTCTGCAAGAGATTATCCTCACCTATGGCAAGAGAAAACAGAACCGTGTGAACATCATAAAAGAAAGCAGAGAGGAAAAAAAAAAAAAAGCGTACAGATCCTATTAAGCATAATAATCACATTCCACACAGCTGGTCAGATGGTAAGCGCTATTTACAGGATATGTGCACGGGAGTGAGCTGCGGTCTATATAGATACTGTTTTGCACAGAATCAAACCCTGCTTCATGTTTCTAGCGTCATGGTCAGAGTCAGAGTCGTTACACGTCGCTGTGATACCTGTTACTGACCTCTGCACAGAGAAATGCAAATAAACAACCAGACCTAAATATCTGAATGACATGCTGGCTTCCCCATTTTCTACATCCCTCCAATCTGTGCAAAGCACCATTGTTACGCGAGTCGTTTTTAAAAGCAGCAGACATTTTCCACCAACCGGCTACCTCCAGGTATACAACCCTTACCACCAACCAGCTACCACCAGGTACAACCCTTACCACCAACCAGCTACCACCAGGTACAACCCTTACCACCAACCAGCTACCACCAGGTACAACCCTTACCACCAACCAGCTACCACCAGGTACAACCCTTACCACCAACCAGCTACCACCAGGTACAACCCTTACCACCAACCAGCTACCACCAGGTACAACCCTTACCACCAACCAGCTACCACCAGGTACAACCCTTACCACCAACCAGCTACCACCAGGTACAACCCTTACCACCAACCACAACCCTTACCACCAACCAGCTACCACCAGGTACAACCCTTACCACCAACCAGCTACCACCAGGTACAACCCTTACCACCAACCAGCTACCACCAGGTACAACCCTTACCACCAACCAGCTACCACCAGGTACAACCCTTACCACCAACCAGCTACCACCAGATACAACCCTTACCACCAACCGGCTACACCAGGTATAACCCTTACTTCCAGCAACTGATGTACTGAAGAGTCTCAGAAACCAACATGATGCATATCAGTGACACTGAATTTAAACGAATCGTTTTTTGTGCTTTGTAACAAATCAAAATCATTCTTTACCAGCTCATGGTAATCTGAAGGTTGTACTTCATAGAAATGCCAATAACCTTTATAAAACGTTGACATATGAAGCCGAAAAACAGAACCGATGGGAGATAAATGTCTCAACTGAGACAATAAATCAAAATGTGAACATTCCACTGGTGGGATAATCTGTTACACTGCCTGCCCTTCATACTCCATCATTAAAAAGGTGTCAAGGTGAAAAAGCAGACCTATTAAAAACAGAATGGTTTTGTAGCATTCAATTGCATCCTAAAAATATTGTATCTTCTGCAACACTGCGCTAAAAGTGAATCTGTTGTGTCCACCCAAAGCTGACCTCATTTAATAGGACATTACTCCACATGTGTTTGTGATTTCTTTGGGGACGAAAAAATAAAAAAGAGGGGGGAGGGGGGAACAGGAGTAATTGCATATTAACGTTGGCTGTAGCTCAGTTGTGCCTGTGGCACGGAAGTATGAGCGGAAGCCGTCTGATATGACAGCGCTCCTCCGTCTCCACACACCTGTTTGTCAGTCTTCCAGGCCAGCCAGCGTGCAGTCATCAATGCTCAATTCGGTGGGAAGGGGGGGGGGGTTCATTGCTCAATTCTGGGTGGGGGGGGGGATGGCTAGAAAATGTTGATATTTCACAAAACTAAAATCCAAAGAGCAGCAGGGGAAGAAGCTTCTCTGAAGCCTCTGTCACTCAGATTTTTACTTTTGTGAAACGCCAGCATTTGTCGATGCTGTTCCACATGTGATTTGTGAATAATAAAGTCTCTGTCTAACATACACACATTACCAAGAATGCAGACACTACGGGCCCGATTACATTATTTGCGCATTTGTTTTGCGTGCGCGCAAATGCGCATTTGCACGAGTGCAAAACCATTTACGCAGAACGTCGTATTACGACGTATGCGCAAACGATGCACGTTAACGTCCAACGCAAGCGGAAGTTCGTGCGCGCATCCCATAAGTGAGCGCTAATGCATTAGTGCGCTGGTATGCGGATGGTATTACAATCTTCGCGCAACGAACGTTTGCGCTCATTTTCGTAACGTCTTTGAAAAGCAGATGGTAACTGTAAATGTGATCGTTCTGGGCGAAACTAAATACACCAGCAAAAAAATAAAAATAAAAAATACAGCACAGTACAGTTACACATACCCAAACATTAAACTTAATAAATTGTGTCATTGTAAATTTTTTTATTTTTTTTTCGGCTGGTGGTTAATTTTTTTCCTTTTTTTTTAGTTTTAAATATTTTATTGGAAACTAGGTGGAAAGCCTGCCCAGAGGGCAGTCTATTGTTAAGCGAATCAGCTCACATGGATATATTTGCCCCCAGCTCACATGGGTATATTTGCCCCCAGCTCACATGGGTATATTTGCCCCCCAGCTCACATGGGTATATTTGCCCCCCCAGCTCACATGGGTATATTTGCCCCCCAGCTCACATGGGTATATTTTCCCCCCCCAGCTCACATGGGTATATTTGCCCCCCCAGCTCACATGGGTATATTTGCCCCCCCAGCTCACATGGGTATATTTGCCCCCCCAGCTCACATGGGTATATTTGCCCCCCCCAGCTCACATGGGTATATTTGCCCCCCCAGCTCACATGGGTATATTTTCCCCCCCCCAGCTCACATGGGTATATTTGCCCCCCCAGCTCACATGGGTATATTTGCCCCCCCAGCTCACATGGGTATATTTGCCCCCCCCAGCTCACATGGGTATATTTGCCCCCCCCCAGCTCACATGGGTATAGTTGCCCCCAGCTCCCGTGGGTTAAAGTGCCCCCAACTAAGACGCTGGATGCGCGCGCAGCCTCTGTCGGCCGCGCGCGCATCCAGGAGAACAGGAAGTGCGCGCAGCCGCCGGATAGAGGCTGCGTGCGCATCCTGCAGAGCCGGATGCGCTCAGAGCAGACGGCAATAGGCTGCGCGCACATCCTGGTCCACTGGATGCACGTGCAGCCTATAGCCATCTGCTGCGAGCGCATCCGGCTCTACAGGATGCGTGCACAGCCTTTACCCGGCTGCTGCGTGCGCATCCTGTAAACGCCACGGCACGCGTACAGCCGGCTCGTGCCGCGGCGGTTGCATGCGCGCGCAGCCAACCGCCGCTGGTTGCGCGCGCATGCGCAGTACAGGCTTGGCGACGGACACGCCAAGCCTTACTGTATTATAGTATAGATGGGTGATTGATGTTGGCTGAATCCTGTGACAAATCCCGTGACAAAACAGTCTGCCCACCGATTCCTGCACTCAACGTTCATTTGCGAACGGCTTTGCGCACGAAAAATCTTGAAGAAAAAATGCGCTCTGATCGTAATACCATGTTAATTTTTGCGCGCAACAAAAATTGCGCTGCGCGAGCGCACTTGCGCAGAGAATGTAATAGGGCCCTACATCTAGCAATCCCATCACAACCAAGCACTTTTTATTAAGCGGGAAAAAAATAACACTTATTTGAAGCAAGGCAAAGTTAATTATTGGGTAAAAAAATAGGTATTCTGTATACAAATTGTTAATTTTTAAACGTTGATGTGTTTATGTATCCTTTACAGAAATACTCTCGGAATTGAAGTCTGAACTCCAGGTAACGTCCTTTGTCTTGCACAATTCCACACGGGGTCTACATGACCGGCATACAGGCAGAAATGGCTTGTGTGTCACATATAGTGAAGGGGATAAAGATGATAATAAAATGCTCGGATCTCCTGCTTATGGGGATTTGTAGTGATGAGATTATCGGCAATGCAGCTTCCAAAGAAATATAAATATAAATATATATATATATATCACACACACCACCAGAATATCTGTATGTGACAATGCCTGTGTATGGAAATTACAGTAACACAATGATAACAAACTGCGGCCCACCAGATGTTCCTGACCTACAACTCCCATGATACTCTGGCCTTCTATTGCATTGACACGGGGGGGGGGGCACAACTTTGACAGCCCTGCAGTAACAACAAGTTTTACCTGTGATGTACAGGGGATTTTCAGTCATTTTGACCCCCTGAATCGTATCCCTGTGCAGCAGTGATTGTGTTCTGCATTCTCCCTGGCTGTTGTAATGCAGCAGCAAAGTTTTTGAACTTTTTGCTACAATGAGAGCCAGATGTGCACCTTGCAGCAGTTTTACAATAAGGGTGAAAAGGAGAGAGATGAGGCAGTGGGTTATGTTTCTCCACGGGGGGGGGGGGGGGGCATTAATCTGGCTTTAAAAAGTACTCAAATGGGGTTTTGTATGTTACTGATTGCAATTGCATAATCTATTAGGGTTAAGTGGGAGTGAGTCTGTGGATTACAAAACAATGACCTGGCAGAAGAGTAGGAGAATAGGAGAGGCTGTGCCCATCATTCAGGGGAAACATTAATTTATCAGCTTGGTAAAGGCTGCTCACACAGCCGAGACGTTGTTTCAATAAAGCATATTTTGCCAGGATACGGAGTGCCTGCTTCTCCTTTTCTATTGCTGTATCATTACGGTGGATTTGGCTATCCCTGGGATCAATTAGAGCACCCAGAACCGGTATTAATACACCACACATGCAGAGCTGTGTGCAGAATATCCCGGGCTGGATTAACATAGGGGCTGATGGAGCTGCTGCTCCAGGCACATGTCAAGAATAGGCCCATGGAGAAAAGAGAACTACGTCTGCAATGATGGGCATTTCGACCACTATCCCCCAAGGCAGCTACAGGGTCATATGAGATATAACTGGAAAGGTCAGAGGATAACCTTTCCAATGATAGCAAGCATGACCATGAAATAAAATATTTTTTTCCTCTTTCCTTCTAACAGCAATATTTTTCACGTTTCAATTATAAAAGGGAACAATGATGGTGCACTAACTCACCATCTCAAGTGTGGAGGTGATGGCACAATCCGTTATTACGAATTGTTACATCAAAAACATAAAGTACGCTGGGGGAACTTTGGAACCCTGTGTCACTAATCTTTACACTGTGCAAGGTCAAGTGAGGCATCATTGGACAGGTCAGAGTCTGGCCTTTGCATTGATACCAAACGTGACCATGTAAAATCTAAAAGACGTAAAACAGAATTTTTTTATTTACTTATTTTTAGTTCCAAAGCGGTGGTATGGTCCATTTGTCACGTATAAAATGAGCAATACCACTGCGATTACTCACCTCATTTTCCACGCTGGGAGCAAGGTCAGTGTTTTATAAATAGTCATATTATTCGTAAAACACCATCCTCTAAAACACAAGGGAATTATTTAAATTTTTTGGTTAACATTTTTAGGGGAAAAAAATGCAGTAACCAGTTCCCATTTCATTTGTTTTTGGTTTAAAACCAGGAAATCCCTATAGAATATATAACCACAAAGGTTTGAATGACAAAATGTGATTGAAATCTGAATGGAAATTTACTTACATGGTATCTGATTAGATCTACCCGTATCTGCACTATTAAATAACCTAAAATATGTTTTCATCATATTAAAATCCGAAAAAAATTCACCAAAATCTTCAGCTCCAGGCCCATAGGGATCTTAATCCGGCCCTGAGAAAGTCCACAATTAACCTGGTAAATTGAAAATAGCCAGTTATAAAAATTGCGAGATGAACTATGCATTTTTAACCCTTAAGAACCAATGACGTAACCATTACATCATTAATAGATTGACTTTAAATGCTCTTGGTCCTTAATGGGTTAAAAAAAGGTGTAACGCCAACCCAGTCATTTTCTTACACAATTAGAAGAAGAAAAAAAAAAAAAGTTAAATATGAAATCCTTATCTATTGTAAATATTAGGTTGATCATGACCTGCAAGAAAGGAAGAACAGGTTTCATATCGCAACGCACTGACGAGAGAGATTACAAATAGATTTGGTCGCGCTTTTACAGAATGACACCTTGCTCCTTCTGCTGTAGATGCACCCAACTTCTGCTGCCCTGAGCTCACCTCACCCCGTTTTACTCCTCAACCAGGCCTCGTCAGGTCATCTTACTTTCCAAACATAGAAAATAAATAGCGTGTAAATCATGCAGACCATTTCTAGAAGGATGGTGCCAGGGGAGGGTTTAGGAAAGGACGCCGGCCCTGTAGATGTACACAAACTACTCGCTCACTGCATAGGTGAGCCACAAGCAAATGTATGGATTAAAAAGCTTGCAGGTCAGCTGACCATAAATGCAAGAAGCTGCACGCAGTCACCCACCAACAAAGATACCTGTGGCCAATCAGTAGCAAAGAGGGGAGGAGGGGGCTACACTACAGTATGTATATACAGTTGTGTTCAAAATTATTCAACCCCCACTGAAATTGAGTGTCAGTTTGACATTGATTTTGATCATTCAGTCATCTTGCTTACAATTAAATCAAAGAGGCACGTGTAGGTCTGACAAATATAACATAACATTTATAATGAAATAACCACAAATGTCTTTTCTGTGCTCACATCATTATCAGTTTTATTCAACCCCCAAGTGACATTCAATCTTAGTACTTATAACTGTAAAAGGATGTTGTACTAACAGCTTTTAAACGTGAAGCATAGCTTGACACAAGTGTCTTGCAGCGATCTACGGGTATCTTCGCCCATTCGTCATGGGCAAAAGCCTCCAGTTCAGTCACATTCTTAGGCTTGCGCACTGCAACTGCTTTCTTTAAGTCCCACCAGAGGTTCTCAATCGGATTTAAGTCAGGTGACTGCGATGGCCACTCCAAAATGTTCCAGCCTTTAATCTGCAACCATGTTCTAGTGGACTTGGAGGTATGCTTGGAATCATTGTCCTGTTGAAAGGTCCAACGTCTCCCAAGCCTCAGGTTTGTGATGGACTGCATAACATTGTCATCCAATATCTCTTGGTACTGAAGAGAATTCATGGTACCTTGCACACGCTGAAGCTTCCCTGTACCTGCACCTGCACCTGCAGAAGCAAAACAGCCCCAAAGCATGATTGACCCCCCGCCATGCTTCACAGTAGGCAAGGTGTTCTTCTCTTCATAGTCCTTGTTCTTCCTCCTCCAAACATAGCGTTGATCCATGGGCCCAAACAGTTCTAATTTTGTTTCATCAGTCCACAGAACACTATCCCAAAACTTCTGTGGTTTGTCCACATGACTTTTGGCATACTGCAGTCGACTCTTCTTATTCTTTGGAGACAGCAAGGGGTGCGCCTGGGAGTTCTGGCATGGAGGCCTTCATTACGCAGTGTGCGCCGTATTGTCTGAGCTGAAACTTCAGTACCCACATCTGACAAATCTTTTCTCAGTTCCTCAGCAGTCACACGGGGACTTTTCTCCACTCTACGCTTCAGGTAGCGCACAGCAGTCGAAGTCAGCATCTTCTTTCTGCCACGACCAGGTAGCGTTTCAACAGTGCCCTTTGCCTTGAATTTGCGAATGATGCTTCCTATGGTCTCTCTTCGTATGATTAACATCTTTGCAATCTTCTTATAGCCATTGCCCTTCCTATGAAGAGTAATCACCTCTTCTCTTGTCTTCCTGGACCATTCTCTTGACTTCACCATGTTTGTAACCACACCAGTAAATATCTAGAAGGAGCTGAGTATCACAGTCATTTTAAAGCTGCCTAATTGGTGCTTATTATGCTTTATTGCTGCTCCGTGACATCCACAGGTGATTTCAATACCTGATTGAAGAACAGAGGTTCATTCAAGTGTTTTCAGAGTGGTAGTCTTTAAGGGGTTGAATAATTGTGTCAATGAAGAATTCACAAAAGAAAGTACTGTATTACAAAACCAATTGATGTCATTTTAGTTGCATATGGTTCTTTAAAAAGTCCTTGTAGGATTTCATTCTGAATACAATTACAAATGTACACTAAATTCCCTAAAACCCTTTACAGCATTGGGGGTTGAATAATTTTGAACACAACTGTATGTGTACATATACACACACTTAGGTGGACACACTCAGGATCGTCAAAGATTAATAAAAAAATACAATGCTTTATTGGGAATCACATTAGAAACATGCCTATATGTTTCTCCTGACATGTCAGCCCTCTCAGGGGCCTTTATCAAGGTGATAAAGGCCCCTGAGAGGGCCAAAACGTCGGGAGAAATATATGGACAATCATGTTTTTAATGATTCCCAATAAAGCATCGTTTTTTTATTCATCTTTGAAGATCCTGAGTGCGTCCACCTAAGTGTGTGTATATGTAAACATATATACATACTGTAGTGTAGCACCCTCCTCCCCTGACGAGTCTATTTGCTGCTGATTGGCCACCGGTATCTTTTGTTGGTGGGTGACTGCGTCTTTGATGTATATTTTTCGCATGGATTTTTAGCACCTGGGCAACGTTGTCCTTTTTTGGTGCTTGCAGATAGATATATTATACACACACATTTTTGTAATAACTAGAAGAAAAATGAAAAATAAAAATGTAATTGCTTGCTCTGTGTCTCCTATGATATTAATACCACCCCCCTCCCCGTCCTCCCAAAAGAAAAATAAGACTTCAGGAATGCTGTGCAATACTTCAATCTGATATGTAACCAGTGGGATGGTGGAGAGTAGAGATGGACAGATACCATTTATTTTTAATGTCACGTTAATGTCATAGGACCCCTTTCCAATAAATTATTTTGCTAAAAGCCTTTTCAATGTATGGAAAGATTGAAACGTATGGCCAGACACACCATTTACCCACTGCAGAGGCCTGCAAACACACCATACCTCAGATATCTTTCCACACACACGGCTGGCAGAATAATGGCCGCGTCCCAGCATGCGACTTCACACCTGGACCGTCAGCCACGCTCTCTCTAGATCTCGTGATCGCAGCTGGAGGTCCCAGCAAGCAACCAGGCTACAATCTTTGCCGATGGCCGCTCACCGAAACATATCCAGATGGAGAGGCCTGGCAGAATGTCCCTCCGATACCGTCCAGCAAGCCAGCTTTGTGCTGACTTCCGCATCGGTTGAGGTACCGTGGACATCTGCAAAAGTACCAAGTGCTCGTGCAAATGCCAGTATTGGCAACGATACGATACTAGTATCGGTGCAACGCGAGTTGAGAGGTGTGCCAAAATAGAATAATAAAGGGCAAACATTTATTAACCCCTTCACTACTGAGGCATTTCACTGCTGTGTGCTGAGCTCATTTTTACCGCTTTCGCTCATCATGTTTAAACGCGATTTGAAGCCACGTTTTATTATACCACCCAGACATATTATATATCGTTCTTTCCGGCAGACCTCGGCAGATTCATAATATATAATTTTTATATGTATTCGTCATGTCCTGCCTGTATATTAGGACAAAAAAATGCAATATAATTAGAATTTTTAAAATCATCTGCAGCGTATAAAAGTGTTTATTTTCACATTTTATCACGAGCTTTTTCAGTTCTATTTTTCTATGGGGTGCGCTTGTACAAAAATTAGAAATGGGGACTTGTTACATTTTTTTTGGGGGGGGGAAATTACGTGATCTTTGGCAAACGCACCCCATAGAAAAAAATCATTAGTGCAGCATCATTGTTCACATTATAATTGAAATGTGAACAATATTGCTGCATTAACCCCTTAAGGACGCAGGGCGTACCATGCCGTCCTGCACCACGTGGGCTTTAATGCCGCAGGACGGCATGGTACGCCCCGCGGTGTTTGCTGCCTCTGGGCGCGAAAAACGGCCCGCCTCCCTTCCCACAATGCTGATCGCTGGCTGGGGGTCTGTCTGACACCCGGGCAGACCCTCCCAGCTGGCGATCGGCATTGTGGAAAGGGAGGCGGGCCGTTTCCCTCGTGGAATCGCCAAGGCAGCCAATCCGGCGCCTGGAGCTGTCAGTTGCAGCGGTGACAAGCTGTCACCTCTGCAACTGTCAGAATGTCTCAGCCAATGAGGTTGCATTGGCTAAGACATTGTCTCTGCCCCTTTCTCCTGCTCCTCATTGCGATCTGAGGAGCAGAGAGAGAGAGACAGAGAAAGCAGAGCAGAGAGAGCAGAGAGAGAAAAAACTACCTAAAACCCCAGGCACTGTACCCCACACCCCAGGCACTGTACCCCACACGGCACTACCCCACCTGGCAGTGTACCCCACCTGGCAGTGTACCCCACCTGGCAGTGTACCCCACCTGGCAGTGTATCCCACCTGGCAGTGTATCCCACCTGGCACTATATCCCACCTGGCACTATATCCCACCTGGCACTGTACCCCCTGGCACTGTACCCCCACTGGCACTGTACCCCCCAGGCAACCCACTGGCACTGTACCCCCCAGGCACCCACTGGCACTGTACCCCCCAGGCACCCACTGGCACTGTACCCCCCAGGCACTGTACCCCACCTGGCAGTGTACCCCACCTGGCACTGTACCCCCACTGGCACTGTACCCCACCTGGCACTGTACCCCACCTGGCACTGTACCCCACCTGGCAGTGTACCCCACTGGCACTGTACCCCACCTGGCACTGTACCCCCCAGGCACTACTACTGGCAGTGTACCCCACCTGGCACTGTACCCCACCTGGCACTGTACCCCACCTGGCACTGTACCCCACCTGGCACTGTACCCCCAGGCACCTACTGGCAGTACCCCCCAGGCACTACCTACTGGCAGTGTACCCCACCTGGCAGTGTACCCCACCTGGCACTGTACCCCACCTGGCACTGTACCCCACCTGGCACTGTACCCCACCTGGCACTGTACCCCACCTGGCACTGTACCCTCCTGGCACTGTACCCCCTGGCACTGTACCCCACCTGGCACTGTACCCCACCTGGCACTGTACCCCACCTGGCACTGTACCCCACCTGGCACTGTACCCCCCAGGCACCTACTGGCACTGTACCCTCCTGGCACAGTACCCCCTGGCTAAAAAAAAAAAAAACTGAAAAAAAAAACCCCAGGTACAGTACCTCCTGGCTGGCACTGTACTCTCCAGACTGGCACTGTACCCTCCTGGCACAGTACCCCCTGGCTGAAAAAAATAACTGAAAAAAACCTGACTGGAAAAAAACCTGAAAAAAAAAACCCAGGCACTGTACCCCCTGGCCTGCAGTGTACCCCTGATTGAGAACCCGCATTGGCATACGACCCTTTGGCATTTCTGACTACCCGCATTGGCATACGACCCCTGGCATTTCTGACTACCCGCATTGGCATACGACCCCTGGCATTTCTGACTACCCGCATTGGCATACGACCCCTGGCATTTCTGACTACCCGCATTGGCATACGACCCCTGGCATTTCTGACTACCCGCATTGGCATACGACCCCCTGGCATTTCTGACTACCCGCATTGGCATATACGACCTGGCATTTCTGACTACCCGCATTGGCATACGACCCCTGGCATTTCTGACTACCCGCATTGGCATACGACCCTTGGCATTCCTGACTACCCTTGTCTAGATAGATAGAAGTACCGGCCACTACAAGGACCGGAAGGGCTTAGTTTAGGTGTTCTAATATTTTATTTGTGTACTTGACCCCATCAGTTCCCCGACCTCCCATAAAAATGTCCTCCCGCTTTTATTCCCCAGAAGAGGCATATGAGATCCTGGCCGCCTCTGAGAGCGACGCTCTCGCCGACAGTGACACCCTCACAGCCTCTGATATAGAGCCCCTTAGTGAACCCTCCAGTGATGGTGACCCCCCACCATCTACTGGGAGGCACGAGAGCATTTGGGTACCCCCAAATATGGCTGCCCCAGAAATACCCCCATTTCTGGCGACTCCTGGCATCACAGTAAGGGTAGAGGACTGTGAGCCAGTGAGCTTTTATAACCTGTTTATGTCGGACGATGTATTCGAGATGGTGGTTGAGCAAACCAACCTGTTTGCCAACCAGTATCTTGATGCGCATCCGGATTCACATCGCCACAGACGTAACAAGTGGCACCCAACGGATGTGATAGAGTTAAAAAAAATTTGGGCTCTAACCCTCGTAATGGGAATAGTGAAGAAGCCAAGTATCCGGTCTTACTGGCACAAAAACCCCATCCTGGCTACTCCACTATTCCCAAGGGTTATGAAGAGGGATAGATACGAAAATCTCATGCGATTCCTCCATTTTAATGACAACGCACTGTGCCCACCAAGAAACGACCCAATGCATGACCGCCTCTATAAAATTCGGCCCCTGATCAGTCTTATATCTGCCAAATTCACCGATAATTATGTTCCCGACCAAAATATATCTGTAGACGAGTCCCTTATGAAATTCAAAGGCAGACTGCTCTTCAAGCAGTATATCCCAAGCAAGCGATCCCGGTATGGCGTCAAATTTTATAAATTGTGTGAGTCCACAACAGGCTACACCTGGGCGTTTAGAATATACGAAGGGAAAGATAGCCACCTTGACCCCCCAGGAAGCCCCGATTGTATTGGCACCAGTGGAAAAATTGTGTGGGATCTGGTCTATCCCCTATTCAACAAGGGCTATCATTTATGGGTCGATAACTATTACACCAGTATCGACCTATTTAAAAATTTATATTGTTTCGAGACCCTTGCGTGTGGCACAGTGCGGAAGAATCGCAGAGGTTTTCCCCAAATCCTGACAGCAGGCAAAAAAAGTAGAGGCTCCTCTTCATCTCTACGTCAGGAAGAAGTGCTAGCCCTTCGGTTCACCGATAAGAAGGATGTATACATGTTATCTACAGTGCATGACGAAAGTACAGTGCCAGTGCCTGTGAGAGGGAGGACTGAGCCACTGGAAAAGCCGAAGTGCATTGTAGATTACAGCAAGTTTATGGGGGGAGTAGACTTGGCTGATCAATGTATACAGCCTTATCTGGTGAACCGAAAGACTAGGGCATGGTACAAGAAGATTGCCATCTATTTGACCGAGATAGCAATTTTCAATGCGTACGTGCTCTACAAGCAGGCAGCAGTACAAAAGCCATATCCCTTCCTAGAATTCATGCTTGAGATCATATCCCAACTTATCCTAACCCCGGCCCCCGTTACATCCGCTTTGGAATCAGGAGATCTCCAAAGATTAAGCGGCAGACACTTTCCTTCCCGAGTCCCTCCCACCCGCTGTAAAAAGTCCCCCAGAAAAAGTGTCGTGTCTGCCGCAAGAAAGGAATCCGAAAGGATTCTAGTTATTATTGCCCTACCTGCCCATCTCTACCTGGCCTCTGCATAACCGAGTGCTTCAAAATGTATCATACCGAGCTAAATTACTAAATCCCTTTTCTGCTTTGTCCCGATTACCCTTTGCTGCCTGTACCGACTCATTGGCTTGTTATATCGACTACCCTTTGTTTGCTGCCTGTACCGACTCATTGGCTTGTTATACCGACTACTCTTTGTTTGCTGCCTGTACCGACTCATTGGCTTGTTATACCGACTACTCGGCTTGTTATACCGACTACTCTTTGTTTGCTGCCTGTACCGACTCATTGGCTTGTTATAACGACTACTCTGACTTCTGGAATACCCTGAATTTGGCCTGTCCCTGTTTACGTTAAGCCCAGCTATTCTAAAGTGGCTGCACCAAACAACTCAAAATACTAATTTAGAATCATTGGCGCGTCATCTTTGGAGCAATATTCTTTCTTGGCGTGCCATGTTCTCTCAAAGTCGACATAAATCCTGAAAATCACTTGTCAAATTACCAAAAAACTAAATAAAAATGCTACATATGGGGTACCGTTGAATTCGTAACACATTGCCGAACACAAATATCAATGTTATAGGCCAGTAAAAGGTTGACCGAGCAGGATATTAGCAGCAAAATAACAGTTTTCGTGTAAAACAAATGCAAAACACAATCTTGAAAACTAAGTGTGGCCAGGGTTTGTGACCAAGTGGCTACTATACAAAACTGGACATAACCCAGAGTGTTGAAAATGGGGTGTCTACTTCTCAAAATGATATGCCATGATGGGGTACTTCTCAAACCTGGGCTGCCATACCCTCTCAAATTCAACCTAGGCCCAGAAAACCAATCTGGCAAACTCTACATTTGATCGTGTAACTTTCCAAAAAGCAAATTAAAAATGCTAAATGGAGGGTACCGTTGATCTCGTAACACATTGCCGACCACAAATATCAATGTTGTAGGCCAGGAAAAGGTTGACTGAGCATGATATTAGCAGCAAAATAACAGTTTTTGTGTGAAAAATGCAAAACACAAACATGAAGACCAAGTTTGCGACTAAGAGACTACTATAAAAAAACAAAACGTACACCATTTGGAATAGCCTGGGTTGTCTACTTTTCAAAATGGTATGACATGTTGGGGTACTTTTCATACCTGGGCTGCCATAACCTCTCAAAGTCAACATAGGGCCAGGAAACCAATCTGGCAAATTTCAAGTTGTAAAACGTGAAATGGGCAAACTCTATATTTGACCCTGTAACTTTCCAAAACCTCCTAAAACCTCTACATGGGGGGTACCGTTGAACTCGTAAGACCTTGCCGACCAGAAATATATGTATTTTATTTCATTTAATGCTAAGCGTACAATGTCATTCACACTAAAAATACAATGGAGAACTTTGAAAATTGCAAAATTTCCTTTTTTCTCATAGTTTTTAGGTTTTTTTTCATACTATAATATATTTTATATATAAATCTTTGATGGAAGATGAAAGCCCTATTTCTCCTGAACAAAATGATATATAATAAGGGTGGGTACACTTAATATGTAAGAGGTAAATTATGGTTGAACAGCGAATAGCTGAAATTCTACTTTTAGAAGTGTTCAAAAGTGTTCCAAACTTGTAAAATTACTCCCGTCCTTAAGGGGTTAATAAAAAAATAAAATTTTTATTTTTGTTTACTTTATACCTGGTCATGCTCAGGCCTTTCGAATGACACCCCCCATGACCCCTATCTGCCACGGTTCTGGGAGATATCGGGGTTCAAAAGGAACCCCCTATCTCCACCGGGAAATCCCCGGGCAGCTAGGGGTTCCCCAGCTACCTGACATCATCACGCTATGCGTGATGACGTCGGGCAGCAAGGGGGGACCCGGGGTGGAGCCGCCATCCAAGATGACGGCCCCCACCAGAGCTAGGACGCACTTCGGCGCCACAAGGTGCTGAAGTGCGACCCGGTGCTTGAGGGGTTAAAGCCAGGCACCGCTTAAAAGGGGAGACTCCCCTTTAAGCGGTGCCTGTCTTTTGGCGCCGCTCTGTTCCGATCGGGAGGGAGAGGGATACGGATAGATTTCCCCCCCCCCTCCCTTCCAGGCTATCTCCCGCCATTGCCCGGGGGGGGGGGGCGCCTGGAAATGATTTACGTCGGGAGGGGCTTAACTTCAGCATCTGAGGATGCTGAAGTTACACCGCCGCGGGACCCCGGACAGAGAGGTAAGTATCTCCGCCGGGGCTCCCTTAAAGCGGATGACGTGTGGGGCACGTCCTCCGCATATAGCGGGCGTCTATGAGGACGTGTCCCACACGTCATCCGCAGCGAAGAGGTTAAGCGCCAACACATTCTGCAGTGCTGTACAAAATGTGCAATGGGTAAAAACGTGACAATTCTACAATACATTACAGGAGGCAGGTCAGTATTGCTGTCAGCAGATACAGGAGGACACGAGGGCCCTATTCCTGTGGGAACTTACAATCTAGATGGGTGAGGGGGTGGGAAACGGGGGGGGTGCAGTGATTAGTTTAATGCAGGGGAAGGTGAGGACCGTTTTTGGGGTGGTCAGATGTCTTGTTGCGGGGTTAGGTGGTCGGCTTCCCTAAATAGAAGGGTTTTAGGGAGCGTTTAAATGAAGCCAGATTTGGGGACAGTCTGATATTGCGAGGAAGCGCATTCCATAGGGTCGGCGCCGCACGAGAAAAGTCCTGCCGTCTGGCATGTGAAGCTGTAATGATGGAGGAAGCCAGGTGCGAGTCATTGCTGGATCTTAGGGTGCAGCCTGGGGTGTATCTGGTGATTAGTGAGGACAGGTAGTGGGGAGCGGTGTTACTGAGGGTTTTGTAGGTCAGGGTCTGTAGTTTGGGTTCTGCTGTGGATGGGAGCCAGTGTAGGGATTCACAGAGATGAGCAGCCATAAATGTCAGCAATCCACGGAGGGGTATTCAAACAACGACAGATGTACCTTTCTACCAGTCTTTTGATCCTGAGCGAAGAACCAACTGATCAGTCACGCCAACAAGAGGCCCTATTCCAAGGTTGTTGTAAATTTAACCAAAGCTGCTGTGAAGTTAACAACTCCATAGAATATAATGGCTCAGATTTAGCTGTGGTTAAGCTAACACACCAGCCTTGGAATAGGGCCCAAGATGAAGGCCACAAGATGGAAACAAATCAGCAGTGCCCACTAGGGACAGGAATCGGTCTTGAGCTTGTATTCTTGAATGGAATCTATTGCAGGGTTTCCCAAACCTGCCCTCAGGACCCGCTGACACGCCAGTTTTTTTTTTTTTGAGAAAGGATTTTACCAGGAAGGATACATTAAGATTTCTCTGGTTTTCAAGTATGTCCTGGGTGGCGAGTATGTACCGTTAGGTGTCTTGCTAAGTACACTAAGGCTGGGTTCACACCTGGGCGTAGCGCTGCTTCGCGCAATGCGCGCGTTTTTTTACGCGCGTTCGCGCATACAAAAAAACGCGCGAACGCACGTTGCAGCACGTTCGCGGCTATGATATGGCCGCGAACGCGCTGCTGTATGCCCGAAAAGAAGCTCCCGGACTTCTTTTTGCGTCGGCCGTTTTAAAGCGCGTTCCTGCACGCTTTAAAACGCTTAGGTGTGACATGCCCACATAGGAAATCATGGGATTTCATTGTTTAAGCGTTTTACACCGCGCAGGAGCGCGCTGTAAAAAACGCTTAGGTGTGAAGGGGGCCTTACTGGAGAGGTTGCTTGCAGGATATGTGAAGCACAGCACAGGTGATATGATTTGCTGCTCAGTGATTGCAGGATTCAGTCTGTATTTCCTCAAGGTGATCCTTAAAACCTGACCGACCTGCTAAGGGGACCAGAGGACAGGTTTGGGAAACACTGCTCTAACGGAAATACATTCCTTAATTTGTTGCTCTCTGTAACTCTTACTTTTTGCAGGCTCTTCATACAGTTCTTATCCTACTGCAGTGTTTCCCAACCGCGGTCCTCAGGTCCCCCTAACAGGACAGGTTTTAAGGATCACCTTGGGGAAATGCAGACTGAATCCTGCAATCACTGAGCAGCAAATCCTATCACCTGTGCTGTGCTTCACATACCTGGCAAACCTGACCTGTTGTGGCGTCCTGAGGACCAGGGTTGGTAACCACTAGCTTAAGGCCCCCGGCACACGAGCGTATTTATGGCTCAAATGCGCCCGCACTTCCCTGCGTCCGTGGGTTTTTGATGGGGAAGGCCATCCACCGGATGTGAAAAAGCCCTCCCCGTCAAAAAGCTAAACGGACGCTAAAAGGATACAAAGCGCGATTCTCCATAGGAGGATCGCGCTTTGTACGCTGAGCGCAGAGAGTGGAAGGAACGTCTACTTTTACGGACGTTCGTTCCTCTGCTCGTGTGCCGCCAGCCTAAAGTGTTATTCCATAAAAACAGGGCTTGACAAATTTGTTTTGAATCTAGGAGCCAACGTTTCCGTGAGGTTTTGCCTTTATCAAGGTATACCTTGATAAAGGCGAATCCTCGTCGAGACGTTGGGAACCTTGCCTCTGCACCCAAATGATGATTTTAGCTGCTTCTATTTATTTATCACTTTGTTACCGGGTGCTTTTTGCTGTTAGCAACGTTTTTGACCCTAGAAGTGTAGACCGTTGCTTCTAATATCAGTTTGGCTGCTCGGATAGATATAGAGATATATATATATATATACACACTTATATCATTTGTGTTGTGACATTGCTCTGTTGTTATTGGACACCACATATAAATACATAAACCAGGGCTGGATATATTTACATTAAATGTAGGAGACCGGAAGAAAACTTTGAAGCCAACTAGAAGTTTTTAGATGCCAAAGACGGCTTTTAGATTGGTGTAAAATAAACTGGAAATTTAGGAGCCAGGAGTAAAATTCTAGGAGCCAGTGGCTACCAGGCTCCTGGCTTTGTCAAGCCCTACCATAGCAATAGTCGGTCATGGGTCCAGAAGACAACTGTAAAGCATCCATAACAGATGAATTAAATCCTGCGGCAGGAAGGGGTTAACAAAAAAGAACAGCAAGTACTGTGTTGGTAAATAAGTATATTGCATTTGTGTGCTCAGCTGGCTGTCACCTGGACTTAAGCCAGTGAACATGCTTCCTGGCATTAGAAGCAGATGTGAAAAAGCTTCTGAAGACAGGACAGATCGGTATATGGGGGGGGGGGGGCTTCGTAATAAGAACCAACGTTTCACGAGCAGAGAGGGAATGCTCTGGCACTTTTTAGGTCTTAAAGAATTCTTAAATTGGGAAAAACAAGATATTGAACTTCAAATATCACCAACAAAGTGAACCCGACACTTCTCAGGAATTCATGTATATGCAACAAGTTATAAGCGGCTGCAAATCCTCCCCGTAAACATCAAAATCTTATACTGGATGCCGGCGGCTACAAGGAGAACCCAGACAGTGCTTGAGAAAGGCTCGAGTCAAACCGTTGTTTTGATGAATCGTCAATTAATTTGCCCTGTCCAGGAAGATTTAATTTAATCTTAATTTAAGGAGATTTAGAACGCCAGCGTCTTCCTTGTGACATATCTCAGGAACGGTAGCCTAGTCTCACAAGCTTTGGGCAAGGCGGGGATGGGGTAACATGAGCGTGGAGGGAATGTGCATGAGAACGGAAGTGCTTTCTGTTTGGACGCCCATGTGAACGCCTCACTGAGTGCACGTTGGAGGATCCTGCTTTGTAGACCCATCCAATGTCCACTGTAGTGGGTTGACGAGGACGAAAATTGGAACGACTACACACGTTACATTGTGTGGCCCTCCCAGTCAAGCCGTCATAATGCTACGGCGGACGCTAGGGAAGAATGGCCCCAAAGACACACATCAGCAGAATGTTCGGCTGTATCAACAGTATGTCCATCCATCAATATACATCAGAGCTGTCAAACACATGTCCCCCCCCCCCAGATGTTGATGGCTACAGTTCCATGATTCCCCGAGTATCTATTGCATTGAAGGAATTCTGGGAAGTTGTAGTTCAGAAACAACTGGGGGACTGGAGCTTGACAGCCCTGTTATTCAATATTCCCTGCAATGGGGGGGGGGGGGCTTCTAGCAGCAGTCACCGAGTTTGCTACATGTCTCATAACGCTCAGCAAGTATTAAGGCTGCCAAAACAACATGACACGCAGTACTAAAGGTTCGGAGGCTCACCGTTACCATCTGCGGTAGCAAGACTCCAACTGCTGCAAATTGGGGTTTTATTGCACCAAATATCCCTGAATGTGTATACCTGGAAAGCTGGCATAAAACAGAGGGAGTCAAACACATTTGTTTTTTGCCCAAACTCCCCCCCCGTGAGGAGAGGATTATGCATAATTTTTTTATATAAAATCAGGCACAGTTTAAAACCTGATTCACGTGGTCCTCACATACAAAGCTCTCCATAACTGCGCCATTGCCTACATCTCCTCCCTCATTAGCAGGTACATCCCATCCTGACCACTTCGCTCGGCCAATGAGCCGATGCTATCAGCTTCACGTACTCGCATCCCCCAATTCCCACCTTCAGGACTTCTCCCAAGCTGCTCCCTTTCTGTGGAACTCCCTCCCCCGCAACATCAGACTCTCCCTGTCTCTCCAGTCCTTCAAGAAGTCTATGAAAACACAGAATCCTATCGGCTCACACCAGGATTCCCCCGCTGTGCTATACTCTATATACTATCGCCTAGCGGATCATCCCTCTCCTCTTAAGATTGTACGGTCTCGAGCGGGGTCCCCTTTCCTACGGTTCTGTGTGTGTAACTTGTATGTATATTGTTATTCTGTCGCACCCCTTGTACTGCACTACAGAACGTGGTAGTGCTTTACAAATACTTGTAACTGACACCCCGCCCCTCCTGTTTTATGGATACCTGTCTCTATAATCAAAATCGCATTAAAACACCTATATTGCCATTTAATTTTTTATTCTACAGATATTGTAAATAGACTCATATCAACCACAAAAGACAACTTCACATTTTTTAGGAGCCAGGAATAGAATATACACTGCTCAAAAAAATAAAAAGGGAACACAAACATAAGACCTCCTAGATCTGAATGAAATATGCTTATTAAGTACTGTGGTCATTACATAGTTGAATGTGCTGACAACAAAATCACACAAACATTATCAATGGAAATCAAATTGAGCAACCCATGGAGAACTGGATTTGGAGTTACACTCAATATTAAAGTGGAAAACAACACTACAGGCTGATCTAACTTTGACGTAATGTCCTTCAAACAAGTCAAAATGAGGCTCAGTAGTGTGTGTGGCCTCCATGTGCCTGTATGACCTCCCTACAATGCCTGGGCATGATCCTGAGGAGGTGGCGGATGGTCTCCTGAGGGATCCCCTCCCACACCTGGACTAAAGCATCCCCCAACTCCTGGACAGTCTGTGGTGCAACGTGGCATTGGTGGATGGAGCGAGACATGATGTCCCAGATGTGCTCAATTGGATTCAGGTCTGAGGAACGGGCGGGCCAGTCCATAGCATCAATGCCTTCGTCTTGCAGGAACTGCTGACACACTCCAGCCACATGAGGTCTAGCATTAGGAGGAACCCAGGGCCAACCACACCAGCATATGGTCTCACAAGGGGTCTGAGGATCTCATCTCGGTACCAAATGGCAGTCAGGCTACCTCTGGCGAGCACATGGAGGGCTGTGCAGCCCCCTAAAGAAATGCCACCCCACACCATTACTGACCCACTGCCAAACCGGTCATGCTGGAGGATGTTGCAGGCAGCAGAACGTTCTCCACGGTTTCTCCAGACCCTGTCACGTCTGTCACATTTGCTCAGTGTGAACCTGCTTTCATCTGTGAAGAGCACAGGGCGCCAGTGGCGAAGCTGCCAATCTTGGTGTTCTCTGGCAAATGCCAAACGTCTTGCACGGTGTTGGGCTGTAAGCACAACCCCCACCTGTGGACGTCGGGCCCTCATAGAGTGTTTCTGACTGAGCAGCCACATGCACATTTGTGGCCTGCTGGAGGTCATTTTGCAGGGCTCTGGCAGTGCTCCTCCTGTCCCTCCTTGCACAAAGGCGGAGGTAGTGGTCCTGCTGCTGAGTTGTTGCCCTCCTACGGCCTCCTCCACGTCTCCTGATGTACTGGCCTGTCTCCTGGTAGCGCCTCCATGCTGACAGACACAGCAAACCTTCTTGCCACAGCTCGCATTGATGTGCCATCCTGGATGAGCTGCACTACCTGAGCCACTTGTGTGGGTTGTAGACTCCGTCTCATGCTACCACTAGAGTGACAGCACCGCCAGCATTCAAAAGTGACCGAACCATCAGCCAGAAAGCATAGGAACTGAGAAGTGGTCTGTGGTCACCACCTGCAGAACCACTCCTTTATTGGGGATGTCTTGCTACCTGCCTATGCTTCCCACCGCTTGTCTATTCCATTTTTACAACAGCATGTGGACTTGATTGTCAGTTTTGCTACCTAAGTGGACAGTTTGATTTCACAGACGTGATTGTGATTGACTTGGAGTTACATTGTGTTGTTTATATATTAGTCATTTGCATATCCTACCCAGAATTCCTTGCTGCATATGGGGAATGTGGCACAGAAACTCTGGGATGAAATTCATTGAATTGCTGTGATGCGCAAGTGGCTTCTGCAATAATAAAACACTTAAAAGTGAGATAAAAAGCCTCCACACGATTTGTCCACCACCACAACTGTTGTAAATACTGACTTGCCCTACGGGTCCCAAGCATCCACTGCAACTGGTCATCATGCCTAGCTCCTAGCTGATGAGGGTCCAACAAAACCAAAACAGCGCTGTCCTAGGAGTGACTTTGACCAGTTGCATAAACCTTATCTCTGCTAGAAAGCCACAGTGTGGCATAGCATTGATTTTAGGGATCTGTGTAATAACAGATCCAGGATGCAAAAAAGTGAGACAGATGTCATTTGCATATCCTACCCAGAATTCCTTGCTGCATATGGGGAATGTGGCACAGGAGCTCTGGGATGCAATTCATCAAAATGCTGTGATGTGCAGGTGGCTTCTGCAATAATAAACACGCACCTGGGGCGTAAAAACCCAAGGGCTGAATATAGAATATTTGATACAGTCCTTACCTCAACATCTGAGGGTTGGGATTTAGGGGTTATTATTTCAGAGGATCTAAGGGTAAGTAGTCAATGTAATAGAGCAGCAGGAAATGCTGGCAGAATGCTTGGTTGTGTAGGGAGAGGTATTAGCAGTAGGAAAAGGGAAGTGCTCATGCCACTGTACAGAGCACTGGTGAGACCTCACTTGGAGTACTGTGTGCAGTACTGGAGACCGTATCTCCAGAAGTATATAGACATCTTAGAGAGAGTTCAGAGAAGGGCTACTAAAATGGTGTACGGCTTGAAGGAGAAAAGTTACCAGGAAAGGCTTAATGATCTTAACATGTACAGCTTGGAAAAAAGACGAGACAGAGGAGATATGATAGAAACATTTAAATACGTAAAGGGAATCCACAAGGTAGAGGAAGGGAGTATATTTAAACGGAAACAAAGTAGCAAAACAAGAGGACATAGTCTTAGATTAGAGGGGCAAAGGTTTAAAAGTAACATCAGAAAGCATTATTTTACTGAGAGGGTGGTGGATACATGGAACAGCCTTCCAGTTGAAGTGGTAGAGGCCAAAACAGTAATTGAATTTAAGCAAGCATGGGATAGGCATAAGGCTATCTTAAACAAAAGATAAATCCAGGTAAAGTATCCATGTAATTGGGCAGACTAGATGGGCCGAAAGGTTCTTATCTGCCGACATTTTCTATGTTTCTACAGTGGAGGCTTTTTATCTCACTTTTTGTCCTCCACCACAACTGTTATATATAAATTATACACACTATATTTTAATGGAGCCAGAAGCAAAATCCTATGGCTACCTAGGCAATGAACTTATCAAATTGTTTTGTGCAACAGATGGTCATAAAATGATCCATAAATTTGGGAGCCAGGAGGTAAAATTCTGGGGACCAATATCTCCCTGTATTCTTAATGCAAACCTTAAGGCCCCCTTCACACTAAGTTTTTAATGCGATATCGCGCATATTTCATTTTCCACGTGATATCGTTCTATGTGCCTTGTCCAATGCATTTCAAATGGAGCTGTTCACATCTCACAGCTCAACGTCGCCTGTAGCTCGTCCACAACCCTTTTATCCCCCCGAGCGATTTGCCACCATAGACATTAATGGTGTGTCGTGCGACAGGTGTCATTTATTTTCACACAAGACAAAGTTTGATTTTTCCTTGATCACAGCCCAATGTAGCTGCGACCAAGTCCCTGTGCAAAGTCGCGCAGAAAAAATGTGCAATATTGCTCAAGTCGCGTATATGAAAAATCTTGCAATTTTCATGTCGCTCAGTGTGAATGGGGCCTTATGGTACGCCTACCAGCAAGTCACCCTCCTGCTCACCTAAAATACAAACTGCTGAGGCTCTCCTGATGGCGGCACCCTGCAGGAGTGTGGGCAGGGTCCCTTTAAGAAGGCAGAAGCAGCCGACAAAACACATCAAGACAAACCTCTATGGACTGTTCCTGGCATTGTTTGACAACTGCTCATTGCGTGAGAAGTGATTACGGCACAGCCTGATCTCACTGTAAGAGAGGAGATAAGGGGTCACCTCATACGGGAAGTGACTCATATACACAGAATATTATCAATTATTAAAAAATTGAAGATTCACTCCTGGCACCTGAACAATGCACAAACGTCACAAGAAGAAAAAACAAACAACACCCAGCATAAACAGACATGCTCAAATAACTTATACGACACCGCAATGTGCACTCCTAGGAAATTAACAAGGTTTAAAATCTGGCCAGGTGAGGATCACCTCAATCCCACGACAACAAAAAGTCAAGGATGTACCGATCAACGTTTTTAGGATCAGCCGGCTGATACCGAGTCCAGATCTGATACCATACATCTGAATCCCGGGACCGTGGTGTTCACTGCCGTCAGCAATCTCTGCGATGTCTCCCATACTTTTCCCCACAAGAGTTGTACCAGTTCCTACCCGGCTCTGGGATCTATTACATTCTTTGCGCAAAAACGCTCGCACAGCGCTACTTTTTTGCGCAGCGTTAATTTATGCGCGTTAACGCTGGTATTACAATCCGAGCGCATTTTTTCATCCGTCAAAAAATAACGCACGTAAAAAAGATGCACAAAGGCATGCGCAAATTAACTCTGCGTGCGGACTGTTTTTTCACGCGATTCAGCCAATCAGAATTAAGAACCACAATTGTCTCCCGAGTATATATGCTGCAGCAATAATTAAAACACGATCAACCTCTCAATTTTATTGTTTGGGTATGTGTAGAATGTGTAGCTATACTTTGCTGTATTTTTTTTTTCGTGCCAGTGTATTTCGTTTCGGCCAGGACGTTCAGATTTGCCGTTAACACCAGCTTTTAAAATACGTTAAAATTATGCGCGCAAATGTTGCCTGTTAAAATTTGCACATAGATTGCAAAACCATCCGCGTACCAGCGCAGGAACGCATTTGCGCTCACAATGTTAAGTATAGGACGCACAAATAAATTACGCTCGCAAAGTGTTCGCGCAGGTTCACCAGCGGTAGATGTTAACACGCATTTTTTGCGCGGACATTGTAATATGACGTTCTGCGCGAATGGTTTTGCCCCTCGCGTTAATGCGTTTTTGCGCACGTGCTAAATTGTGCGCGAAGGAGTGTAATAGTGCCCTCCGTGTGTGAAACAGCTCCAGCCGCTGCCTTAAAAGCTACTGTGGCTATTACAACCAAGACACAAGCTTTAGTTGAGGCCCTGCTGCTCACTGTACATTAACGGCCCCTATACTTCATATAGGAGCCTTTCATTTTTGGCTCTGTAGGAGGAGTTGTTACAGGTATTTATAAAGCGACAAGTTCTGTAGCGCTGTACAATGGGAGATACAGAATAACAAATATACATACATAGAACAGTAGGAGGGAGGACCCTGCTCGAGAGCTTACAATCTAAGAGGAGAGGGGGGGGGGACACGCTAGGAAAGGGTAATATGGGGCTCTGTTGGAAGATGGAGCAAGAAATGAACAATGGGGGATTATGGAGGGAGCTGATATTTTAGAGAAACCAGTGTTTTTAGAGACATCTTGAAGGACTGGAGAGACGGGGAGAGTCTAATGTTGCAGGGGAAGGAGTTCCATAAAAAAGGGGGCAGCTCGGGGAGAAATCCTGAGAGTTGGGTGTGCGGGTAAGAGGAGCTGATAGCATCAGATCATTGGCAGAGAGAAGTGGTTGGGATGGGCTGTACCTGTTAATAAGGGAGGAGATGGAGGTAGGGGCGCAGTTATGGAGAGCTTTGTATGTGAACACCAGTATTTGAAATGAATTCTAAAAAGGAAACAGGAAGCCAGTGTAGAGATTGACAGAGGGGGGGGGGGGGGAGGTGTGAGAGGTGCAGGAGCTGAGGTGTATGAGCCCGGCACAGGCATTCATAACAGACTGCAGAGGGAAAATCTGGGATCTTTTAAAAAAGGCATGGGAGAAGGAGGTTACAGTAGTCAAAGCGGGAGACAAGCAGGGTTATTCATAGAGGTGAAAACCAGGAGAGTGACTGGAAAAGTGAAAATTCTAGGTCAAAATAGCCAAACCAGAAAAATTCTCCCATTTATCTCACTTAAAAAAAAAATTAAAAAAATATATCAGCTATTTTGACCTAGAATTTTCACTTCTCCAAACATTTTGCTGGTTTTCACCTCTCTCTGAATAACCTCGATGAGCTTGGATGAGCATTTTTGTAGAGTCCTGATTTAAGAAAAGGGACGGACGCATGCAAATGTTTCTTAGGTGGAAGTAGCAAGGTTTGGATAGTCACTGAATGTTCCGCAAGTAAATAGCTGCTGGGAAAACCTTATAGTCACTATGAACCGCAGCAACACAGCAGGACCACGATCTCTCGCTGGTAAAAATATAGAATTCATGTCTGGTCAGTGTTGAGGTTAAACTTGTGTACGGCACAAAATGGTGTTGCGGTGAAAAGCTGAAATTTAAATTAGCCTCACATGGCTCAAACAAAAGCAAACAAGGTACAAGAGGACCCTGAGCGGAAAAAGTAATGGTGGCACCATTCGCATGAAGGGTGCAAGAATAGGAGGTCTTAGAGGGAGGGAAGACAAGAAGTTCAGTTTTTGAGAGGTTAAGCTTTAGGAAACGGGAAGTCATCCAGTCGGAGACAGCCGAGAGGCCGGCAGTAACACGGTCCAACACAGGAGGAGAGAGATTGGGGGAGGAGAGGTAGATTTGGGTGTCATCAGCATAGAGATGATATTGGAGCCAATAGGAAGACATGAGGTTGCCCAGAGAGGCAGTATAGACTGAGTAGGGGACCCAGAACAGCACCTTGAGGCACCCCAACCGAGAGAGGAACCGTGGTGAAGAGGCGCCAGTGAAGAGAGAGAGCTATTCCAACTAGCGATGCACCAATACTAGTATCGGTGCCGATACCGGGCACCATATGATTCCACTATTAGTATTTACGACATCCCCTTTTGCTTGACTCTATACTGCTCAATTCTATGATTTAGGTCAGTATAGTTTCTAGACCTGAGGAAGAGAGGTATACTCTGGAAAGCTTGGCTTTAAATGTAACAGTCCAATAAAACAAAAAAGGTACCGCTACTACTGCTATAGTCTGGTGAGAGAGATAGATCTATATATTTATTATTGCAGAAGCCATCTGCACATCACAGCAATTCAAAGAACTGCATCCCAGAGCCCCTGTGCTGCATTCCCCATATGCAGCAAGGAACTCTGGGTAGGATATGCAAATGACCTTTCACACAATTTATGCCTAAAGCAGTATGGAAATTGAAGAAATAATATCATGAAACCATGCACTGCATTCTGGACCCACGTGGAAGGCCTGTGACCTTTAAATCTAGGAGAAAACACCCACGTACCAGCCTGGAGAGAACATGTGAAATCAGATTAGGCCTGGTGCATCATTGCTGGAAGGCGCGCATTCTTCAATAAATTAAACAAATAGAGAGCAAATACATTTTACAATCACAGCACACATGTATCAGTAACAAACGGCTGGTTCTGAACACCGGATCAGAAAAATCAAGATTACTCCCCTCCCCCCGACTGAATGTAATGGGCGCATAAAAAGGTAAATTTGTAAAAATGGAAAAAAAATGACAATCGTAGAACACATGGAGATGTCATATACAGCACAACTCCTAAGTGCCCCTATTTTGTCACCACCGTGCCCACCAAAGGCAGGTCTTATTTTAAATTACCACCGTGCCCACTGGAGGCTTCCATTTTCGTGCCATGACCTGTTTCATACTGTGCCCTCTATGCAAATTATTTTTTCCGCAAAGCCCATTAAAATTCGGCTCGACATTTCCAGCCATGCCCACAGCAATCAGCATCTATTTTTCCAGCTGCGCCCACTGAAAATAAGTTATAAAGTTTCCGTCGTGCCCACTGAACACAGGTTATATATTTTTACCCTCTGTGCCCATTGAGCTCTGCGAACATTTTTTTACCACTACGCCAATTGTAAAACATTTAGAACAAAACCTACACAGTCTCCTTCAAGGGTGCGAGACCCAGCTAAGAGAAAAAATATATACCTCCTGTGCTTCCCCTATTAACACATACAGCAACCAGAACGACCTTCAGCATACAGCCAAGAAAGAGGTTTCCTTAGGCAAAGCAAAAGGATTTCTGTTAACACGTCCCTGCCAGCGGCACGCACGGGAATAAACAGCTGCTACAGGAACACGGGTTGAACACCACACTCACAAAAGCACCAAACATGGACAAAAACAAACCACGGGGAATAGAACCGAGGCGTAGCGCCAGGCGCCGCGAACCGAGGCGCAGCTCCAGGCGCCGCGAACCGAGGCGCAGCTCCAGGCGCCGCAAACCGAGGCGCAGCTCCAGGCGCCGCAAACCGAGGCGCAGCTCCAGGCGCCGCAAACCGAGGCGCAGCTCCAGGCGCCGCAAACCGAGGCGCAGCTCCAGGCGCCGCAAACCGAGGCGCAGCTCCAGGCGCCGCAAACCGAGGCGCAGCTCCAGGCGCCGCAAACCGAGGCGCAGCTCCAGGCGCCGCAACCTGTATCTACACATAGAAAGCAGAAAATACCAAAAGCATACACAAAAGCATAATAACAGGTTTACAAACTACACCGGAAATTGCAGAGAACAGCACATAAACCTAATTTTAAAAGTTGCAGATTAACAATTTGTAAAATCCTAGTCCCAATAGATTAATGATTTTGGAAAATTAACCCTCGGAATATCCAATGTAATATCTTGCTCACTGCGCAGGCAATACAGAGCGAGCACAAAAAAAAATATGTTACGAGTAAAGTCTAAAATGGTGATAAATTTAGGATTACCCAAGTAACCTGAGAAACCTGACATTACAGCTTTACCCAAACACTGAAACGATGAAGAAAATAATCTGGTGAACCGTGATCTACCCAAACTTCGCTCCGTGATGTACGTGTTTTCTGAGAGTTTATAGTAGATCCCAAACCTACGATTACCCATATCAAACCACTAAAAACAAATCACCTTTAGACATGGTGGGTTACTTCCCATATTGAACTGGTAAAGCCCGATGAAAATGTTCACTTTTATTGCAGCTTTAACCATCGCTTTTGGGTAACGCGGGCTTTACCCGTAACAGTAATTAATCAAGTCATGTGGTCATACGTTACAGTTTATTAATTGGCACATGTTCTCATAGGTTTGTCTTCCCATTTATTCAGTTCATTATCTATGAAAATAAAACTATAACAATTGACTCCGTTTATTCTATGAAGTTATAAACATTGATGTGGTCCGGATAACAGGAAAGTACCAAGATTATAGCCACGATGTATACATTATATTAAAGATTACAGTCAAAGGGTGAGAAAGTAGAGATGGGAAGCCAGCAATGACTGTTTTCACAATGAAACATACGCTTCCCTAGTCAGAATAATAATAATTATTATTTATTAATAGCAAAAGTCCAAAAAAATCATGCAAAACTGGTCGAAGAGGGATGCACTCCTGGACTTAGAAAAAAAGAAGATGCTTTATAAAATATGGGCACTTTTTAATGTTTTATAAAAGCATCATTTTTCTTTACCCTATTTCTAAGGCTAGGGTCAGACTGAGGCAGTGCGAACGCGCGTGCAGCCGCACTTAATCACGGCCGCACTAGCAGCAGATGCCGGGCAATGACGGCCAATATACGAAGTACGGTCGCACAAACGTCCGGCTGCGCAACGCAAGTGGAAAATGAACGCATTTTTTCGAGAACGTGAAACCGCAGGTACTGACGTACAGAGTGCGCTGCGGCTGCTAGCGGCGTGTGTGCGTGATTAGGAGACGTCAGACGCTGCTAATGTCCGGCCAACATAACGTCCAGACACAAAAAGTGTTTTATTGATGATCCGTACAAAATCACGGACGAAAATGCGCATAGTATGACCACTATCACGTATTCTGTGAAAAAATGCGTCCATTCGTTCGAACGCACTTTTTCACAGACAACATAAAAATGCGTTCGTCTGACCCTAGCCTTAGTCCTGGAGTGCATCCCTCTTCAACCAGTTTAATAATAATAATAATAAATAAATAATAATAATTTTTTAAAGCTGGGAAAGACTTCCCATAGAGCACCTACCTATACCATTGGGTTGTACCACATTTAAAAACATGAGACCGCATTTAAACACTAGGCCACCAGACGAGATGGGGCCTGAAAGAAAAAAACATTAAAGATTTTAAAACTTCCCAATCTGGCTGTTTTTAGCATAAATCTGAGGATCCCTGGGTCCTTCGTTTCCAGCAAATATCCCTGTGTGTTTCCCCACGGCTGATGGATCGTCACGTCATACAGCCACGGCGCCCTAGGTCAACTCTTCCCATAGCTGGCTGCCAGTGATAGGAGTTTGGCTGGCGGTCCAGAAAAAGCAGCCGGAGACCATTGCATTAACTAACGCTGCCCCGGAGATATTTACCAATGCTCTCGATCTGTGCGCCGAATCACAAACTTAGTAGCTGGGAAGAAAACTTTAGGAGGCAGCCACAAATTAAGAAAAAAATTTCTATAGATTTTAGGAGCATCTTTCTTTGAATAGAGAAATGTAGGAGCAAGAGCCAAAAAAGTGTCAGAATATGTTAACGCCCGTCTCAAACTACATGGCAGCTGGGGTTTAAGGGGTAAATCCCCAAAACACACCATCTCCAGGTCTGGTTAATTCCCAGAGGGGGGCATATAGCCAACCTCCCCCCCCCTTTCACAAAACACACACACACACCCCTTTACAGTATCAGAAAAAGCCCAAAAACAGCCACACAGGCAGCCAAAGGGCACAGCACCCACTACTTAGGCCCGCTTTACCATACGATGACCCCAATCTACCAATGTATCTCCCTACTTTGCCCAGGGAGCCCCCCCCCCACCACACACACACAATGCTACCCAGGGGCTGCCAGTTAAAGTAACAAGTTTTTATAAAGCGCTAACAAGTTCCATAGCGTTGTACAATGTGAGGCAAAAAATAACAAATATACATACAGGTTCAATGCACAGAACAGTAGATGAGAGGACCCCCCTGCCCAAGAGCTTACAATCTAAAAAAGGAGGGGGTGACACGTTAGGGGATTCGTTAACCCTTTCCAGGGCAGAGCCCAGCATTATAACTCACATACCCCAAATATAAACAGGAAAGCCCCAGAAACTAAGAAAGTCCCAGAGATGTGCGAGTTATACAACAAAAAGAGAGAGAGTAAAAGTATATTTAGAGGTCAGCAACAGGTATATACACAGGGGGGGGAGGGGGGGCTGGAGTGACTCTGTATAGCAACCGAATTACTTTTACAGGTCTCCTAAGCTAGTGGCCCATTCCCTGCCCTCCCACGGCTTCCCCCATGTACCTACAGGAGGCCTGGGTATCCCGGCCTGGCCTCACCGCTGCCTCCTCCGCCTCCAGCAGGCTCCGTTACTCGGCAGCTCAGGAGGATGTCAGGGCTGGCTGGGCTGGGGCCGCGCAGTCTCCCTGGGGAGGGAAAAAAAAAAATGAGGAGAGACTGCGAGAGTGAGAGAGATAGGGAGAGGGAGGGAAGGATGGAGGAGGAGGAGGGAATGTCTGTTCTGGCTCTGACAGCCTAACAATATGGCGGCTAAGGCTGGGGAGGGAGGGGGCAACGCATGAGGGGGGAGACACAGAGACCTGAGGCCTGTCTAACCGTGTTTACTTCATCGCCACATGGAGGCCTCTGTCTGCTGTGAGGGAAACCAGATATAACTATACAAAAAAAGTCCTGTTATCAACTCACACCCTCACCACAATGCTGCCTGAAAAGTACATTGAATTTCTGAAAAGAAATGTGGCAGAGCCCCTCAGAGCAGGTGTGGGGGGGGGGGGGATACAGTGTGAACCTTGAATATATATATATATAGTCAAACAACCAACACACTGGATTCATGGATTCCATGCTCAGGCGCTGCATCCGCCATACTCCTTATATCAATGCGAAATGGATGCGCACTCGAGTGAAAATTGACAACATTTATTACTTTTATCAAAGAATTTATCGACGTTTCAGTCCTCACCGAGACTTTTTCAGGACGTCAGGCAGCCATTTCCCATTGATACAGATATATATATATTTCCTACATATTTATTTTCTGTTAATCTGTATATTTGTGTTGTTTTTTTTTTAATATCTTGCATTGTATTACTTTGTATTTCTGTAACTGTAACATTTCAATGTTATTGAACCCAGGACATACTTGAAAACGAGAGAAATCTCAATGTATCCTTCCTGGTAAAATCCTTTATAAATAAATAAATAAATATGAGAAAACCACCACAACATGCACTGTACCTCGATGCCGGGGAATATATGAAATGTAAAGATGCACACCGGGGGTTTTCAAACATAAAATCGAACTTCTATTAATGCAGTTAAGTTTAGGATCGACGTTTTGGGCCCTATGTGGGTCTTTATCAAGATGACAACACAAAAGAGGTTATTCACCGAACGCTGAATTTCTCTGTGCGGTCACGGTACAGTTTCGTGGTTACCGTATTTTTCGGACCATAAGGCGCACCGGGTTATAAGGCGCAATATCAATGATCGACTGCTAACGGGTTTATTTTCATACATAAAGCGCACCGGGTTATAAGGCGCATTAAATGAAACAAAACTCTGATAAATCAAATTTTATTCAACTCTTTATTCAACTCTTTCACAATAACCATAAAATGGTCTTTCACAATAACTCAACATTGTTCAGTAAAATAAAATACAAAATACACACTTTTTCAGTTTATTCCTCTACCGCAAATCCATCAAATTCTTCATCTTCAGTGTCTGAGTTTAACAGTTGGGCGATTTCAGCATCAAGCACGCCCGGATCCCTCTCATCATTTTCATCATTATCCGAGTCAGTCTCGTTGCTGGTACTTAGCTGTTCAGTGATAATTCCGGCCTTCCTGAAAGCTCGGATGACACTGGAGACTGATACCTTCGACCAGGCATCCACGATCCACTGGCAGATAGTGGCGTAACTCGCCCGGCGTTGCCTCCCTGTCTTGGTGAATGTGTGTTCGCCTTCTGTCATCCAATGCTCCCACGCAGCTCGCAATTTAACTTTAAATGACCTGTTGACACCAATATCTAGCGGCTGGAGTTGTTTGGTTAATCCACCCGGTATGATGGCAAGCACCGAATTAGTTTTCTTCACTTGGGTTTTGACAGTATCGGTCAGATGGGCGCGCATGGAGTCACAGATCAATAGGGACGGAGATTTGTGGAAAAAGCCATCCGGTCTCTTGACGTAAACCTCTCTCAGCCACTCACTCATCTTCTCCTCATCCATCCAGCCCTTCGGGTTAGCCTTGATGATGACGCCAACCGGAAACTTTTCTTTTGGCAAAGTCTTCCTCTTGAAAATTACCATGGGTGGTAGTTTCTGGCCATTAGCCTGGCAACCGAGAACTACAGTGAAGGATGACTTCTCGTTTCCTGTGGTGCGTATAGATACTGTACTGGTCCCTGTTTTCTCGACAGTACGGTTTACGGGGATATCAAAGGTGAGGGGGACCTCGTCCATGTTGGTGATGTGTTCTGGCCGGATCTTCTTCTCATTGATTTTGTTCTTGCAGTAGGTGTGGAAAATGGCCATCTTTTCTTCGTAATCCTTTGGTAGTTGCTGCGAGATAGTAGTTCTTGTGCGGATGGAGAGATTACGCCTTTTCATAAAGCGGAAGCACCAAGAGGGACCTCCTCGAAAGTCGTTGATCTCCATGTCGCGTGCTATCGCTGTTGCTTTGAGTCGAATAGAGACAGTAGAGACGCTTCTACCTGCGGTTCTCTGTTCAATAACCCACTGTTCAATTTTGTCCTCCAACTGTGGCCACCTTGCTTTGTTTCCTCGGAAACTCAGTTTGGTCTTCTTTACCTGGTGCAGGGCGTCTTCTTGCTTCCTCCACTTCCGTACCATTGATTCATTAATGTTGAATTCTCTCGCAGCTGCTCGATTTCCATGTTGTACTGCATGACTGATAGCGTTGAGTTTGAAATCCGCTTCGTAAGCATGTCTCTTAACGGGAGCCATTTTTGGGGCAGCGGGTATAGAAAATGAATGCACACACCTCCTGACTACCATGACCGTAATGCTCAATCCAAGCAGTGCAACTTCGTAGCTTACCGTACCTAAAACATTGACAGGTTTTTGAGCGCCAAATCAGTTCTAGGTCAGAAAACACAGCCATACATTAGGCGCACCGCAGTATAAGGCGCACTGTCGATTTGTGAGAAAATTTAAGGATTTTAAGTGCGCCTTATGGTCCGAAAAATACGGTATTCAGCTATTCAAAAAGCTGGCGATTCGCCAATATTAGTGAACTGCCAGCAAAATACAGCACGGGTTATTCAGAGAGAGCCGATCTGGCCCCGAAATGTCACCGAACAGTGAATTTCCCCATACGGTGCCATTTCAAGCATGGGATAGGCATAAGGCTATCCTAAACAAAAGATAAATCCAGGTCAAGTATCCATGTAATTGGGCAGACTAGATGGGCCAAAAGGTTCTTATCTGCCGACATTTTTCTATGTTTCTATGTTTCTATTTCGTGGCCATTTGGCTATTTAGAGAGCAGGCAATTCGCCAAATTTCTGCGAACTGCCAGCAAGTACATTGCCTTTTCGAAGGCAGTGAAATCCCCCATAGAGAAGCAATGGTTGATATATTCAGAGAACACCGAACAGCAGTGAAAAGTTGCCAAAGTGCCCAGCTGTTTGGTGGTTTCATTCGGCAGGTTTATTCAGGCGAAACCCCATAGGCTTCAATGTAGAAAATATTCCCGTTTTTATTCAACATCTAATAAACCATTTATTATTTTAATCTGCAGTAAAAAGGCTCTTTATTGATTTTTTAGGATCTTTTAGGCATTTCGGCAGGTTTTTCCTGCACTCCAGGGACCCTACGGTGAATGCTCAATTCACCGCAGGGTGGGGAACTTTGATTCCTCAAAGTGCGGGGAACAAGACATGCTCTCTGAATATCTCCTAGTGACTTTCGGCGGCAGTGAAATCCCCCATAGAGAAGTAATGGTATCTATTCAGAGACCGCTGAATAGCTGTGGATGGAAATTTGTTGAAATGCCCTGATTGTCAGTGGATTCTTTCGACAGGTTTAACCCGTTAACACCATGGGACATGCTATGACGTCTCGAAACAGGTGGGCCATTAAGAAGCGAGGCGCACAGAAGCATCCGGCTGACTTCAGTGGGCCACCTCGGCCCCTCCCCGAAGCCGGCACACACCGCTGGCTGCAGAGAGGCGGCCTGAACATACGCCGTCCCCTGCAGCCAATGACGCGCGTCACTTGTCGGATGCGTGGGCGAACCAATTCAGAGGCCCACAGTGACACCTGTCGGCGAGGCGTACCTGTAAACCTCGCCGGCGTTAACCCCCGCCCGATGGGCGACGCCTGTCCATCCTTAAGGGGTTAAGCAGGTGGATCTCATAGGCTGGGGTCAGACCAGCGCACTTTTAACGTGCGTTCTGGCGCACTTAATCACGGCCGCACTAGCAGCAAATGACGGCCAATATACGAAGTACGGTCGCACGAACGTCCGGCTGCGCAACGCAAGTGGAAAATGAATGCATTTTTTCGAGAACGCAGAACCTCTAGTACGGACGTACAGAGTGCGCTGCGCCCGCTAGCGGTGTGTGTGTGTGATTTGGAGACGTCAGACGCTGCTCATGTCCGGCCAACATAACGTCCAGACACCCAAAGTTTCCTGGTTTGGATCCGTAAAAAATGACGCACAAAAATGCGCATCGTATGACCGTTTTCACGTATTCTGTGAAAAAATATGTCAATGCACTCGGACGCACTTTTTTACGTTCGCGTGTAAAAATGCTTTTGTTTGACCCTAGCCATAGATTTCAATGTAAAAAAAATCACCGTTTTTACTAAATATTTACTCAACTGTTTATTCTTTTCATTTGCAGCAAAAAGTCTTTTTATTCTTTATTTTTTTTTTAGAATTATTTGGCTTTTTTCAGCAATTAGTTTTATTTACATGGCATTTTTTTTTGTTCTGTAACAGACCTTTTTATTGTTATTCATAGGACCTTATATCATTTCCAGGCATTTTCATGAACTAGTTTTTTTTAAAACGCCTTTTTTGGGGGGTTGGATTTATCCCTGTTCGGCAGCTGGTCGACCTTTTTGGAATCGATTTGGCAGTCTGTTCGGCGGATCGCCAGATGCATTCAGCGGTTTTGGTGCGGTTATTTGAATCGATTCGGAGGTTTTGTGGCGTGTTATCGGAATGATTCATCGTTTTTTCGATTCGTTCGCCAGTTTTTCAGCAGTTTGACGCTGCGTTCCGCGAGTTTATTGGCGGCAGTCGGTGCATCAATTCGGCACATCTCAGGGACCCTGCGGTGAATGCTGAATTCATAGCACGGTCGGCGAATTAAGGGTGCCGAAGTGCATCGGGTTCGCTGAAATTCCGGTGATCTCTTAATAACCCCTAAAGCAAATATATATATCATAAAATCAAATATTAAAGTTATATTTTATGTATTGAAATCCCTGGAGCTCATCTTCTTTGGGGGATGTATATATATGTATCTGTATGTTAGTGTTACGGTTAGTCAAGTAATGGCTTGCCTTTCTTGGTGTATTGTAGTATGGTCTTATTTTTACCCATTGTACCATTCGACAGCACTGCGGAATTTGTTGGCGTTTAATAAAATTAATAACATTTATATATATATATATATCTGTACATGAGTATATACCTACATGTCATATAGTAGGAGGAGTTAGTAAACTAGCGATGGAAAAATAGAAATGTAATGTCACCATTTAAAACGACAAGCTAAGTGTTTACCCCATACTGTTATTATTTGTAAAGCGCCAACATATTCGGTGGAGCAGCATAGAAGTACAGTTGTGTTCAAAATTATTCAACCCCCAATGCTGTAAAGAGTTTTAGGGAATTTAGTGTACATTTGCAATTGTATTCAGAATGAAATCCTACAAGGACTTTTTAAAGAACCATATGCAACTAAAATGACATCAATTGGTTTTGTAATACAGTAGTAAATGTTTCTTTTGTGAATTCTTCATTGACACAATTATTCAACCCCTTAAAGACTACCACTCTGAAGAACAGAGGTTCATTCAAGTGTTTTCAATCAGGTATTGAAAACACCTGTGGATGTCACGGAGCAGCAATAAAGCATAATAAGCACCAATTAGGCAGCTTTAAAATGACTGTGATACTCAGCTCCTTCTAGACATTTACTGGTGTGGTTACAAACATGGTGAAGTCAAGAGAATGGTCCAGGAAGACAAGAGAAGAGGTGATTACTCTTCACAGGAAGGGCAATGGCTATAAGAAGATTGCAAAGATGTTAAACATACCAAGAGAGACCATAGGAAGCATCATTCGCAAATTCAAGGCAAAGGGCACTGTTGAAACGCTACCTGGTCGTGGCAGAAAGAAGATGCTGACTTCGACTGCTGTCCGCTACCTGAAGCGTAGAGTGGAAAAGTCCCCGTGTGACTGCTGAGGAACTGAGAAAAGATTTGTCAGATGTGGGTACTGAAGTTTCAGCTCAGACAATACGGCGCACACTGCGTAATGAAGGCCGCCATGCCAGAACTCCCAGGCGCACCCGCTTGCTGTCTCCAAAGAATAAGAAGAGTCGACTGCAGTATGCCAAAAGTCATGTGGACAAACCACAGAAGTTTTGGGATAGTGTTCTGTGGACTGATGAAAAAAATTAGAACTGTTTGGGCCCATGGATCAACGCTATGTTTGGAGGAGGAAGAACAAGGCCTATGAAGAAAAGAACACCTTGCCTACTGTGAAGCATGGCGGGGGGGGGGGTCAATCATGCTTTGGGGCTGTTTTGCTTCTGCAGGTACAGGGAAGCTTCAGCGTGTGCAAGGTACCATGAATTCTCTTCAGTACCAGGAGATATTGGATGACAATGTGATGCAGTCCGTCACAAACCTGAGGCTTGGGAGACGTTGGACCTTTCAACAGGACAATGATCCCAAGCATACCTCCAAGTCCACTAGAGCATGGTTGCAGATTAAAGGCTGGAACATTTTGGAGTGGCCATCGCAGTCACCTGACTTAAATCCGATTGAGAACCTCTGGTGGGACTTAAAGAAAGCAGTTGCAGTGTGCAAGCCTAAGAATGTGACTGAACTGGAGGCTTTTGCCCATGACGAATGGGGGAAGATACCCGTAGATCGCTGCAAGACACTTGTGTCAAGCTATGCTTCACGTTTAAAAGCTGTTATAACTGTAAAAGGATGTTGTACTAAGTACTAAGATTGAATGTCACTTGGGGGTTGAATAAAACTGATAATGATGTGAGCACAGAAAAGACATTTGTGGTTATTTCATTATAAATGTTATGTTATATTTGTCTGACCTACACGTGCCTCTTTGATTTAATTGTAAGCAAGATGACTGAATGATCAAAATCAATGTCAAACTGGCCAAAACACTCAATTTCAGTGGGGGTTGAATAATTTTGAACACAACTGTACATTTATGCAGACTTTCAAAGTTCTTCAGTCGCAATTAGGTTTACTATATTCCCTTTTTAATTAGATTTTTATTGGTTTATCATAAAGTATTACTAATCTTACCACTAAAGTCTATGGAGTTGGTACTTTTACCAAAATGTTGTTAAAACCCTCTACGCACCCTAACCATTTTAAAGCGGTCAGGGTGCTTGGAGTGTCGTCTTCTCCTTCCCCCTCCAACCGGGGCAGTTTTGGAGATATCGCTGTGTAAATCGAAGGAGTTTCCTCTGTCTACAAATGCATCACCAGGCAGGCAGTTTTTGAATTTCCCTTCGGTCAGTCATCAAAACAGTCTGCGATGATGTCAGCACACTCTGCATGCTGACATCATCCTGTCTGAGTGCTTGCAGCTGCAAGCATTCTGGGAAACAGAAACCGAAGAATTAGTTCTGTGCAGTACCAATCCATTGACCTATACTGTCCGATTATCTGCCCAATTACTGAACAGCAATAAAGGGATGGGGGTCAGTTTTTTAAAAACAGTGTCCCTTTACGTTTACAGCAGACTTGGAATCTAGCCCATTGTTTGGGGATGACCATGCTGCACGCCTTTTTAGGCTGGGGTCAGACTAACGCATTTTTAACGTGCGTTTAGGCGCACTTAATCACGGCCGCAGTAGCAGCAAATGACGCGCAATGACGGCCAATATACGAAGTACGGCCGCACGAAAGTCCGGCCGCGCAACGCAAGTGGAAAATGAACGCATTTTTTCGAGAACGCAGAACCGCTAGTACTGACGTACAGAGTGCGCTGCGGCGTCATAGCGGCGTGTGTGAGTGAGTGTGAGACGTCAGACGCTGCTAATGTCCAGCCTACATAACGTCCAGACACAAAAAGTGTTTATTGACGATCCGTAAAAAATCACGTATGAAAATGCGCGTCGTCTGACCGTTTTTGCGCATTCCGTGAAAAAATACGTCAATGCGTTCGGACGCACTTTTTCACGGACAACGCGATAAAATGCGTTAGTCGGACCCTAGCCTTATTTACGCTGTGAAATGACTGCCATACCAAGCGGTAAAGAAATGTTGCCCTGGGGCCTTTTATTTTTTTAAATTTACCTAAGACTTTACTCGAGGTTTGTTTTTCCAGGTGTATCTGGGGTATTGCAGAAAGGTGTAGAAGTCGGATTAAAGAGAATAAGAAAGACTTTTGCAGTTGGTTCCAACTTCCAATCACAATTATTTATAAAGCGGCAACATATATTGCAGCGCTGTACAATGGGTAGGACAAAGCAAACATAACATTGCCAAATATGTTTGACACACACAGGGTTATTCAAAGAGAGACGATCTGGCCCCAAATGTAGCCGGACACTGAAATTCAGCGTACGATTACCTTTATTGGCCATTCGGCTATTCAGAGAGCAGGCAGTTTGCCAAATGTTGGCGAATTGCCTGCACGTACGGTGCCTGTTCGAGGGCAGTGAATTCCCCATAGAGAAGCAATGCTTCGTCTATTCAGAGAACAAAAACCAGCAGTGAAAAGTTGCTGAAATGCCCTGCTTTTCGGTGGCTTCATTCGACAGGTTTATTCAGGCAAATCCCATACGCTTCAATGTTAAAAATATTCCAGTTTTAATTCAAAATCTAATAAACCGTTTATCATTTTATTCTGCAGTAAAAAGTCTCTTTATTCATAGATTTGTTTAAGGATCCTTTAGGCAGTTTTTGGGATTTTTTTGTTAATTTTTTTTTCCGTTTTCTTTGTTAAGTTGTTTTCTCATTTTTCTGTAACAGCCCTTTTTATTATCATTCATTGGATCTTATATGTAACTTCCAGGCATTTTTGTTCAGTAGTTTTTTTGCAAACAGCGTTTCAAATATCAAACGTTTAAGGGAACAGTTTTTTCCTTTTTTTTTCACCCCGTTCGTCTGCTAGTCGGCTTTTTCCTGCGGCTGCTCTGCACTGTGATCGCCGGCTGCTCGGATTTTTCCGGCGTGTTCGGCTTGGATTTTGCAGTGGTTTCTGCCAGGGCAGCCATCAGAAATGATGGGGCCCCTTACTAAAACTCACGATGGGGCCCCCAGGGCCCCCCCTGGCACTCCCTCAACCTCTAACAGCTTTTCTCCCCCTTCAAAAAAAAAAAAGGACATAACATAGCACCACAGCAATAAAACTCCCAGTAATGTGCAATGTGTATTAGCGTATCACAGTATCCACAGCAATAAAACTCACAGTAATGAGCGGTGTGTCTGAACGTATCACAGAATCCACAGCAATAAATTTCACAGAAACGGCTGTGTATGATGGCCTTTGGGTCTGGTCCCTGGGCCTTGGGGTCTGGTCTGGGCCCTGGGTCTGGTCCCTGGGACTGGGCCTTGGGGTCTGGTCCCTGAGGTCTGGGCCCTGGGTCTAGGCTAGGCCTGGTCCCTGGGTCTGGCCTGGGGTCTGGGCCCTGAGTCTGGCCTGGGGTCTGGTCCCTGGGTCTGGGCTCTGGTCCCTGGGCCTTGGGGCCTGGGGTCTGGCCTGGGCCCTGGTCTCTGGGTCTGGTCCCTGGGCCTTGGCCCTTGGGGTCTGGTCCCTGGGGGTCTGGGCACTGGGGGTCTGGGCCCTAGGGTCTGGGCCTGGGTCTGGGACTTGGGGTCTGGGCCCTGGGTTTGGGCCTAGGGGTCTGGGCCTTGGGGTCTGGGCCTTAGGGTCTGGGCCCAGGGGTCTGGGCCCTGGGTTTGGGCCTAGGGGTCTGGGCCCTGGGTCTGGGCGCTGGGTCTGGGCCTTAGGGTCTGGGCCCTGGGTTTGGGGTCTGGGCCTTAGGGTCTGGGCCCTGGGTTTGGGGTCTGGGCCTTAGGGTCTGGGCCCTGGGTCTGGGCCCTAGGGTCTGGGCCTTGGGGTCTGGGCCCTGGGTTTGGGTTTGGGGTCTGGGTCTGGGCCTTGGGGTCTGGGTCTGGGCCTTAGGGTCTGGGTCCTGGGCCTTGGGTTTGGGCCTAGGGGTCTGGGTCCTGGGTCTGGGCCTTAGGGTCTGGGCCCTGGGTCTTAGGGTCTGGGCCTTGGGGTCTGGGCCCTGGGTTTGGGCCTTGGGGTCTGGGCCCTGGCTCACCACTCCGCTGTCTTCTTTTCTTCTATCTTTTTTTCTTCTATCTTCTTTTCTTCTATCTTCTTCTCTTCTGCTCTTCAGCTCTTCTTTTCTTCACCTTTTCTTTAATCTTCTTCTCTTCTTCTTCCCGGCCCCTCCAGCTCCGGCGCGCAGCTTCACTGAGTGGAGGGGCGGAGCCAAAGCAACGTGCTTGGGAGGCCCTCACACGCTGCTTGGCCCCGCCCAGCCAGGAAGTGAAGCTGCCAGGAGCCGGAGGAGACACAGTGTCTCAGTCTCCTCCGGCTCCTGCAGCAGCAGCAGCAGCAGGGACACAGCTCCGGATTCGGACTCATCGAGTCCGATACCGGAGCTGTCAAAGGGCGACGCCGCTGCTGTCGGGGGCCCGGGAACCCCCCCCCCCCGAGCCCCGGCGGCCCCCACTGGGCCCGGGCCCCTTACGGCAGCATGGGGCGTAATGCCCTGATGACGGCCCTGGTTTCTGCGGGTTTCGGTGAGTGTTCGCTGAGTATTCGGTGAGTGTTCGGCGAGTGTTCTGCGGGTTTGTGGCAAGTATTCTCTGCACTACGGGGGCCCTGCGGTGCTTGCTGAATACACCACAGGGTTGGCGAACTAGGAATCGCCGAATCGCCCCGAAGTGCGGGGAATGACAAGTCACCGAACGTGCAGTGACTTTTCAGATCTCTTTGAATAACCCTGACAGAGAACGATAGGAAAAGAGGACTTGCTAAAATGAGCTTACAATCTAATAGGAGAGTTTCTGGTTAGTGATGAGCCGAACACCCCCGTGTTCGGTTCGCATTCGAACTCGAACAATTTCAAAAGTTCGAGTTCGAACTCGAACACAAACCGAACTCAATGAAAGTCAATGGGACTCGAAAGTTTGCTTTTTAGAGTGCCCTCCAAGAGGGCATATATGCAGGATATTTACCATAAAAGGTGTATGGGGTCCGGGTAGTGCCCTGGGGGACAGGAAACAAGGACAAAAATTTAAAAAAACAACCTTTTTAAAGGAACAGTGAGTTTTCCATGAAATAAAGGTTAAGAATAAAAACGAAAAATTCCTTCAAATATGGTGCCTAGGATGTCTCCATAACCTGCCCGTGAAGATAGTTATCTGCCACCTCCACTCCCACAGGTCCCCTCTGCCACCCTCTGCCGCTTCCTCCCAGCCACTGAGGAGGAAGTCCTTATTGTCCTCCTCACATCTCACCACGTGCCCGCTCGACCCCATTCCCTCACATCTAATTCCTCCCCTCTCCTCCTCCCTCACCCCTGCTCTCACACACATCTTCAACCTATCTCTCTCCACTGGCTCCTTTCCATCCGCCTTGAAACACGCGCTAGTTACCCCTTTACTAAAGAAACCATCCCTAGATCCCAACTCTCCATCCAATTACCGCCCTGTATCCCTGCTTCCCTTCACATCAAAGCTCTTAGAAAAACTAGTCTTCAACCGCCTCTCCCTCTTCCTGTCCTCCAATTCCCTACTTGACCCCTGCAATCTGGCTTCCGTCCCCTACACTCAACTGAAACTGCCCTCACCAAAGTCACCAACGACCTCCTAACTGCTAAAAAACACGGCCACTATTCTATTCTCATCCTGCTTGACCTCTCGGCTGCTTTTGACACTGTTGACCACCCCCTCCTTCTACAGACCCTCAACTCTCTGGGTCTCGGTGACACTGCACTTGCTTGGGTTGACTCCTATTTATCCAACAGGTCCTTCTGTGTGTCCTTTGCTGGTAACTCCTCCTCCTCATTGCCTCTATCTGTTGGTGTACCTCAAGGCTCTGTCCTTGGTCCTCTGCTCTTTTCCATCTACACCTCCTCCCTGGGAAAAATCATCAACAGCTTTGGCTTTAATTACCACCTCTACGCTGATGACACTCAGATCTACCTCTCTACCCCTGATCTCTCTCCCCCTGTCCTTTCAAAAGTCAGTGACTGTTTATCTGGCATCTCCTCCTGGATGGCCTCCCACCACCTAAAGATCAACATGTCAAAGACTGAACTCCTACTTATTCCTCCCTCCAATGCCTCCCCACCTCCTGACTTCTCTATCACGGTGGAGGGTATCACCATCTCCCCATCAAACCAAGTTCGCTGCCTTGGAGTTACACTTGACTCTGCTCTTTCCTTCATCCCCCACATCAAGTCTCTTTCCTCCTCCTGCCGATACCAACTGCGTAATATTTCCAGAATATGGCCATTTCTTACCGCTGTCACCACAAAACAACTCATACACGCCCTGGTAATCTCCCGACTCGACTATTGCAATAATCTCTTATCTGGCCTCCCTCTGTCCCGCCTCTCCCCCCTACAATCCATCCTGAACGCCTCCGCCAGGCTAATTCACCTCACCCGCCGCTCTGTCTCTGCCGCTCCCCTCTGCGAGTCCCTTCACTGGCTCCCCATCCACTGCAGAATTAAGTTCAAAATCCTTATCCTTACCTACAAAACCCTCACTAACTCAGCTCCCCACTACCTGTCCTCACTAATCACCAAATACACCCCAGCCCGCTCCCTAAGGTCAAACAGTGACCTGCGCCTAGCTTCTCCCCGCATCACCTCTTCCCATGATAGACTGCAGGATTTCTCACGCGCAGCCCCCACTCTCTGGAACGCTCTCCCTCTTACTGTCAGACTTTCCACTAACTTCTCTTCCTTCAAAAGCTCCCTGAAAACATTCCTATTTAGGGAAACCTACCACCCAACTCACTGACGCAACCATCAATCACTCTCACCTTACAGTCCTCTCCTCCTGTTTCCAACCCCAACCCTCCCAGATTGTGAGTTCCTACGGGAATAGGGCCCTCATCTCCTCCTGTACTGTTTGTCAAATGTTGTTCAATGTATTGTAACCCTGTCTATACTGTGCTTATTGTACAGCGCTGCGGAATATGCTGGCGCTTTATAAATAAAGAATAATAATAATAATAATAATTTGTAGGATGTATAGAAACATTTAAAAACAAAAAAATGACATTTCAAATGACGGTAAATGGTTTTCCTTTAATCTATTCATAAACAACTGCTGGGGGCAGCAGCCTGTATGAAAAGAAGAGACATTTTAGGACACGCAGAACAAGTTTAGTGATTTTTCTGGCTAAATTATGGTGAAACTTATACAGGCTATGAATGAAAGTAACAATAGGTGCTTTAAAATTGGGCCTTTAGTGTCGGCAACAGTGCCTTCACACCGTAACCCCTCTGTGGTATTGTGGAAGAGTGCAGGGTTGGACCTTGCGGTCCAATATTAAAATGATATGAATCTGGTATAGGCGTGAGTGGCAGTGCACCCAAATATTGTGCCTTTGGTGGCAGCAAGTGCCTTCACACCGTAAGTAACCCCTCTGTGGTATTGTGGAAAAGTGCAGGGTTGGACCCTGCGGTCAAATATTAAAATGATATGAATCTGGTACAGGCGTCAGTGCACCCAAATATTTTGCCTTTGGTGGCAGCAAGTGCCTTCACACCGTAAGTAACCCCTCTGTGGTATTGTGGAAAAGTGCAGGGTTGGACCCTGCGGTCAAATAGTAAAATGATATGAATCTGGTACAGGCGTCAGTGCACCCAAATATTTTGCCTTTGGTGGCAGCAAGTGCCTTCACACTGTAACCCCTTTGTGGTATTGTGGAAGAGTGCAGTGGTGGAGGTTTTGGGAATGCAGAAAAGATCCCCGATCTATTCAGTTACGTCAGCATCAGGGGATTGATATCTGCTGATCTAGGACTGATTCATTTTTATAAATGTCAGCCGATCTACAGAGTCGGTGGACAGACGCACTCTTTTGCCTGTGACAAAACCTCCAGTGGCACTGAACGTCCTTTCAGAAAGCACGCTGGATGAAGGGCAACCTAGTAGCTGCATAGCATATTGGCTACGTTCTGGCCAGTGATCCAATCTCAACACCCAGTAAGCCAGTGGATCATCTGCTGTAAAGGTATCCAGGTCTGCCCTTGACCCTAGGTAGTCCTGCACCATATGGTGAAGACGCTGGCAATGGGTGCCTACATTTGACGTCCCTGGGCGTCGTGGACTAAAAACATGTAAAAAGGCATCAGTCAAGTGGCCCCGGCCTTCACCGCTCTTCCTCTGATCATCCGCAGCCTCAGAAGCACCTGTGTCATCACTTGGTAACCTACCAGTGCCTGGAAAGGTGTTGCACAAGTGTCGCTTTAGAGCGTACTCAAGTTGTCTCATCCGGTCCTCCCTCTGTGCGGGCAGGATGAGCTCTGCAACTTTACCCTTGTATCGTGGATCAAGAAGGGTTGCCAATCAGTAATGATCCCTCTCCTTGATAGCACGAATCCTGGGGTCCTTTAGCAGGCTTTGCCTCATTACGGAGCCCATGCAGCGTAGGTTGGAGGTGGCATTAGCTTCCGAGTCTTCCTGGTCAATGAGGATGACCCCATCGTGCACTTCCTCCTCCCAGCCACGTACTAGTCCTTTGGTTTCTGGGCATACAAAACCCTCCCTTGAGGAATCCCCACCTTCAATGCCCTCACTACTTAAATATTCCTCCTCCTCCTTATCCTCCTCCTGTCTGATCTGAGGACCCGCAGGAATGCTGTCTGCGTAAAGACTGGGGCCTTGAGAGCTAGGGAAGGCCTCCCTCTTCCTCCTGCTGCTCTGCCTCTAGTGCCACATCTATAATTCCCCGCAGAGTGCACTCCAGCAGGAACACTAAAGGAATTGTGTCACTGATGCATGCACTGTCCCTGCTCACCATCCTCGTTACCTCCTCAAATGGTGACAGTACAGTGCATGCATCCTTGATCATCAGCCACTGCGGGGGGGGGAACAAGTTGACCTGAACCTGTCCTTGTGCCATACTCACACAGGTACTCATAGATGGCCCTCTGCTTCTTGTGCAGATGCTGCAGCATTGCTAATGTCAAGTTCCACCTGGTGGGCATGTCACAGATCAGACGGTTTGTGGGAAGGTGGAATTCTCTTTGAATTTCTGCCAGGCGAACACTTGCTGGGAATGACCATCTGAAGTGGCTGCAAACTTTTCTGGCCTGGCTGAGAAGCTCTGCCAGCCCTGGGTACCTGGTTAGGAAACGCTGTACCACCAGATTTAGGATGTATGCTAGGCATTGTACATGCGTCAACTTACTCTGGCGTAGGGCGGAGAGAAGGTTGCTGCCATTATCACAGAAGACCATTCCCAGCTGAAGCTGGCATGGTGTAACCATCTCTACACCTGCCCCTGCAGAGCTGACAGAATTTCTGGCCCGGCGTGGCTCCTGTCCCCTAAACAAACCAGCTCAAGCACAGTATGGCATCTTTTTGCTTGAGCCATTGCATAGCCCCTGCCACGCATCGGTTTAACTGCCACTTTGCCAGAGAGAGAGAAGGAGGAGGACGAAGAGGTGGTGGAGCAGACAGACCTCATACAAGCAGCTTTCTGGAGGCGTGGTGGTGTCAGGGTCTGGCCCCCCTCATCCCCCGCGCCGAGCTCACCTCCCCCAGAGCGTCTCCGACAGCCTTGCTCCCTGCCCAGCGGGTGCCGGGCTCAATCGTCCGCTCGGTGGGTGGCGCTCCGTGGCGGCTCCCCGCGACCATAGCGGGCAGTGGTCCTCCGTCATACTGGCCGGGGATACCCCGTCCAGCTCCGGCATGGCGTTGGGCGGCGGCGCATCACGTAGGAGGGGCGGAGCCTCGGCATTCGCGTCATCAGGGAGATGACGCCGGGACCTCTATTCTCTGCCATTGGTGGAGTTAGTGGGGAAAGAAATGGCGTTTTGGAACCTGCCACTGTGGTACAGCACATTCAGCAAATTCACAGAAGGAAGCAGAGTCCACCAGCTGGAAAGGTAGCAGCTGTAATGCGAGTAATTTTGCTAAGCTGGCATTTAGACTCTGTGTTTGGGGATGGTTGGGACTATATTTTTTCTTATGCTGCAGCAGCTGGGGCAACGTAATCGGACTGCGTAAATCTTCAGCTGATGGGATGCTGTCACCTTCTGAGGAAGGACCTGGTACACCCATTACTGTAGCATCATCCCTGTCAGTGGAGGTTGTAGGCAATGACATGGCAGGACATATAGTGGGGGCAGAGACAGATGAGGAGGACCTATGCAAAGTGTTGTGCCAACGGGATGCGTGGCAGGTGGTCATATGTCGCCTCAAGCACGTGGTACCCAAGCGTGGGATGTCTTTCCCACGTTTGATCCTCATCTGACATAGATTACAAATAGCAATGGTGCGGTCTGCTGCACATTTCATAAAGAACTCCCAGACAGCAGACTTCCTGTACATGTGCTTTGAGACAACAGCGCTCTGCACCTGAGCAGCTGTGACTTCTGATGCCTTGGACTGGCTACGGTTGGTCATAGAGGAAGTTCTGCCTCGTTTTTGTTGTGCCTCCTCCTCCTCCCTTGACTCCTTTGTTCGATCAGGCACCCAGGTGGAGTCAGTGACCTCATCATCGTCATCACCCCCTATCTCCTCGTCACTGTAGCCAACCTCGCAATATGCTGCAGCTGCTGGGGGAACATGAGTGCCAGTTCTTTGTGTGTCACTGGCACCCCCTCCCTCAAGGCTGATTTTACTCCCTTCCTCAACCTCAGAGTTTGAATCAGAGCACTGGAGTTGCTGCGCATCCTCAAGCAGCATGTCACTGACACTGTCACTGTAGTCAAACAATTCAGCTGACTCCTCCGTGTATGATAGTGAGGCTACGGCAGGAGTAGCTGTGGACATGGAGGCTGAATTAGATGTTTTGGCAGCTGAGGTGGACTGTAAACCACTACAAGCCTGGCTGGCAGAGGACTTGGAGAATGAGGATGGCCTGTTTAGCCGATCCTGAAAATCCTCTGTATGTTGCTGCTGCTTAAGATGGCCAGCACCAGTTAGAAACAAGGACAAGCGTGCACCTGCAGAGGATGCACCACGTCCACAACGACCAGGGGCACAGCCTTCCGACACAGAGGCTGCTTGCACTCTTATCTGTGTCTGGGAGCGTCTGCCTGTCCTTTTTGGTCTTTCTGATATGGTGAGTGATATATAGATTAAAGATATACAGAACTCTGATTCAACTCTGTTATAAAAAATTGGAGATATGCAGAACTCTGATTCAACTGTGTTATCTAGATTAAAGATTTCCAGAACTCTGGTATAACTCAGTGAGACACCCTGATAGCTGGCAGCCAGTGACAAGACACAGATTACAATTCCCAGAAACCTCCTATAAATCAGTGAGACCCCCCTGATGGGTGGCAGTGACAAGACACAGATTACAATTCCCAGGCACCTCCTATAAATCAGTGAGACCCCCCTGATGGGTGGCAGTGACAAAACACAGATTACAATTCCCAGGAACCTCCTATAAATCAGTGAGACCCCCTGATGGGTGGCAGTGACAAGACACAAATTACAATTCCCAGGAACCTCCTATAAATCAGTGAGACCCCCGATTGGTGGCAGTGACAAGACACAGATTACAATTCCCAGGAACCTCCTATAAATCAGTGAGACCCCCTGATGGGTGGCAGTGACAAGACACAAATTACAATTCCCAGGAACCTCCTATAAATCAGTGAGACCCCCTGATGGGTGGCAGTGACAGACGCAGATTACAATTCCCAGGAACCTCCTATAAATCAGTGAGACCCCCTGATGGGTGGCAGTGACAAGACACAGATTACAATTCCCAAGAACCTCCTATAAATCAGTGAGACCCCCTGATGGGTGGCAGTGACATGACACAGATTACAATTCCCAGATATCTGCTAGAAGTGAGACCCCCCCAATAGCTGCTGGCAGTGAGAACACACAGATTACAACAATTCCCAAATATCTTGTAGAAGTGAGACCCCCCAATAGCTGCTGGCAGTGAGAACACACAGATTACAACAATTCCCAGATATCTTGTAGAAGTGAGACCCCCCAATAGCTGCTGGCAGTGAGAACACACAGATTACAACAATTCCCAGATATCTTGTAGAAGTGAGACCCCCCCAATAGCTGCTGGTAGTGAGAACACACAGATTACAACAATTCCCAGATATCTTGTAGAAGTGAGACCCCCCCCAATAGATGCTGGCAGTGAGAACACACAGATTACAACAATTCCCAGATATCTTGTAGAAGTGAGACTCCCACAATAGCTGCTGGCAGTGAGAACACACACTAACAGAACAATCTCCTCTCAAAAAAACACGTGCTGGGGCTGCGAGGGACACCTTATATAGTGTGCTGCGGGATTTAGCTCTGTGAGCCCAAGTTTGGGTAAACTTTGCCCAATCAGGCCTCTGAGCCGTGATTGGCATAGTCCTGCACCTGTCTTGCACCTGACCTGTGGTCAGGTGCAAGGCTGTAGCCAATTACAAGCTTCAGGCCAGTGGAAAAGTGCATTGTGGTCGATTGTGGGCGAACTTGAACCGAACACGTGCAAATGTTCGGAGTTCGGCGAATAGCCGAACGGCCAATGTTCGATGTGAACTCCGAACAGATCAACAGCTCATCCCTAGTTCTGGTTGCATACTTTCAAAGTGTCCTAATGTCCCAATGTTTCCTAATGTCTTAAATGGTTGTTTTTTTCCCAAAGAAAGCTTCATTCAGCATTTTTCAACATATTTTATTTATTTATAAAGTAATTTACCATGCATTTTTTTTCTTACGATGAACCTACATCTGAAAACACCACCAAAAATTATCTTCTGCCAACATAGCTTCATCTCCAGGGACAATTGCCTTGAAGTTGGCAGATATCCCATCATCGAACGTGACGAGGAACTTTTTGTCAAACTCAGCTTGAGTGTTTGTTTGTTCTACATTCAACAAATGCCGGACCCAGCGGACCTACTTCTTGGTGAAGTCTAACTCGTCATGCAGAGTCCTCAACATGCTTGTTTTTGAGATGTAGAATTCTTCCACAAGCTTTTTGAGAATGGTTTGGTTTGAGGTTCCTTCACTTTGGCCATCATGATCTCACCTGTGGACGTGCGGGGGTGTCTCTCTCTTTGTTCATCACAAACATCAAAATGTCTAGACTTGTGGACCTTATGGAGACTTGGGGCTTCACCACCAAGATGAGGTCTTCAAACCACTCTTTGGCAGATCACCTTGCATCTCCATGATTGTCTGTGGGGATATCATTTTTTTTACAAGCTTTAGAAGGATAAGGTTTTCTTTGGGGGAAAAAAAATTGTCTTTCTACAAGCTGGAAGAAATATGATAGATTGAAACATCATTGACGCTGTATTTGTATTCTGAGATTTGACAGAACGAATCGATGTGAAATACTGTATTATGACGTATTCTACAATCCAAAATGGTGAAATACAATACAAAATGGGATACACTGGTGAAAATTATGTGACTTACATAATTTGCACCACATATTATGATGCAATATTTACCAAAATCTGTGCAAATATTTTACTTTGTGACTGTGCTTTATCTTATACAGTATTTAACAGTTAATGAGGTGGAGGAGGGAATGTTTAGATAAGGCGGCAGGGGGTGTATTTTGTTGTCAGGGCTACTCCAGATATGCAATGGCAGGTGAATGAGAGAAGACAGGGAGCTTAAAACACAAAAGATCACGAAAAGGATGCACCCAGTGACCCATAAAGCGTAAAATATTTTCCTAACTAAATATACAAGAGAAAACGAAGCGCATGTACGATATCAGCAACATAAAATAAACACAATTAGGACATTTAATTTTTTTGGTTTTAGTGGCCCTTTAATACTTACCAGGGCTACCCATAGACATTCCTGGTCAATAACATTTCCTGATGAAGCACAGGCACACGTTTCATTTTTTTTATATAATTCTTTATTTATAAGTATATAGTATACAAGAAAAGGGGGCACACGTTTCATTTTGACTTTATCATTTCACCTTATATTGGTCTCCCCCCCCCCTCCTGAAGAAGACAGACAGGATTATTCAGAGAAAGGTGAAACTTTTGAGAACTTTTGGAGAAATGAAAATTCTAGGTCAAAATAGCCAAACCAGAAAAATTCTTCCATTTATCTCACTTTCCAAATCAGCTATTTTGACCAATAATTTTCACTACTCCAAAGGTTCTCCAGAGTTTCACCTTTCTCTGGATAACCCTGAGAGTGTCTTGGTTGAAATTACATTGTTGACATTTTATATGATGAATGAAGAAAGCAGAGCCTAATATTTTTGGAATGCTAAAAAGGGATATGTAACCTTGTATCTAGTGTCCTGTAAGGATCATAAAGTACGTTTGCTAAGCCCTGCACTTTCATTAAGCATAAAATAAAGTCCTGTCACAGTTCGGGAAAGGCAGCAACGGCAGCTGAATTAAAACTAACATTAAATTTAACAAAGGTGTCTGACTCACAGGAGGGGTTGCCCAAAAGCACGAATGGTCACTGTTGTTGCAACTGTCAGGGTTATTCAAAGAGCAGTGGCGTAGCGTGGGGGGGGCTGGGGGGGCCGTGGCCCCGGGCGCAGTTTTGTTTCGCGCCCCTAAAACTGGCCCGGGGGTTGAGGGACCCAGATGCCGGGCAGCGCGGGAGCGCCTACCCGGTCTTGAACAGTTCGTCCTGTGAAGTGGATGCGGCTGTGTGCGTGCGCAGCCGGTCACGTGGTCCGGCTAATCAGGTGGTACTGAGTCTCTGTACCACCTGACTGGCCGGACCGCGTGACCGGCTGCGGACGCACACAGCCGCATCCACTTCACAGGACGGACTGTTCAAGACCGGGCAGGCGCTCCCGCGCTGCCGGCATCTGGGTCCCTCAACCCCCTGCCGGAGCTGGGGCAACAATCCAGGTGAGAGCTGGGGCAAATCCATGACCTGGGGGCAAATCCATGTGTGACCTGGGGGCAAATCCATGACCTGGGGGCAAATCCATGTGTGAGCTGGGGGCAAATCCATGAGCTGGGGCAAATCCATGAGCTGGGGGCAAATCCATGAGTGAGCTGGGGGCAAATCCATGAGCTGGGGGCAAATCCATGAGCTGGGGCAAATCCATGAGCTGGGGCAAATCCATGAGTGAGCTGGGGCAAATCCATGAGTGAGCTGGGGGCAAATCCATGAGTGAGCTGGGGGCAAATCCATGAGTGAGCTGGGGCAAATCCATGAGCTGGGGGCAAATCCATGAGCTGGGGGCAAATCCATGAGTGAGCTGGGGGCAAATCCATGAGTGAGCTGGGGGCAAATCCATGAGTGAGCTGGGGCAAATCCATGAGTGAGCTGGGGCAAATCCATGAGCTGGGGGCAAATCCATGAGCTGGGGGCAAATCCATGAGTGAGCTGGGGGCAAATCCATGAGTGAGCTGGGGCAAATCCATGAGCTGGGGGCAAATCCATGAGCTGGGGGCAAATCCATGAGTGAGTTGGGGGCAAATCCATGAGTGAGCTGGGGGCAAATCCATGAGTGAGCTGGGGCAAATCCATGAGTGAGCTGGGGCAAATCCATGAGCTGGGGGCAAATCCATGAGCTGGGGCAAATCCATGAGTGAGCTGGGGCAAATCCATGAGTGAGCTGGGGCAAATCCATGAGTGAGCTGGGGCAAATCCATGAGCTGGGGGCAAATCCATGAGCTGGGGCAAATCCATGAGTGAGCTGGGGCAAATCCATGAGTGAGCTGGGGCAAATCCATGAGCTGGGGCAAATCCATGAGTGAGCTGGGGCAAATCCATGAGCTGGGGGCAAATCCATGAGCTGGGGCAAATCCATGATCTGGGGGCAAATCCATGAGCTGGGGCAATATCCATGTGTGAGCTGGGGCAAATCCATGAGCTGGGGCAATATCCATGTGTGAGCTGGGGCAATATCCATGTGTGAGCTGGGGCAAATTCATGAGCTGGGGCAATATCCATGTGTGAGCTGGGGCAAATTCATGAGCTGGGGCAATATCCATGTGTGAGCTGGGGCAATATCCATGTGTGAGCTGGGGCAATATCGATAACGTGTCCACAGGTTGGGGGGGGGGCGCACAATTTTTGGCTGGCCCCGGGCGCTAACAACCCACGCTACGCCACTGTCAAAGAGATCCGAATGGCTGGAGAAAGGTAACCGAACGCTGAAAATCAACGTTCGGTTACCTTTCTTGGCCATTCGGCTATTCAGAGAGCAGGCAATTCGCCTGCACATACGGTGCCTGTTCGGTGCCTGTTCGAGGGCAGTGAAATCCCCATAAAAAAGCACTGCTTCGGCTATTCAGAGAACACAAACCAGCAGTGAAAGGTTCCCGAAATGCCCTGCCATTCGGTTGTTTAATTCGGCAGGTTAATTCAGGAGAATCCCATAGGCTTCAATGTTAAAAATATTCCTGTTTTAATTAAATATCTAATAAACCGTTTATTATAAAATTCTGTAGTAAAGAGTCTCTTTATTTATAGATTTTTTAGGATATTTTAAGCATTTTTCTGGATTTTTTTTTTTATTTTAAAAAAAAGTCTGATCTCTTTTTTTTTTCAGTTTACTTATTTTTTCTGTAACAGCCCTTTTTATTATCATTCCCTGGACCTCATAAATTTCAGACATTTTCGCTCAGTAGTTTCTTTGCAAACAGCGTTTCACGTTTCAATCATTCAAGCAAACTGTTTTGATAATTTATTCACTGCCTTCTTCTGCGGTGTCGGCTTTTTCCGGCGGCTTCGCTGCGTGTGATCGACTCCTGCTTGGGTTTTTCAGGTGTCTTCGATGGGTTAATCCAGATGTTTTTACGGGTTTTCGGCATACATTCGCCGGGTTTTCGCCAGGTTTTCGGCGGGTTTTCGGCGGGTTTTCGGCAGCTTTTCCCTGCACTTCGACAGCCCTGTGGTGCTTGCTGAATACAACGCAGGGTCGCCGAAATGGGAAAGCTGATTTGCACCGAATTGAAGAGAACGAAAAGTCACCGAACGTACGGTGACTTTTCGATTCTCTTTGGATAACCCTGTATGTTCAACATCGGCCACCCAGAGGAGGAAAATCTAACACAGGCAAGTTGCCGCAAGTAACAGGGAACAATGCCGTTATTCTTACATAAAAAGCAGCTGGTCTAAATTAACGTTGCTTCACCGGTGATGATGAACGAACTTCACTGGTTTTAAAGTGATGATTTCAATAGACCTCCCATACAAACTATAGTGAAAAAAATGGTAGAAAGCAACGGTACAAAACTCTGACTGAAACACCGCCTGAAATTACTGTGAAATCTACGTTAAGCAACTTAAGCAGAAACTATGGTGGAAAGAAAGGTGTAAACTATGGGGGAAGTTCTCTAAACAATGAAGTCAATGTAGTTTGGCCTTACTTGCTCCACCATAGATTGCCGAAGTTAATCCACAGTTCTGTCAATGTAAGACCTGTGATTATTGAATAACATCTTTAGCTTGGATTAGTTTCATGTTATTTTTACGATTAACCAGAGCAAGCTGTTAAGTAGTTTAGGTACTGTTCCAAATAGCATCGTACTGACAAAACTGTTACGATGCTATTTGGAACAGCACCTAAACCAGTGGCATCGCTAAGGGGGTGCGGACCGCACCATCCGACACCAACCCCTAAGGTGGCACCAGAAAAAAAATATATATATTTTTATTTTTTACACATAAATATTTTACCAGGAAGGATACATTGAGAATTCTCTCATTTTCAAGTATGTCCTGGGTAGGCAAGGCCTAGTCTGGCACTTTCCAGGGGGGGGCAAAACCACCACCACCACAAAGAAGATATTCACAGAGCACCGAAATGACGTGGACATTTCAGTGTTCTTCTGTTCCCCGCACTTTGGGAAATCAAATTTCCCCAGTGAATTCACCACAGGGTCCCTGAAGTGCAGGGAATCAGCCACCGCAAACCTGTCGCCGGCTGTTTTAAAAAGAACTACTGAACGCAAATATCTGGAATTAACATATACAGGTGAAAGAAAAAAGAAAAACAGACCTGGTCTGTTGCTCAGGAGTCCAAAGTCCTCTTTTCTGATGAGAGCAACTTTTGCATCTCATTTGGAAACCAAGGACCTAGAGTATGGAGGAAGAATGGAGAGCCACATACTGCAAGATGCTTGCAGTCCAGTGTGAAGTTTCCACAGTCTGTGTTGATTTGGGGAGCCATGTTATCTGCTGGTGTTGATCCACTGTGCTTCATTAAGTCCAGGGTCAACGCAGCCATCTACTAGGAGATTTTGGAGCACTTCATGTTTCCTTCCGCAGACAAGCTTTATGGAGATGCTGACTTCATTTTCCAGCAGGACTTGGCACCTGCCCACACTGCCAAAAGAACCAAAACGTGGTTCAATGACCGTGGGATTACTGTGCTCGATTGGCCAGCAAACTCGCCTGACCTGAACCCCCTTGGAGAATCTATGGGGCATTGCCAAGAGAAAGATGAGAGACATGAGACCGAACAATGCAGAAGAGCAGAAGGCCGCTATTGAAGCATCCTGGTCTTCCTTAACACCTCAGCAGTGCCACAGGCTGATAGCTTTCATGCCATGCCGCATTGAGGCAGTAATTGCTGCAAAAGGGGCCCAAACCAAGTACTGAGTACATATACAGCTTATACTTTTCAGAGGTCCCATATTGTTCCATGTACAATCCTTGTTTTATTGATTGCATGGAATATTCTAATTTTCGGAGATTGTGGATTTGGGGTTTTCATGAGCTGTAACCATAATCCTCACAATCATGACAAATCACGGCTTGATCTATCTTGCTTTGCATGTAATGAGTCTCATATATTCGTTTCACCTTTTAAGTTGCATTACTGAAATAAATGAACTTTTGCACAATATTCAAATTTTTCGAGTTTCACCTGTAAGTTCCTATGAATGATAATAAAAAGGTCTGTTACAGAAAAAAAAGAAAAATTGCTATTAGGGGCCTTTCACTGCCTTCGAACAGGCATCGTACTTGCTGGCAGTTTGCCAAAATTTGTGTATGAGCATATCACAAAGCTCCACAGCAATAAACCTCACAGTAATGTGCTCCGTGTATTATGAGCATTCAGTGTTATATGGGAGTACTAATTTTTGAGTAAAAGTAGTTTTAAAAAAAAACAGTAAAACTCGGGGGGGGGGGGGGGTGACACCATAAGTTACCGCACCGGGTGACACCAACCCTAGTGATGCCACTGACCTAAACTACATAAATTGCAAACTCCCCATCTATGTGTCAGGACAAGATCAAATGACACGCTGACCATGGTCACTTCCCTCAAATATCTAGGTATGTGGTTAGACCCAGGTCTATCCTTTGGCACCCACATCGAAAAAGTCTCGTCTAAACTTTACCCCAAACTAGGTGCCCTGTAAAGAAACAAATCCTGCCTGAGCCCGCGGTAAGAAAGCAGATTGTACAATGAATGCTTATGCCGGCTATTGAATACAGAGATGTAGTGTATGGAGCTGCCCCGTAAACACACCTTCATAAACTTACTACATTGTATAACTCATGCTGCCGCTTTGTGCTACAATGTAACTACATGACCCACCATTGTGACATGTTAAAAGAGCTAAGCTGGCCGTTGCTGGAATCTAGACGCACCTCTCACCTTTCCAACCTGGTGTTTAAGAGCTTATCTGGGAAGCTACCACCCTACCTGAATGTACTGCTTCCCCCAGCAGTTCCCTCATCCTATAACCTCCGATCCAGGACCAGCACCTTACTTGCAATACCACAATACAAAAAGAAAGTGTCTCGATCCTCATTTTTCTACAGAGTGCCGCAAATATGGAATAACCTCCCAGACGCCATCAAATCTTCCCCTAGTATAAAGTCACTTAAGAGCTCCCTATTAACATACCTCAACACAGAATGCACCTGTAAACATGTAACATTGTGAATATATTTCTTACATATTTATGCTCTGTTAGGCCAGGGTCAGACGAGCGCCCTTACTGACGTGCCTCCCAGCATCTATCGCAGCGTTGTGACACTGCGATGGGGCCGGTTACACGTTGTAGCGTGCGCAATTCAAACGTCCGTGCACAAAGCCTCCCCATCGAAGAGCGAGGACGCTCGTTGAGGGGGCTGCAAACCGCGATCCCCCATAGGATGTTCCTTCCATTCTGAAGTGCGCTCGTCTGACCACAGCCCTAATCTGTATGTTTGTGTTGTTTTTTTAATATCTTGCATTTTATTACTTTGAATTGTTGCAGTTTTTACAAAAATACAATGTTCTTGAACCCTGGACATACAGTTGTGTTCAAAATTATTCAACCCCCAATGCTGTTAAGGGTTTTAGGGAATTTAGTGTACATTTGTAATTGTATTCAGAATGAAATCCTACAAGTACTTTTTAAAGAACCATATGCAACTAAAATGACGTCAATTGGTTTTGTAATACAGTAGTAAATGTTTCTTTTGTGAATTCTTCATTGACACAATTATTCAACCCCTTAAAGACTACCACTCTGAAGAACAGAGGTTCATTCAAGTGTTTTCAATCAGGTATTGAAAACACCTGTGGATGTCACGGAGCAGCAATAAAGCATAATAAGCACCAATTAGGCAGCTTTAAAATGACTGTGATACTCAGCTCCTTCTAGACATTTACTGGTGTGGTTACAAACATGGTGAAGTCAAGAGAATGGTCCAGGAAGACAAGAGAAGAGGTGATTACTCTTCACAGGAAGGGCAATGGCTATAAGAAGATTGCAAAGATGTTAAACATACCAAGAGAGACCATAGGAAGCATCATTCGCAAATTCAAGGCAAAGGGGACTGTTGAAACGCTACCTGGTCGTGGAAGAAAGAAGATGCTGACTTCAACTGCTGTGCGCTACCTGAAGCGTAGAGTGGAGAAAAGTCCCCGTGTGACTGCTGAGGAACTGAGAAAAGATTTGTCAGATGTGGGTACTGAAGTTTCAGCTCAGACAATACGGCGCACACTGCGTAATGAAGGCCACCATGCCAGAACTCCCAGGCGCACCCCCTTGCTGTCTCCAAAGAATAAGAAGAGTCGACTGCAGTATGCCAAAAGTCATGTGGACAAACCACAGAAGTTTTGGGATAGTGTTCTGTGGACTGATGAAACAAAATTAGAACTGTTTGGGCCCATGGATCAACACTATGTTTGGAGGAGGAAGAACAAGGCCTATGAAGAAAAGAACACCTTGCCTACTGTGAAGCATGGCGGGGGGTCAATCATGCTTTGGGGCTGTTTTGCTTCTGCAGGTACAGGGAAGCTTCAGCGTGTGCAAGGTACCATGAATTCTCTTCAGTACCAGGAGATATTGGATGACAATGTGATGCAGTCCGTCACAAACCTGAGGCTTGGGAGACGTTGGACCTTTCAACAGGACAATGATCCCAAGCATACTTCCAAGTCCACTAGAGCATGGTTGCAGATTAAAGGCTGGAACATTTTGGAGTGGCCATCGCAGTCACCTGACTTAAATCCGATTGAGAACCTCTGGTGGGACTTAAAGAAAGCAGTTGTAGTGTGCAAGCCTAAGAATGTGACTGAACTGGAGGCTTTTGCCCATGACGAATGGGCGAAGATACCCGTAGATCGCTGCAAGACACTTGTGTCAAGCTATGCTTCACATTTAAAAGCTGTTATAACTGTAAAAGGATGTTGTACTAAGTACTAAGATTGAATGTCACTTGGGGGTTGAATAAAACTGATAATGATGTGAGCACAGAAAAGACATTTGTGGTTATTTCATTATAAATGTTATGTTATATTTGTCTGACCTACACGTGCCTCTTTGATTTAATTGTAAGCAAGTTGACTGAATGATCAAAATCAATGTCAAACTGGCCAAAACACTCAATTTCAGTGGGGGTTGAATAATTTTGAACACAACTGTACTTGAAAACGAGAGAAATATCAATGCATCCTTCCTGGTAAAATACATTATAAATAAATGAGTAGATTATTAAATTATTCCAGCGATCTACTCAGACAAACCCCCCCCCCCGAGACAGACAGACTTTACGCCCCGAGACTCGTTGTGTCTCATTTCTTTCTCAATATACTTATTAAGGTTATGCATAAAAGCTATGACTCTACTTTATGCCTTAGGCTGAAAAAGTGGGGTTGCAGTTAGTCCATCTGTAAATAGGGACATATTAAGTGTGACCTTCTTGATGAATGTGATGAAGAGATTTTACACATTACATGACAGCAGACATCATTATCGCATTAAGCCAGAAGCTGCAACACCATGAAATGGACAGGTGGAAATTTGTATTTAAAGAGGATAATTATCACAGAGCAAATTATAAATGTCGGAGACAGTAGGGAGACTATGCTTCACGGCAGCTTTACAGGGAAAATTATAGTCTGTCCTCCAGTATCATGAATGGAAGCTTCACTTCGACAAGCTTAATGGAGCTAAGCACTGGCCTAAATTACTTAAAGTAGGCCATTATGCTCTATGTAAATGGTTACATCCTTCACATCGAAACTCAATACTCTTACCACCAAATGAGAGTCTTTATCGATGTTTGCAAATGGATCAGATTCTTGAATTGCCTTTCGTTAGGGATGTGCGTTTCGGGTTTCGGAACTTTGGAATTTTCACGAAATTTCCCGATTCGTGCATTCGGATTCGACCGATTTTCCGAAAACGGCAGATCCGAACAAATTTACGAACCAAAACAAAAACTTTTCGGAATTTTCGAATGGACTAGAAATGTGTAAAATCGAAAATCATTTTCATTCCATTCGTGATTTCAGCTCCATTTCAGTAATTTCAGACAACATATTTTTCGGTTATATCGCTGATTCTGTAATTTTGTATCATTCCCATCTCAATGTATCCTTCCTGGAAAACCAGAGAAAACTCAATGTATCCTTCCCGGGAAACCAGAGAAATCTCAATGTATCCTTCTTGTAAAACATGAGAAATCTCAATGTATCTTTCTTGTAAAACATGAGAAATCTCAATGGCAGAATTATCGTATCGGCAGAATTATCATATCGTATAATTATCGTATCCGAAAAACCATTAGTTTACGTCAAAACGAATAGACACTTTGAAACGAGGAGAACACAAGTTCCGAAAAACACTAAAATTTCCGAAATCACGAAAAAAAAGTCGATGCGAAAAAGGAACCGAAATGAACCGAACCGGAAATCGGCCGAAACGAAAATTTACAAAATCTGAACGAACGGAACCGAATCGAACCAAAAAAAAAAAATCGGTGCACAAGCCTACCTTTCATTGATTCTGCCTAGGCAATTATGTTGTTTTACCAACCGTGGGCAGTTGCAGTGGTTCTCAACCTGTGGACCCTCAGGACCCACAATTGTCCTTGGTCATTAAGTCGCGACTCAGAAATAATTAAATTTCTGAAACATTATAATTTATTCCACAAGGCAACGTGTGCAATATTCTACAATGTATGCACTTTTTAAACAATTGTGTATACAAACAGGGATTCTTTCCAAAATGGATAGTGCAGTAATCACAGCACTAGTGGAAACGAAAGTGCTGTTGAGGCAAAAACGCAATAAGATAAACTGTAATTGAAACATATGAAATTAATTAGAACTCATGGGAAAACTGGGGATGCTTCTTGCTCTTAATAAATGTCTCAAAGTCTGGGTGATGGTAGACAACTAATTTAACCCTTTCGCTGCGGAGGACGCGCTGAGCGCGTCCTCCCGCAGGTAGGGTTCCATGCGGAGGACGCGCTGAGCGCGTCTTCCCTTTGGGGCCAGCGATCGGCCGGATTCCGGCCGATCGCTGTGCCCCCCGGTGCGGGCTGACATCCTTGATGTCAGCCCAGCACCCGGAACCGCCGCCGGCACAATTAGATGTCATTGCGGCTGCGCGATGACATCTAATTCAGGCGCAGCCCCGGGTGTGTGCGGAGGAGGCGCCTGAAAGGGAGGGGGGAGGTCCTTCGGACCTCTCTCCCTCCCGATCGCCGGGGTGCAGAGGGTTAATCCAGGCACCGTTTGGAAGGGCACAGCCTGCCCTTCCTAACGGTACCTGGCATTAACCCCATGGGGGCCGGATCACGAATCGGCGTCGAAAAGCGCTGGTTCGTGATCCTTTCCAGGAGCTGGCCTACATCTTGGATGTCGGCCAAGCTTCCGGGAATGCCCCCTGAGGACTGGCGTCATCGTGCATAGCACGATGTCGCCAGTCCTGGAGTTAACCCCTAACTGCCACCAATGGTGAAGATAGGGGGTTCCAATGAACCCCCTATCTCCCGATCCGTGGCAGCTAGGGGTTAATGTTGGATCGGCCAGAGCAAGGCCGTTCCAACGATACCAAACATGACCATGAAAAAAGTTTTTTAAAAAAATAAAAATTCAAAATAAAAATAAAAAAATATTTAAAAAAATTATAAAAAAAAATAAACAAGTTTTTTTTCTTTTTTTTGGTTTGTTAATGCAGCAATATTGTTCTCATTTCAATTATAATGTGAACAATGATACTACACTAACGATTTTTGTATGCGTTTGTTAAAAATCGCGTAATTTTCCCCAAAAAAAATGTAACGAGACCCCATTTCTAATTTTTTTAACAAGCACACCCCATACAAAATATAACCACAATTGCTCAAATGTTAAAATGTGAAAAAAAATACTTTACACATTGTAAATTATTAAAAATTTATATTTTATTGCATTTTTTGTTATAATATACAGACAGAACATGACGTATACATATAATAATGACATATTATGAATCTGCCGAGTCTGACGGAAAGAACGATATATAATATGTCTGGGTCATATACTAAAATAAGCCTTCAAAACACGTTTAAACAAGATGAGCGAAACATGTAAAAATGAGCTCCGCACAGAGGCGTGAAACGCCTCAGCAGCGAAAGGGTTAAATCACTACTGAATGAATAATAAAATATTATAAAAAATGTAACAAACTCACCTGCTTTGCGCTCCCCCGCCGTCTGTCTCTGCTGCTGCCACATAATTTTTTCGCAGCAGCCTGCCTTACCTGAGCCTACGCAATTTGCGTAGCTGAACGCTACGGTAATCGCATAAACTCAAGCTGGCCAAGAGATTGAGAAGTCTGCATCTGGTGCTGCATACTTTCTGAACCTACGCTCTTCAGTGCCTCAGAGAGACACAGAAGAGCAATGGAATAGCTTGGACCAATGGGAAAGCACCATTGGTCCAAGCCAGTCAAAAAATGCCTCCATGGGAGGCTGGCGTATATAAATATACTTTGCTTCACTGAGCTGTGCATTGTGCACAGTGGCTCCTGGGTTTGGGAGTACAGAGCATGCCACCAGTCACTGAGTCCCACCCAACACCTTCCCACACCTCCCCATTACAGATTCTCTCCCCCTCCCACCTTGCCATTACAGAGTATCTTACCTGATGCAGCGGGTCCCAGGTGGCGCCTGGGAACATTCAGAAGTAGCTGCGCTGCCTGGGACCCACTGCCACAGCTAAGATGCATCAGCGGCATTAGAGAGGCCTGTGGGAACTTGCCCCGCGACCCAGTCCGCCCCTGGTCGCGACCCACGTTTGGGTCGCGACCCACCACTTGAGAAACACTGGTTTAGAGGACCCTTCTCAAGGCTATGCCCTAGGGGAGCATGGAAATTAAAGCTGATAGTTCTTTGTAGATATTGGACAATCATACTATTTTGGTTTCCTAACGTAAATCCGACTGAGGGTTTATGTCGTTTGTTGATGATGCATGAATGATGCATAATGACGCATGAAGGGTTATGCTACAATCCGTGCTTTGTTTATCTTTGAGCTGGGATTTGCACATTTTGGACCGGACCTGAAAAGATGTAATAAAAAGGCCCTAAAATACGTTCACCTCCTGTGGCTCTGGCCTACCCGCTCTCCATATTAACCCCTTATCTGACAGCTTTGGGCTGCCAGCAACCTGGTGAGCTGCCAGATTAGGCGAATCCCATAACATTGTGACTGCAATGTTCGCGATCCTGGCCTTGTAGATGGGCAGATTCCATCCTCAGAGACAGGAACGACTCACTCCGACGACTCTGTGTCGTGGGTAGGTGGGAGCAGGATTAAGGCCTTTGTTTAATTAGGTGTTGCCTTCATCTCACTAAGATAAAAATGGGGGGGGGGGGGTAATGGTCAAATCAGGGGGTTAATAATATACTGTAATCATTTTTTCCTTAGCATGTATTTTAAGCCTATAGGTAAAGGTTCCTATATTAGATTTTATTTCATTCTTCTTCAATAAAGTGTGAATATTGGTGACTGACAAGCTTAGTTACTATCACTGAATATATTATTATGAAGCTGAGAGTTGTCTCTGTACCTCCATGAGCGTGTAAAACTAATATTTTTTTTATTGCTGTTATTTCATTTATTTTCTTTAACTTTTCAGGTGTCAAAGTCCTGAGAATAAAGAAAAATTATTTTAACTGTCAAAGAGCACATTCCACCAGGGACGTGCGGTCAGGGGTGGCAGGGGAGGCAGAGCCTCACCTGCCATTAAGGGCTGCAGCACAGCTGCACAAATAATAAATAGATAAATCAAAGTCAAACTCACCTGCTCCGCGTTCCCCCGTCGGCTTCGTCCATCTTCTCACTCAGATTCTTTTTTTTCTTGCAGCAGCCTGAGCCTACGCAATTGCATAGCAGGACACTACGCAAATCACGTAGGCTGCCAAGCCATTGAACAGATGTCCGAGCACTGCCCACTTCCTGGTACATTGCTCTCCCAGTGACTCAGAGGTCCTGAGAGAACAATGGATAACTTAGACCAATAGGAAAGCGCTATTGGTCCAAGCCATTCAAAAAATACCTGCCTGGGAGGCATGCCTCCAATGCATTGATTGGTGCAGGACAGTCATGTGACTGTCCTGCGCCAATCAGTGGGTGTGGGGCTGTGCTCAGGGTGTGGCCTCAGTGCCACACTGAGCTGCCTGGAGGAAGATGCAGAGATCGTGGGGAGCCCTGAAAGCTGCCAGATCGTGGGGACACTGAAAGCTGCCAGATCGTGGGGACACTGAAAGCTGCCAGATGCTAGTAAGCCCTGAGTGTAGCCACATACATTCTAACACAGAACCCCAAACCATCCTAATCCAGAACCACCAGTCCAAACCATCCTAATACAGAACCACCAGTCTAAAGCATCCTAATACAGGACCACCAGCATAAAGCATCCTAATACAGAACCACCTGCCCAAAGCATCCTAATCCAGAACCACCAGCCCAAACCATCCTAATACAGAACCACCAGCCCAAACCATCCTAATACAGAACCACCTGCCCAAACCATCCTAAAACAGAACCACCTGCCCAAAGCATCCTAATACAGAACCACCTACCCAAAGCATCCTACTACAGAACCACCTGCCCAAAGCATCCTAATACAGAACCATCAGTCTAAAGCATCCTAATACAGAACCACCTGCCCAAAACATCTTAATACAGAATGCCAAGCCCAAAGCATCTTAATACAGAATGCAAAGCCCAAAGCATCTTAATATAGGAGCAGTGCCCTGACCTCTGATACAATGCTAATGGGGAGCACTGCCAGCAGCCAGATCCTGGGTAGCACTGAACCTGAACCTATGTAACCTATGTATAACTGGCTCTGATACTAGCCAGTACCTCACAGCCACTGACCTCACCACACGTCACTGCATTCCACTTAATCTGTGGATGTGGGAATAAGCTGTATATTTGGTTCATTACATCATCTTTTAGGAACAATACTCTTCCTTCCTCAGCTTTATATAAATACCCCTAACTTTTAAAAGGATGTTGTTTGAAAATATAACTGTAACACACTCTTGAAGTTATCCTTAAATCACCTTTAATCTTAGGAACCTGTGGACGACAACTTTGATCATAGTTTGCCCATAACTTTAAAAGAGCAGTCTTGTCTAAAAACATGGGGAAGGGGTCTCGCCATCCCTATTTTTAGCCTCCTACCCACACCCCCAACTCTTGCCTATTTTTATGAATTACACACTGCCCCAAAAGAAGAGGGGTTATCTATTAACCTTATCTTTGACCTGCACCTCATTTTTTTCTTCTCTAAACCTCAATTCTCACCCCATTCTGTGGTTTATCCTACTCTTTCAGCACCCAAGTCACAGCAAGTGGCAAGGTGACGCCATTCAATGATGTTCCAAATCCCTGCATCTACATATAGGATCCTCGTCCTTCTGAGACGTAATGATTAACAAGTGCTCCACTTATACAACAGCTCCACTCGTTAATGATAACGGCTCCTTATGTTTGTTGGTTGATGCACTGTTAAAATGATAATTTTGGAATTACTTTAATATTAGTAGTTGGAAAACTGACGCTAATTACACTATGTTCTTCTAATTATTTTCCAAAAAAGGTTTATTTAAAAAAAATTCTGTCCTCCAACAGAGGTTTCCAGCTTAGTTTTTATAGCTACCTACTGTACATTAACGCTTCCTATACTTTAAAGACATTTAAAATTCCATACTCATCTTTGGTCCCATGGTGCAATCCCCTGCCTCCTATCGATCCAAACGACACTGAGATGAACAGTTCCCAGTGTCATGCTAGCCCTATGCAAGCCACGCACCTGCAAGCTCACTCTGGACTTGTGCAAGTCTCCATGGAGCCCTATGTGCTGCACTGCCAGTCAGGCGCATAGCGTGGTGGGCCAGCAGCGCAGTTGCCCCAGGTGCAATTTTCTTAGGGGCACAAAATTTGAAAATAAATTTTTGCTTTTAATAGTTTCCAGGTAGGCCCGGCCTGATCATCGAACATACCAGGCATCTGCTCGGTAGGCCCGGCAGGGACTTTATGATGGCGGCAGGCATTGCCAGGGCATTGGACGGCAGACATCAAGCGGTGCACCTTGTGGCATAATCAAAGGGGCCAGCCAGTCGGTTTCCTCCGATTATGTCATCATAGTGCGTGCCAGATGGCCGACCATCAGCTTGAAGTCCACCCAGGGCCTGACCTGCCTTGCCCCGGTCGCTGGCAATCCAGGCTACGGCACTGCTGCCAGGATCTATAAGCTTGTCCGAAATAATTGCAGTCGAACCACTAATATGGGTTTACTATAGTACTGACACACAAAAAAGTCACATGGAAAAAAAGATGAGTTAAAAAATACATGTTTTTAAAAAGGACATGTCCAACTTGGCCATGGTGGAATTCCCTGCATTTCCAATTCGGACGATATTCAACAAACAGAATTAAAATTGAAAACATGTTCAATATACTCAGGTCCAAAAAGGAGAGTGATTTTTTCTTAGCTAGGGATTGAAATTAGGGTTAGGATAAGAAATCAGATTTAGGGTTAGAGATTACGGTTATGTTACCATTTGGGCTTCTTTTAAGGTTAGGGTTAGATTCAGGGCTTTTTTTCAGGGGTACTCGCCAGTACTCAGTACTGGCACCTTGCCACTCGGTACGGGCACCTCACCACCAGCCCGAACTAACAGGAGAGAGCATGATGCTCCTCCTGCAGTGGCAGGCAGAGATTCGGAAGTACTAGTCAGCTCATATTGCTCCTGAACGCTTCCGATTGTCAGGAGTGTATGTAGGGACCGATAACCCCCCTCTTCTCCCAGTAAGTGACAAGGGAGGGCTGGTTAAATAAAATCTCCCCTCTGTTTCTTCAGTGCCCCAGCTCTGGCAGATGTGTGTAAACTTATGCTGCACCCCCTCTCTCACTGCAGCCGCTGAAACTTTGAACAGCATGGGGAGGGGGCACAGCATGTTTACTCACATCTGCCAGAGCTGCGGATTGTCAGGCAAGTGGTGTGATCAGAGAAGCTGGCACTGTAAGGCGGTACAGGTGGCCGCCTAAGAGCGCAAGACCAGGAGGGGGTGCAAAATTTTTTTTGAATCCCTGGTCAATTGCCTTGACAGGGATCCAAATTTTTAAACTATCTGCCTGGCGCTGTGTCGCTGCTGCTCCTCTAAGATGGAGCCGGTGACCAGCGAGCTGCATTGTATCTGCCAGGCCAGAGAGCAGACTCCCCCGCGGTGCTGGATACGGAAGCCTGCGCGCTCTCTCCTCCTGGTCCCTTCCTACTTGCTGGTGCCTGGTCCCCTCTGATGATGTCAAGAGGAGGGCATGCCAAAAGAAGTCTACACTGCTGCCTTACCCCCAGCCTCCCCATCAGTTCCAGACAGAGTGTGGTGCACCCAGGAAGGTGAGAAGGTGGAAATTTAAGTCCTCGCTGCATTGCTCTGCAGGGACTCAGTGACAGGCAGGCTTCAGAAAAAAAAAACTGCTGCTGCTGCTTCCAAATACACTTCAAAACAGCATTTAAAAATATCAGTTCTGGCAACACAGGTATGTTCACCTGGTCCTGGTGTTACCACCATGTGGGGGTGTTCAAGGTAAAACACCCTCTCATTGGAGTCCCCCAATATTATTCAAGCAGTACTTGGTGGATAGTGGATTTTTATTGCTCTGGAGCTCATACACACTATGTATACTGTTAGTTTCATTGCTGTGGAGCTCATACACACTGCGCATTACTGTGAGTTTCATTGCTGTGGAGCTCATACACTCTGCGCATTACTGTGAGTTTCATTGCTGTGGAGCTCATACACTCTGCGCATTACTGTTAGTTTCATTGCTGTGGAGCTCATACACACTGCACATTACTGTGAGTTTCATTGCTGTGGAGCTCATATATACTCAGCAAAACTGCAAGTTTCATTGCTGTGGAGCTCATATACACACTGCACATTACTGTGAGCTTCATTGCTGTAGAGCTCATACACACTGCGCATTATTGTGAGTTTTATTGTAGTGGAGCTCATACACACTGCGCATTACTGTGAGTTTCATTGCTGTGGAGCTCATACATACTCAACAAAACTGCGAGTTTCATTGCTGTGGTGCTCACAAATGCTAGGGGATTATCCACTCAGTGCCAGCGTTGCAAAAAAGAAGCTAACTGCACTGCAATACAGACTTTTCTTGCAACAGAGGCACTAAGTGGATAGCCCCCATAGGGTTACAACAATAGTTTTAGTTCATTTAAAGAAACACAGTATTAACCCCTTAGTGACCGGGCGGTTTTACACAAATCCGTCCGTTCGTGACCGCAGCTGTTTTTACGTTTCTGCGCTCTTAGTGTTTACGTCAAATTTTCCTCTTACTCGTTTATGTAACCCACACATATTTTACACTGTTTTTCTCGTCACTAAATGGACTTTATAAAGATACCATTTTTTTCATCATTTCATATAATTTACTATAAAAAATATTGTGAAATATGACACAAAAATTGAAAAAACACCACTTTTTCGAACTTTGACCCCCAAAATTTCTTATGTATCAACAACCGTCAAAAATTTTTTATTCCTTAGTAGTTTCTAAATTTAGTACTGAGTTTAGCAATACCCAATGTTTACATATTCCTCGCTTTTTCCTTATTTTATGCAACAATAAGTGCAAGTAGCACTTTGCCATTTCCAAAGAGTTTATTTTCAAAACTAGTGATAGTGACATTGTAACACTGATATCTGTCACTAATTCCTGAATAACCTCCACATATACATATTTTTTTAAAGTACACAAATCAAGGTATTAAACTTGGGGTATTTTGACTCTTTCCATGCAAACCATTTTACCACAAATCTATGCCAAAGTTTGAAAAAAAAAAAATTTTGGTGATTTTTTTTTTTTGAACGTAATTTAAGAATACATGTACTGTGAACTTTAAGGTTTACTGCCAAAAAGCACCCCAAAATATGTTCAGCAACATCTTCTGAGTAAATTGATACCACCCAAGTATAGGTATGTCGGGTCATTTGGGGGCTAAAAGGCCTTATTTGGGGGGTGCGCATTTCAGTTTTCCAACTTGGAATTTTCACATTTCGTCATCATGCACCCATGTCCTATTTGGGACATTTTTGAAGCCGGCCAAAGTAATTTACCCCCATCAAACCATATATTTTTAGAAAGGGCACACCCTAGGGTGCTTCAAAGAGTTGTATTTTAACACTTTCCATGCACTAGCTCTTTGTCAATCTTTCAGGTAGTCACTTTTTGTGTTATTTTTTCACACACATTGTACTTTAGGCATGAATTGTCAAATCCAGTTATGGGTTACTGCCAAAAAACACCCCAAAATATGTTCAGCAACATCTTCTGAGTAAATTGATACCACCCATGTATAGGTATGTCGGGTCATTTGGGGGCTAAAAGGCCTTATTTGGGGGGTGCGCATTTCAGTTTTCCAACTTGGAATTTTCACATTTCGTCATCATGCACCCATGTCCTATTTGGGACATTTTTGAAGCCGGCCAAAGTAATTTACCCCCATCAAACCATATATTTTTAGAAAGGGCACACCCTAGGGTGCTTCAAAGAGTTGTATTTTAACACTTTCCATGCACTAGCTCTTTGTCAATCTTTCAGGTAGTCACTTTTTGTGTTATTTTTTCACACACATTGTACTTTAGGCATGAATTGTCAAATCCAGTTATGGGTTACTGCCAAAAAACACCCCAAAATATGTTCAGCAACATCTTCTGAGTAAATTGATACCACCCATGTATAGGTATGTCGGGTCATTTGGGGGCTAAAAGGCCTTATTTGGGGGGCGCATTTTCAGTTTTCCAACTTGGAATTTTCACATTTCGTCATCATGCACCCATGTCCTATTTGGGACATTTTTGAAGCCGGCCAAAGTAATTTACCCCATCAAACCATATATTTTTAGAAAGGGCACACCCTAGGGTGCTTCAAAGAGTTGTATTTTAACACTTTCCATGCACTAGCTCTTTGTCAATCTTTCAGGTAGTCACTTTTTGTGTTATTTTTTCACACACATTGTACTTTAGGCATGAATTGTCAAATCCAGTTATGGGTTACTGCCAAAAAACACCCCAAAATATGTTCAGCAACATCTTCTGAGTAAATTGATACCACCCATGTATAGGTATGTCGGGTCATTTGGGGGCTAAAAGGCCTTATTTGGGGGGTGCGCATTTCAGTTTTCCAACTTGGAATTTTCACATTTCGTCATCATGCACCCATGTCCTATTTGGGACATTTTTGAAGCCGGCCAAAGTAATTTACCCCCATCAAACCATATATTTTTAGAAAGGGCACACCCTAGGGTGCTTCAAAGAGTTGTATTTTAACACTTTCCATGCACTAGCTCTTTGTCAAACTTTCAGGTAGTCACTTTTTGTGTTATTTTTTCACACACATTGTACTTTAGGCATGAATTGTCAAATCCAGTTATGGGTTACTGCCAAAAAACACCCCAAAATATGTTCAGCAACATCTTCTGAGTAAATTGATACCACCCATGTATAGGTATGTCGGGTCATTTGGGGGCTAAAAGGCCTTATTTGGGGGGTGCGCATTTCAGTTTTCCAACTTGGAATTTTCACATTTCGTCATCATGCACCCATGTCCTATTTGGGACATTTTTGAAGCCGGCCAAAGTAATTTACCCCCATCAAACCATATATTTTTAGAAAGGGCACACCCTAGGGTGCTTCAAAGAGTTGTATTTTAACACTTTCCATGCACTAGCTCTTTGTCAATCTTTCAGGTAGTCACTTTTTGTGTTATTTTTTCACACACATTGTACTTTAGGCATGAATTGTCAAATCCAGTTATGGGTTACTGCCAAAAAACACCCCAAAATATGTTCAGCAACATCTTCTGAGTAAATTGATACCACCCATGTATAGGTATGTCGGGTCATTTGGGGGCTAAAAGGCCTTATTTGGGGGGTGCGCATTTCAGTTTTCCAACTTGGAATTTTCACATTTCGTCATCATGCACCCATGGCCTATTTGGGACATTTTTGAAGCCGGCCAAAGTAATTTACCCCCATCAAACCATATATTTTTAGAAAGGGCACACCCTAGGGTGCTTCAAAGAGTTGTATTTTAACACTTTCCATGCACTAGCTCTTTGTCAATCTTTCAGGTAGTCACTTTTTGTGTTATTTTTTCACACACATTGTACTTTAGGCATGAATTGTCAAATCCAGTTATGGGTTACTGCCAAAAAACACCCCAAAATATGTTCAGCAACATCTTCTGAGTAAATTGATACCACCCATGTATAGGTATGTCGGGTCTTTGGGGCTAAAAGGCCTTATTTGGGGGGTGCGCATTTCAGTTTTCCAACTTGGAATTTTCACATTTCGTCATCATGCACCCATGTCCTATTTGGGACATTTTTGAAGCCGGCCAAAGTAATTTACCCCCATCAAACCATATATTTTTAGAAAGGGCACACCCTAGGGTGCTTCAAAGAGTTGTATTTTAACACTTTCCATGCACTAGCTCTTTGTCAAACTTTCAGGTAGTCACTTTTTGTGTTATTTTTTCACACACATTGTACTTTAGGCATGAATTGTCAAATCCAGTTATGGGTTACTGCCAAAAAACACCCCAAAATATGTTCAGCAACATCTTCTGAGTAAATTGATACCACCCATATATAGATTTGTTCTGTTGTTTTTGGGGTGCTACGCCAATCTTTGACATGTGCTTGTCAATTTTCTAATTTGACATACAGTATCTTCTTTGCTTATCTTCTTTTTAGGGGCCTTTTTACATACCCCAGTTTTATGAACGTGCATATATTTGGTAAGCTAACACCCCAAAGTATTGTAAATGGAGTGTTTTTATGCTATGGATGCATCCATTTGCTCCAAACAAATTAGATACTGTTTGGTGGTCATTTTTCATTTTCACACCCACATCAGTTTTGGACTGTGATTTAGGAGACACTGTTGTTTTTTACTGCATGAAAACTCTCCAGGTTGTTTTCTGCAAGGTCTGCTGAGTACACCCATGCCCCATGCATAGGTTTGCCAGGATTTTGGGAAGGTTCAAATACAATTTTTATGACTTTGTCATTGGAGTTGAAATTGAGATTATTTCTTCAGCTAGGCCTAGCTTTGGTTTTGGGTCTACCGCATACCCCAGTTTGAATTATTGCCAGAAAATTGTTTATATTTGTTATGTTGACACCCCAAGGTATTGCATATGGAGTGCTTTGATGCCATGGATGCAACGGTTTTAGCCCAAAACATTTGAGAAGGTGTGTGGCGGTAATTTTTCAATTTTCAGATTTTTACGCCCACAGTAGTTTTGGACTGTGATTTAGCAGACACTGTTGTTTGTTACTGCATGAAAACTCTCCAGGTTGTTTTCTGCAAGATCTCCTGAGTACACCCATGCCCCCCATGCCTAGGTTTGCCAGGATTTTGGGAAGGTTCAAATACAATTTTTATGACTTTGTCATTAGAGTTGAAATTGAGATTATTTCTTCAGCTAGGCCTATCTTTGGTTTTGGGTCTACCGCATACCCCAGTTTGAATTATTGCCAGAAAATTGTTTATATTTGTTATGTTGACACCCCAAGGTATTGCATATGGAGTGCTTTGATGCCATGGATGCAACGGTTTTAGCCCAAAACATTTGGCAACAAGGTGTGTGGCGGTAATTTTTCAAATTTCAGATTTTTACGCCCACAGTAGTTTTGGACTGTGATTTAGGCTAGGGTCAGACGAGCGTAGTGTTCACGTCCGTGATCGCGCCTAAAAGTACGTCCGTGATAGCATGACATAAAGTCCAATGGAGCCCGACACACGAAGTACGTCCGCACTGAACTGCGGACGCACAACGGCCGCGGCCACGGACGCAAGGCAGGCAAGAACGTAGAACCGCTAGAACGGCCGCACAAAGTGCGCTGCGTCCGCAACGTCTGCATAGCTTTGTGTGTGAGTGATGGAACGTGGTCAGACGGACTGCATTTATACGTCCTGCATTTTTCACGGACAAAATGGTTTTGCAATTGAATTTATTGTCCCTCCTACATCTGTCAAAAAATAAATGTCAGTGAAAAAACGGACTGTGTGACCACTACTGCGTCTTCCGTACTGACGATGTCCGTACTGCACGGACGTACAGTCCGTAGAAATCACGCTCGTCTGACCCTAGCCTTAGCAGACACTGTTGTTTGTTACTGCATGAAAACTCTCCAGGTTGTTTTCTGCAAGATCTCCTGAGTACACCCATGCCCCCCATGCATAGGTGTGCAAAGATTTTGGCAAAATACAGCACCAATTGTAGAACATAAAAATGTACGAATAAAATGTAAAAGTCTGGTGCCTGTCAAACTGGGGATGCTCTCTAGGGGAGCACAGGCTGTTGTCACTGAAGTGCATGAAACGCAAAATGTTTTCATACCTTCTACGTGACATTGATTGGAGGTAAATGGGGGTAGAGCAGATGGGGCTACTGCTCCAGCAGGAGCGAATTGAGGGCTTCTTTATGATGCCCTCAGCATAGTAAGTGCCCAGAATTTCAGAAATTCTGGCACATCTAGCGGGGTCCATTGCTGCCTTGCCAAGTAGGAGTCTGGCTTCGCAGCACAATGCTGATGGGCATACAGATTTGATTGGGCCACGATGTGGCCCAACAAATCATCCCCCATAAACACCTGCAAAAACTGTGTGGCGGTAAATCCTGCAACATCAATATTGATGCCAGGATTTGCCGTGAAAGGAGGGATATCTGGCCTCTGGCGATGAGGCACTACCCACTCCTCAGCTGGAGCTGTGCGTCTCCTGCTGGCAGGTGGTGACCCAGGATCTGCATCAGAAACATCACTAGATACATCAGCCAGCATAGATAATGTATCTAGCGACGCCTCTGAGCAGTTAGCGGGGTCGAAATGAGGGTCTGAGTCTGACGCAGATGCCTCAGATTCTGACGCCAGGATGGCATATGCCTCCTCGGCGCTGTACACCCTCTCAGACATTATATATAATAGATTATAAAATTTTATAATTATTATATATATATAAGCGGATTGTTGGTTCTTAGAAGAACCGTTGGGTTTCACAAGAAAATACAAATAAACACCTAAATCTCTCTAAATCCCTCTAAACCTGCCTCAATTCTTCTAAATCTCCCTAAAATCTCTCTAAATCTGCCTCAATTTTTCTAATCTCACTAAATCTCACTAAAATCTCTAACCTGTCAAATCTGATCTCTCTCTCTCGCTCACCAAAACACAAGTGAGGAGAGGGAGGGAGAATCACAGAGGTCAGAGCCAATATTTACAAAATATTGGCCTGACCTGACAAATTAGAAATTTTATTTTGATTTTTTCTAACTTCTGATTGGATGTTGCTAGCCTGCCTCTCTGATGAGGCAGGCTAGGAACATCCCACTCAGCCCCAAGATGACCCTGCCCTTAGAACCCTAACCCTACCCCTGACCCTGCCCTTAGAACCCTAACCCTAACCCTACCCCTAACCCTACCCCTAACCCTACCCCTAACCCTACCCCTACCCCTACCCCTAACCCTAACCCTAACCCTACCCCTAACCCTAACCCTACCCCTAACCCTACCCCTACCCCTAACCCTACCCCTACCCCTAACCCTACCCCTACCCCTACCCCTACCCCTAACCCTACCCTAACCCTACCCCTAACCCTACCTAACCCTAACCCTACCCCTAACCCTAACCCTACCCCTAACCCTAACCCTACCCCTAACCCTAACCCTAACCCTACCCCTAACCCTACCCCTAACCCTAACCCTACCCCTAACTGTCAGTTTATTTTATTTATTTTTCTTTTTTTACACTTTTTTTACACACTTTTTTTTACTTTTTTTTTACACTTTTTTTTACTTTTTTTTCACTTTTTTTTTACTCTGCTGGGTGCCTTGATCCCTCGAGGCACCCAGCAGAGCACCTGATCACTGAAGTGATCGATTTTGTACTGAGTGCCACGATACCTCGTGGCACTCAGTACTTCCTGCCGCTACCGGAAGTGATCGCTCGGGGGAGCGATCACGGACGGACCGGCGGCAGGTAAGTATATTACAAGGATGCCTCGATGTCGAGGCATCCTTGTAATATGCTCAGAGCAGCTGGAAGCGATCCGATCGCTTCCAGCGCTCTGTAGAAGTGCCGGGCACCTCTCCGGTGCAACCGGATGTAGATCGCTCCCGGGGAGCGATCACATGGTGCCCCGGCACTTCTAACGGCCATTGCACGGATGCCTGGACTCCCAGGCATCCTGCAATGGCGTTTGAGCTGCTGGAAGCGATCCGATCGCTTCCAGCAGCTCAAAAACGGCAGGACGTACCATGTACGTCAGCGGGTCTAAGAGAGACCCGCTGCAATGACGTACATGGTACGTCCTCGGTCCTTAAGGGGTTAAAAAATATGGTTCCCTTCTATAGTGTCTTCCTTTAAGTGAGCTACAACTATTGTTTATTAAGACATGAAAATAGTCATAATAATTATTTTTTCCCCGGACGTGAGAGTACCCCCACCTATTTTTCCAGAAAAAAAGCACTGGTTAGATTTATGACTAGATTGAATCCTAACTCTAATATTCTGCCCCATCTTTAGGTAAAAAATTCTGCCCATTCTTTTGACATGAGTGCAAAGCCCTAATCCTAGCATCTAACCCTAACCTAGCATCTAACCCTAACCTAGCTTCTAACCCTAACCTAGCATCTAACCCTAACCTAGCTTCTAACCCTAACCTTAAGGCTAGGGTCAGACTGAGGCAGTGCGAACGCGCGTTCTGGCGCACATAATCACGGCCGCACTAGCAGCAGATGACGGGCAATGACAGCCAATATACGAAGTACGGTCGCACAAAAGTCCGGCCGCGCAACGCAAGTGGAAAATGAACGCATTTTTTCGAGAACGTTAAACCGCTGGTACTGACGTACAGAGTGCGCTGCGGCCGCATAGCAGCGTGTGTGTGCGTGATTAGGAGATGTCAGACGCTGCTAGTGTGCGGCCAACATAACGTTCAAACAGCCGGATTTCCCTAGACTTCTTTTCACCCCATCGTCATGAAATACGTCCAGAATTGCGCATCGTCTGACCACTTAAGCGTATTCCGTGAAAAAATGCGTGCGCACGCATCGACGTACATTTTGACGGTGGCCGCAGAAAATGCGCTCATCTGTCCCTAGCCTTATATCTAAAGCTGTCCCTGACCCTAATTTCTATCCCTAAACCTAACCCTTATGTCTAACCCTATAACTGGAACGTTGAATAGGAAATACGTTCAATTTGACCACGGCCAAATTCTGTGTGTTCAAAATCGTCCGCATCCGAATTGAAACAAGTCTTTTTTTAACATGTCTTTTTTTTAGCACGTCTTTTGCATAGCGTGTCCACTTACATGAAGGCTCTCTCGTAATAAGCCAGTGATAAAAAAACAACCAACAATTAAGGTCTCACACCAAATTTTGCCATTAGCTAGTCTCTATTAACACTTCAGCCAGAATAGGGCCAAGGTTATTTTAAGTAGCTTTGAAAGATTGAAATTTTATGTATTTTATGTGTGTCCACTGATTGTTTTGTAAGTATTGTGTGACGATGACAGTGTTCCTGCTCCTTATTGGGTTAAAACCAATTTCCATATCCCCAAACACAACTAACAACAGCACAATTTTGAATATGTTCTCTACGCACGAAAAGCATCAAATATTCAAGAAATGTAGGCTAATGTTTGCGACTTTACATCTGGTAAGTCTTGCTTTTATTAAACCTGCATTTTAATTAAGTCATTTACATTACAGTATCACTTCAAAAAGCTTTTAAGAGAAAAACAAATGGAAAAATTAGCATGTTTTCCAGCATATTTACTGCACATTAGTGCTCCTCTTTTATAAGCAAACATAATAACGTGAGAACAGCGAATAATTAATCATGTAAGGAAACACACATAAATGATAAAAAGGAAAACATTGGCTTAAAAAGGAAACCATGTTGGTAAAGGGACACACTACACCCTCTGACCACTCTTGAAATGGTGTTTAGCCAAAACGTTGCCGTGGTTGATGTGTCACCAATAAAACTGTCTGAAAAGGTGGTTGAGTTCCAGGTTCAGTGTTTTGTTCGTACTATGAATATCTTGGAGGAGGTCACACCATGGATTGTGATGGCACTTGCCTGATCTTGTCTAATGGGAGTCCTGCTGTACATGGCAAAACTGTATGGCAGAAATGTCAGGCCTTGTCGTTATCATAAGGTGCCACACGCAGTGTAAATGGCCATGCATTTACAGTTCATTTTGATCTCTGGAGGGTCAGACCGAAGATCTGCTAGCCTCCTCTCTAGCCAGTAGTGGTGAACCAGACCACAAGCTAACTCGCCTGGTGGTGTAGCTGTCTGTTGACTATTACAGGCGCAATTGTGAGGGGAAAAAAATCAGTATATCAATTTTATTGTAGATGAGGAACTGAGAATTATACATTGCAATTCCACTTGTTTTAAAGTTAGGCTGGGGTCAGACTAACGCATTTTTAATGTGCGTTTAGGCGCACTTAATCACGGTCGCAGTAGGCGTAGCAGCAAATGACGGCAAAGTACGGCCGCACGAAAGTCCGGCCGCGCAACGCAAGTGGAAAATGAACGCATTTTTTCGAGAACGAAGAACCGCTAGTACTGACGTACAGAGTGCGCTGCGGCGGCATAGCGGTGTGTGTGCGTGATTAGGAGACGTCAGACACTGCTAATGTCCAGCCTACATAACGTCCAGACGCAAAAAGTGTTTTATTGACGATCCATAAAAAATCACGCACGAAAATGCGCATCGTATGACCGTTTTCGCGCATTCGGTGAAAAAATACGTCAATGCGTTCGGGCACACTTTTTGACGGTCGCTGCGAATAATGCGTTTGTTTACTCTACTCATCCTGACTACTTTATAGTTTTAAAGTGGTTAGGATGTAAGGAGTGCTCCCCACTCACCTCCAGATTCATGATCTGGTAGAAGCATTGGATGAAGCGGAGGAGTTTTCTCCATCCCACCCAGTGTCACCAGCAGCAGGGATTTTTGAATTTCCCAGCTGCTGGCCACAAGATGATGACAGTAGGAAGCGCCGCGGGCCTCCAAAAGGTGGGAGCCCACAAACTCCAACCCCATTGGGTCACCGCCAACGAAGACACCGAAATCCCCTTTTCCTGTTCATCCAAAAGAGAGGCGGGACCACCAGGTTGGGATGATGAGTAAATAATTTATTAAGATGGATACTAACTCTGAAAAAAAAGTGATGTTTCGGCCGTGCTGGTCTTAATCATACATATGATGCCTCTCTTTTAGATTGCCACCAGATGATGTCAGCAGACAGAGAGCGTGCTGGTAACAGAGATGCAGCCGATGGATCAGATCTGCGCATGCACACAGCTCCGATCATCGCACTGCGTAGGCATTACATAAATAAACTGTGCAAGTCCCGTTGCGGTGCACAATTTGCAGTTCCTACTGTCAGGCTCGCGCCAGGATGGAGTCATGGCGTGGCCTTATGTTTATTTTCCCAGACGCTGGGGGAGAGCAAATCAGGCAGACACAGGAAGCAGTATAAGTAATTAAGTGTATTCTCAAGGTAAGCACACAGCAACAGTCTTATATACACTTGCAGAATACAGAAAACAAATAGACAAGTCCTGCACAAAGGTAGTCTCTTCTGCTGTACCAGATATAGTGGACTAGGTAGTGCTCCCCAAGTAGGGTCCAGGAGCTCTACACAAAAGGTACCTTTAACACAGATAGCCACAGGAGTAGTCTGGATACGCAGGAATAGTGGGCTAAGCAGTGTCCACTGCTGACAAGATTCACAGGCCTGGAACCAGGAGCTCTTCGCAAAGGGTCTTGATGTAACGCAGGCAGATGAATCAGGAACACTAGAATAGCAATAACAGCACAGAGGAACGTAGGGAATAGACAGACTCAGGGAGAGGCGGCTCGCAACACCTCACAAGTAAAGGGCAGGGAACACAAAATGAGAGAGCCCTGAGAGAAGAGTGTGTCCAGGTTTTATGCACACCACACACCAGATCAGGGCAGGAATTAACCCTTGAGTGATACAGACAGGCAGAGAATGGAAAGCCAGACTGATCATAGCAGGTTCCCAGGGCTTAGGCATGACACCTACGCTACACAAGATGCGTAGAAGTGCAAATTGCACCGAAAAGCTTCAGGGACTTCCGGGTTTCCCTGAGCAAAAGAGGAGGAGCTTCGCATGCGAGGGGCAAAAGGTGAGTAAATTCACCTAAAAATAGAAAAAAATAATAATAATAATTGGCAACTGAAAGGTATTTTAATATGATAGGTAGTGTGAATCCACCCCCCCCCCCATTATAAGTGTCAAACCCTGCAAGTCTTTTACTTGCATAGGATGTTAGCCTGTGGAATTTAGCCATTTCCTTTGTGTGCAGGAAGGGGTGTGTGAAAAGTGTATGCTAGAAAAAGCCATCTCTGAATCAATATAGTAATTTTTGGCTCACTGTTGGTTAAACTCTGACGTAGAAATGTATCTGTATGCTGATTGCCTATAAGTTCTTTGAAATCTAATAAAAGACCTGTCTAAGGAAGGATATTTCAGACAGGACTGACGCTACATTGCTTTGTGGCTGATTTTGTTGTCTCTCGCCATGGTGAAGCGCCGCGCCCTGTTTTCAACTTTGATATATGAGAAGAAACTTGAAAAAGGTTTATTGAAATTTCATAAATGGTAATTATTATAGGGAGTTTGTTTTGTTTTCTTTAAATCCAAATTTATCAGCAACGGCTGTCAGCAGCATCTGCCCAGTTATTTAAGGGCAAAAAAAGGAACTGTACTTTCTAATAGAGTATCCCTTTTAATTTAGTGTCACTGGATTGTTGTGCATGCACTGAATATGACATCAATTTATTTTATAATGCCTGTTTATTTTTCTGAGACTGGTGCCAATTAATTGTCTGCTTGCTAAAGGATCCTGTATTGAGCCAAAACATTGTATCCCCTTACCACTATTAAAGCAGCCATACCAGATCCTGCAAACGGCATTCCTTTTTTTAAAATTTTGGGTTAATGCCCCTCTTCACTCCCCGTGGGGGACACTGCAATCCCATTGCCTCTTAGAAAGATAATCGTGAAAATTGTATGACATGAAAAGAAAAAAGAGGGAGCAGAAATCCCATTTTCAGCTTGACGCGTGAAGCTAATTAAGCTAATTAAGTCAATTCCTCTGCACATTTTCTTGGTCCGTTTTTTTTTTTAGTTTTTTTAATGATTCTAAAGTGAGAGCCATTAATGGTAATTAATAGAAGGCGTTTTGCAAGCTTTAAAGTTAAATGAACTTGATAAATTAGCGAATAAAGCTTGACGAGTAAATGGTCGTGTAGAACGGTACCTACACATCAGAAATCAATTCTAACACAATTATTCTGTGTCATTACACAAATTAATCTGTTCCAAAATCATGAGCCAACCAGAAATCCCAGACAAACTCCATCAATACAAGTGTTATTTGTATGACTTGTTACAACCACCGAACACATATTAATGATTTTGCAGACAAAAAAATGCACACACAAAAAATCCCGGAAGGACTATTAAGTAGGGCTGCAACCAACAATTATTTTCAGAATCGATTTGTTGGCTGATTATTCTTTCGATTAATTGATTCATCGGATAACAAAAAAATAAGGTTTTTTTGTTTACTTTAAAGGAATTTTATATAAGAATCAACCCCTGCCCCCTTTTGTTCATAAGCCATTCTGAACGAACGCTACTACGAGCACTCTGATAAACATGACAATGTCAGCACGAAAGCTGGGTGAGAAGGGGGTGCACTCCACGCAGTCTGACTGCTTTAATAAGCTAAGGTGTTCAGGGAGCAGAGTATCCCTTTAACATAATTTAAAGAAGAAACTGTGTGGGAGGAGGCGGGTCTGGAGGTGGGAGGGAGTGAGTTAGGGCAAGAGAGCGATCCTGAGTGTAGGAGGGAGTTTGGGCGAAGGGACCAAAGGGAGGGATGGCAGGTCCAGACTGTGATGAGGATGCAGGGAGGGTGGGGTGGTGGCACAGGACTCCAGCTCCAAGTAAGGATAAACGCAAGCGGTACAGCTCCTCCACCCTGTGGCAGTACCCCAGGGTCTGTTCTGTAGTTCTGCTAATGGTGTAAACTAAATAGAAACAAACTGGTTATGTCTGATATAACGTAGAACCAAATCATACAACGTAAAGCATCTGGCACATCTTCTCTAATCCGCTCCATAGCAACGTCTGAGATTATTAACTCAGTCTTACTCTAAACCGTGTGTGCTATACACAGACCTATTAACAAACTGATTACTTGATAAAGAAAATAGTTGTCAACTATTCTCATTATTGTTTTGATTTGATAAATTATCGATTAGTTGTTTGAGCCCTACTATTAACCTGTCATGCCAGCTGGTGGTCCTGCAGTGAGGTTTCCTCAACAGAGAGGGCGCTATTCTGGCAATTTGGATTTTGGGTCTGCTGCACCTGGTCAGAGACCTAGGAGGCATTAACACAGGATGTGCTATGTCGTCCTGCATCAAGCAGGCTTTAACGCCACAGGACAGCATAGCTCTCTGAAGCCCCCCTTCCGCCAATACTGACCTCTCTCTCTGGGTCCCATGCTGATCTGACTTCCATGAAATCAGATCAGCATCTTTATACCCTCCTGGAGCACTGACATCATCGCTGTCACGAATCCCCCTGAATACCAAGATAGTGGTCCCTTTACGTAGACCGCTCTCTACCCTTCCGATCCTTGAATGGTCGGCACAACTAGATAGATAATTAACCAGACAATAGACAAGCAAGGGTAAATACCAGACAGAGGTACTGTCACGAATCCCCCTTAATACCAAGATAGTGGTCCCTTTACGTAGACCGCTCTCTACCCTTCCGATCCTTGAATGGTCGGCACAACTAGATAGATAATTAACCAGACAATAGACAAGCAAGGGTAAACACCAGACAGAGGTACAGAATAGAGTACTCGTTCTCCCTAGGACCTTAGTAATATCAGAGGTAGCCTGATGTGTGCTTAGGGTGCCACATAGACTGACCTCGGTACCAAAGTTAAGAGCAGAACCGTGAGAAGAGTAAATGCCAATACCAAGGGTTATACACAGGGTGGTTCGTTCGCCAATGCCAGGGGTCATACACAGAATGGTTCGTTTGCCAATGCCAGGAGTCATACACAGAATGGTTCGTTTGCCAATGCCAGGAGTCATACACAGAATGGTTCGTTTGCCAATGCCAGGAGTCATACACAGAATGGTTCGTTTGCCAATGCCAGGAGTCATACACAGAATGGTTCGTTAGCCAGAAGCAAGGTCAGACACAGATATATTAGCCAAAAACACAAGAGCTCTGCGGGAAGTGAATACCACGTCAGGGCACCGGCGAACTAGTGAAGCCGGGTTTTAAACCCGGCGGGTCCGCGTCATAACGCCAGGCTCCGCCCCCCGGCGTCCCACGTGAGCGCACCCGGTGGCGTTATTATTCGGCGCCTGGCCAGCGAGCAGCGAGGAATCTGCTGCCAGGCGCCCCAGAACAGAGCCATCCGTGACAGAACCCCCCCTCTACGGGCGGCCACTGGACGACCCCCAGGGGCACGGGGGTGCGCCAAATAGAAGGCCTTCACCAACCGAGGGGCATGGACCTCTGCAGCCGGAATCCAAGAACGATCCTCTGGACCGTAACCCACCCAATCGACCAAGTACTGTAAGGACCCCCTAGACCTTCTGGCATCCAGAATGGCCTCAACCTCGTACTCCTCCTGGCCCTCCACAGAGACAGGAGGAGGTGGAGCACGGACCTTGGTGTACCGGTTACACAACAACGGTTTCAAAAGGCTTACGTGGAACACATTGTGTATCCTGATATGGGGGGGTAACGCCAAAGCATAGGAGACAGGGTTGAGTCGCCGCAGAATCTTATAGGGGCCGATATATCTAGGTGCCAACTTCATGGAAGGCACTAAGAGCTTGATATTCCGTGAAGAAAGCCAAACCCTGTCCCCAACTTGATACACGGGTGCCTGCCTCCTGTGTCTGTCGGCCTTGGTTTTCTGGATGGCACTACTCTCTTCCAGTGCCCGTTTGACTCTCTCCCAAGTCTCTTTCAATGATGCCAAATGCTCATCCAAAGCAGGAATCGTGGTATCAGGAAACGTAGCGGGGAGCACGGGAGGATCAAAACCATAAACAGTGAAGAAAGGGGAATGTCCTGTGGATTCACTTACTGCACTGTTCAAAGCATACTCTGCCAAGGTAACAGGTCTGACCAGTTATTTTGTTGTTCTGATATAAAGCACCTGAGATATTTCTCTATATTTTGGTTGGCTCGTTCTGCTGCTCCGTTGGTCTGGGGGTGATAGGCCGAAGAGAAGGATAAGTCTATCCCCACATTCTTACAAAACCCTTTCCAGAATCTGGAGACGAATTGTGTCCCCCTATCAGAGACAATCTCCAGAGGAACACCGTGTATGCGAACCACGTTGGAAATGAATATGGGCACCAGTTCGGCTGCCGAAGGTAGTTTCCGAAGAGGCACATAGTGACCCATCTTGGAGAATCGATCTATGACCGTAAGTATAACTGTATTCCCTCTTGACTCAGGTAAATCTACTATAAAATCCATGGCTACATGCGACCATGGGCGTTCGGGGATCGGCAAAGGCTGGAGTAAACCAATGGGTGCTGTTTTGGGACTTTTATGTCTTGTGCACACCTCGCACACAGCTATGTAATCTTTAACGTCTCGGCGCAACGTGGGCCACCAGAGGAGTTTACTGATACTAGCCACTGTTTTGGTGATACCCATATGCCCAGAGGTTTTATTGTCATGATAAACGTTAAGTACTTCCTCTCTTTCGTTCTCAGGTACAAAGAGTTTCGCGGGAGGTTTCCCCCCAGGAGCTGCACCCTGGACGGTCTGCAACCTTTTCACTAGAGGAGACGAGACACTAATTGTGGTAGAGGCTATAATCCTTTCCTGGGGTACAATGGGATGCTGATCTTGGATATTATGTTCATAAGATTCATACTGTCTCGATAAGGCGTCTGCTTTAATGTTTCTGGACCCAGGTCTATAGGTAAGCACGAAATTAAAACTTGAAAGAAACAATGACCATCTCGCTTGTCTGGAATTTAAACGTTTAGCATCTCCAATGTACGTGAGATTCTTATGATCGGTTATGATAACGATGGGGTCCCTAGACCCCTCCAATAAGTATCTCCATTCTGCCAAGGCCGAGATGACTGCTAACAACTCTCTATTTCCAATGTCATAGTTCTTCTCTGCCGGGGACAATTTCCGAGAATAGAAGCCGCATGGATGCAAGGGTTTGTCGGGTGCCTCCCTTTGGGACAAGACTGCACCAAGACCTAGTTCGGAGGCGTCAACTTCTACTTGGAAAGGCAGAGCCGGATCTGGATGTCGGAGAACAGGGGCAGTAGTGAATGCTTGTTTAAGTGCCTCAAAGGCTTGAGTGGCTTGAGGTGTCCATTTCTGATTTCCCACCCCTTTCTTTGTCAAAGCCGTGAGGGGAGCTACCAAGGCTGAAAAGTCTTTAATGAATCTCCGATAGTAGTTAGTAAACCCCAGAAACCTCTGGATGGCTTTAAGCCCTTGGGGTAGAGGCCAGTCAAGAATTGCTGAGAGTTTTTTAGGGTCCATTTGAAAACCCTCAGGGGTTATTATATAACCAAGGAAATGCACTGTTACTATGTCGAATAGACATTTTTCTAGTTTACAATACAATCCAGCCTTCAATAGTTTTTTCAACACTTGTTTCACGTGGGCGTGATGAGTTTCCACATCAGGAGAGTATATCAGGATGTCATCCAGATATACTATGACGAATTCTTGCAGAAAATCCCTTAGGGTGTCATTTATGAGGTCCTGAAAAACGGCTGGCGCATTACATAATCCAAAGGGCATCACCAGGTATTCATAATGCCCGCTACGTGTATTAAAAGCCGTTTTCCATTCATCTCCCTTTTTAACCCTAACCAGGTTGTAAGCTCCGCGTAAATCGAGCTTCGTATATATACGGCCCCTTTTAATCGGTCGAACAATTCTGTTATGAGAGGTATGGGATATGCATTTCTTATAGTTATCCTATTCAAACCTCTATAATCGATGCAAGGTCGCAGATCTCCCTCTTTTTTGGAGACAAAAAAGAAACCTGCTCCTGCTGGAGAGGAGGACCGTCTAATGAATCCTCGCTCTAGATTCTCCCTTATGTATTCCTCCATAATGTCGTTTTCTTTTTGTGACAAAGGGTATACATGTCCCCTAGGAGGCATCGTACCGGGGAGTAAATCAATAGCACAGTCATATGGACGATGTGGTGGTAGGACCTCAGTCCTGGCTTTAGAGAACACCTCCTTTAATGCCAGATAACATTCAGGGACCTCTGTGGATAAAGGAGGGGCTGTGGCAATATTGAGGCTACCAATCACATTGACCCTGCCTAGGCAATTAGACTGACAATTAGGACCCCAACATTTTATGTCTCTCTGGACCCAATCAATAACCGGGTTGTGCTCTGTTAACCATGGAAACCCAAGAACGACAGGACATGAGGGAGATTCAATAATTTGAAATCTTATCGTTTCATGGTGTAAAACTCCTGTTTTCATACATACATCGACAGTGTCGTGAGTGATATGTGGACATGACAGGGGTTTACCATCTATGGCCTCCACCATTAGAGGTTTTTCCTTGAGAACCAGAGGTAAGAGGTTTTTGGCAGCAAAATATTTATCCATGAAATTACCTGAGGCCCCAGAGTCTAAGAACGCCTCAGTCTTGAGGTGAACCCCCTCCCAGGTTAGGGAGATCAGTAACAGAATCCTGGATTTTTTTTTTGTCTCACTATCCACAAAGGAGGCATAAAGAGAACCGATAACCTGGGTATTGGCTGTTCTTTGATCCGATTGGCCACTCTCCCCCCTGTTAACCCTGGGTCTCTGAGGACATTGAAGGCGGAAATGATCAGCCCCTGCACAATAGAAGCAGAGCCCCTTTTCTCTTCTGTGAGCTCTTTCAGCCTCCGAAATACCCGTTTTTCCTATTTGCATAGGTTCAACGACTGGCATATCTGTTTTTGCGTTCTCCGGGTTACCTGACGTACTGGTGTGTCTGGGTAATAAGGGTAAAGGAGGCAAGACCCTTCTGGGTCTGTCTCTGGGGTGTCTCCTTTCCCTAATTTGATCGTCCATGGCTATGCAAAAGTCAATCAAATGGTCCAGATTTTCTGGTAATTTTAAGGGAGCCAGCTCAAACATAAAAGCCTCGTTCAGGCCTTCGGTAAAGGCTAAGGTTAAAACGTCATTCGGCCAAAGCACCTCTGACGTCAAAGTCTTAAACTCTATGGCATAGTCGGAGACCCTCCTATTACCTTGTTTAATGTGAAACAAGGACCTACCCGCATTGGTAGCCCTTCTAGAGGGATCAAAGGTACGTTTTAACTCAGAGGTAAAACCCTCATAGTCATAGATGATGGGTTTCTTATTTTCCCACAACGGCGTAGCCCATAATAAAGCTTTTTCTGTTAAATGATTAATCAGATAGCCTACTTTGGCTTTATCAGATATACAAGACCCTGGGTTGTTCTCAAACAAGATCTCGAGTTGGGTCAGAAAACCCCGGCATAAGCTTGGTGTACCATCATAGCGTAAGGGTGCCTTCATACTAAGCCTATGTCTCTCAGGAGAGACCGAACTGACTCTAGGCAATACTGGGTCTGGAGGGTTTGTGGTACCAGTATTGGACCGATTTAACAGGGTTTGTAGAGCGAGAGAAATCTGGTCCATCCTATGGTCCTGCTCCTCTTGTCTGGCTGCGATACGTGCCAACTGGTTAGAGAGGTCTGCGGGATCCATTGGCCCTGACGTAATGTCACGAATCCCCCTGAATACAAGATAGTGGTCCCTTTACGTAGACCGCTCTCTACCCTTCCGATCCTTGAATGGTCGGCACAACTAGATAGATAATTAACCAGACAATAGACAAGCAAGGGTAAATACCAGACAGAGGTACTGTCACGAATCCCCTTAATACCAAGATAGTGGTCCCTTTACGTAGACCGCTCTCTACCCTTCCGATCCTTGAATGGTCGGCACAACTAGATAGATAATTAACCAGACAATAGACAAGCAAGGGTAAACACCAGACAGAGGTACAGAATAGAGTACTCGTTCTCCCTAGGACCTTAGTAATATCAGAGGTAGCCTGATGTGTGCTTAGGGTGCCACATAGACTGACCTCGGTACCAAAGTTAAGAGCAGAACCGTGAGAAGAGTAAATGCCAATACCAAGGGTTATACACAGGGTGGTTCGTTCGCCAATGCCAGGGGTCATACACAGAATGGTTCGTTTGCCAATGCCAGGAGTCATACACAGAATGGTTCGTTTGCCAATGCCAGGAGTCATACACAGAATGGTTCGTTTGCCAATGCCAGGAGTCATACACAGAATGGTTTGTTTGCCAATGCCAGGAGTCATACACAGAATGGTTCGTTTGCCAATGCCAGGAGTCATACACAGAATCGTTCGTTAGCCAGAAGCAAGGTCAGACACAGATATATTAGCCAAAAACACAAGAGCTCTGCGGGAAGTGAATACCACGTCAGGGCACCGGCGAACTAGTGAAGCCGGGTTTTAAACCCGGCGGGTCCGCGTCATAACGCCAGGCTCCGCCCCCCGGCGTCCCACGTGAGCGCACCCGGTGGCGTTATTATTCGGCGCCTGGCCAGCGAGCAGCGAGGAATCTGCTGCCAGGCGCCCCAGAACAGAGCCATCCGTGACAATCGCACGTCAAATCCAGGTGCCCCCCCACCAGAGCACATGCATATTCTGCCTAGTTATAAATCTGGCCCTACATCAGTGGCGGAAGTACCAGGGTCGCAGCGGTCGCAGTTGCGACCGGGCCCTGGCATTCCGCCACTGGAGGGGGGCCCAGCGCCGCCGCCAGATTCCGGCAAAAAGCGCCGGAATCTGGGAGCAGCGCCACTGGCTGTTCCCCTCCCTGCGAGCGGCCCGCTGGCTTGCAGCTTGGCCGCTCGCATGGGATGGGAACTAGCTGACCAGCGCACGAGATCTCGCGAGAACTCGGCTGCGCTGGTCAGGTGGTTTCCGGTGAGCGGCCAGGCTGCATGCTTTCAGCAGCCGCTCACCACATAGAGGAACAACGGCGGCAGCAGAGGAGCCTGAGGTGAGCGGGGGGCCCTATATACCCATAAGAGCTGGGGCAGAATATATCCATGAACTGGGGCAGAATATATCCATGAGCTGGGGCAGAATATATCCATGAGCTGGGGGCAGAATATGTCCATGAGCTGGAGGCAGAATATATCCATGAGCTGGGGCAGAATATATCCATGAGCTGGGGCAGAATATATCCATGAGCTGGGGGCAGAATATATCCATGAGCTGGGGCAGAATATATCCATGAGCTGGGGGCAGAATATATCCATGAGCTGGGGGCAGAATATATCCATGAGCTGGGGCAGTATATCCACGTGCTGGGGCAGTATATCCATGAGCTGGGGCAGTATATCAATGAGCTGGGGCAGTATATCCATGTGCTTGGGCAGAATATCCATGTGCTGGGGCAGAATATCCATGTGCTGGGGCAGTATATCCATGTGCTGGGGCTGTATATCCATGAGCTGGGGCAGTATATCCATGTGCTGGGGCAGTATATTCATGTGCTGGGGCAGTATATCCATGTGTTGGGGCAGTATATCCATGAGCTGGGGCTGTATATCCATGTGCTGGGGCAGTATATCCATGTGTTGGGGCAGTATATCCATGAGCTGGGGGCAAAAATATCCATGTGTGAGCTGGGGCAATATATCCATGTGTGGCCTGGGGGCAATATATATCCATGTGTGGCCTGGGGGCAATATATGTCCATGTGAGCTGGGGGCAATATACAATATATATCCATGTCAGCTGGGGCAATACTATCTTTTTTATATTGCAGGAAAAAAAAGGTAAAAATATAGACCTTTTTTTGGGGGGGTTGGGGGGGCCCTTCATGGATTCTTGCACTGGGGCCCTCAGGTTTCTAGTTACGCCACTGCCCTACATGTCTTCCTTCGGTTACGTGTTGTTTTCATTTTATATAAAGTACATATTATTATTATTATTACTATTAAATATATATTTCATTTTGAGAAAGTATTTTACCAGGAAGGATACATTGCAATTTCTCTCGTTTTCAAGTATGTCCTGGGTGGCGAGTATGTACCGTTAGGTGTCTTGCCCAAGGACACTTACTGGAGAGGTGCTCTTGCTGGGATCAAGCCCATGTCTCCCCAGGCTCTCGCTCCACACAGAGCAGTGATGTTACCTCTACTCCACCCAGCCGGTACTATAGATATATTACATATATATATATATATTAATCACACATATATTTTTAAAACATATTAATCACATGTATTTTGTACTGCATAGCTTGCACAGCCAAGCTTCTAAACAAACCAAGTTTAAGGCTAGGGTCAAACAAACGCATTATTCGCAGCGACCGTCAAAAAGTGCGTCCGAACGCATTGACGTATTTTTTCACGGAATGCGTGAAAACGGTCATACGATGCGCATTTTCGTGCATGATTTTTTTTACGGATCGTCAATAAAACACTTTTTGCGTCTGGACGTTACGTTGGCCGGACATTAGTAGCATCTGACGTCTCCTAATCACGCACACACGCCGCTATGCCGCCGCAGCGCACTCTGTACGTCAGTACTAGTGGTTCTGCGTTCTCGAAAAAATGCGTTTATTTTCCACTTGCGTTGCGCGGCCGGACTTTCGTGCGGCCGTACTTCGTATATTGGCTGGCATTGGCCGTCATTTGCTGCTACTGCGACCGTGATTAAGTGCGCCTAAACGCACGTTAAAAATGCGTCAGTCTGACCCCCAGCCTAATAGACCCTGTTGCAAACTAAATTCTCTGTTTAACCGCAGCTCTATATAATCATTAATCCTATATTAATTGCTAATGAGATGTTCTATGAAAAGTAAAATAAAATCAAAACAAAAACCACACACTACATTATCAGTTTAATGAGGTTAATAACAAGTAACTCAGAGATTTATAGCTTGAATTAGTCTTGCTGATTTCCTAATTGCCAGGTAATCATTCTGCTTTTCATGTGTTTAAGGACCAGTGTGTTGACCTCTGCTAAATGTTAATAGGCAATTTGATTTTAATTAGCAAGTATAAGTTGTTAGCTTGTATTTTTTTTTATAAAGTGTTACACCCGGCAGCTATAAATTTTCCTTGTATTCGATTTACAGGGATGTGGCCGTGTGCTATTTAGAATAACTCTCGAAATCGGGGGTCAACAACCATGGCCCTCCAGATATTTGGGCATATGCATGTTCCACGAAGATCAGTCAAGCTGATGAGTGACTGAGCATCATGGGAGATGCAGTTCTTCCAACACTTTTTGGAGGGCCAAGGATGCTGTCTCTGGCTTTACTGTATTACAATGAAAACTCTGAAGTGTTAAAACTTTAAGGGAGCACCTGGAGCCCATTTGTAAACATATATTGTTTGCAACAAGCATATTTCCTTTGCATTGTTCCGTAATTAGACCAAGTTGTGTACATTCCATATCAGGGCACCAGCAGGGCCGGATTTGCATCTCGGGAGCTTGTAGGCACAGAAATGTGGAGCATACCTACCCCCCCCCCCCCCCCGCAAAAAAAAAAGGAAACACGCCAAAATGACTTTTTAAATTTTCGTTTTGGGGCAAACTAAAAAAATTATATTTTTTTTCTTAAAAAACCCCAAAAAAACAGTTTCTCTCTGCGCCCACATCAACAGAAGGGGCAGAATTTATAGTAGACTTAATGTATTGGCATTGTTTGTTATATGTGTAAAAGCATATATTGGCTCTGCCGTAGAACAGGGGAAAAAAATAATTTTGCATTTACTTTTTTCAGTTTTTTTATTTTTACACATTGAGACAAGAACACACAGAGATAAGGACAGCGCTCCCAAGAAAAGATATATCTTTTCAACAAAAAGCAGAACACAATAAATAATCTTTCTGCTTTTTTCTGCAAAGTCCTTCTTTAAGGGGAAAAAAATTGTGTATATAGAGAGGTTTTGTATACAGAAAAAATACCTCAAAGAGAAAGTCGCCAATAGAAGAAAATCTTCACACGAATGTATATATGGGACCACTTCCTTAGACTGTGTTAATTCCTGAGAGAGCCTTTTCTTCCAACAGAAGGCTCCAAACATTCAGTTGCCCTCCCGATGTACATCCACAATCCAAGAGAGCCTCAGTGTAAGAACCACGACTCCTCCAGAGATACACAGTGGTCACTTGTAAATTCTTGAACAGAATTAACCGTTGCGTCGCTGCAAGGATCTCTTCAGAAGTGCCCTCCAAAAAAGATAGAAGAAAAATAGTGCAGCCAGTTTTTATAGGGGCAAGATATAAAACCTTTAAATGGTAATACACTTACCCTTATCAGAGCCTAGCCTGGCTCGAGGGAAACTCGCGTTGGGTTGTAGGTAGGGATGTGCGTTTCGGGTTTCGGAATTTCGGAATTTTCACGAAATTTCCCGATCCGTGTTTTCGGATGTGGCCGATTTTCCGAAAATTTTTAGATCCGAAAATGGCAGATCCGAAAAGTTTTCCGAGCCGAAACGAAATATTTTCGGAATTTTCGAATGTACTTGAAATGTGTCAAATCGAAATTTATTGCTTTGAAACGAGGAGAACAGACGTTCCGAAAAAACGAAAATTTCCGAAAATACGAAAAGTCGATACAAAAAACGAGCTAAGTGACACGAAAATACGAAAAATGGTCGAAATTCCGAGAAAAAATGTACACAAAAACTAGTCGAGCCGAACCGAATCGAAACAGAAATCGGTCGAAACGAGCCGAATCGAAAAGTTTAAAAATCCGAAAAATCAAATCGAATCGGACCGAAAAAAAATCGGTGCACAAGCCTAGTTGTAGGGAATGGTACAGCCCTTAGAAAACCATCTCAGTTAAAGTAATCGGTGTAGTCAGCAAGTGAGGCTAATAAAACATTTATTCAAATAATAAAAAATATCAATGATAAAGAGACAGAAACCAGACGCGTTTCGCACTTTACAGCGCTTCATCAGTGGTAGAACAAACAAACAAGAGTATTTACCCAAAGGAGTTCATTATATACTCAAAGAAATTAGTAAATGAGCCGGCAACCCAAGTGACCTGCCCACTTCCGGATTGGAATACACACAATTAGAAGCGTTAATACATTGATGGAAATTGATTAACACAATACATATATACATCCAAATCACCTCTCTCAGTTCTTACACCATATGGGCATGGAATTATAAAAATAGTAGATACAGCTAATCGGCTCTATCGTCCGTCGTCCGGTATGTTCAAAAAAATCTTTAATAAGTGAGCCGGCAACCCGAGCGGACCGCCCACTTCCAGATTAAAATACACACAATTAGCAGTGTTAATACATTGATCAAAAAAGATTAACACAATCCATATGTAAATCTAAATCACCTCTCTAGGTCCCAACGCCGTATGGGCATGGAAATATAAAAATAATAAATACAATTAATCGGCTCTATCGTCCGGCTGCTGTTCATCACGATCGAACAGCCATACTAAAAAAATTATAAAAAAGGATTCAGGCATAATTTACCGAAAGATCAAAAGACCTGTGTACAAAAACACAATGGGTAGCCTCTGCGGAAGCAAATGGTAGCCTCTACAGAGACTCCTCCGTGTCAGAAATCCTTTGTATATAGAAATACATCAACTTCCATAAAAAAGTCTCATTGAGACAAGACTCTAACCTTTCCAATGTCACCTCATTTAACCTTGTGCGGTGTACAATTCAGAGATGCAGGTTCCAAAGTCCCCCTGTCTCTCCACACTGCAGTGCCACGGTCTAGATTGTTGAAGAAACAATGCGTTGCATCACCAGCTCTACACTTGCTGGCAGTTTGGGAAATGAGAAGGTGAGTTAACGCAGCGTCACTGTTCACTTTGTAAATGTAAACTGAATAATAGTGCTGCATTAGAAAAAAAAGAGAAAAATATATTATTTTATTTGTTCTTTTATTTTTACATAAATCTAACCTGTCTATATTTGGTATCACTGGAAAATGCCATAATCTGGCCTTTCCGATGATACCTCATATGTCCCTCTAGCCGTTAGGGGTCCAGAGATCTAAATGATTTGTAAATTGTAAAAAAATAATTGTTTTTTTACAGAGCAAGGCGCCCCCTTGTGGCAGGCACCTGTAGGCACATGCCTACTCTGCCTAGTTATAAATCCGGCCCTGGGCACCAGCAGGTGCTTTGAAGATGGTGTATACTCGTACTCGATATCAGGGCTCCATCGGATGCTTTTGAAGATTGCATATACTCGATTTTGGCAGTGAAGGGGTTAATCCAATTACTTTTTTAAAAAAATAAAAAGGCACAAATTCAAATTTTCAATATTAAGGACAATAATGTAGAGACCTCGACTTTGTGTGTCAACTTTCTACATGTGAGACAGAGGTTAGTAAAGACGTTATTGTTAACACATTATAATCGTTATATTACACCAATTAGGTCCTAATCTGTGTAGCCCTATCTGGGTTATAAAGGTTTATCGCCCAACGCAAACAAAGGAGTTCATGTCTCATTTAACATCCGCTCTTATCAGAAACCAACTTGAGCTTCTGTGTGCTTTTTCTACATTACAATTTACATAAGACTTGGAAGGAAATGAAAACCAGATGCTTTTATAAGAAGCATAAACCAAGAGATCGGAAACTGTGGCTATTGTCCTCCGATGCAATGATTACTTCCAGAAGGTCACTGAAGAATGGCTAAAGAGGGCTTTACGCTATATCTTCTTCTTCTTCTTTTAATAATAAATAATAGACTTGGTAGCATGGAGTTTGTTTTGGTTTTCTAAAGTAAAGGCTGACAAGGTTTGTCAAAGGCAGAAAGACAAAGTGAAAATATTGCGATTCCACTGTTACTTCCTGCAGTGGAACATCAATTCTAGACATAAACCCTTAACATATTCAAAGAGAACCGAACTGGCCCTGACATTGCACCAAACAGTTAATTTCCCCATACGGTGCAATTTCGTGGCCATTCAGCTACAATTCAAAAGCTGGCAATTCGCCAAATATTGGCGAATTGCCAGCGAAATACGGTGATCTTTGGCGGCAGTGAAATCCCCCATAGAGAAGCAATGGTTAATCTGTTCAGAGAACACTGAACAGCAATGACATGTCAGTGAAGTGCCCTGATTTTCAGTGGTTTCATTCGACAGGTTAAGGCCCCGTTCACACTTTGCGAATTTTGCGGCGACATCCAGGCAACGTCGCACTATGTAGCTTCTCCAATGCATTGCAATGGAGCTGTTCACATCTTGCCACGCGATGTCGCATGTCACGCGTCACTGTAGCATGACGCTGGTACATGACCTTTTTTTTGCAAATTGCGATTTTGCATTGCTGGTGCTTTGCAAAATCACACAAAACCACGACGTCTGCGACATTATCAAATCGCACAGTGTGAACGGGGCCGCTGAGGTCAGACGAACGCGTTATGTGTTCCCGTACTAATGTGCCTCCCTGTATCTGTGGCAGGGTTGTGATGCTTAAATGGGCCGGCCACAAGCTGTAGAGTGCGTCCGAATTGCGTGTGTTACAGTGGACGTGCTGCAGGCGTGCTGAAAGTCTCCCCGGCGTCGAAGAGCTACGTCGCATGTACCACGGGCTGCAAAGCATGATCCTCCATAGGAGCCTTGCAGCGCTGAACGCACTAATTGCGCTCAACATGGTGGCTAGACGGGCGTCAGAGTGGAAGGAATGTCCACTCTCACGGACGTTCCTTCCACTCTCAAAAACACTCGTCTGACCCCGGCCTAATCAGGCAAATCCCATAGGCTTCCATGTGAAAAAGAAAAAACGTTTTTACTGAATATTTATTAAACTGTTTATTCTTTTAATCTGCAGGAAAAAGTCTCTTTATTTATTTTTTAGGAATTATTTTGGTGTTTTTCAGTGAATTTTTTTTTCTTTAAATGGCATTTTTATTTTCCGCAACAGACCTGTTTGTTATTATTCCTAGGACCTCATATGTAATTTTCATGCATTTCCGTGCAGTAGTTTTTTGTGTTTTTTTCCTCTTTATCTCGTTCATCTGTAGTTATTATTATTATAATTCAGGGGCAGACTGACCTCTCAGGCACTGCCTGAGGGCACGCGGGTCAGTAGGGGCCCGGTTTGGGGCAACACTGTGGGCCCCCGCCGGTTTCCTCCGATGATCGTAGGGAGAAATTTAAATGCAGCCAGTGGCGCACTCGGAAAACGCTGCGGTGGTGCCTGCACCGCCCCCTCACGTGACGTGTCACGTGAGGGGCAGCGCCAGTGCAACGTGCCTGCTCCAGTTGACTGGGTTGCAGGTATGATCATCAGAGGAAACCAGCGGGGGGCCCACAGTGTCGCCTCAAACCGGGCCCCTACTGACCCACGGGCCCTCAGACAGAGCCGGTGAGAGCCCGGGGGGAGGCGGGCAATATATATCTGCTGGGGGCAATATATATCTGATGGGGCAATATATATCCATGAGTGATCTGCTGGGGGCAATATATATCTGATGGGGCAATATATATCCATGAGTGATCTGCTGGGGGCAATATATATCTGAAGGGGGCAATATACTGTATATCCATGAGTGATCTGCTGGGGGCAATATATATCTGATGGGGCAATATATATCCATGAGTGATCTGCTGGGGGCAATATATATCTGATGGGGCAATATATATCCATGAGTGATCTGCTGGGGGCAATAAATATCTGATGGGGCACTATATATCCATGAGTGATCTGCTGGGGGTAATATATATCTGATGGGGGCAATATATATCCATGAGTGATCTGCTGGGGGCAATATATATCTGATGGGGGCAATATATATACATGAGTGATCTGCTGGGGGCAATATATATCTGATGGGGCAATATATATCCATGAGTGATTTGCTGGGGGCAATATATATCTGATGGGGCAATATATATCCATGAGTGATCTGCTGGGGGCAATATATATCTGCTGGGGGGCAATATATACCCATGTGCGATCTGCTGGGGCGATATATATCTGATGGGGCAATATATATCCATGAGTGATCTGCTGGGGGCAATATATATCTGCTGGGGGCAATATATACCCATGCATGATCTGCTGGGGACAATATATACCCATGAGTGATCTGCTGGGGCAATATATACCAATGTGCGATCTGCTGGGGGCAATATATATCAATGAGTGAGCTGTTGGGGGCAACATATACCCATGAGTGATCTGCTGGGGGCAATATATACCCATGTGCGATCTGCTGGGGGCAATATATATCCATGTGTGAGCTGATGGAGCAATATATATCCATGTGTGAGCTGCTGGGGGCAATATATCAATGTTTGAGCTGCTGGGGGCAATATATATCCATGTGTGAGCTGCTGGGGGCAATATATATCCATGTGTGAGCTGCTGGGGCAATATATATCCATGAGTGAGCTGCTGGGGGCAATATATATCCATGTGTGAGCTGCTGGCGGCAATATATATCCATGTGTGAGCTGCTGGGGGCAATATATCAATGTTTGAGCTGCTGGGGGCAATATATATCCATGTGTGAGCTGCTGGGAGCAATATATATCCATGTGTGAGCTGCACATTACTGTGGGTTTTATTGCTGTGGATTCTGATTCGCTCATACACACTGCACATTACTGTGAGTTTTATTGCTATGGAGCTCTGTGATATGCTCATACACTGCACATTACTGTGAGTTTTATTGCTGTGGAGCTCTGTGATAGGTTTATTTCTATGGAGCTCTGTAATGTGCAGTGTGTCAGGATTGTACAATATCTTTTAAAGATATGGTTAGTTTCCCACATTTTCCACAGGGACTTTGTGCTGTGCTATGACTGTGGGACTATGTGCTGTGGCGCAGCCTTAGCTGCAATGAGTGGGTGATGGCTGCTGCAGCAGTGTGGTGGCCATCTGTAAGTATGGAGGGGGGCACAATTCGCTGCTGGGTCCAAGTGGATTTTCAAAAAGGTTATTTTTAGGAGTTCAAAAATAAATTCTTTAGCATAATAATGTACATGTGGGTGTTGCGTTGTAGGGAGTGTTTTTTTATGGGTGAGGCCTCCTGTGGGTGCGGAACAAGGGAGGCCCCATGACCTCCTATTGCACGGGGGCCCCATTACTTGTCAGTCCGCCCCTGTTATTATTATTCTTTATTTATATGGCGCCACACATTCCGCAGCGCTTTATAAGTTCAGTGTACAAGGTGTTGATACATTGGAATACCACACATGGATGATGACCTGATTCAGGGTGACCCTGTTCCCAAAAGGAACTTACAATCCATGAGATGTGCAAGTATTTTGTCAGGTAGGCGCATCCATATTGTTAGGTGTCTTGCCCAAGAACACTTGCTGTTGGCTTCTTCTGAGTGGAATCAAGTCGTCTTTCCATGATTGTAGCGATGATCAGCGACCTGGTGATTAGGTTGATCCTGCTTCTCGTAAAGTCAAGACTTCTCCACAGTTGTACCAGAGGGATGGGCCGAACGAGACTTTGACTTGCTTCTTCACGGTCGAAGGGTACAGATGTCACCACTGGACTCCACAGCTGATATTGTGTGGTAGGCAAGTGTGTACCGTTAGGTGTCTTGCCCAATGACACTTACTGGAGAGGTGCTCTGGCCGGGATTCGAACCTGTGACTCCACGGTTATAGAGCAGTGATGTTACCTCTACTTCATCCAACTGGTAAGCTATTTTAATCTAAAATTTGCTATTTCCACAAATTTCCTGTTGTGTTGGAAACTCTATTTTACAGAAAAAAAAGAAAATATTGCACTGAACCTCAAACTGCAGAATATTATAGTAATTTAGAATTAAGGGCACAATAATGTATTAGAATGCTTAGTTGGCCCTCCCCCAACACGCTATATCCTTACTTTATAGTATCCTGCAAAACCTCTCTCCCCCCACACCCCGTATGTGGCAAGGTGGGAAAATGATCTCCAACAGACCTTTTGTGGGGATGAATGGGCTCACATATTTACCCTGACCACCTCTTCTGTATTGCTACCGGAACGCAGGAGACTGCTTACAAGTTACTATCCAGGCAACCTCGATTGCTGCCTACTCTGCTGACTGCGATGCCTCTAGCTGGAGATGCCGGGCACTGGGGGCTGATTTACTGCACGTTTGGAGGTCATGTTTAGCGCTTCAACCATTCTGGAGACAGGTCCACGATTCTATTTACAGGGTCTCAGCACCCCCCCCCCCCCCCGTCCTTTGCACCAGCGGCTATGGCTGAGCTCCATCACACACCTCTGTCCGTGGCTATGTACAAAAACTCCCTTGATATATGCCTGCTGAATGCCACTAAGGTGGTCATTCCAAGACGTTGGAAGTCCCCCTCTGCCCCTACATTCCATGAATAGTTGGATCATGTCCAATGCACCAGGGACGTGGTGGAAGACCTGATTTACCAGTCCTCTGGCACCAGTGCCAAACATATGCGACGCTGGTATTACTGGTCTGCTGTTGGCCATTCTCTTACTGGTAACCCTTAGTGAGTGGTCCCACCTCCCTCCTTCTTTGTTCCCTCATGTTTATCCTATCCCTCATTATGATGTCATACTGCGTATGTTTTCTGATGTTACTGCCCCCAAGCGCACTGTGCAATTGTTATTCTGTTCACTGCACTCCGACCTCAATAGCCACTACCCCACTACTTATATAAGGCCTCCTGCACGAGTTTTATGTCTAGTGACTATCCGTTCGTTATGTTATTGTACTTTGATGACTACCTTGTTTACGATATATATTGCATCGCCTTACTTTTTGTATTCCGGAAAATTAATAAAACCTTTATTACAATAAAAAAAAAATGCTTATCTATTTACGTAGTTTATTCTGTTATATATATATATTTTTAGATTGTTAGTGCTGGACAAACGGTTCACACCAGCTGTTTCAGCCTATTATCCTTTAACTTGGCGCACCAAGAGAATCCATGTCTTGAATTACAGATTGGTGCTTCATCCTGGAATTTAAAAATTGACATACTAATGAGAAAATGACCAACTAAAAGGTTTCAAAATATAATCCAGTGCAAATAGCATTCTACAAAGATTCATATGAAGACTGTAAGCATGACAAGCGATTTGTCTCGAGACAAAACTAAAATCCATGACAATGGATTTGCAATGTATAACAAAATCTATGTAGCAACTAGCAGTTAAAGAATGTGGTTTACTTTCAGTCTTGCGTATCCATTAAAGGGCAAATTGTGGCGCTTTGCAGAGTTGTGTGAAATTCTCTGACATCCATATTTCTTTCTTACTTATACTTTAAAATACTTTGGGCCCCCCGCGTCTCCTTCGTTCTCCTGAAGAATTACCCCCCCAGGAGCAGCGGTCTGGCTGTGGAGATGGAGGGCCCACGTCTCCAGCCTGACCTGGCTGCCTGCACGGAGGGATTGAAGGCGGAGTTCCCTGCATCCTCCCCGCAGCTGTCCGACTCCCTACCGCTTACGAGGGGCATGCTGGCGGAGCTCCTCGCAGAGTTCTGGGAGTGGTGGTCCCTTATCAGATGGGATGCCGGACGGAGGTGTGTGGTGATCCCGGTGGATGCCTGACGTTGTCGGGAGGCCTGGTGTCCATTCTTCTTGCTCCCCTGATGCGGTCGCCTCTCTAAGTGACTTGACGCCTGCTTCGCCATGCATTCCATCTGTCGTACTGAGGGATCTGCCCTTCCAAGCGGTGGTCTCTTGTGGTGGCGTGTCACCCGGTCCGCCGGGCTTCCCCTCCAGGGAGCTGGGAGACGTATGTACCCCCTTATGCTTGGACACCGGCTGAGTTCCCCCGATCCCCACATGCTGATGGCCTGCACCCCTTGATCTGGAGCTGATGACACCCCCCTTCCCCACCTTTTTTTTTTCTCTGATTTTTGCTGATTTTTTCCTGTGACCCCCCCCCCCTTATGTTATATGTGTTCTTAGGAGAGTATTATATCTGGCCCCTATCCCTTTGTTTGCGGACTTTATTTTGTGTGCTTTATTTTTGACATATATCCCTGCACTCTGGACATTCTTATTGTGGACTATCCTTTGCACCATGGGGCTGTGGCTTTCTGTGTGGCAGCTGGGTATCTGGACTTTCTCCCCCCTCCTTTTTTTAAATAATTTTATTTTTTATTTTTTTATTATTTTTGTGTGGGACATTGGGTTGCTCTGGGTAAGCCATTGGGGCGGATACCATGGCTCTGACTGCCCCCTCTGGCCCCAGATCACCCGGCCACGTGGCCTCTTCCATGGCCTCCGTTATTTCCCTGGAGAGAGCCAGGAACGCCACTCTTGTTCGGGTAGTCCCCTCCACGTTTTTTTTTTGACCAGACGGCCTGTCCGCCAATTGATTGCTGCCTTCGCCGCTTCCCTGGTACAGAGGTCCCGTGTTTATCCGAGTGCCCCCCTCCTTTTTATCTTTCCCTGCTGTTCTACCGCTGATACATTGTTTGCTGTACTCTTTTAAAAATATTTTCTGTGATTTTACTGTATGGCCTATTTGTCTTATAATAAAAATCTTGAATATGAAAAAAAAGGAAAAAAATAAATAAATTGGGCCCTATAACATTCTTCACGCAAACGTTTACGCCGGCGCAAAAACGCATTAGCGCGAGGGGTAAAACCCTTTGCGCAGAACGTCGTATTAGAAAGTCAGCGCAACAAACGCGTGTAATCGTCTAACGCGGGTGAACCTGCGCGAACCCTTTGTGAGCGTAATGTACTGCACGCGTCGTATACTTAACATTGTGAGCGCAAATGCGTTTGTGCGCTGGTACACGGATGGTATTACAATCTATGCGCAGTTTGTAACGCACAGACTTTGCGAGCATAATTTTAGCAACTCCTAAAAGCTGGTGTTAATGGCAAATTCTATCAACCTGGCCGAAACCAAATACACCAGCCCAAAAAAAAATACGCTGCAAAATATAGTTACACATTCTACTCATACCAAACCAATAAATTTGAGAAGTTGTGTGTGCATTTTTTATTGATGCAGCATATATGCGCAGATTGACTTTGACAGGCGCAAAAACTTAACGTGAGATAATTGTGGTTCTTAATTATGATTGGCTGAATCGCGTGAAAAAAACAGTCCGCACTCTGATTTCTGCACAGAACGTTACTGCGCGAGCATTTGCGCACGTCCGTTTTATGCGCGTTATTGCTCGACGGATGAAAAATGCGCAAGGATTGTAATTCCAGTGTTGATTTACGCGCGTTAATGTTTAACGCTAGGCGTACAAATTCACGCGTTGCGTGAGCGTTTTAACGCGACGATTATAATAGGGCCCATTATGTATCGGGCTGCAGTTCACTGTACAATGAGTAAATCCCATATAAACATATGATGTGCATTAAGTAACTAGTATCCCATAGACATGTGCATTCGTTTTAGTACTAAAACGATTTAGTCCGAATTTTGGGATAATTTAGTTTTCATATGACTCAAGAGAAACGAAACTGCTCAGTACAAAAACGAAGAAAACTAAAATAAAATGCACTACATTTTAGTTTCAGTCCTTTTTGTGATATTACATTGATAAGTGAAGGAGACCAGCAATGAAGAGCGCAACATCGCAACATCTGAAGTTCTGCACCCTCCACATGCCAATGCAGTAGGAAGTTCTATATAGAGAGGGGCATTAATTAATGCAGGAGGATGTTCTATACATTATACAGATGGGGTATTAATGCAGGAGGATGTTATATACATTATACAGAGAAAGGTATAAATTGAGGAGGATGTTCTATACAGAGAGGGACATTAATAATTCAGGAGGATGTTCTAAACATTATACAGAGAGGAGCCTTTTTTTTAGCCCTTTAAATCCAGTGGCTGTGAGCACTGAGATCAGCTGCTTGTTACATTATCTCTCAGTACAATGTATCAGGCTCAGCTGTTACAGTAACTGACTATAACAGTGCTCAGAGTTCAGTAAAACAAGGAAATAATATTCTTCTAATCTCTTGTAAATAATATTTTTATATATTAGTTTTACTGAAACTCTGAGCGCTGTGATGAGCAGCAGTCAGTTACTGTAACAGCTTTGCCTGACACGGGGCAGTATTACAATGTTTGTGCTAACTTAACAGAGCTGTTGTAAACTGAAAACCTCCATAGGCGCCACTACAATAGTAATTGTATCCACTGGTTTTCGGATGAAGAAATTAGTTTTATACTAAAGAACTGAAAACGAATTTCTTTAGCAACTAAATAAATTGCATTTTAGGACTAATCCATTAGTTCAAAACGAAATTTTGTGCTGTGCACATGTCTAGTATCCCATTCAATATATTCCTGTACTAGGCTACATGATCTGAAGGTGAAAAATGTGCAATGCAACCCTGTAGTTCCCCCTAGTGGTCAAATATGTTGAACATCCGTAAAGCTCAGCAACCTTGGCCCTCCAGATGTTTTGGAACTACATCTCCCATGATGTTCAGTCACTCATTAGTTTCACTGAGCATCAGAGGAAATCCAGTGCCCAAATGTCTGGAGGCCAAAGTTCGTGACCTCTGCCTTAAATACCTGCTTTAGCAACGAAAAAAATATCAACATTTTATTTGTGATGATTGATTTTATCCAATTTTTAGTTTGCAGCAGTTTACTGGATGTGGTCGACAGCTTTTCCCTGTACTTCGGGGACCCTGCAGTAATTTCACCGCAGGGTCGAGGAATTTGATTCCCCGAAGGGCAGGGAACGAACGAGCACTGGAGCTCCATTATTTATTTCCTGCATTTAGCAAGTTAGACCCATTTAACCCCATCACTACTAAAGGTGCATATATACATTTTTGCAACGAAAACCATAGAAATATAATTTTATATATATACAGTTGTGTTCAAAATTATTCAACCCCCAATGCTGTAAAGGGTTTTAGGGAATTTAGTGTACATTTGTAATTGTATTCAGAATGAAATCCTACAAGGACTTTTTAAAGAACCATATGCAACTAAAATGACATCAATTGGTTTTGTAATACAGCAGTAAATGTTTGTTTTGTGAATTCTTCATTGACACAATTATTCAACGCCTTAAAGACTACCACTCTGAAGAACAGAGGTTCATTCAAGTGTTTTCAATCAGGTATTGAAAACACCTGTGGATGTCACGGAGCAGCAATAAAGCATAATAATCACCAATTAGGCAGCTTTAAAATGACTGTGATACTTCAGCTCCTTCTAGACATTTACTGGTGTGGTTACAAACATGGTGAAGTCAAGAGAATGGTCCAGGAAGACAAGAGAAAAAAAGAGGTGATTACTCTTCACAGGAAGGGCAATGGCTATAGAAGATTGCAAAGATGTTAAACATACCAAGAGAGACCATAGGAAGCATCATTCGCAAATTCAAGGCAAAGGGCACTGTTGAAACGCTACCTGGTTGTGGCAGAAAGAAGATGCTGACTTCGACTGCTGTGCACTACCTGAAGCGTAGAGTGGAGAAAAGTCCCCGTGTGACTGCTGAGGAACTGAGAAAAGATTTCTCAGATGTGGGTACTGAAGTTCCAGCTCAGACAATACGGCGCACACTGCATAATGAAAGCCTCCATGCCAGAACTCCCAGGCGCACCCCCTTGCTGTCTCCAAAGAATAAGAAGAGTCGACTGCAGTATGCCAAAAGTCATGTGGACAAACCACAGAAGTTTTGGATAGTGTTCTGTGGACTGATGAAACAAAATTAGAACTGTTTGGGCCCATGGATCAACGCTATGTTTGGAGGAGGAAGAACAAGGCCTATGAAGAAAAGAACACCTTGCCTACTGTGAAGCATGGCGGGGGGGTCAATCATGCTTTGGGGCTGTTTTGCTTCTGCAGGTACAGGAAGCTTCAGCGTGTGCAAGGTACCATGAATTCTCTTCAGTACCAGGATATATTGGATGACAATGTGATGCAGTCCGTCACAAACCTGAGGCTTGGGAGACGTTGGACCTTTCAACAGGACAATGATCCCAAGCATACCTCCAAGTCCACTAGAGCATGGTTGCAGATTAAAGGCTGGAACATTTTGGAGTGGCCATCGCAGTCACCTGACTTAAATCCGATTGAGAACCTCTGGTGGGACTTAAAGAAAGCAGTTGCAGTGCGCAAGCCTAAGAATGTGACTGAACTGGAGGCTTTTGCCCATGACGAATGGGCGAAGATACCCGTAGATCGCTGCAAGACACTTGTGTCAAGCTATGCTTCACGTTTAAAAGCTGTTATAACTGTAAAAGGATGTTGTACTAAGTACTAAGATTGAATGTCACTTGGGGGTTGGAATAAAACTGATAATGATGTGAGCACAGAAAAGACATTTGTGTTTATTTCATTATAAATGTTATGTTATATTTGTCTGACCTACACGTGCCTCTTTGATTTAATTGTAAGCAAGATGACTGAATGATCAAAATCAATGTCAAACTGGCCAAAACACTCAATTTCAGTGGGGGTTGAATAATTTTGAACACAACTGTATATATATATACAGTTGTGTTCAAAATTATTCAACCCCCAATGCTGTAAAGGGTTTTAGGGAATTTAGTGTACATTTGTAATTGTATTCAGAATGAAATCCTACAAGGACTTTTTAAAGAACCATATGCAACTAAAATGACATCAATTGGTTTTGTAATACAGTAGTAAATGTTTCTTTTGTGAATTCTTCATTGACACAATTATTCAACCCCTTAAAGACTACCACTCTGAAGAACAGAGGTTCATTCAAGTGTTTTCAATCAGGTATTGAAAACTCCTGTGGATGTCACGGAGCAGCAATAAAGCATAATAAGCACCAATTAGGCAGCTTTAAAATGACTGTGATACTCAGCTCCTTGTAGACATTTACTGGTGTGGTTGCAAACATGGTGAAGTCAAGAGAATGGTCCAGGAAGACAAGAGAAGAGGTGATTACTCTTCACAGGAAGGGCAATGGCTATAAGAAGATTGCAAAGATGTTAAACATACCAAGAGAGACCATAGGAAGCATCATTCGCAAATTCAAGGCAAAGGGCACTGTTGAAACGCTACCTGGTCGTGGCAGAAAGAAGATGCTGACTTCGACTGCTGTGCGCTACCTGAAACGTAGAGTGGAGAAAAGTCCCCATGTGACTGCTGAGGAACTGAGAAAAGATTTGTCAGATGTGGGTACTGAAGTTTCAGCTCAGACAATACGGCGCACACTGCGTAATGAAGGCCTCCATGCCAGAACTCCCAGGCGCACCCCCTTGCTGTCTCCAAAGAATAAGAAGAGTCGACTGCAGTATGCCAAAAGTCATGTGGACAAACCACAGAAGTTTTGGATAGTGTTCTGTGGACTGATGAAACAAAATTAGAACTGTTTGGCCCATGGATCAACGCTATGTTTGGAGGAGGAAGAACAAGGCCTATGAAGAAAAGAACACTTTGCCTACTGTGAAGCATGGCGGGGGGGTCAATCATGCTTTGGGGCTGTTTTGCTTCTGCAGGTACAGGGAAGCTTCAGCGTGTGCAAGGTACCATGAATTCTCTTCAGTAGCAGGAGATACTGGATGACAATGTGATGCAGTCCGTCACAAACCTGAGGCTCGGGAGACGTTGGACCTTTCAACAGGACAATGATCCCAAGCATACCTCCAAGTCCACTAGAGCATGGTTGCAGATTAAAGGCTGGAACATTTTGGAGTGGCCATCGCAGTCACCTGACTTAAATCCGATTGAGAACCTCTGGTGGGACTTAAAGAAAGCAGTTACAGTGCGCAAGCCTAAGAATGTGACTGAACTGGAGGCTTTTGCCCATGACGAATGGGCGAAGATACCCGTAGATCGCTGCAAGACACTTGTGTCAAGCTATGCTTCACGTTTAAAAGCTGTTATAACTGTAAAAGGATGTTGTACTAAGTACTAAGATTGAATGTCACTTGGGGGTTGAATAAAACTGATAATGATGTGAGCACAGAAAAGACATTTGTGGTTATTTCATTATAAATGTTATGTTATATTTGTCTGACCTACACGTGCCTCTTTGATTTAATTGTTAACAAGATGACTGAATGATCAAAATCAATGTCAAACTGGCCAAAACACTCAATTTCAGTGGGGGTTGAATAATTTTGAACACAACTGTATATATATATATATATATATATATATATATATATATTACACTTTCAGGGTTATCCAAAGAGATCCGAATTGCTGGAGAAAGGTAACTGAACGCTGAAAATCATCAGTTCGGTTACCTTTCTTGGCCATTCGGCTATCCAGAGAGCAGTCAATACGCCAAATCCTGGCGAAATGCCTGCACATACGGTGCCTGTTCGGTGCCTGTTTGAGAGCAGTGAAATCCCCATAAAAAGCACTGCTTCGGCTATTCAGAGAACACAAACCAGCAGTGAAAGGTTCCCAGAATGCCCTGCCATTCGGTGGTTTTATGCGGCAGATTTATTCAGGCGAATCCCATAGGCTTCAATGTTAAAAATATTCCCGTTTTAATTCAATATCTAATAAACCGTTCATTATAAAATTCTGCAGTAAAGAGTCTCTTTATTTATAGATTTTTTTAGGATATTTTAAGCATTTTTCTGTTTTTTTCTTAAATTTTAAAAAAGTCCCATTTTTATTTTTTTTATTTTTTTAAGTTTACTTCTTTTTTCTGTAACAGCCCTTTTTATTATCATTCATTGGATCATATGTAAATTCCAGACATTTTCGCTCAGTAGTTTCTTTGCAAACAGCGTTTCACTTTTCAAACATTCAAGCGAACTGTTTTCCTAATTTATTCACTGCATTCGTCTGCGGTCTCAGCTTTTTCCAGCGGTTCCGCTTCATGTGATCGGCTCCTGCTCGGGTTTTTCCAGCGTTTTCGGTGAGTTAATCAAGATGTTTTTGCCAGTTTCGGCGTGCATTCGCCGGGTTTTTGTGGTGAGTTTTCAGCAGGTTTTCGGCTGCTTTTCCCTGCACTTCGACGGCCCTGTGGTGCTTGCTGAATACACTGCATGGTCGCCAAAATGGGATCGTCAAAACGAACCGAATTGAAGAGAATGAAAAGTCATCGAATGTGCGGTGACTTTTCGGTTCTCTTTGAATTACCCTGTTTGTTGTGAGTTTCATTGCTGTGTAGCTCAGTGATACGCACATACCTACCACACATTACTGTATCACAGAGCTCCACAGCAGTAAAACTCACAGTAATGTGCGGTTTGTATGAGCGTATCACAGAGCTCCACAGCAATAAAACTCACATTAATGTGCGGTGTGTATAAGCGTATCACAGAGCTCCACAGCAATAAAACTCACAGTAATGTGCGGTGTGTATTAGCGTTTCACAGAACTATGTCTGCATTGATGGGCATTTGGACCCCCGTATCTCCAACTCCATAGCAGCTAGCGGGCATGGCCTTTCCAATGATACCAAACATGATCAGGTTTTACGTAACAATAAAAATAAAATAATAAATAACTCATAATTTTTTCTTTCTAACACAGCAATATTTTTCACTTTTCAATTATAAAGTGAACAATGATGCTGCACTAACTCACCATCTCATTTCACCAACAAGTGTGGCGGTGATGGCACAATCGTCACGAATTGTTACATAAAAACCTAAATAGCCGCATTACAGCGATGAGCACTGGGGGGGACGACCTTGGGCCCCTGCGCCACTAATCTTTACACCACACAAGGTCAAGTGAGGTGTCATTGAACAGGTCAGTGTCTGGCCTTTGCATTGATACCAAACGTGACCATGTAAAATCTAAAAGAAAACAAAACAAAAAATATTTTTTTTTTATTTATTTATTTTTAGTTCCAATGCGATGGCATTGTCCATTTGTCACATATAAAATGAGCAATACCACTGCCATTACTCACCTTTTAATTTCCCATGCTGGGAGCAGGGTCAATGTTTTATACATAGTCATCGTAAATAATAAAATCCTTTGTCCGTCGCCGCGCATCCGGTTTCCTTCCGCTCGCCAAAGACGCACGTCTGGCACTAGCCTTAAATGATTGAAATCTGAATGAAAAATTAATCACACAGTATCTGCCTGGTTAGATATACCTGCATTATTAAATAACCTAAAATATGTTTTCATTTCACTAAATTCCAAAAAAAGCCACCAAAATATTCAGGTCCAGATCCATAGAGATCTTAATCCGGCCCTGCCTCTCCCTCCTGATCGGGAGGAGGTAGGCGGTAAAGACAGGCATCGCTTGAAAGGGCAGTGTCTGCCCTTTCAAGCGATGCTTGTCTTTAACTCCTGAGGTGCCGGACAGTGATTCGTATCCATATTGCGGCCTAGTTCCAGTGGGGGCAGCCATCTTAGATGGCAGCTCCACCTCCGGGTCCCCCCTGGTCATCTGACGGCATCGCACATGGCGCAATGATGATAGTTAGCTGGGAAACCCCTAGCTGCCTGGGGATTTCCTAAGAAAACCCCATGGTGGAGATAGTGGGTTCTTTTGAACCCCCATATCTCCAGAATGGTGGGAGCTAGAGGGTCATGTTTGGCGTCATTTGAAAGGCCAGAGCATGACATTTCCAGTGATACCAAAAATGATCATGTTCAAATTAAGAAAAAATAAATAAAAGTAAAAAATATTAAATAATAAAAAATAAATAAAATCGTGTTTTTTTGTGTGTTGTTTTATTAATGCAGCAATATTGTTCCCATTTCAATTATAATGTGAACAATGATGCTGCACTAATGATTTTTTTCCCCCCATAAAAACGCAAAGGCTCGGATGATAAGCGCACCCCATAAAAACGCAAAGGCTCGGATGATAAAATGTGATAAAAAAACACTTTACACGCTGTAGATGATTGAAAATTCTAATTTTATTGCATTTTTTGTTATAAAAGTCAGGCATGGCATGACGTATACAATAATAATGATATATTATGAATCTGCCGAGTCTGCTGAAAAAAAGGATATATAATATGTCTGAGTTGTATAATAAAACATGACTTCAAATCGTGTTTACACTTGATGAGCAAAAGCGTTAAAAATGAGCTCAGCACACGGGGTGAAATGGCTCAGCAGTGAAGGGGTTAAAGTAATTACATTAAAACAGCAGTGCGATCATGGTGTAAGAGCGAGCTCTGCAGCTCATGCTCTGATATTGAACACAGGAAACACTAGTGCCCTGAAGCTCCCAGCATCATGTATTATATTTTGTTCATGGGCCTTGAATAAACCTGGCTCATAAGTATTTGGTTGGAAACGATTCTGAACTTACTGTTGTGTATTGATTATGCTTATACTTCCTGTTTCCTGTTCTGACCTCTGACCTGGAGGCAGTTCTATGATCCAACATGATTCCTCACACAAGCAGCTTGCAGTGTCTTCATTTCTATACATGAAACATGGTGTCAGAAGTAACTAAAATCAGGACTGAGCCTCTTGTCTGGAGCACAGCAGCTTTGGGAAACTACACAGGTTTGTGAACTGTGGACTAAGACTGTTCCTTGTGGATTTTTTTTTTTTCTTTTTTCTATTTGAGAGCTCAGAGGCTTCCTGGCAATATGGCTGCAATGAATTGCATACCTCCCCCAGAGGAGATGAGAATGAGTGGAGATTGGAGCAGCAACTGGGAATCTTTCAGAGCTGAATTTGAAGATTATTCCCTGGCTACAGGATTGAATGAGAAATCTGCAGCAGTGCAGGCAGCAACTCTGAGGAGAGTGATGGGCAGTGAATGCAGGCATGTGTATAAACACAATGTGAACCTCACAGCGGAGCAGCAAGAAAATGTAACAGCAATTCTACAAGCACTGGAAGCTTATTTCAAACCTGCTAAAAACATAATTTACGAAAGGTATGTGTTTGGGTGCTGCAAACAAGAAGAGGGAGAATCCTTTGACAACTTGTTACACGCCTGAGAGAAAAGGCAGCAACTTGTGAATATGGAGCTCTCAAAGATGAATTAATAAGAGACAAAATTGTTTTGGGCATAGCTAGTGAGAGCGCACGCAGGCGCCTCCTTAGAGAACATGACTTAACTCTAAACATAGCCATTGAAACGTGCCGTACAGCAGAGCTCACTGACAGACGTCTGAAAGTCATGGAACAGGACAGACAGAGGACCGACAGCATAAACATTGCAATGCAGCGTAATAACATAAGCAAACCGCAGCAACGCCGCCTGATTAGCGCAAACGCTGCCAACCTTACAGCATGCAAATACTGTGGGACTGTGCATCAAAGAATTAAAGAGCAGTGTCCAGCTTATGGGAAGTCTTGTAGGTCTTGTGGAAGAACAAACCATTTTGCTAATGTTTGTCTGTCAAGTAGACGACAGCCATCGATTGGAAAATTACACACCGTGGAGAACGCATCTGCATATGAGGAAGAGACAGTCTCCGCTGAAGTTCTATACAGCAGTGAAGTGATCGGCGCTGTGCAATCCAGAGGAAAGAAATGGTTCGTCACTTTACGTTTAAATAATAGACCCCAATCCTGTCAGCTCGATTCAGGAGCAACGTGTGATGTAATGTGTTTAAAAGACAAAATGATGTTAGCGCCAGACGCACATCTACTGCCAAGTGACACCAAACTAAAGCTATACTCTGGTGAGCTTATGAAATCTCTAGGACTCTTCAGGACTGAATGTGTCTTACGTGGACAGAGACACAAGCTAGAGTTTGAAATTGTGGAGGCCCGCCAAAAGCCACTGTTATCAGGCTCAACCTGTGAGCGTCTAGGGCTGATACATTTCTCCGTCCCTGCAGAGCTCAACGTGATAGACAATCAATCCAAAGGGCCCTTGACAAAACATCGGCTGTTACAAGAATTTAGTGATGTGTTTACTGGGCCGGTAGAATCCGTACCAGGGGAAGTTCATTTTGACCTTGATTTGAGTGTCCCTCCAGTCCAATGTGCACCACGCAATGTGCCAGTGGCGTTAAAACAGGCAGTCAAGGCGCAGCTTGACCAATATGAGGCCGATGGACACCTGGCTCCAGTGACTGACCCAACTGACTGGATAAGTAACATGGTTATTGTAAAGAAGCCTGATAAGCTAAGAATATGCATAGATCCCAAATTCTTGAATCTGGCACTGAGGCGATCTCACTACATCATGCCAACGCTCGAGGATGTTTTGTACAAGCTGCCTAAAGCGCGTCTGTTCACGCTTGTTGATGCCCGGGATGCATTTTTACAGTGTAAACTGGATACTGCAAGTAGTTACATGACAACCTTCTGGACTCCTTGGGGCAGGAAAAGATGGCTCAAATTGCCTTTTGGAGTATCAGTTGCACCAGAGGTGTATCAACGTAAACAACATGAACTATTGACTGGACTCAGTGGTGTCGAACCAATAGCTGATGACATCCTTGTGGTTGGCTGTGGGGACACAGATGAGGAAGCAGAGCAAGATCATGATGGCAAACTGCTGGAACTGATGGATCGTTGTAGGCAGGTAAAATTAAGACTTGGCATAAAAAAGCTGCAATTCAAGGTCAAAGAGGTCCGCTTCCATGGACACATCCTATCCTGGGAGGGTTTGAAGGCTGACCCAGACAAACTCAGAGCCATACTGGATATGCCACAGCCGGAAAATGTGAAATCCCTGCAGCGCTTCATTGGGTTTGTTACCTACCTGGCAAAATTCCTACCTCACCTCTCAGAGGTCTGTGAGCCATTGAGAAGGCTTCTGGACAAGGATGCTGTTTGGCATTGGCTTCCTAAGCATGATAATGCAGTGCAGGACATCAAACGTTTGGTCACAGATACACCTGTCCTGAAGTACTATGACGTTACTACTCCTGTAACTATTCAAAGTGATGCAAGCAAAACTGGACTTGGGTGTTGCCTATTGCAAGCTGGCCAGCCTATCGCTTTTGCTTCAAGAGCACTGACTCTTACTGAACAAAACTACGCTCAAATAGAAAAGGAATGTCTGAGTATAGTGTTTGCCTGCCAGCGCTTTCACCACTACCTCTATGGTCGCGACGAGATCACGGCGGAAACTGACCATAAGCCTTTGATTTCTATTTTCAAGAAACCTCTTTTGTGTGCGCCCAAACGCCTACAGAGCATGTTGCTCACACTACAAAACTATTGCCTAAATGTTGTCTACAAGCCTGGCCCGGAAATGTATATTAGTGACACTCTTAGCAGAGCTACAGCAGCTGGAGGTGCACCCGACTATGCACAACACACAGTTTGCAATGTTCAACAGGACCTGGATGTCCTGTCACAGATTAATCATTCAGACTATTTGAACGTCACGGACCAACGATTGCTTCAGATAAAACAGCACACTGAAACCGATGAGAGTTTGCAAGCTCTTAAATATGTTGTTCTGGATGGTTGGCCTGATTCCAAGGAGGAGGTGCCATTAACTGCAAGAGAATATTGGACCTTCAGAGATGAAATCGGAATTCAGGATGGCATACTATACAAGGGGCCGAGGGTCATCATTCCTAAATCTTTAAGATCAGAGATGCTGACACGTATTCATGCCAGTCACATTGGTGGAGAAGCATGCTATAGGCAAGCACGAGATACCCTATACTGGCCCAACATGCAGAATGAGATTAAAGACTTTGTTAGCCATTGCTCGGCATGCAATGAATATGCACAGGCACAACAGAAAGAACCCATGATGTCGCATGTGCTGCCCACCCGGCCGTGGCAAATTGTAAGCATGGATTTATTGAATTATGCTGGGCAAGATTTTCTGCTAATTGTTGATCACTATTCTGACTTTTGGGAGATTGAGCTACTTCCTGACCTGTCTGCTGATACTACAATCAGGCGTTGCAAAGTACAGTTTGCACGTTATGGCCAGCCGGATAGAGTTATCTCAGATAACGGACCTCAATTCGCATGTGAGCAATTCAGACGGTTCTCTGCAGATTGGGGATTTGAGCACGTTACCTCATCGCCTCGGCACCCGCAAGCGAATGGCAAAGCGGAATCGGCTGTCAAGATTGTGAAGAATATTTGTAAGAAGGCCAAGTATGATGGTACTGACCCGTGGAAAGCCGTTCTACATTGGAGGAACACCCCATCCGAAGGCATGGACAGTAGTCCTGCGCAACGCTTAATGTCAATGAGACTGAAAACTTTATTGCCTGTGGCCAACAAATTACTTGAACCTTGTGTGGTTACAGGTGTCCTAGAGAAACTGCGAAGGAGGAAACAGATTGCCAAACTGTCTTATGATGTGTCTGCTAAGGACTTACCTGAACTAAGCATTGGAGAGCCAATCCGTATGAAGCCGCTTCCTGGTGACAGGACTGGTCGCTGGAGACTGGGTTCCTGTGTTCAGCGTGTAGCCCCTCGCTCATATCTTGTGGATGTAGACGGCAGTCTCTACCGCCGCAATCGGGTGGCCTTGCGAAGAGCGGAGCGACTCCCCATACAAGCCTATGTGCCTCCTGCACGTGCTCCTCCCGAGGTACTCAATGCTCCTGGACCGCATCCGCAAAGCGGAGGGAATACTGCTGTCCTTTCAGAAGGATACATTGAAAATGACATAATACAGCCACATGTACCATCAAGTTTGTCTGTGCCGAACACCCCAGCCAGGAGGGAGGGCGGCCCTGTATCAATGCCTACTGGAGCCGCACGACCTTCCCCAGGCAAAATCTCTGTGGCCTTGCGTAGCGGTCGAGTTTCAAGACCGCCAGATAGACTCAATCTGTAGTGTACCTACCAGTCACTCAGCATGCGATGTTTGTGAATGTTCTGGATCTGTTTTAGGTTAATTGTTTACTACGTTTGTATTGAATGTTAAAAAAGGGAGATGTTGTGTATTGATTATGCTTATACTTCCTGTTTCCTGTTCTGACCTCTGACCTGGAGGCAGTTCTATGATCCAACATGATTCCTCACACAAGCAGCTTGCAGTGTCTTCATTTCTATACATGAAACACTTACCTGGCTGCAGATCTCCATGGCAGTCCTTAGCCTAACCAGTTGCAAGGCCACATGTAGAGAACTAGGGATTCATTCTCCCATATCTGAGGCTTCAGACCCTAGATACCCTCTTGAAGACCACTGACACTAGAATAAGACTTTATTTTGGAGGTCATTCATTAATCACTGTTGTATACTGAATCACAGAATCCACAATGAAACTAACAGCAATATGTAGTGTGTATGAGCGTATCACAGAGCTCCACAGCAATAAAACTCATAGTAATGTGCTGCGTTTATGAGCTTATCACAGAGCTCCACAGCAATAAAACTCATAGTAATGTGCAGTGTGTATGTGCGTATCACAGAGCTCCACAGCAATAAAACTCATAGTAATGTGCGGTGTATATAGGCGTATATGAGCGTGTCAGAGCTCACAGAAATAAAACTCATGCTCATACTGTTACACACCGTACATTACTGTGAGTTTTTTTGCTGTGGTGCTCTGTGATACGCTCATACACACCGTACATTACTGTGAGTTTTATTATTGTGCAGCTCTGTGATACGCTCATACACACCACACATTGCTGTGAGTTTTATTGCTGTGGAGCTCTGTGATACACTCAGGGGTTTATTTCTGGCAGTACGCACCAGTACACAGTACCGGCACCTCACCAGATAGCAGCCCGGACTGGCCATCAGGCTTGCCGGGCGTCATTTGCCCGGTAAGCTGCAGACCTTCCGGGCTGGTCAGCCGCTAGCGAGCAGGTCTTAACAGTTCCCATCCGGCTAGGCTCCCTGGGGCAGCCTTGGCCTGGTGGGGACTCCAAGTTGGCAGCTGTCCATCTGTCTGGTGCGCCTACCACATAATCAAACGGAGACGGCCCTCTGGCCGGCACCCGCTGATTATGTCACAAGGGGCGCCAGTGCGCCCAATCAGCGGGAGACAGTGTTCTGAAAAAGAAGGCAGTTGTCGCATAATCAGCGGGTGCAGGCCAGAGGGCCGGTGTTCTGAAAATAGAATAGAAGTAGAATAGAATAATTGCAAAAAAATATCCAACATATTTTGTTAGTATGACGGAATGGGATGTTGTTCCGCCTGCGGGTGTGCTCAATCTGCGTGACCCCTTCGCTTACCGCTGGCCCGACTACCGAGTGACGCGCACTCGGCGTCTCGTGCGGCCTGGCGTGACCCTGGGGAAGGGTTAGCGGGCGGTGGAGGGGACCCCTGCCTGGAACCAGCCCGACCACTGAGCCATACGGCACTCAGCGTCCCGAGCAGCTGGTTCACTGACCTTGTGGGTGTGGGACGTCCGTGTGAGATCGGATCTGCCAGCCACGGAGGAATCTTCGGATCTATGTGGGAAACGTTTCGGATCTTGCGGGAAACGTTTCCGATCGCGGTGCGGGTAACTTTTCGGATCTCAATGGAGGAATGACCTTTCGGATCGGATCGGCTGAAAGGAACTTCGGATCTGGCAGAAGGGGCGAGGGATTCGGATCTTCCCGCAATCCCTCGCAACACCGTAGCGAGGTACGCGGCCGCGCCCTTCGGTTCGGATCTCCGTCTCTCTGAGAACCGAATCTTCCTGCGCTGCGCCTCTGCCCTGCTACTCGATGCAGGCACAGAGCGCTCGCTTCGGTTCGTACCTGGATGGACACCGTACCCTGAGATCGCGGGGGACTCTCAGATACGAAAATACGGTGAGAAATAAGACACACCAGTCAAAGCTGAATGCACTGCAGGAACTCCCTTTATTGTTTACAGTCCAAGCATTTATTACCTCTGCACACAATTAGAATACAATGGACTCCTTGCCCGCCCTCCAGACCCATTGGCCCTTGGCCTTCAGGGAGTCGCCAATTCGGACCGGATGGTCCGAATCGGCCATTTTGCGATCCGAACCGGATGGTTCGGATCGGCCATTTTCCGAATCGAGAATTCTTAACTGCGCCACAAGGTGATCGGAAAATGGCGGCGAGCAAGGCAACAAAGGGGAAAATACATTACGCAATAAATCAACGGGACACTTTATTACACCACACAATCACATCTAATAAACGTACTTGTAAAACTGGGTGCGTGCCACCGCACCCGAGTGTCCATAGCCACCACTGTCACTGCACCGCCCCTGGCTGAGGGTGCTGGGCCATTCCGTGACACTCCTCCCCCTCCCCCAGTTCGACGCACCTGGTCTGACCCCACCGGGTCATACCGGGGAAGTCGGCGCTCCCAGGCCCATAGTCCGTCTGGGGAGGCCGAGTCACCAGGCCTCTCCATTTGGCCTTGCGGCCGTGCCAGCTTGGTCGGCCCCCACGTCCTCAAGGTTACCCCGGCTGGGCAAAGGTACATACATCCGGGCCGGAGTACCCCCTGTGTCCCCCCAGGGTTGTCGCTCACCTGGGGAACCCGGGTGCCAACTGCACACGCCCCAGGTGCCAAAGTCAGCCGTGGAACAGAACCGTGGCTGCGTGAGGCCCCGAGCCCAAGGGTTGCAAAAATGGCAGAGGCCAGCGGCGCTCTGCCCCGTTGCCAGCTCCTCCACTGGATGGCCCGGTACGGACACGGCAACCGAAGGAGCACCTCGAGCCAGACCTGGCTGCTCTTCCTGGTGGCCGACGAGGGGACCAGGAATGCAACCGCGGTCGCACGGGGACAGCCTCGCTCTGCCCCTCGGGCAAGTGGGGAGAAACGGGCAGAGGCCAGCGGCGCTCTGCCCTGGTGCCAGCTCTTCCGCTGGGTGGGGATCTCCTTGCAAAAGGATGGTTTCTTTTCCCCCCGGGACCGTCACTGGCTGCGCACAACCCAGCCCGGGAAACCATCTGTCTGCTCCACCTGGCAGACTGTGGGTGGTGGGCAGAGGCCAGCGGCGCTCTGCCCCGTGGCCAGCTCTTCAGCTGCGCGAGGATCTCCTTGCGGGAGGATGGTTACTTCACCCCCCGGGGCAAACAATGGTTGGGCACAACCCATCCCGGGGGAACCATCTGTCTGCTCCACCTGGCAGATTGTCAGCAGGGGGCAGAGGCCAGCGACGCTCTGCCCCGTGGCCAGCTCTTCCGCTGGTTGGCAATCTCCTTGTGGCGGGATGGTCTCTTCACCCCCCGGGGCAATCAGTGGTGGCGCGCACCCCATCCCGGGGGAACCATCTGTCTGCTCCTCCTGGCAGACGTTGAGTAGTGGGCAGAGGCCAGCGGCACTCTGCCCGTAGCAGCTCTCCGCTGGGTGGAGATCCCTTGCAAAAGGATGGTCTTTCACGTCACTGCTGCGCACAACCCAGCCCGGGAAACCATCGTCTGCTCCACCTGGCAGACTGTGGGTGGTGGGCAGAGGCCAGCGGCGCTCTGCCCCGTAGCCAGCTCTTCCGCTGGGTGGAGATCTCCTTGGGGAAGGATGGTCACTTCACCCCCCGGGGCAACCAATGGTTGCGCACAACCCATCCCGGGGAAACCATCTGTCTGCTCCACCTGGCAGACTGTGGGTGGTGGGCAGAGGCCAGCGGCGCTCTGCCCCGTAGCCAGCTCTTCCGCTGGGTGGAGATCTCCTTGGGGAAGGATGGTCACTTCACCCCCCGGGGCAACCAATGGTTGCGCACAACCCATCCCGGGGAAACCATCCGTCTGCTCCTCCTGGCAGACTTTGAGTAGTGGGCAGAGACCAGCAGCGCTCTGCCCCGTAGCCAGCTCTTCTGCCGGTTGGAGATCTCCTTCGGGAAGGATGGTCTCTTCACCCCCCGGGGCAAACAATGGTTGCGCGCAACCCATCCCGGGGAGACCATCCGTCTCCTCCCCCGCTGGACCCGTGGCCTCGGCCACCCTGTCCTCTTGCGGGGTGCAGGGGGTAACTTCCTCAGTCGACCCCCCCACGGGCACCCATGGGTCCGCCTCGGCCTCCCATAGGTCCCAAACCTGGGGACTGTCGACTTCCTCCGCCGACCCGTCCCACCACGGGGAGCTCAGGCTCGACTGCGGAACGCCGTCCAACAGTCTCCGATAAGCCACCTCGAGCTCCCACTCTCGCTCGGCTAGGGACTCCAGCTCCTCAAACACCGAGTCCCTGCTGTCTGACGGGATCTCCAGTTCCCGTCGCTCCAGGATGTCTTCCATCCGCTCCTCGGTCTCCTCTCCAAACTCGGGGTCGGCGGCCATGCCCTCGTAGAGCAGCCCCGTGCCTCCGTAGCGAGGCCCTGCAGGAACTGCCTTCACTAGGGCGCACGGTCGGGGAGGCGGTTAGCCACCGGAGTGCGCGGTACTCGGCGTCCAGTGCGATCTCCTGCTGCACCAGACTCCGGAGCTCGTCCTCCCACTCCTCTGGGGCCCGCCCCTGCAGGAACGCTGCTCGCACATCGTACTGCACTCGATGGACGACAGCGTCGGAGGGAATGTACACCCCATGGCAGTCCCGCTCATGGTCCAGGGCCTCGTACCACAGCTCCTCTGTGGACCTCTGGTCCTGCTCCAGGCCCTCCTGCAGCTCTCTTGCCAACACGACCTTCATGTCGGCGTAGGTGCCAGCGCAGGAGCACCGCTCCTCAGTGGGGAATGTGGCGTCCTCAGATGCAGCTCCAGGCGGGCTGTGAGTCTCCATCCGAGGGTCGCTGGATAAGTGACGTCCTCAGTACAGGCTCCAGGCGAGCTGAGAGTCCCGCAAGCGCAGTCACTGGGGTTGCAGATTCCCAGGGTGAAGCTCCAGTCGAGCTGTGAGCCTCGACCCAGGGTTCCACAGGGTAGGGTTCGGGGTCAACATAATCAGTCTCTGCTCCGCGGAGCTCTGCCAACCGCAGCTCGTGCTGGCGTTCCTTCTCCTGCTCAACTTCCCGGTAGAACTCCCGAATCACTTGATATCTGGCCCCCTCCGCTGGGGCATCACCGAGCAGGGCAATCCGACGCCGCAACTCTCTGAGGCCAGCATCTTCCTCCACCTCTGCGCAGACAGGGCTGGGGACGGGCGTCATCGCCTCGTCCTTATCCATCCTGGTCAGTTCCTTGATCAGGGTCTTCCTCTTTTTGTTACCCGGCGTTCCTCCCCGTTCTCCAACATCCCCCCCAGGGTGTCCCGGTCGTAATAGGTGTACACCACCATGGCGTAGGTCTCCAGAGGCCTGCAGAGAGCGATCCCACCGCTGCCACCAGTATGACGGAATGGGATGTTGTTCCGCCTGCGGGTGTGCTCAATCTGCGTGACCCCTTCGCTTACCGCTGGCCCGACTACCGAGTGACGCGCACTCGGCGTCTCGTGCGGCCTGGCGTGACCCTGGGGAAGGGTTAGCGGGCGGTGGAGGGGACCCCTGCCTGGAACCAGCCCGACCACTGAGCCCTTCGGCACTCAGCGTCCCGAGCAGCTGGCTCACTGACCTTGTGGGTGTGGGACGTCCGTGGAGATCGGATCTGCCAGCCACGGAGGAATCTTCGGATCTATGTGGGAAACGTTTCGGATCTTGCGGGAAACGTTTCCGATCGCGGTGCGGGTAACTTTTCGGATCTCAATGGAGGAATGACCTTTCGGATCGGATCGGCTGAAAGGAACTTCGGATCTGGCAGAAGGGGCGAGGGATTCGGATCTTCCTGCAATCCCTTGCAACACCGTAGCGAGGTACGCGGCCGCGCCCTTCGGTTCGGATCTCCGTCTCTCTGAGAACCGAATCTTCCTGCGCTGCGCCTCTGCCCTGCTACTCGATGCAGGCACAGAGCGCTCGCTTCGGTTCGTACCTGGATGGACACCGTACCCTGAGATCGCGGGGGACTCTCAGATACGAAAATACGGTGGAGAAATAAGACACACCAGTCAAAGCTGAATGCACTGCAGGAACTCCCTTTATTGTTTACAGTCCAAGCATTTATTACCTCTGCACACAATTAGAATACAATGGGACTCCTTGCCCGCCCTCCCAGGACCCATTGGCCCTTGGCCTTCAGGGAGTCGCCAATTCGGACCGGATGGTCCGAATCGGCCATTTTGCGATCCGAACCGGATGGTTCGGATCGGCCATTTTCCGAATCGAGAATTCTGAACTGTGCCACAAGGTGATCGGAAAATGGCGGCGAGCAAGGCAACAAAGGGGAAAATACATTACGCAATAAATCAACGGGGACACTTTATTACACCACACCATCACATCTAATAAACGTACTTGTAAAACTGGGTGCGTGCCACCGCACCCGAGTGTCCATAGCCACCACTGTCACTGCACCGCCCCTGGCTGAGGGTGCTGGGCCATTCCGTGACAGTTAGACACAGCTAACTTCACCAGGGATCCCTGATGAAGTTAGCTGTGTCTAATGAAACATGTTGGATATTGATTTATAATCAATAAAATACCCTTTATACACTATTCGTTGTGTTTGGGTGAATTTTTCCTGAATTTCCATTCGGATACTTCTTTGGTCCTGCTGCCGGTTCCCGCTGCCTGCTGCCTATTCTATCTGTCTGGGTGAGCTAATAAAAGTGTGTCGCTGACTAAGAAGGACCTGCATCCATTCAGAAGGATATACTATGGGTGCTGATATTTCAAACATCTTGTGAGTGTGATTTCACTGGGGGCCATTATTTATACATAAATTACAGTATTATGCCATGGTTTTTTTGTACCCTATGCATACTGTTTGTTGTCATAGGTTATGTCATTACCTTTGTATATGGCCTCGGAAATGTGTTTAATAGGGGCCTCATATCTTGCCTTCTCCTAAGCCGCCTCTGCAGGGCACACATGTATAGTCTCTCTATATATAACACACAGGGTACATATGGGACATGTGGTGAGGTCAATGGCTGGTGAGGCAATGGCTAAAAGCTGCTAAAAGCTGGTGTTAATGGGAGGCGGAGCTTGCATGGCCATGAGATAAGACGTGCCCTGTGATCTCTCCCGCTACTCCCGCTCTTTAAAGCCGAATACCGGACGAATATCCCCCGCATTTCCTGCTCAGCCAGCACAGGAGTGCCCCTACACCCCCTTAGAATGGGGAATAATAAAAAAAAAAGGAATCCGAGGTCCCAGTGGCGCAGATTTTCGCGCCCCGCCGCATGGAGGTGCAGGCCCAGGATGGCGCCGGCGGGGACTCGCCGGAGGAGGTAGGAGATGCTCCCCAGGCAGGGGCCCTAGCCACCAGGGACGATATCGCGGCAATAGGGGCAAAAATCTCAGCCTCCCAAACTTTTCTGGCAGCGGAAATGGACCGTAATTTTCGGGCCTTAACAGCAGATTTGCAGACCATAGGGGGACGCACCGCGGACCTGGAGGACCGCACTGACGCTATCGCATCCCACAATAATACGCTGGTGGACACTATCTACACTATGGCGGCGAATATCGGCCATCTGGAGGCCCAGGTGGAAGAACTCGCGAATCGCAGCCGCCGCCACAACATACGCCTCCGGGGGCTCCCAGACTCGGTCCCCCACGACCAACTGACGGCGACCGTGGAGGACATATTTAAAAAACTGTTGCCGGATCTACCCCCCTCCCGCCTCCTCATGGACCAGGCTCACAGGACCTTCGGGCCGCGACCCCCCCCGGGAGGAAAATTTCGGGACGTAATAATCAGGTTCCAATATTATCATACCAAGGAGGCACTCCTAAAGGAGAGTAGATCAGTTCATTTGTCATATGAGGATCACCCACTTTCTCTTTTGCCCGATGTGGCCCCCTCTACCCTGGCCAAGCGACGAGAATGGCGCCCTGTAACAGAGGTTCTGAGAGCTGGAACGATCAAGTATACTTGGGGCTTCCCGTTACGCCTTGTAGTTTACAAAGAGGGCCAAGCCTTCACCTGCTCCAGGATACAAGATGCCCCCAAGCTGCTACACTCTCTTCAACTGCCGGTACCAGAGGATCTCCCAGCCCCCCGGGCCAGTATATGCTTGAAAAATTACCGCTAGAATGGAAGAAGGCCCCGGGATGAGAGGGCCGGGCAGGCTCACTAACACCTCCATCATCTCTCTGACTTCCCCAATGCTGGCTGCCATCGGCTGAGGTCTCGGCTTCGCCGACCGATGGGGAGGATGTGTAATGTATTGTATTTTTAATTCTGTTTTCAACTGGTTCATTCGGTTCGTATATGTTTGGTAACCGCTTCATATGTTCGGTTTTTGGGTGTTACCCGGTATGTTTAGTGAGGATCTCTGATAGACATGTTTTTGAACTGGGGAACGGCTCGATTAGGTCCTACGGACAAACTCGTGTCTACTGAGATTCTGGTTGCCATGATTAGCTATAATTCTTTTTTCTTAGCGGGAGGAGGGGGTTGAGATGCTCGAAGGTCATTGTTGGTGACCATGTGCCTTCTCCGTATCTCCCATCTCGACTCTCCGGCTTGTCCTTCGTGACGAGGTTTTTCTTCTCTTCTTCCTTTCTTTCCTCTCTCACCCCTCGCTGTTCTATCCTCTCTTCTTCTTCCCTGGGGGTGTGGAGTGGGGAGGCACGCTGGTCCGTGTATCCACCATCCTGCAGTTAAACCATGGCGTCACTGAAGTGCCTCTCCTTAAATGTTAAGGGCCTTAACTCCCCACGCAAGAGGCGCCTCCTCTTCCGCGAATTGCGCAAACAAAAGATTGATATAGCCTTTATACAGGAGACGCGAATCCCCCGTAAGGCCACCTACAGACTGGCTGACGCACGCTACCAGCGGGTCTTCTCTTCTACTGCTTTGCCCAAATGTAATGGTGTCTCTGTCATCCTGCATAATTCCTGCCCCTTCCAGGTCGAATCGGTGGAGGGGGATGACTCCGGCAGATATGTAGTAGTACAGGGACACTTTGGTACCCACTCTTATGCGCTTGCTTCAGTATATGCTCCTAATTCCCCAGACAAGGACTTTTGGTCCGCGCTCATGGAATTCCTGGGGTCTCGCACCCCAGGCGACTTAATTATTGGGGGTGATTTTAACGCCACACTATGCGCAGCAGTTGACAGATCGGGAACAGGGGTTCCCACGCCCCAAGACCAGGCTTTCTCTTCTTTTGCATGAGACATGGGTTTGGTAGACGTCTGGCGGGTGCAACATCCAGGAGAGAGGGACTATACGTTCCTGTCACACCCTCATAAAACTTACTCGCGTATTGATTACTTCCTTGCCTCGCCAAACAGCCTGAAGGTCATTGACGCCTCCTCTATAGGATCTATCACGTGGCTGGACCACGCGGACATACACTTGGGTCTGACGGGTTTGGGGAGCTCGGTTAACAGGAGATGGCGACTAGACCCGATCTTACTGACGCGCCAAGGCATTACGGACGGGATAGCCGCGGAACTGACAGACTTTTTTGACTTAAACTCTGGAGAGGAGGTCTCTCCCCCCCATGGTTTGGGCGGCCCATAAAGCCGTTATCAGAGGCGCCTTCATTAAATACGGGTCACAATATAAGAAACGCAGAAATACCCAGATCCTTGGCCTACAGGCAGACCTGAAAGACAGGGAGAATGACCACAAGGCTTGCCCCTCGGAAGCTTCTTTCTTGGCACTTCAAAACGTACGGCAGGCTTTGAATCAATTACTGGTAGATGACGTTGGGCGCTCCATGATATGGACTAGACGCTTATATTTCGAAAGGGGCAACAAAATGGACACTCCCCTGGCCCGTAAACTGCGACCACGACCCTATTCTGCCCCAATCTGCAAGCTAAGGAGCAGAGAGGGAGTGCTGGTGACTCCCCCCTCCGCAATTAATGATCTACTGACCTCCTTTTACAAGGACCTATATAACCATTCCCCTTCCCACACTACTAACAATCAACCCCTTTGTAATGACATTAGAGATTTTTTGTCTTCTCTTAGTTTGCCCACGGTGGAGGGGAAGCAGGCGGAGACCCTGGTAGCACCCTTCTCGGCAGAAGAATTGTCGGAGGTGATAAAAGGAATGAAACCACATAAGGCCCCGGGGCCTGACGGATTTACAATGGCATACTATAAGACGTTTTCGGCCATTCTAACTCCCCGCCTGCTCCCCCTCTTTAATGCCCTCTTGACCGACGGACACTTCACCCCGGAATCATTATCCGCATCTATAGTGTTGATCCCAAAGCCGGATAGGGACCCTCTACTCCCCGAAAACTACCGCCCTATCTCCCTGCTAAACACAGATGTGAAAATTTTTGCCAAACTTTTATCTAACAGACTTGACTTCCTTTTACCCCGCTTGGTTCATCCGGATCAAGTCAGCTTTATACCGGGCAGGCAGGCCTTTGACAATACGCGGCGGGCAATTGAGCTCTTATGGCATGCATCCTCTTCCCATACGCCCTCAGTTTTTCTGTCGCTTGACGCGGAAAAGGCTTTTGACAGGGTTGAGTGGCCCTATCTATTTTTGGTTTTAGAACATTTCGGCTTCCCGGAAAAATTCGTAGCAGCGGTCCGCTCCTTGTATGCCTTCCCGACAGCTAGCATAGTCTTACCACACGCCCCTCCCACCCCCTTCCAGATATGTAATGGCACTCGCCGGGGTTGCCCTCTGTCACCAGCGCTCTTTGCTCTGATCCTGGAACCCCTCCTGCAGGCGATTTGGGTATGTAACATTTTTACTACAAAAAATAGTTGCACATTCTACTCATACCAAACCAATAAAATGGAGAAGATGTGTGCATTTATTATAGCTGCAGCATATATGCTCAGATCGACTTTAGCAGGTGCAAAAACGTAACGTGAGATAATTGTTGTTCTTAATTCTGATTGGCTGAATTGAGTGAAAAAAACAGTCCGCACACTGATTTCTGCGCGCAGCGGTACTACGCGTGCATTTATGCACGTCCTGTTTATGCGCGTTATTAATCGACGGATGAAAAAATGCGTGAGGATTGTAATTCCAGCGGTGATTTGCACGCGCAACACTTAAACTCTGGGCGCAAACATTTTAGATTTGTAAAGAAGATTGTAATATGGCCGCAATGTATACAGAGAGCTATTTGGCGCCACCTAGTGGTGGTTCTTAACTTATCACTTCTAGAGTTCCAGTGGGTATAAAAAAAAAGATATAAATAATAAATAATGAATGTGAAAAAAAGACGTAAAATAGTAGAAGAATCCAGCAGCTGTCTTCCCAAGGTTGGTGGTATATCCCTTATCGTGGCCACCCCAAGGTAAATCTTCAAAAAAGGTCACTTGCATGTCAGCGCTTCCTTCAAACGTCCATGTGCCTCAAGGAGAACAAAAATGCATAGTGCGGCAGCGTATCACTTACAAATTTGTGCAATAAAATAATTTAAATAGTACCACTCACCTGGTGGAGACTTCAAAAGTGTGTCTCAGTTTGTTGCGCTTGTGGACCTGTAGAGACGATCTCCCCCTTCTTTTCATGTAGCATTGCACTCCAATTGGTTCAGCAATCCTCCAGTATGGTCCTTTAAGAGAACATAACACAGCAATGTGCGGTACTTATGTGTGTAGAAACATTAAAATAAAGGAGCCAAGAGACTACACACATTTAGGGGTGTTTTCAACCAGACACCAGTTTCACAGCAGCCGGTGATTTAAAGGAGCGCCGAACCTCCCATCATCCTCAACCACTTCTGATAAAAGGTTCACAGCAGGCGCCAAGCTAAAAAGTAACATACTTATTAAATAAAAAGGAATATAATGCCATAAAATGCATATAATGAATTAAAAAGTCACCAAACAGTCAACCCAACTCTTCCACAAGAAATATTTTTATCACAGGAGCACAATTGACAAAATTGTATTCTTTCTTCTACACACATAAGGCAGACCACATCTCTATGGGCCATATTACAAAGCTGGTGCTAACTTAACCAGAGCTGTTGTAAGCTTACCAGAGCCATTATAGGGCACCATGACATTCATCGCACTATAACAAAGCAAAGGAGAAAAACCTGAGCCTGCAGATTTCTCCTTTGTGTCCCTGTTTTAGCGTGATATTACGATGCAGGCGCTAGAAAAGCTGCTTGCATCGTAATCAGGTGCTAAGCCTGTAAGCTGTCTCCAACTGTATGACCTCCCGTTTCCTAAAGCTTAACCTCTCTAAAATTGAACTTCTCGTCTTCCCTTCCTCTAAAACTAACATTCCTGCACCCATTTCCCTTCAGGTGAATGGTGCCACCATTACATCTTCCTCTCAGGCTCGTTGCCTCGATGTTCTCCTAGAGACTCTGATCTCTCTTTCACTCCTCTGATTAAGTCACTAACCAAATCTTGCTTCTTCCACCTAAAAAATATTGCACGCATCCGCCCCTTTCTTAATCCGGAATCTGCTAAAATGCACATCCAAGCACTTATTAGCCCCCCGCCTTGACTACTGTAACCTCCTTCTCTCTGGCCTTAAGAGATCCCAGATTCTCACTCTGCTATGAACGCCTGTGCCAGACTCATTCGCCTCACATCCCGCACCTCTCAACCCCCCCCCCCTGTCAATCTCTACACTGGCTTCCTGTCTCCTTTAGAATCCAGTTAAAATTACTGGTGCTCACGTACAAAGCTCTCCTAAACCACGCCACTGCCTACATCTCCTCCCTTATTAGCAGGTACATCCCATCCCGAACACTTCGCTCTGCCATTTATCTGTGTCTTTTGAGAGTGCTGGGGAGGTCAAAAGCAATGCAGGAGACAGCCCAGAATATTACAGGTGGCTGGGCAGGACAGGAATAGGGCTGGACAGAAGCACATAAGACATGGGACAGAGAGCGAGGCATGAAGGGAACTCTGGGATCTCGCGAGATTGCGGTCGGCGGTTCCGCATGTGATGAACCGTTCTCTTCCGCCCGTCCTGACTCTCCAGACACCCCTTTGTCGCGGTCAGCCCGGCTACTGGGAACGCTGTCCTCAGTGCCTCGAGCAGCTTGACCAGCCTGCTTCTGATTCTCTGCACTGGAGCCATTAGGAATTTCCAGAGGGCCGCTCTGTGCCTTCTGGGGGTGATAGTGGGTACCCTGAATGAGACACCAGATGAGCTGTATGTTCCCACAGGATTCTCTGATTTGCCTTTAGCTCACACAACATTTGCATAATCTATTGTTCTAACACATCAGATTAAAGACAAACACTATCACAGACTTCTTGAATCAAATATGCAGCCAGATAAGGGGAAAAGCCCTGTTGCATAAATTACACAGCAGTAAAGCTTGTTTACTGGCTATACGAAAACACATTTACCTACAAGAATATAAGTATATTTAAAACTAAAGATACGCCATTTTACACTAGTCTCCGCGCGTGCACTCGTTGGTAGGCCCCCAGCCGCGACCACGTGGGACCATGTGATCGCGGCTGGGGGCCTTCCAACGAGCGCACGCACGGAAACTTTCCCGGCGTCGCCCAGGAAGGTAAGTACCATCGCGGAGAGCTCCAGGTGCCTCTCCGAATGCTCTATCGGCATTCGGACAGGCCCTGCAGCTGCTCACTGTGTTCATACTTACCTTCCTGAGCGACGCCGGGAAAGTTTCTGCGCGTGCGCTCGTTGGAAGGCCCCCAGCCGCGATCACATGGTCCCACGTGGTCGCGGCTGGGGGCCTACCAACGAGTGCACGCGCGGAGACTTTCCCAGCGTCGCTCAGGAAGGTAAGTATGAACGCGGAGAGCAGCTGCAGGGCCTGTCCGAATGCCGATAGAGCATTCGGACAGCCGCCCCAGCCCCTCGGATGCCGGCAAGCCAGCTCAATGCCAGCTTCCGGTATCGGGGAGAATATCGGCGGGTACTGCAGGAGTAGTATTGGTATCAGTGCAACCCTACTGAATAGTATCCCGGGAGAGCTGTGTCTGCTCTAATTCCTGCTCGCAGTTCTCCAGGTGAATTTTAAAAGCTGTTATTTCTATGTGTTGAGCAGCTCCAGTTCGCCGCTCAACCTCCAGCTGCTCGATCATTACACGGGAGCCGTGCTCCAGCTCCGCTACCTGCGCCTGAGCACCACTGAGCTCCATGTGTAGGTCAAGGTTACAGTCCTCACAGACCTGCAGCTGGGATGACAATTTTCGTATAGTGACTGACTGTTCTCGTACTTCCATGCAGCGACCATTTCTCTCCACCGTGACAGCTCGCAGCTCATCCTGTAGCTGGTGCAATTGCAGGCCAGTCTCTTTCTCGTTCTGGGTTGCAAAGTCTAGTTGCCCTTTCAAGGTCTCTACCTCCCTTCGAAGCGGGTCACAACATTTGCATTCGCTCTCCAGCATCACCTCCATTTCTTTCACCCGTCCACCCCTCCTCTTCTTTTTAGCCTTACTTGAGGGTGGGTTGACGGTCACGGTTGGTGCGGAGGCATATTTTGTTTGGGTCTTGGCGTTGGCAGAAGCCGATGCTTCCAAAATCCCTGGTCTCTGCCAATCCAAGTCTGTAGGCATCCTCTGGGTGTGTGGTGTAGTTGCCAGCCAGTTCTCCTCCTGGCCATGAATGTCCCCAGGCTCAATCCAGCCTGGGACCTTGTACCTATTGTATTCCCTCTGCAGAGGGTTAAAATCTTCCTGGTCCTGCACAGCTTCCCCTTTCTGCAATAAACAGACCTCATTCCAAACGTTCTGGAACAGGTCCATGCTAGGGTTTGGACCATATTGCTTGAGGCGTCTTTTTACCTCCTTGAGCATTTCCATCTCGCTCCTGGTTGCACCACACTTGTGCCTTTGACCCTTTCTTCAATATTCGTTCCTTCCATGGCTCTCCAGCAGGTCCTTCAGGGTGTCCTGCTTGCAGGCTATATAGTTGGCCATCTCGGGGTGTATTGGTGTTAGAGAGCCTCTATCCCACCGCTGCCACCAATGTGACGGAACCGTTCTCTTCCGCCCATCCTAACTCTCCAGACACCCCTTCATTGCGGTCAGCCCGGCTACTGGGAGCACTGTCCTCAGCGCCTCGAGCAGCTTTACCCGCCTGCTTCTGATTCTCTGCCCTGGAGCCATTAGGAATTTCCAGAGGGCCGCTGGGGGTGATAGTGGGTACCCTGAATGAGACACCAGACGAGCTGTATGTTCCCACAGGATTCTCTGACTTTTAATGAACAAAAACGCCACCATTTATGCTGAAATCCAACAGTCATAATTTGCATAAATGACACGCCTCGTCCTACCAATACTAATTACATTATGTCAGATAGGTATTTACAATAAACATTCTTTACATTCTTTAGCCTTTAGCTCACACAACATTTGCATAATATATTGTTCTAACACATCAGATTAAAGACCAACACTATCACAGACTTCTTGAATCAAATATGCAGCCAGATAAGGGGAAAAGCCCTGTTGCATAAATTACACAGCAGTAAAGCTTGTTTTCTGGTTATACAAAAACACATTTACCTACAGGAATATAAGTATATTTAAAACTAAAGTTACGCCATTTTACACTAAACTAATTTAAACTAAAACCAAACGATGTAAAATATATTTAAAATCACACAATACAATTGAACATAAAGTCTCTTGGGGTTTGAAGCATGGATCGTTACATCAGCTCCATGACATACCCCCAAAGAGATATATATATATATATATACCCCCAAAGACACATACATTGTATACACACACATCACCACAGATATAGATAGATATATCTAAATCTATCCCTGTTCTTATTGTAAAGTGATCACATGACTTTGAGTAAAAGTGTCGGTACTCGGTATCGGTGAGTACTTGAAAAAAGTATCGGTACTTGACTCGGTCCTAAAAAAGTGGTATCGGTGCATCCCTACTCTCAATCTAGTGGCATTCGATGCCATTGGTTAAATGGAGTTTCCGAAGGTACCTCAGCACTCAGGGTCGAGACTCCTGCACTCAGAGGGCTGAATCAGTCCTCCAAGACTCACTGTAGAGCGAAAGGGGAGCTCACAGCAGTGTGACTACTCAGGTAAGATTGACTGTTTACACGGTGTGGAATGTCCCTTTCCCTTCGCTGCTTAGCCATTTCACCTCTGCATGCTGAGCTCATTTTTACCGTTTTTGTGCTCATTATGTTTAAACGCAATTTGAAGTCAGGTTTTATTATACGACCCAGACAAATTATATATCGTTTTTCACGACAGACTCGGCAGATTCATAATATATCATTATTATATGTATATGTCATGCCCTGCCAGAATGCTATAAGAATTTTTTTTTAAAAAAAATGTGAATTTCCAATTGAATTTCAATCATCTACCATGGGTAAAAAAATTTTTTTTTACTTTTTATCACACAAGCCTTTGCGTTTATATATTCTATGGGGTATGCTTGTTAAAAAAATAGAAATGGGAACCTGTTACTATATTTTTCTGAGAAAATAAGCAATTTTATTGTTTACATTATAATTGCAAAGTCAACAACATTGCTGCATTAATAAATTTAAAAAGAATATACAATTTTATTTATATACACTATATTGCCAAAAGTATTCGCTCACCTGCCTTGACTCGCATATGAACTTAAGTGACATCCCATTCCTAATCCATAGGGTTCAATATGACGTCGGTCCACATTTACAGCTATAACAGCTTCAACTCTTCTGGGAAGGCTGTCCACAAGGTTTAGGAGTGTGTTTATGGTAATTTTTGACCATTCTTCCAGAAGTGCATTTGTGAGGTCACACACTGATGTTGGACGAGAAGGCCTGGCTCTCAGTCTCTGCTCTAATTCATCCCAAAGATGTTCTATCGGGTTGAGATCAGGACTCTGTGCAGGCCAGTCAAGGTCATCCACACCAGACTCTGTCATCCATGTCTTTATGGACCTTGCTTTGTGCAATGGTGCACAGTCATGTTGGAAGAGGAAAGGGCCAGCTCAAAACTGTTCCCACAAAGTTGGGAGCATGGAATTGTCCAAAATGTCTAGGTATGCTGAAGCATTCAGAGTTCCTTTCACTGGAACTAAGGGGCCAAGCCCAGCTGCTGAAAAACAACCCCATACCATTGTCATTGAGCTGATGTAACGCTCCATGCGTCAAACCCCAAGAGACTTTATATTGTGTGATTTTAGATATATTTTACATTGTTTGGTTTTAGTTTAAATTAGTTTAGTGTAAAATGGCATAGCTTTGGTTTTAAATATACTTATATTACTGTAGGTAAATGTGTTTCTGTATAGCCAGTAAACAAGCTTTACTGCTGTGTAATTTATGTAACAGGGCTTTTCCCCTTATCTAGCTGCATGTTTAATTCAAGGGATCTGTGATAGTGTTTCGTGTTTTATCTGATGTGTTAGAACAATGGATTATACAAATGTTGTGTGAGCTGAAGGCTAAAGAATGTGAAGAATGTTTATTGTAAATAACTGACATAATGTAATTAGTATATTGGGTAGGACGAGGTGCGTCATTTTATGCAAACTATGACTGTTGGACTTCAGCATAAATGGTGGCGTTTTGTTCATTAAAAGTCAGAGAACTCTCAAGCTCAGAGAGAGAGAATCCTGTGGGAACATACAGCTCGTCTAGTGTCTCATTCAGGGTACCCACTATCACCCCCAGAAGGCACAGAGCGGCCCTTTGGAAATTCCTAACGGCTCCAGGGCAGAGAATCAGAAGCAGGCAGGTCAAGCTGCTCGAGGCGCTGAGGACAGCACTCCCAGTAGCCGGGCTGACCGCAACGAAGGGGTGTCTGGAGAGCCAGGACAGACGGAAGAGAACGGTTCAGTCACAACGATAAGCCCCCCTCCACCAAACCTTACACTTGGCACAATGCAGTCAGACAAGTACCGTTCTCCTGGCAACCGCCAAACCCAGACTCGTCCATCAGATTGCCAGATGGAGAAGCGCGATTCGTCACTCCAGAGAACGCATCTCCACTGCTCTAGAGTCCAGTGGCGGTGTGCTTTACACCACTGCATCCGACGCTTTGCATTGCACTTGGTGATGCGTGGCTTGGATGCAGCTGCTCGGCCATAGAAACCCATTCCATAAAGCTCTCTGCGCACTGTTCTTGAGCTAATCTGAAGTCCACATGAAGTGGACTCTGCAGATCCAAGATATCAGCCACCTCTGAGAGAAGTCCGCTATCCGGCATCAATTGCTGCTGGATCACAGACCTAGGGGGTTAAAGAGAGGCATTGCTGGAAAGGGCAGACTGTGTCCTTTCCAGCGATGCCTCCCTTGAAGCTGGATCTCCTCCCGATCAGGAGAGAGAGGGGACTAAATGACCCCACCCCCTTTCAGGCACCCTTCTGGCTTTGCTGGGGGGGCCCTGAAGCTAACATCATTGCGCCCGTTGCGATGATGTCAGTGCACCGAAAGGGGGTATAAAAAGCAGGGTCTGACTTCAAGGAAGTCAGACCACCGCGGGACCCCAGACAGATGACAATTTTCCGGTAAACTCTGCTGATCAGATGATATGTGGGGAACGTCCTACGCATACTGCAGGGAAACCCCATGACATTCCCCACGCGGCAATGAAGACGTGGGACCTCAAGTGGAATAGGTGAAAAATAAATTTATTCGAGGATAGCAGAACCCATCAAACAAAAATGATGTGACGTTTCGACCCGAGGGTCTTAATCATACATGCACATAAAAGTCCAACATCTCTTTATTGTTGCCTGTTCATAACCCGCCTGTTGAAACCTAAAGAAAACCAGTGGATACAGACTCGATACTCTATGGCCTATGGGGTTAAACAGAGAATTCGATCTAAGTGTGTATTTTTAAATTGTGTGCTCGCACTTCTTTATTACTTTTTCATGATATTCTTCTTCCCCTTGTCTCTCTAGTATGGCGACATGTGTCCCCCAGGTTCATGGGGGCTCCACGGGATGTTTGTCCTGAATTAACATCGATATGGTATCAAGTTATTTTTCTAACTTCTTGAGATACATACACATAAAAATAGATTATTATGAGCGTTATATAAATGTTGTAACTACATATTAAGTGGTAATGAGTAATTTTTTCTCATTTGATATTAAAAAACTTCTTCCTATATAGATCTACTGTACCCCGTATCTTTCTTTTAACTTTATTATTATTATTATTATTATTATATTTCTTCAAATGTTATCGTTAGGTTTCTTTGAATGTTATTGTGATATTTGCTTATGTTCCAATTGTTTGTTCTTTTATACCCTCTATATATGTACGTATATATAAGCTTTTTCTCTTTAAATGCTTAATTGATTAATTTATTAATTAATTGCTTCATGATGAACAAGCAACAATAGATAGTATATAACGAGATGTTGGACTTTTATGTGCATGTAGAATTAAGACCCTCGGGTCGAAACGTCACATCATTTTTGTTTGATGGGTTCTGCTGTCCCCTAATAAATTTATTTTTCATCTATTCCACTTGAGGTCCCACGTCTTAATTTTCGTCTCTCTACCATTGGATTGACGGCGTCCAACCATAGTGGTGACCTCATGGATACAGAGGCAGAGCTCCCTCCTGACGATAGCCGCGGCGCCTTCTATTCTACACGGCGTCCGCAGTAAAGAGGTTAAGTCATTATGAAAAAGAAACTTGTAGGGCTCTATTAAATACTTTGCGCAAACGTTAACACGTGCGCAAAAAAACATTAACGCGAGGGGAAAAACTCTTTGCGCAGAACGTCGTATTATAATGTCCGTGCAAAAAATGCGTGTTAACGTCTACCACGGGTGAACCTGCGCGAACCCTTTGGGAGCGTAATGTATTTTGCGTGTCCTATACTTAACATTGTGAGCGCAAATGCGTTTGTGCGCTGGTACGCAGATGTTATTACAATCTACGCGCAAAATTTAAAGGACAACATTTGTGCGCATAATTTTAACGTCTTTTAAAAGTTGGTGTTAATGGCAAATCTGAATGTCCTGGCTGAAACCAAATACACCAGCACGAAAAAAAAATACAGCAAAGTATAGTTACACATTCTACACATACCCAAACAATAAAATTGAGAGGTTGTGCGTGTTTTTATTATTGCTGCAGCATATATACTCAGATTGATTTTGACAGGCGCAAAAACTTAACGGGAGACAATTGTGGTTCTTAATTCTGATTGGCTGAATCGTGTGAAAAAACAGTCCACACACCGATTTCTGCGCGCAGCATTAATGTGCGCGCGTTTTTTTTACACGTGTTATTTTTTGACGGATGAAAAAATGCGCTCGGAATTTAATACCAGCGTTAATTTACACGCGTTAACGTTTAACGCTGCGCGCAAAAAAAATAGCGCTGCGTGTGTGTTTTTGCACGAAGCAGTTAATAGAGCCCGTAATGTACAAATTTGCTCCTCTTCTAAGCACCCTGCAAGGTGCCACATGGACGCAGGAGACCATATTTGAAACAGGTAGAAAAAGGACCAGGCACCCAAGCATTGGTGTAAAAGGGAGTCTTGGCAGTATGCAAAGTGTGCTGACATCATTGGTCCCTGAATTGGAGGCAGGTGGGATATTCAAATACCATCTGCTAAGTGATGGCTGTGAGGGCAGAGGAAACTCCTCCACTTCACACAGCCATATCTGCAGAACAGGGCTGGAGGGAGGGAGTGGCACTTCACACAGCCTGACCACTTTAATAAGATAGTGTGTAGAGTGTCCCTTTAAAACGTAACATTGTATTCTGTAAAACAACAATTACATAATCCCTTGTGAAGGAAGATAAAAGGAGCAGTTGAAGGAAGGACGGCTAATTCCGACATTCTGAAATCAATCCGCAATCTAATCTCCATAGAAAACAATGGAAAAAGGGCTTAGAAACACACGTTTCACTGCACAGCGCTGCAGCTTTATCAGGGTCACTGTTTCTTAGTTACAATGTTTGGTACAAATCAAACTGAATGTGTGCTCATGTTCTAAATTATATTTTTATTTAAAGTAGATGTCCCAACCTGTTCGTGATGTCGTTTGAAAAGCCACGCTTCAAGCGGTAGTCCCAAAACAAAATACACACACAATACGAGCGCTATTTCAAGGTTGGCCATAAAGATAACTTCTTGAGAAGTGACTTTGTCATCTGGAATTGCTATTCCATTCTTGGCGCAAGCTGGGCTATAGGAGACGTTAATTTCTGCCTCGGAATGGAAGCTCAAGCTATTCAAAGGTGCTCGTTCTTCCGTCCGTGAGAAATGCCGTCTCCTAAAAGCTGATGTTAAGTGATTCTGCATTTGCAAAATCACTTCACACACTCTGAAGCCCCCCTAAAGAAATCCCTTACTATTTCTCATCCCGCGGTGGAGAGGATGGTTGATCCGCCAGTTCCTCTCGCCAGAAGCAGAGGAACAAAATGTTCTCAGTCTGCCTCCGTGGCACTGCACAATGCCATAGGTGTGAGCTCATGAATGGGATGCAAAGGGCTCCATGGCGTCCTTTACAAGCATCACTTTCTGTTGCGCTTCCTTCTGACTCCAGATGCTAAATAACCCCATAAGGACCATTCACATACAGGGTACGTCTTGAGAAAAATGCCCCTTAAGGACCAAGGACGCACCCTGTAAGTCATGGTCCTGTAACCCGCTCCCTTCCTATACTTACCTCTCTGGCCAGGGTCCCGCTGTGGTCTGACTCCCTTCAAATCAGACCTCTGGTTTTAAGGACACCAGCTGTCGCAATGACGTCATCGCTTCGCACGATGATATCAGTTTCAGGTGCCTCCCCCGGCACAGTGCCTGAAATGGAGGGGGGACTCCTCTCCCTCCCTCTAACCCCTTACGTGCCTCTCTGTGATCTGGCACCAATCGGCGCCGGATCATGGACTTGTCCCGGAGGTGGCTGACATCTTGGATGTCAGCCAAGGCTTCAGGGCCTCCCCCCGCTCAATGACATCATCACCATATGCGCGATGACGTCAGTTGGACAGTTAACCCCCAGCTTTCAAGTGGAGATGGGGGGTCGTTTGGACCGCTGTATCTCCTGTTGAGTGACAGCTAGAGGGTCATGTTTGGTATCATTTGAAAGGCCAGAGCATGTCCTTTCCAATGATACCAAACATGACCAGGTTTGGTTTATAAAATAAATAAATAAAAAAGTGGAGTTTTTTTAAAAAGATGTTTTGGTTTGGGTCGTATAATTCCGTTTAACCTCCCTGGTGGTCCGATTCTGACATATTTTATATGCATTAGCCTCCTCTCTCTCTCTCTCTCTCTGTATTAGCCTCCTCTCTCTCTCTCTGCATTAGCCTCCTCTCTCTTTGTATTAGCCTCCTCTCTCTCTCTGTATTAGCCTCCTCTCTCTCTCTCTGTATTAGCCTCCTCTCTCTCTGCATTAGCCTCCTCTCTCTCTCTCTGTATTAGCCTCCTCTCTCTCTCTGTATTAGCCTCCTCTCTCTCTCTGTATTACCCCTACCCCCTCTGTGTTACCCCCGGGCCCCATCTCTCTGTGTATTACCCCCCTACAGCCTCTCTCTGTGTGTTACCCCTTTACCCCCTCTCTCTGTGTTACCCCTTACCCCCTCTGTGTTACCCCCGGGCCCCATCTCTGTGTATTACCCCCCACCCCCTCTCTCAGACTCTGTGTTACCCCCCTACCCCCTCCTCTCTGTGTATTACCTGGTCCCCCTTACCATGCTTCTGTAGACAGCCTGGGCAGGGGAAAGTGAAAACAGTCACAGCATTCCTTCTCCAGCTGATAAGAAATCTCCTCTCCCTGTACTCTGGCAGCAGCAGCTTCCCTCCTTCACACACAGACACGCAGTTACCGCGGCTCCAGTGACGTGTGTGCACAGAGCGTGCAGGGATGATCTTGTGGGAGCCGGGTCAGGATGGAAATTAGCTGGCAGATGACTCTCTCTCTCTCCTCCCCCCAGCTGGCTGCAGAGCAGCCCACACTCTCCTCCGCACACACAAAGGCTAGTGGGGCACGTGGCTAGGCTACCACTGTGCAGCACAGAGTGATGCTGCCCTCGTGGCCAAAGCTGGGCGCTCCCGGCCGCTCCGGTGACATAATCAGCAGGGACCGTTCGGATCCCTCTGATTATGTCATAGGACGCCATTATGGAGTCCCCGCCGGACGGACGGCTTGAGAGTGGCTGGTGCCATGATGCACCTCACACCCGCGGCAGGCAAGGTAGGCGGCCGCGAGGCCTCTCACAACCGCGAGGCCTTAGGCGGCCGCCTATTTGGCCTAATTAGAGAGCCGCCACTGGTCAGGGAGGTTAAACATGATGAGCACAAAACGGTCAAAATAAGCTCAGCACACAGAGCTGAAATGGCTCAGCCGTGAAGGGGATAAAAAAGCAAAAACATGTAAAAATTCTGTATTTTTAAAGTCAGGACAAAATTTTTAAAATATTTAGCTAGGTTTCTTTTTCGGCTGTTGTAGATTTTAGGTGTCAAAGTTCAAAAATGTGGTTTTTTTTCTGCCATATTTCACAATTTTTTTTATAGTAAATTATACATTATGATGAAAATAATGGTATCTTTAGAAAGTTCGTTTAATGGAGAGAAAACCAATATATAATATGTGTGGGTTCCATAAATGAGTAAGAGGAAAATCAGACCTAAACACAAACAGCGCAGGATCGTAAGAACAGCAGCGGGTACTTTTGGATTGACAACGGCAAACTCGCCAGGTCACTATGGGGTTAAGCTTTTTCCCTGCAATATATGCAGGCTGAAAGGGAGCCGCAATGTAAAATATACAGGAGGATCTTCTTTGTTTACTGTCCCCCTTTTAGCTCCAGCCTTGGAATAGGCCCTAAACATTAATATAAAATGACCACAGTATTTCCAGTATTTTATCTATTTATTTATAAAGGATTTTACCAGGAAAGATACATTGAGATTTCTCTCGTTTTCAAGTATGTCCTGGGTTCAAGAACATTGAAATTTTACAGTCGTTACAGAAATACAAAGTAATAAAATACAAGATATTAGAATCAAAACACAAATATACAAATTAATACAGAAAATAAATATGTAAGTAATATATTAATTATGTCACATGTTTTACAGGCGCATTCTGTATATAGTCACTGTTACATGTTTACAGGTACATTCTGTATATAGTCACTATGTTACATGTTTACAGGTGCATTCTGTATATAGTCACTATGTTACATGTTTACAGGTGCATTCTGTATAGTCACTATGTTACATGTTTACAGGTGCATTCTGTATAGTCACTATGTTACATGTTTACAGGTGCATTCTGTATCACTATGTTACATGTTTACAGGTGCATTCTGTATATAGTCACTATGTTACATGTTTACAGGTGCATTCTGTATATAGTCACTGTGTTACATGTTTACAGGTGCATTCTGTATATAGTCACTATGTTACATGTTTACAGGTGCATTCTGTATATAGTCACTATGTTACATGTTTACAGGTGCATTCTGTATATAGTCACTGTGTTACATGTTTACAGGTGCATTCTGTATATAGTCACTATGTTACATGTTTACAGGTGCATTCTGTATATAGTCACTATGTTACATGTTTACAGGTGCATTCTGTATAGTCACTATGTTACATGTTTACAGGTGCATTCTGTATATAGTCACTATGTTACATGTTTACAGGTGCATTCTGTATATAGTCACTATGTTACATGTTTACAGGTGCATTCTGTATATAGTCACTATGTTACATGTTTACAGGTGCATTCTGTATATAGTCACTGTGTTACATGTTTACAGGTGCATTCTGTATATAGTCACTATGTTACATGTTTACAGGTGCATTCTGTATATAGTCACTATGTTATATGTTTACAGGTGCATTCCGTATTGAGGTATGTTAATAGGGAGCTCGAGTGATTTAAGACTGGGGGAAGGTTTGATGGCGTCTGGGAGGTTATTCCATAACTGCGGCGCTCTGTAGGAAAATGAGGATCGAGACACTTTCTTTTTGTATTGTGGTATTGCAAGTAAGGTGCTGGTCCTGGATCTGAGGATACAGGATGAGGGAACCGCTAGTATGCGGCCATACATTACTTTATTGAATGTATCTAACATCTTAAACGCAAATTTATCATTTATATTGAGATAGCACCTCTTGGGATTTAATTTAGAAATATACTAACACAGCTAATCCGCCATTTTGGTGTTCGCTCAAGGTATGCTACCAACTCCATTTTGTGTTTTAAAAGTTTGCAGTCCCTTTGTGCTCACTAGAGTCAACTAAGTTTGCCTGCTCTAACTAACAGCTAAGTGTAGCCTCAAATAAACCTGATTTCTACTGACTGAAGAATTATCTCTTCTCCCCCCAGGTCTTTAACTCTCTAAGCCATAAAAGTTGCTTAATATATCGAGACAGCAGGAATGCGTAAATCCCATAGCTTGCCATATTTGCTTTAGAAGAATGATTCCTTTTTATGACCATATTGACTAGACAGAGAGAATACAGAGTGGGCTCAAGGGTCGTTTCTTTGAAGTGAACCTTGCTGACTTGCAAAATGATGAATAAAGTCCAATATGTATAATGAAGGTTGATATGATAAGTGGGAGGGTAACCTGGGGAGGGGAATAAGGTGTGCATTTTTACAAGCCATGTATAAATTCTTTGTCTCTCTGTTGACTCGGGACTTGAGTCTTTTTGGGCTAGACCTGACTCAAGGCTCGGTACCGAATAAATGCTTTTCCTGCTTAAGAAGGCCTCCGTCTCCTTTGTCTACCACCGAGTCATAATCTCCTAACCCGAATTACACCCAGATGGCTGCTTCATTTCTGGGGGCTCGTCCGGGATTGGCAGGCCTGGCTCGGTGAGAGCAGGAGAACGGCAGTGTTCTGCAACTCCGTGGGCTCCGTCGGGGCGTGCTGCCGATCAAAAGTTGATTGTCTGCCGGCGCCCTTGCAGGTCTTCCTGCACTCTGTGGATCTCAACGTGTTGTGTGATAGCGCCCCCGACCGTGACCCCACGGAAGCACGAGGCCTGGAGGAAAACCGTTGTGCTATGACCAAGGTAATATATTTTATTATTCAGTATTTGACAGCATAATGAGTGATTGTGTAAATAATTAGCCAACAGTGAATGTGCGGTTGAATCTCCGTGTCTGTATTCTGGTATGCCTGATAAAGGGGAAGGCGCCCTCTAGAGAGATAGGAAGCCTGTAGCGCTTCAATGTGAGGAACCTGCAGTGTTCCAGGAGTCTGAAGTGCTCCAATAGCTGTGGCCTGGGTCTGAAAAGGGGGGGAAATTGTGCACCCCTAAAAAAAAAAAAAACAGTACCCCACAGCAGAAGAGAGTAGCTACCTCTTCTAAAGCTATAGTGTATTGTGTAAAAATTACATCTGTTGGCTATAAGAAAGGATGCTTAGCTGTTAGATATTCTGTATTGCTAGGATTGTGTACTGAACTGTATTATCTGTATCTGATATTGAGTGGTGACTGAAACTGAGTGAACGTGCGCCTACACCCTTCGGGGTAAAGCAAATACGAGAGTGGCCCTATAGTAGGTGAGATTCCAAGCTGGGTGACCACGACTTGGCCACCGAATTAGGGACGCAAAAGAATTGTTGAGTGAAATATCAGATTGTGGTTTTGTGTATTACTTGGTGCTGGTCACCAAGTTGCGGAAATGGGAAACACCAAATCCCATTAGGGAAACAAAATTGTGAAAGGTGAAACACCGCTTGGGTATATGTTGCAGAACTTCGAGACTCTCTTTGCAGTTCATCAATATGGGAGGAAGCTGCATAAGAGCAGGCTGCGAGTTCTGTGTGAGGTTGATTGGCCCCTCCTTTCTCCTTCATGGCCACAGGAAGGATCAATGGAGCCTGAAGAGATCCAAAAGGTTCATTCAGTGGTCTCTGGACGCCCAAGGCATCCGGATCAATACCCTGTATGGATATATGGAGTAGTCAATGTAATAGAGCAGCAGGAAATGCTAGCAGAATGCTTGGTTGTGTAGGGAGAGGTATTAGCAGTAGGAAAAGGGAAGTGCTCATGCCACTGTACAGAGCACTGGTGAGACCTCACTTGGAGTACTGTGTGCAGTACTGGAGACCGTATCTCCAGAAGGATATAGATACCTTAGAGAGAGTTCAGAGAAGGGCTACTAAAATGGTGTACGGCTTGAAGGAGAAAAGTTACCAGGAAAGGCTTAATGATCTTAACATGTACAGCTTGGAAAAAAGACGAGACAGAGGAGATATGATAGAAACATTTAAATACGTAAAGGGAATCCACAAGGTAGAGGAAGGGAGTATATTTAAAAGGAAACAAAGTAGCAAAACAAGAGGACATAGTCTTAGATTAGAGGGGCAAAGGTTTAAAAGTAACATCAGGAAGCATTATTTTACTGAGAGGGTGGTGAATGCATGGAGCGGCCTTCCAGTGGAGGTGGTGGAGGCCAAAACAGTGATTGAATTTGACCAGGCATGGGATAGGCATGAGGCTGTCCTGGACGGAGGATGGATCCAGGTTGAGTGTCCGTGTGGTTGGGCGGACTGGATGAGCCGAGGGGTTCTTATCTGCCAACATTTTCTATGTTTTTATGATATATGGAGGTATTGTATGTGCTCTGTATATATGTGTTGTGTTTGCTTTAAAAAAAAGATGCTGTGTGTGTTTCCTGTAAATATGCTTTTGCAGTATGTATACAGAAGCTATTTGTTGCATTGAACGAATACACTATGAGTGTGTGCTGAGTAGTATTATATATGGCTGCAGCCAGTGTGGGTATGTGCTATTTACATAGCAAATGTGTATAAATGTTATGAATATGGATTTAGAGTTGTGTGTGTATATGTGCTCTGTGCAGTAAGTGCATATATGTGCTGTGTTTGCGTTTATGGTGCAATGTAGATGTGCTGCCCAGTCTGTGTAAGCGCTATATATATTTATAGTGGGTTTATATGATCTTTGGTTTTGTATGCATTGCAATGAAAATGATCTATGTATGAAATCTCTGTTGTGTGTGTGTGTATGTATTATGGTGTGTACAGTGTACAGCCATCGTTTTGTGTTTTTCGGGTGTACCCCTAAAATGCATAGTTAAAATGAATGTAAAATTGTAAGACAGGATGAATTCTAATGAACACATTTCAGAGAGCATTGAGTAAAAAGGCTAAATTAGGAAGAGACCTGCAATTAGCAAGAGAAACAAAAAAACCTGTTTTTGACTGAGGAATGTTTGAAGTCTGTTCAAACCAAGACAAAAGGTGATTTGATTGTGTGTGCTAAACATGCGTTTTTTTTGTAAGTGTGTGGCGTACTGTGCTACAGTTGTTCATTAAGTGTATATGTCTTCGGCAGAATTGCCACCTGTTCTGGTATGTTATAAATGCTTGATTTAAAGATCTAGTATGATTTATGTACCAGTATTTTTGCTCCAGTAAGTGAATGTGTTGTGTGCTATAGGCTGCGAGAGTTTGTTGACATTTGTAAAACAGTGCTGTTACATCTCAATAGCATTTGAGTCTATTGTAAGAGACTCTGCTTAAAAAAAAAAAAAAAAAAAAGTTGTTGCCACTTTGAAACCCCCCCCCCTTATGCAAACAAGTAACACTGACAGAGGAGAAAAGGTGGGAGGGAAGGTTCTAGGAGAGGAGTCTGAGAGATACAACAGATATAGAGGAAAAAACTGCAGGCGTTAGATCAGTTTGGAGGAATTGTAAAATAAATAGAAAAGATAAGTAAGTGATAATAAGAAAGTAAAAGACAAGTAAAATGGGGAATGCACAAAGAAGTTGCTTATGATGAGAAGAGAGAAACGTGTTATAAAATGTGTATTATTGAAAGTAAGATGAATAAAAAAAAGTAATAGCTGCGCCAGTACTACATCCCACAAAAAGCCAGGCAACACATCCAAGTCCACCTTGAACGCTTGCTAAAGTATGGTTTTCTAACGTTTTGTGCGTCTTCATGGAATACCCCGTTGCTCCAGTTCAGGAAGAGGGCACTCAAGAATTCACACCTGTACAGGATTTAAGGGCAGTTAATTCTGCCACAGTGACTTTATACGGATTTGGCCCAATTGAGTGTAACCTCCTAGCTCTGATACCCCGGCAACACAGAATTCTACACTTAATTTAAAAAGATGCGTTCTTCTGTTCCGGCTTGGCTCTAGCGAGTCCGCCATTGTTTGCCTTTCAGTGGGAAAATGCCCAGAATGGCTCAAAACCTCAAATGACGTGCCTCCTTCAAGGTTTACTATCCTCAGGAGAGCGCTGAACAAAGACTCTCAGCCAGACAAAGCTACCCTATTGCAGGATGTTGATGAACTCCTGCTTGCCTCACCAACTGAAGAAGATTGTTTCAATGCCACAAACAGAACTGTTAAGTTTTATGCAAGGCAGGCTACAAAGTTTCTAAAAGAAAGGCCTAAATCTGCCAACGCAGTGTGAAATACCTAGGCTTTCAACTTACTGGTACCATGCGTACAATCCAGAACGCAAAGAATCAGTCTGCCGTGTCCCTCAACCACAGACTCGTTGCCAAGTAAGAGAATTCTTGGGAGCTGCAGGCTTCTGTCGCCTGTGGATCCCCAACTCTGCCATCATTGCGGAGCCTCTGTACCAAGCCACCAAAGGTGCAGAGCCTGACCTATTCATTTGGGGTGAAGAACAAACTGAGGCTGTCACCCAATTAAAGACTTTGTTGCTTGAAACCACTGCCCTCCTGGTTGCAGAAGCAGACAAGCTCACAATAGGCCAAGAACTCTTTGTGAAAGTCCCTCATGCAGTCCAGACTCTTCTAGACCAAAAAGGCAATTACTGGTTCAGCAATGCAAAATGACCAAGTACCAAGCTATGCTGTGTGAAAACTCAAGAGTTCCTCTGGAACTAATCTCAACACTGAATCTGCTACATTGCTTCCAGATGCTTCAGAAGACCATGAACATGAATGCCTCCAAGTAATGGATGAAGTATATAGCAGCAGACCTGACCTCAAAGACATACCCCTAGACAAATACGACTTGTAACTGTTCACTGATGGAAGCAGTTTTGTTGAAAATGGAAAGAGATTTGCTGGGCAGTAGTCACTCTTGACAAAACAATTGAAGCAAAACCACTGCCTAATGGCACTTCTGCTCAACTAGCTGAAATTATTGCCCTTACCAAAGGTCTAGAACTATCTGAAAACAAAAGGGTGAACACATACACCGATTCCAAGTATGCCTTCATGACAATTCGGGCTCACGGAGCACTCTACAAAGAACGTGGCCTCCTAACATCTGCAAACAAGTCAAAAATGCCCTTGAAATATTGAATCTACTGGATGCGGTATGGAAACCGTCCGCAGTTGGTGTTATACATTGTCGAGGACACCAGAAAGGCAAAGAAGAAGTTCCCAGAGGAAACCATAAAGCAGATCAAGTGGCGAAGGAAGCAGCAAGACAGACACAAGCCCTTGAGCGTGGCTGTGATTGGAAAGAAACCAATGACAAGAGAACTCGACAGCAACAGGAGAATCACTTGAAAAGCTTCCGGAATGGAAATCCGGAACACCGAACAGAAACTTCGGTTCCCCAGAGAGGACTGGTTCAAGTTGACTCACCTATCCAGATTCCGGTATGTAAACCCGTATCACTGCAAATGAAAGTCGAAACTCTGCTCTGTCTAAATACTGCGCTTCAAGATATGCCTAACGTTGACATCTATATGAATAAGAGAAGATTTGCACCTCATGGAGAATTTATTGAAGATGTTCTTTGCCATTGGTACAATGAATATGAACTTCTAGAGAAGCACCACAGCTATATCCAATGGTTGTTTCCTCTACGTGAACAAGGCCGGAATGCACATGCAAAGCCTCTGACTACTTCTGAAATTGAAATTATGAAGAACACCGCTGAAATCCAACATAGGCTGCGGAGAGCCTATAAACTGATGCTGAATTTCTTCGGCGTAAAATTAGTGGGGGAAGAGGAGATAGAAGTGATACGAGACTCAAATTTTTCGACACGCTTCTCCAATTTTAATACTAACACCCACAATAACCTGAGAATTACCCGAATTGTGACAAGCATGGAAGAGCTGGGAGCTGCACAATACCAAGCTCCGCTGGTGAAGTTCTTCCTGAAAGAGATACTGGTTGAAGACCAGCTGCAAATATGAAAGAAAGTGCTTTAAAGTATTCCTGCCGACTGTAAAGAATGAACATGAAAGAGATGCACTGTCTGAATATGCTCTGAAGCACAGAATACCCAAGTATGTCAAAAGACTTCTCTCAGTGGTGATACCTCTGTTACCAACACCCATTACGCACTGAACTCCGGCCTACTCTGAAAAGGAGAAGAAATGGCTCTCCGAAGAGCCAGGAGAATACAGAGAAGACTGATGGTACCAGTTGGAGAGTGAAAGAATTGTCTTACCAGCCACCCTGGCACCTGAAATTGTCCGGGCCCTGCATTCCAGAACACATGGAGGAAAGACAGCCATGGAGCAACAACTAGAACCGCACTTCTACGTTCCTGGACTCACCTCCGTCTGCAGAGTAATTGCACAAGAATGTGTCACTTGTGCTAAGAACAACCCAAGGCAAGGGATAGTACAACCACCAGGAGTATTATCGGTTGGATTATCTCCAATGTCCTCCCTATAAATTGACTTTACTGTTCTCCCACCATGCAAAGGATATAAATATCTACTGGTGCTAGTATGCACACTAATGGGATGGGTTGAAGCCTACCCAACTCGAACAGAAAAGACTGCAGAGGTAAGGTGCCTCGAGAGAAAATTATCCCAAGGTATGGACTGCCTCTTGAAATCGGATCAGACAATGGCCCAGCCTTCATACAAAAGTTGTTTGCAGCAGCTCGCCCGATTGCATACAGATTTCAAAGCTCTGGAAAAGAGGAAAGAATGAATAGAAATCCAAAGACATTGATGGCTAAAATATGCCAAGAAACATCAATGAAATGGCTGGATGTGTTGCCAATTGTTCTACTGCATGTGAGAAGCAGCCCTACCTCACTCCTAAAATTGAGCCCATATGAGATGATGTTTGGTTATCCCACCCCTTTGATAACTAGGTTGAGGGGGGGGATCCCCGGGTATTAGGAGAAACTGACCTACGCCAGCAAGTGATCAGGTTAGATCAGACGATGCAGAGCATGTATACATGGGTTAGTGAACACATACCACATTTCCTATACTTACCTTTACACAGATACTGTCCTGGGGACTCAGTATGGGTTAAGGAATGGAAGGTAGACCCGTTAGGGGCTAAATGGAGAGGTTTTTATGTTGTCTTGTTATCAACTCCCACAGCAGTGAAAGTGGCCGAAGTGGTGCCATGGATACACCACTCATGATTGAAACCTGCTGCAGAGGTTACGGACCAGGCATGGAAAGTGATAGCCAGTGAATCTGACCCACTGAAGCTACGTTTCCACCGTACCCAAGCAGCTGCACAGACCGGAGAGGAATAAGGGAGATCCAAGTCTAGTTGACCACTGGCTCTCCAAACTCCAGTCTTTGTGCCTGTTGTTATTGAAAGACCGTTAAGTTTACCACATTCCCAATCGATGGAAGCTCCAGAGGTACCCCAGGAGGCCCATGAGCCTCTGCTTCCAGATACTATTTTTAAGAGGTTAAAAAAAGGGACCATTTGAACAGTACCAAAGGATCCTTATATGTATTGGGATTATTGTTTTATTTTTGGATCTTACTGACAATTGTTGCTGGACTATTTTTTTCCAATCCAGCTCCCTAAGGGAAGTGATGTCAGCCCCTATTGTGTTGACACCGGAATTTGACATGACTGTCCTACCGGCACAGGATCGCCGGAAACGAGAATTGACAAGACCAGAGGATAAACCGCTTATTAAATTTACGTATGCGTATGCAAAGAAGTCAGGATATGAATCCTGTTGGGTGTGTAACAAATTGAACCAAGGGTCATCAGTTATTCCCACCTTAGCGGTACCCCTTAACTTGTCTGACTTCCCTGTGAATAAAGGTGTAGTGGTCCCTAGTGTTCTTAAACTGACTAAGAGCTTAATTATGCCAAAAACAAACCACACCATTCAGATCAATAATTGGGCTTACTTCCCTTTATGGTGTTTTAAACTAAAGAAAAATCAGGCCCCACCTAGTTCAATGTGTAAAGAATCCTTGTTTAATGCAACACTAGATGTATCTGATCCAGGGGCATTGGGAAATAGTCTCCAAGTAATGGTTTGTTGCGGAAACTTATGTCACATGTGGATAAATACTGATATAAAGACGTGGTGTTACCTGGCCTGGGTAGTCCCCCTCCAGTGGATCCAAGGTGATACCCTGGACCTAGGGACACCACAACCACGTTAATCCTTAAATTTTGCTAAACGAGAACTGTTTTCCAAAGATGATATGGCCTGGTCTTGGTTTCCTTCCTTCACAGGATGCGGCATTGAAATGATGAGAAGACTTAATATGTTGTACTAAAGGATGAAATTGTGAATATTACTATTGCTGACATCCAACTGTTGAATGCGGAGCTCCGATAAATTCGTAAATTAAAGTTATATCAGAAAATAGCTATTGAACAGATACAGGCTGTATTAAATGGAATGTGTGAAATGACGATACAATATGAATGTTGTACTTATCTCCGCACAGCTACTGATGATGTACCTGAATATTTTGATGCAATTCTCAAGCACCAAGAGAAAGTGTCCCATCTGGGGTACATTTGGGTCATGGTTTGGCTCAATCCTAAATGCTATTTCCAGGGTAGGGTCCCTGATCCTCATTGGTATACTAATTCTTATCTGTGCACTAACCTACAAGTTAGCCATGTGTCTGTGGCCAATCTGCCGTAAATTCCTGAAGCCAGAAGATAGGCCCCTGGGGGACACTTCAAATTACCATCCAATGAGCCAAGTAACCCCTACTGATTAAAAATCCTTAATGATTTAGTTAGTTGGCTGGGAGAGGTCATTGTAGACTCTCTGCCAAGAGGAGGGAATGAGATAGCACCTCTTGGGATTTAATTTAGAAATATACTAACACAGCTAATCCGCCATTTTGGTGTTCGCTCAAGGTATGCTACCAACTCCATTTTGTGTTTTAAAAGTTTGCAGTCCCTTTGTGCTCACTAGAGTCAACTAAGTTTGCCTGCTCTAACTAACAGCTAAGTGTAGCCTCAAATAAACCTGATTTCTACTGACTGAAGAATTATCTCTTCTCCCCCCAGGTCTTTAACTCTCTAAGCCATAAAAGTTGCTTAATATATCGAGACAGCAGGAATGCGTAAATCCCATAGCTTGCCATATTTGCTTTAGAAGAATGATTCCTTTTTATGACCATATTGACTAGACAGAGAGAATACAGAGTGGGCTCAAGGGTCGTTTCTTTGAAGTGAACCTTGCTGACTTGCAAAATGATGAATAAAGTCCAATATGCATAATGAAGGTTGATATGATAAGTGGGAGGGTAACCTGGGGAGGGGAATAAGGTGTGCATTTTTACAAGCCATGTATAAATTCTTTGTCTCTCTGTTGACTCGGGACTTGAGTCTTTTTGGGCTAGACCTGACTCAAGGCTCGGTACCGAATAAATGCTTTTCCTGCTTAAGAAGGCCTCCGTCTCCTTTGTCTACCACCGAGTCATAATCTCCTAACCCGAATTACACCCAGATGGCTGCTTCAATATATGTGTTCTTCAGTTTATAGAGATTAAGGGGCTCATCAACAATTGAGGAGACCCTCCCCCATGTTGCAGTCGCCATCCCCTATATACTCCCTCATGGTGCTGCCCCCTCCCCTGATCATAACCCAAGTCAGCAGGCGAGAGGGAATGACCTTCACCTACAATTATTATTTATTTTTTTGCAGAGGGAACTGAATTCCCATTGGTCCCACAGACTATAAATCTTGTATTCAAGTGATCAATCATTTCTTTTCCTATTAATTCACAATAAATATAGCATTTATCATATATTTTTCTAGAATCCACATATATAAATAAATATATCAGATTTATACCCTTGTCTCTTAGATGGAACAGTCACCCCCCCCCCTTACTATATCCCTTATGGAACACTCCCCCTTCCCGTCCCGCAGATGGTGCAGCCCTCCCCCCCTTACTATGTCACATATGGAGCAGTCCTCTTTTTCTTCCTTGCTGTCATGCACATGGAGCAGTCCTCTCCGCCTTTGCTGTCCCCCACATGGAACAGCCCACATGTGAATGACTTCCCATGCTGCTAAGCGTATCCTCCATGCCCCGCCCCTAGCGGCGCAACTCCAAGTAAAGCACCGTGGCTGTTCCGGGGGGCCGGGCTCACTCCCTCGGCAGACATGGCAGCGGCGGGCAGGCTCCTGGCGTCCTCTCGCTGCCTCCTGGCTCAGTCCAGGCTGGTCGCAGCCGCAGCTCACAGAGCCGTGTGGCGGGGCCCGGCCCGCAGCTTCAGGTAACGGCGGATGTGCGACCCCTATCTCGGCCTGAGCCTCCGTGACCTCTCTGCCCCCTCCCCTGCGGGAGCTGTGACCCTGAGACGGGGGGGAATCTGGAACCGCCAGGCTCTATCCTCACCCCCACCTGCCAGGGCTGCCAGCTAGGTATTATGTCAGTACCCCCCCCCCCTCGATGTTTTGACACATCTCCCATGAGCCTCACTCTTTAGCATGACAGAGCCTTATGGGACATGTAGTTACAGAACATCTGGAGGGAGCGGTGTTTTGGGGGGCAGTTTGTGTACGGGGTGTAGGGAGCGGTGTTTTGGGGGGCTGTTTGAGTACGGGGTGTAGGAAGCGGTGTTTTGGGGGGGCAGTTTGTGTACAGGTTGTAGGGAGCGGTGTTTTGGGGGGCTGTTTGAGTACAGGGTGTAGGGAGCGGTGTTTTGGGGGGGCTGTTTGAGTACAGGGTGTAGGGAGCGGTGTTTTGGGGGGGCTGTTTGAGTACGGGGTGTAGGGAGCGGTGTTTTGGGGGGCTGTTTGAGTACAGGGTGTAGGGAGCGGTGTTTTGGGGGGCAGTTTGCGTACGGGGTGTAGGGAGCGGTGTTTTGGGGGGCAGTTTGCGTACGGGGTGTAGGGAGCGGTGTTTTGGGGGGCAGTTTGCGTACGGGGTGTAGGGAGCGGTGTTTTGGGGGGCAGTTTGCGTACGGGGTGTAGGGAGCGGTGTTTTGGGGGGCAGTTTGCGTACGGGGTGTAGGAGCGGTGTTTTGGGGGGCAGTTTGCATACGGGGTGTAGGGAGCGGTGTTTTGGGGGGCTGTTTGAGTACGGGGTGTAGGGAGCGGTGTTTTGGGGGGGCTGTTTGAGTACAGGGTTTAGGGAGCGGTGTTTTGGGGGGGCTGTTTGAGTACAGGGTGTAGGGAGCGGTGTTTTGGGGGGGGCTGTTTGAGTACTTTTTTTTTTTTCCCCTCTGCAAGCGAGCTGCATTCAGAGTTGCTGTCCCTGGTGCTGAAAGCTATTAAAACCCCTGCTTCGGCTGTGCTTGAAGGGGCTGTGCTTGGTGCCGAAACTCCATTTCAGCACCAAAGACACTTTTTTCTTTTCCTCATTGGCCGGCCTGTCTATCGGCCGATCTGGGTTGTCCAGATGCATCCAGTGGATGACCCTGATCGGTTGATGGCGGTGCCAGTTGAAGGCGAGCCTTAGACCAGGGTTCAGCAACCGCAGCCCTCCAGATCTTTTGGAACTACATCTCTTATGATGCTCAGGTAATCTAGTAAGAGGCAGAGTTTAATGGGAGCCAAAATATCTGGGGGGCCGTGGCTGCGCCCCCGGCCTTAGACCTACCAGCAAGGCCGGATTAAGATCTCTATGGATCTGGAGCTGGGGATTTTTCGGGGCTTTTTTTGGCATTTAGTGAAATAAAAACCTATTTTAGGTTATATAATAATGCAGATACGGGTATATCTAACCGGGCAGATGCTGTAATTATTCATTCAGATTTCAATCATTTAAGGCTAATGTCAGATGAACACAGTCTGACTGACGTAGATGAAAAGAGAATTATGGGAAATAAAATTAATATGAAAAATGCTAAAAATTTGAAGGATATGAAAAGCCATTGTGTGCGTCAAGGTGCTGGACGTCACAAATGCGCTGCGTCTGACATCTCAACACTCACAGAACGCTACGCGGACATGGCACACACTGCGCGTTCATCTAGTGGTTTTATGTGTGTTGCGCGTGCACAGTTCGGTGCGCACTTACTTCGTGTGTGGGTCTCTTGCTCATGATTCTATGTTATGACGGACGTTAAACGGTGTGGCAAAACGGACGTGATCACTGCATTCGTCTGACACAGGCCTAAAGCGTGTAAAATTATTTTTTCCCACTGTATCATCCAAACCTCTTTGGTTATATAGAGAATTTTTGTTAAAAAAATGGGAAATGGGAACCTGTTACTGCATTTTTCTGAAAAATATACAATTTTAGTACAACAAAATTAAATATTTCCCTTGTGTTTTGGAGGGTGGTGTTTTATGACCTTGCTCCCAGCGTGGGAAATGAGGAGGTGAGTAATGGCAGTGGTATTGCTCATTTTACACATGACAAATGGGCAATGCCACCGCTTTGGAACTAAAAATAAATAGTGGGGTGTTTTCTTTTTAGATTTTACATGGTCATGTTTGGTATCAATGCAAAGGCCAGACTCAGACCTGTCCAATGACGCCTTACTTGACCTTGTGAGGTGTAAAGATTCGTGACGCAGAGTTCCAAAGTCCCCCCCCCCCCCAGTGCTCTTCGCTGCAGTGCGGCGGTTTGGGTTTTTGATGTAACAATTCGTAACGGATTGTGCCATCACCTCCACACTTGTTGGTGAGATAAATGTGATGGGGTGTTAGTTCAGCATCATTGTTCCCTTTATAATTGAAAAGTGAAAAATGTTGCTGTTAGAAAGAAAAAGCTAATATTTATTATTCTATTTTTATTGTTACATAAATCCTGGTCATGTTTGGTATCATTGGAAAGGTCATACTCTGGTGACCCTGTAGCTGCTATGAAGTTGGAGATACAGTGGTCCAAATGCCCACCAATGCAGGCATCCTTTCTCTGGGCCTATTCTGGGGCATGGGCCTGGAGCTGCTGCTCCATCAGCCCCATGTTAATCCGGCCCTGCCTACCAGCAGTGTGCACTCCGTGTACATCTCTGTAATGATACCCAGTTTATGTATATTGAACCCACTCATGGTTTTTGTGGTGTGTGTTCCGGCCTCTGTGTAGTGGCTGTATGCCCCCTGTGCCATTCTTTTCAGCTTCTTCTCGTGCCCTAAAGCCTTGGCAGCGTGCAGAGGGTAACCATCAGCAGCCGAGGTGGCATTTGCTCTGGATAGTGCGTGGCGTTAGTGTTTAACAATGTTTCGCCCTGCTCTATAGGATGACGTTGTACGTATGACTGGAGCTGTGTTGGTGGTGCCAGGAGTCTGTACATGTGACATGTGCTTCAGCTGTGCGGGAATTTCAGATTTTATTTATTTAGAGACGGTTTTGGGCAATACTGGTGTTTTTTTTTATTTGATCGGGTGACTATCGGTGAATGCCCTGATTTGAACTGGAGGATAAGTGATAATCCCAGGTGTGCCAGGCTTTGTTAAAACGGGCGCTCCACAAAAAATGTGCAACTTGCCGTGCGTGGGATACGCAGATTACGAATCACCCGACACTTTGTACGTCTGCGCGCGCGTTCTATCGTGTCTGCGCAGAGTGATGGATTGGAGCTGCACAGGACACTCGCTGTTGGGAGCATTCTGAGAGGGTGGTATCAGCTGCCTGGCATTGCTGTGTGCCGGGGGGGCGCTGCTCCTCCTACTCTTCATGCATTTTCAACCAAATGGCAAAGGAGGTGGGGGCAAACCACAAACCCAGACTACTTTAAAAAGCTGAGTTGGTTAGTGTGTAGAGAAGGCTGTCAAAATCCTGCCCCCACCCCGACTGTTAATTCCCTGAATTCCTTCAATTCAATAAATGGCCAGGGAATCATGGGAGTTGTAGTTCAGAAGAATCTGTGGGGCTGGATTTTATAACCTGATTCCAGTGCAGCCATACATATAGCAGCTCCTTTATTTTCCACTAGGATTGGCCCATCTTGTATGGCCGGTTACCACACGTGTACTTTTTATACTTTGTACAGGAAGCGCTAACATGATGGGAGCCTGGGAGTAACATTTGGTGCCTATAGAGCAGTATACACCGGTCATGCAGCCCAACATCATTAAAGTGGCCGGCTCTGTGTCGGGGAGCTGCGGAGATGTGACACCAGTGGCAGATTGTCTTTTGCAGCTTCCTATTAACATGTAAGCTGGGGACCCCCCCCCCGTGCGCTAATGTATTCCTGAAAATAACGTATCTGTATGTTACTTGTCATAGTGGATCACTTACAGGGATTCTTGCTTGAGAAAGTCCTGTGATTGGACTGAAATGTTGCTGCTTTGCTGCCAAGCCTTTTTGGGACTGGTCCTCTCCTTGTACCTGATTCTGGACCGGTAGCCTTGGGCCGCTGGATCCGTGGTTGGTGCGGTATGCTCATCTGTTTGCTTTTGCTCTTATAGTGCCCGGTCTCTGCTACGGCAGGTGTTTTTTCCTTGTCTTCAGTTTTTGCTGTAGAGCTGCTTTATGCCAGTGTTTGAGTCTATTCTTTACATTTATTTATTTGTAAAGTATTTTACCAGGAAGGATACATTGAGATTTCTCTCGTTTTCAAGTATGTCCTGGGTTCAAGAGCATTGACATGTTATAGAAATACATGGTAATAAATGCAAGATATTAGAATCAAAACACAAATGTACAGATTAACACAAAATAAATATGTAAGTAATATATTCATTGTTACATTTTTACAGGTGCATTCCATATTGAGGTATGTTTTAAAAGGGAGCTCTTGAGTGACTTAAGACTGGGGGAAGATTTGATGGCGTCTGGGAGGTTATTCCATATTTGCGGTGCTCTGTAGGAAAATGAGGATCGAGCCACTGTCTTTTTGTATTGTGGTATTGCAAGTAAGGTGCTGGTCCTGGATCGGAGGTTATAGGATGAGGAACTGCTGGGGGAAGTAGCCTATTCAGGTAGGGTGGCAGCTTCCCATAAAAGCTCTTAAACACCAGGTTGAAAAGGTGAAGGGTGCGTCTAGATTCCAGCGACGGCCAGTTTAGCTCTTTTAACATGTTACAATGGTGGGTCATGTAGTTACATTGTAGCACAAAGCGGCAGAATGAGTTATACAATGTGGTAAGTTTCTGAAGGTGTGTTTGCGGGGCAGCTGCATACACTACATCTCCGTATTCAATAGCCGGCATAAACATTTGCTGTACAATCTGCTTTCTTACCGCGGGCTCAGGCAGAATTTGTTTCAAAACAGGGCACCTAGTTTGGGGTAGAGTTTAGATGAGAGTTATTCAATGTGGGGCCAAAGGATAGATTTGGGTCTAACCACATACCTAGATATTTGAGAGAAGTGACTGTGGTCATTGTAATTTTAGGGATTTAAACCACACGTGTCTAGCTTAGGCTAGGGTCAGACTAGCGCAGTTTTAACGTGCGTTTAGCCGCACGAAATCACGGCCGTACTAGCAGCAAATGACGTCCAATGCCGGGGAACATACGACGAACGGCCGCACGAAAGTTCGTCCGCGCAACGCAAGTGGCCAACGAACGCATTTTTTCGAGAACGTCAAACCGCTACTACTGACGTACAGAGTGCGCTGCGGCCGCATAGCGGCGTGTGTGCGTGATTAGGAGACGTCAGACGCTGCTAATGTCCGGCCAACATAACGTCCAGACTCAAAAAGTGTTTTATTGATGATCCGTACAAAATCACGGACGAAAAGGCGCATCGTATGACCGCTATCGCGTATTCCGGGGGAAAATACGTACGTTCGTTCGACCGAACTTTTTCACGGACGACGTGAAAAATGCGTTCGTCTGACCCTAGCCTTAGGTGTGTGTGTGTGTTCCCTGGTAAAGCAGCAGAGGTTAATGTCCTTGGTTGTGTTTGTTCCTGACGATTTCCATTCCGTCTCTATCAGAAAGCTTTAAATTTTAGCCCTCGGATGAACCCAGGACATATTTGAAAACAAGAGAAATCTCAATGTGTCCTTCCTGGTAAAATACATTATATTTAAATTCTCCTAATGCAATAAATGGCCAGAAAGTCATGGGAGTTGTAGTTCAGATACATCTGGTGGCCAGAGTTTGAGATCTCTGCCTCCTTATTGAAAGTCACATTGTGTTGAACACACACGTGCACATTTGTCAGCGACTTACCTGCAATATCAAGGATGGGGCTTTACAAATCCAGGCAAAAAGCACTTTATTCAGATGTTTTGGCTTGAGGAGCTGCCTTTTTATATAAAGCTTGGTATGCACTCCTATGTTTTTGGCTCCTCCTGGGATCCATAGAGCAACCGGAATCCAGTGATGTATACGTTGAGCTGTGTGCAGAACCTTTCCTAGACGCGTCACTGTCTGATTGAGGATTGAGACGCTTTACACATTCGGTTACCTTTTTTACCTGTAACCGGTCATGGTTCATAACTGTCACTGATGAAGTCATGAAAAGATATCTGGGTGGAGTAGAGGTAACCTCACTGCTCTGCATGGAGAGAGCCTGTGGAGACATGGGTTCGATCTCGGCAAGACCATCTCTCCAGTAAGTGTCCTTGGGAAAGATACCTAACGGTACATACTCACCACCCAGGACATACTTGAAAACGAGAGAAATCTCAATGTATCCTTCCTGGTAAAATCCTTTCACAAACAAATAAGAAAAAAATCTGATATCCTTCTTGCACCTCTCGCTCCTTTCCATTGACACAGAAGTCTATGCCAATAGAGGTCTGCGCGCTCAGATGGCTCATAATAATAGTCCTTTTGCGCAACGGTCAGCTGTGGTATCACAATACACTCATGGACCAGTGCAATTGTGGGTTTCTCGATCAGATATCGTTTAATTATCAAATTAATCTTTATGGAGCAATCATCACGTGACCTCATTGTCCCTCATGACATGTTTGTTTACTCCCCCCCCCCTTCCTCGTTGTGCCGCGTGTCCATGGTATAGCAAGTGCCCATACAGTCCAGTAATTGCGTTACCCCATGTCACTGTTGCAAACCTATACATACAGTTTAAGGCTGGGGTCAGACCAGCGCACTTTTAACGTGCGTTCTGGCGCACATAATTACGGCCGCACTAGCAGCAGATGACGGGCAATGACGGCCAATATACGATGTACGGCCGCACAAAAGTCCGGCCGTGCAACGCAAGTGGAATTTGAACGCATTTTTCTGAGAACGCAGAACCGCTAGTACTGACGTACTGAGTGCGCAGCTGCGGCATAGCGGCGTGTTTGCGTGATTAGGAGATGTCAGACACTGCTAATGTCCAGCCAACATAACGTCCAGACGCAAAAAGAGTTTGACGATGCGTACAAAATCACGCCCGAAAATGCGCGTCGTCTGACCGTTTTTGCGCATTCCGTGAAAAATACGTCAATGCGTTCGGACGCACTTTTTCACATTCGCGGGGAAAAAATGCTTTCGTCTGACCCTAGCCTTATAGGCTTTATCTTCTGCTTCTAGGGACATTGCTCCAACAAAATATATATAATTTATTTCTACATCAGAATTTTTTTTTCTCAGAATTGAACCCCCCCCCCCTTTCCCGAGTAAGAGGTAGGTGTGATGAGAAATTAGGTTTATTTGCATCATACGTTCTGGCCCTGGATTCAAGGAGTTGTGAAAATAGCATTAATTTATAGATCTATAATAGAACATGCGCCACTTTGCCAGAATCCTGTGTTCTGATGCTCTACTTTAACATATCCGACCGTCTGTTGGCTTTTTTGAGATTCTAAATTGTATCCATTCCCTTTCTTGTCTCTGTGATATACTGTATTTTCTACTTCTGCTCCTAGAACATAACTCCTTGCATTACAAAGTGCTCCATCTAGTTGCACTTTGCTTTAAGGCTGTGGTCACCGAGTGGAAGGAACGTCCACTGTCAAACGTTCTTTCCCCTCTCGTGCGCTCGGCAGCCTGCGCCGGTGAAGGATGCAAAACCTGTTCAATAAATCTACTCCATGTATAAATTGTAAAAATAAAGCAAATTAAGAACGAGAGAATCGGACAGGTTTACTAAAGTCCGGTATTGGCCAAGTTCTCATACTTCATGGCAATTTGGTTCATCGCACGAGTAAGGCTAGGGTCAGACTAACGCATCTTTCGCGTTGTCCGTGAAAAAGTGCGTTCGAACGGACGCATTTTTTCACGGAATACGCGAAAACGGTCATACGATGCGCATTTTCGTCCGTGATTTTGTACGGATCATCAATAAAACACTTGTGGCTGGACGTTATGTTGGCCGGACATTAGCAGCGTCTGACGTCTCCCAATCACGCAAACACGCCGCTATGCGGACGCAGCGCATTCTGTACGTAAGTACTAGCGGTATCACGTTCTCGAAAAAATGCGTTCGTTTGCCACTTGTGTTGCGCGGCCGCACTTTTGTGCGGCCGTTCTTCATATGCAGCACGGCATTGTACGTCATTTGCTGCTAGCACGGCCGTGATTTAGTGCGGTTAAACCTGCTTTTGTCTGACCTTAGCCTAAAGCTGCTCTAATTTTGCCTCCTTGACGCGACAAGCGTAAACCTAGCGGTGTTTTTCCTGTGTTTTGAATCCGCCAGCATACAGCAAGCAGAATTTGGACTTCAGAGATTAGATCATCACCTGCTTTTTTTATTTATTTTATTATTTTGGCCACCCAAAAACGGATCTCTTTTTTTTATTGTGGGTTTCTTCCAATATTTGCAGGAGGCAGACACACCGGCTTCTCTCCTTTTCCCATTCAAAGTAATTGTGGTTTCTCTGTGTTCAGTCCTGAGGCCGGGTCTTCCACGTTGGACACGAGTACATGAGAACTCCCTACAAATCAACCAGTTTCCCCAGTCCAAGGACTTTACTTAAAACAAAGGAAATAAGGCTAGTTGTCTTGATTTTGGCACAATTTAATAAAGGTTTGAGGTTGACAGTTTTTTATTTTCTCTCATCTGCACATCGGAAGAGCTGCGAGGTCGGGAAGGCGTCTGAGGCATTTGTCACCTCCCTCTACGATGTTCGGACGGATGCGCTGTCGGGTAACAATCCAGAGACCTTTTTTTTTTTTTTTTGAAAAGTAAAACCTGGGTTGAACCCGGTTAAACGGAAGTCGCTCTGCTGTAAAATGACGTGTAGAATATATATATAATTTTAGACTTCAATAAACGATTTCAAATAAATCGAGCCAAACCTGGGATCGTATATCCTAAACAGCAACCTCTTAAAATCTGTAGCGTGGGTAGCCGGAAACCTATGATAAACTTAAACCTTTCATCTGTGTAATATAAAAAAATAGTGATGCACTTCCCATATTCCTTGTGCGTAAATGGAGAGCTGATTATCTAATACAAGCAGTCCTGGAGCAGTCTCGCCCATATAGTGCGTCTCTTTTTTCCAGCCTGTCCTCGTTTCCTTCCAAGGAAATCTTCTGATCCAGTGCCTCGTATTGCTGGAATAACCGGAACTCTTAGTTTCACCTGCTTATTGTCCATGCATGCGCAGCTTTCACTCGTTTTACCATGAATATCCCCAGGCTGACTCTGCTGTCACATGGTGTGAGAGGAGGACTCTTAAGGCTTAATAGTCCCGTGTCTTTTTTTTTTTTTTTTTTTTTTTTTTCTTGAGATAAAAAATTAACCGTTGTAATCTGTTGCAGATTAAAAAGTAAAATCGGTAACACATCCCCAGGGGCACACCTTGATCCCCTCAGCACCCAGGCATCTCTTATGTTTATATATTCGTGCTGTCGGTTCACCCTTGTCTCGTGTATTCACCTCGCTCCTCTTGGATCGCAAACTTGTTTGGGCACGGCCCTGTTTTCCTTGTTTCTGTATGTAGATCTGGTTTTTATTGTTTCTGTCTTGTGCATGCTCTGCTTTGGGATATGTTGGTGCTATAGAAACTGCTTTCTTAAAGGTGATGCCTTTTATCGAATCAAATTAACCTCAAACATCAACCCCCCCCCCCCCCTCCATTGGACCCTGTAAATCTTGGTCATTGATGGCAGCTCGCAAACAGATGACTTGAAACCATTAACAAAGGGGTCTATTCCACATGAGTTGCTGTATCGGCATCTCAAGTTGGTTGTGAACCACTGATCAATGCTGAAATTTGTGCCATACAGTCCTACGGACTCCAGGAGTCAAGAACGTCCTTGTGCGAGCTCCTATAGAAAACATGGAATGACATGACCGACTTTGTTCCCAGCGTTCACCTCGTGCAGCGAGAGGGAACAGTGCATTGTGGTGTCTAATGCACTGCGGGATCATGGGTAAGTGTGTGATTTTTTTTTTGCAAAACAAAAATCACTTAACAGGCTCATAGAGTAGTTTCCTTTGCAGAATACCGCCCTGAGCCAAAAGGAACAAGTGACCTTGGAATGGCTCGTTCTCCATCAGCTGCAAATCCAAAGTATAGGAGCTATTAACAGCAACGTCCGAGGCGCAAGCGATGCTTTGTATAATGGTGTGATTTGGTGACATCGGCTTGTTTCCAAAGCATTGGTTTCTCGATCATTTTTTTTTTTATTTTTCAGTTCGGAAGATAAAGTCACGGTAAAGTTCATTAATCGCGATGGAGATACCATGGTTGCAGATGGGAAAGTCGGGGAGTCTCTGCTAGATGTTGTTGTAGAAAAAAATCTGGACATCGACGGATTTGGTGAGTTCGTAAAACTTAAGTGTAATGGGTCAATAAAACCTCCTGGTTGTGGCCGCAATGCTCGGGTAAGCCTAGGGGGTTTATTTCCTATCTCTAGGTTATGGCTTTTCCATTTTTTTACATAAGACATACGTTCAAGCGATTTCATTCATGTCCTTTGCACATTCCGTTTTGGGAAGCTGCCAGAGCGCTCACCTCCCAGATACCATCACTGGTACCATGTCTGAACCTGCTCGTTCAGGGTAAAACCGAGGAACAGGTGTGAGCTCTCATAAAGAACAAGTAATGAGTTTATTAAGCAGGCAGGTATGTATTTTACCTTGTCGTGTGCAATCACTGGATATAGAACAATTTGGAGAATATAATAAAAGCACATTATGTGTTAAAAGGGTTCATATTTTTTTTTTATTTTCTTTAAAAAAAAAACGTTTTCTATTTGGAAATTTTAAGGATCTGGTAATCTTTCCTGTCCTTTATTTGTATGTCCGATATATCTTGTTCCTTGGATTACCTGACGTATAGAGTCATTTGTTTTGTCACCAGGTGCCTGTGAGGGGACGTTGGCCTGCTCTACCTGTCACCTCATTTTTGATGATGACATATTTCAGAAGTTGGATAAAATTACCGATGAGGAGATGGATATGTTGGATCTTGCCTATGGGTTGACAGAAAGGTAAGATCACTTATCTGAACAGTTAAACAATGGTGAACAGGAGCTTCATTTTAATGTTTTCAATGAGCGGTGCCGGCAGAATAGAGGGAAAAGGAGACGGGGACCCGGCAGACGGTGCAAACTAAAATGGTTACTGTCTCAACTTTTTCACATTTCTAAATCTACTAGAAGGCAGGTGGTGACTATTAACCCGTTAGTGACATGGGATGTGCCTGTATGTGTCACGGTTGTGGTTCCTCCTGATCAGGTGCTACTTGCTGTGCAGGAGCTGTTGTCTGGCTGTCTCACATTTTGAGACTGTTCGACAATTGCTTGTAGTGTTCCTAGGATAGCGTAGTCCAGACCTAGGAGCGTACAAACCCCATCCGCATTCATGTTAATGTTCGTGCATTCAGGCAAATAAGGACGCACTGAGTGTCAGCGTGGCAGAAGAGCCTGGTCCAGGTGCTATTAATTTTATTTTTGCTTGATAACAGCATGTCTTTTGCATTTTTACGTGTATAGTACATTGATGAGGTGAAGCATTTTATACCCAAAGTCAGTGGTCCGCAACCCTGGTTCTCAGGTCCCCTGAACAGGCCAGGTTTGCAGGATATGTGAAGCACAGCACAGGAGATGATTTGCTGCTCAATGATTGCAGGATTCAGTCTGCATTTCCCCAAGGTGATCCTTAAAACCAACCTGGCTGGCTTGTAGGCCCTGAGGACCAGGGTTGGGGACCCACTATATACACTATATTGCCAAAAGTATTCGCTCAGCTGCCTTGACTCGCATATGAACTTAAGTGACATCCCATTCCTAATCCCTAGGGTTCAATAAGACGTCTGTCCACCCTTTGCAGCTATAACAGCTTCAACTCTTCTGGGAAGGCTGTCCACAAGGATTAGGAGTGTGTTTATGGGAATTTTTGACGCTTCTTCCAGAAGCGCATTTGTGAGGTCACACACTGATGTTGGACGAGAAGGCCTGGCTCTCAGTCTCTGCTCTAATTCGTCCCAAAGGTGTTCTATCGGGTTGAGGTCAGGACTCTGTGCAGGCCAGTCAAGTTCATCCACACCAGACTCTGTCATCCATGTCTTTATGGACCTTGCTTTGTGCACTGGTGCACTGGTGCACAGTCATGTTGGAAGAGGAAGGGACCAGCTCCAAATGTTCCCACGTAGTTGGGAGCATGGAATTGTCCAAAATGTCTTGGTATGCTGAAGCATTCAGAGTTCCTTTCACTGGAACTAAGGGGCCAAGCCCAGCTCCTGAAAAACAACCCCACACCATAATCCCCCCTCCACCAAACTTTACACTTGGCACAATGCAGTCAGACAAGTACCGTTCTCCTGGCAACCACCAAACCCAGATTCGTCCATCAGATGGAGAAGCACAATTCGTCACTCCAGAGAACGTGTCTCCACTGCTCTAGAGTCCAGTGGTTGCGTGCTTTACACCACTGCATCCAACGCTTTGCATTGCACTTGGTGATGTATGGCTTGGATGCAGCTGTTCAGCCATGGAAACCCATTTCGGATCGGTGTCCCCGAATCCGTTCTCTTAAAGTAGTATCAGTTTTTTATATATGTATGTATGTATGTATGTATGTGTATATATATTTATATATATATATAATCTCATAAGCCACATGGACATGAAATTTTGTAGATCACGTGATCAGTCAAACACGTAATCCTTTGCTTGATAGTATACACTTTACCCGTATGGGGATGATTGAAGTGATGAGTGCGCGTGTTATGCTTTGCATTAATTGCATAGAAGCTCTCTGCACACTGTTCTTGAGCTAATCTGAAGGCCACATGAAGTTTGGAGGTCTGTAGCGATTGACTCTGCAGAAAGTTGGCGACTTCTTCACACTATGCGCCTCAGCATCCGCTGACCCCGCTCCGTCCGTTTACGTGACCTACCACTTCGTGGCTGAGTTGCTGTCGTTCCCAAACACTTCCACGTTCTTATAATACAGCTGACAGTTGACTGTGGAATATTTAGGAGTGCGGAAATTTCACGACTGGATTTGTTGCACAGGTAGCATCCTATCAAAGTTCCACGCTGAAATTCACTGAGCTCCTGAGAGCGACCCATTCTTTCACAAATGTTTGTAAAAACAGTCTGCATGCCTAGGGGCTCGATTTTGTACACCTGTGGCCATGGAAGTGATTGGAACACCTGATTCTGATTATTTGGATGGGTGAGCGAATACTTTTGGCAATATAGTGTATATCTTATCTCTGCTAGAAAGCCACGGTGTGGCATAGCATTGATTTTAGGGTTCTGTGTAATAACAGACCCAGGATGCATAAAAGTGAGAGGTCATTTGCATAGCCTACCCAGAATTCCTTGCTGCATATGGGGAATGTGGCACAAGTGCTCTGGGATGCAATTCTTTGAGTTGCTATGTGCAAGTGGCTTCTGCAATTATAACACCACTTATTATAGTGTGGAGGCTTTTTATCTCACTTTTAGTCCTTCACCACAACCCTTGTAGATACTATTTTATATAGATCTATATATCCATGAATCCATTTACATGCTTGCCCGGTGCAACACTCAGCTCACTGTGATAACATCCAAGGAAGCGGCACTTAAGGTCTTTTCATAAATCACTTGATATCTTTATTGTTCGTTTCAGTTTACTCTCCGTAAACTTTCTTCAGGATAAAAATACAATACAAACCTCCACTTAAATAGAAGAAATAACTCACCCACTTAGTGCTCCCCTCATCACATGTTACTGGCACGACGAACGCTGTCTCCTCCTAATGACGTCCGGCTCATTCATCATCCCGTGTGACTGATCATCGTGTAAAACACTAAAGCCGAAATACCCAATTACTACGAAAGCTCTACAGGCTAAAGTGATCGAACTAAAAACACCAGTCCGCATAAAGAATATGGTGGATAAAACTTGAAAAGCATGTTCTAAGTTCACTGAAATGAGTAAATGTATCAAAAAAGAAAACCTTCATTTCAAAAACAGAACCTTGGAAAGAGAAAATCCAGCAGCAAAAAATAAATCAGCCAAATCTTACAAAAATCCTAATAAGGGTTCAAAATAATAGAATTTTTTTTATTTTTATTTTTATTTTTTTTATTAGAAAAAACTTTGGAAATGTGTTTTTTTTTTTTTTTTTTCTCTATACCAAAAGAGACATTAATTAACATAGATTAGGTATGTTAGATACATAACAGGCATTTACAAAAAATGTACATAAAGATCGATATCATCTAACAATGGGTCATGTGGGAGAGAGAGAATATAATTCTTATTTACTCAATTGTGGTCCCAAACTTTGATACCACCTAGTTTGGCAGAGCAAAAAATAGAATCTATGAATGAGAAATAGACATACAGCTGTTGAAAAAGCGGTTTGCTCTTCTACAAAAAAAGGTAAAGAATTTTTCATTTAGTCCGAGGGTTTACTGTATCCAGTTCTTAGGCTGGGGTCAGACGAGCGTAGTGTTCACGTCCGTGATTGCGCCTAAAAGTACGTCCGTGATAGCATGAAAGAAAGTCCATTGGAGCCTGACACATGAAGTACGTCCGCACTGAACTGCGGACGCACAACGGCCGCGGCAAACGGACGCAGGTTAGGCAAGAACGTAATACTGCTAGAACGGACGTGCTGAGTGCGCCACGTCCACAACGTCTGCATAGCTTTGTGTGTGAGTGATGGAGCGAGGTCAGACGGACTGCATTTATACGTCCAGCATTTTTGACGGACAGAATGTTTTTTCATTGTAATTTATTTTTCCCTCCTACATCCGTCAAAAAATAACTTCAGTGAAAAAACGGACTGTGTGACCACTACTGCGTCATCCGTACTGACGATGTCCGTACTGCACGGACGTACAGTCCGTAGAAATCACGCTCGTCTGACCCCAGCCTTATCCAGAATGCTTTACCTACGAAGCAAATGATTACTCCGGTCACCTCCTTTTCGATTCCGGTACATGTTCCAAAGCTATAAATTTCATGGTTGGTAAAGAATGACCCTTCTCTAAAGTGTCGTGCTACTGGTTTGTCACTGCCTCCATCTCTAAGCTATTCTAATTGACGATCGGTGTCCCCGAATCTGTTCTCTTAAAGTAGTATCAGTTTTTCCGATATAGCATAAGCCACATGGACACGAAATTTTGTAGATCACGTGATCCGTCAAACACGTAATCCTTTGGTTGATAGTATACACTTTACCCGTATGGGGATGATTTGAAGTGATGAGTGCGCGTGTTATGCTTTGCATTAATTGCATAGAGTGCACACGTGTCTCCATTCCCAGCTCTCGCCTGATTTTCTTTCCAAGCATTTAAAGGGAGACTCTACTAGAAACAACGCGGTTTCTTTCTCCTTTTGCTTATTGGGTCAGGCATCACAAATAAGAGTGTATATGGACACTCCAGATGGGAGAATAAAAGCCTTCCAAACCAGGTCTTAGAGATTATACCTCCTACCCCTGAACAACCTTCATTACCCTCACAAAAATCTTGCCCCCCCCTTCCCCTCACAAGACCACCTTTTTAATTGGCAGCATCTGTAATCTAATCAAAGTGTTGCAAGATGGACAGAGGAACATCAGACAGGCTGTGGGAAGCTGATCCCTTCCATTGTGTCATGTACCAGCCCATACGTTAACCACTAACCTTCGAATTTCCCCCCGATCGGTGAATTTCACTGTTCGGTGCAATTTCGAGCCAGTTTGTCTATTCGCTAGTTGTCAATTTGACAAATTTATAGGTAAATCGACAGCAAACAGTGCAGTTCGGAATCACCAAAATTTTCCCAAAGTCTATGGTGTCTTCTAATCACAGAACAGCACTGAAATTCCGGCGACATGCCCTGATTTACAGGATTGAAGTTCAACAGGTTTAAACTGGCGGATCCCATAGGACAATGTAAAAACCTAAAATCTTTAAAACAATTTAAGACGTTTTTTTCTTTTCAGCAAAAAGCCTTTTTATTTAGAACACCTTTTTTATATTTGTGTGTGTGTGTGTGTGTGCTCTTGTTAGTCCAGATGCCAAAATCACGAGTATAGCAGTACGTAGTGATACCTTTTTTATTTTTTTTTATTGGACTAACATTTCTTTTAAAAGACAAGCTTTCGAGAGGATTCCTCTCTTCCCCGGGTCTGGATGCTATACTGATCAGTTCCTAGAATTGAACATTCTGCTTCCAGACCTGATTAAGAGGGGTTATACTCTCGAAAGCGTGTCTTTTTAAATGTAACGTTAGTCCAATTTAAAAAAAAGGTATCCCTAAGGTATCCCTACGTACTCATTATTTACTCATTAAAATCAATGAACTGGAGGCAATGATGGCAGCTGAAAAAGTAGATTTAGTGGCGGTTACTGAGACATGGTTCAGTAAGAAAAATAACTGGGACATAACAATACCGGGGTACTCTTTTTATATAGAAAAGACAGAGAAGGTAGGAAAGGAGTGGCCCTGTATGTGAAAAACAACATAAAAACGAACCAAATAAAAGTGAGCGAGGTGAACATAGTCAGTTTGGGTTACACTAACATTTGGCAATCATACAGTAGCTCGTGTAGGTGTGATCTATAGACCCCCTGGACAAGTAGAAGAGCTAGATAATCTGCTGTTTGAGGAAATAGCCAAAATGGCAATGAAGGGGGAAGTTATTATCATGGGGGACTTTAATCTTCCTGATGTGAACTGGAAAACCAAAACAGCTGGGTGCACCAGGAGAACAAATATTCTAAACTCCCTACTGGGATTATCTCTAACACAAGTAGTTGAGGAGCCGACCCGTAAAGAGACCATATTGGATTTAATACTCACAAATTAAGGTTTGGTATCGGACGTTATTGTAGGTGAAAATTTGGGATCTAGTGATCACCAGTCAGTATGGTTTAACCCCTTAAGGACCCCTGACATACCCTGTACGTCCTGTCCACAGGTCTCCCTTAGACCCGCCGACGTACAGGGTACGTCAGCGGCGCCAAATCCCCCTCCCGCCCGATACTCACCTCCCTCGCTGGATCCCTCGGTGATCTTGCATGGAGGAAGCCTGCCCATGTGATTTACATGGTCAGGCGAGGCTGATGACGTCGCCACGCTGTGTGGTGACGTCATCAGCAGGTGCCCCCATTCAAATCAATGGAGGGGAGGGGGGGCTCCTTCGGAGCCCTCTATCTCCCCAACCATTGAAGCTAGGGAGATGCTTTTTGCACCGCTGAAAAGGGGAGAGTCTCCCCTTTTCAGCGGTGTATAGAATTAACCGTTTCGCCGCCGGATCGCGTTTTAGCATGAATTGGCGCCAAAACGCGATTCGAACCTGGAGGGGGGCTGACATCTTGGATGTCAGCCTAGCCTCCAGGTCCCCCCCACCCACTGACAACCTCACCATATGTGTGAGGATGTCAGTGGGCCAGTTAACCATCTAGCTGCCATGTAGAGATAAGGGGATCCTAAGGATCCCGTTATCTCCCGATCCATGGCAGCTAGATGGTCATATTTGACATCATTTGAAAGGCCTGATCATGGCCTTTCCAATGATACCAAACATGACCAGGTTTGGTTTAAACAAAATTAAAAAAAATAAAATAAAATAAAAAAATTAAATTAAAATAATTTTTTTATTTTTTTATTTTTTGTCTGGGGGGGGTTAATTAAATAGGACCTAGGCTGTCATCTCAAAATAATTAGCACAAAATGGTCAGAATGAGCGCAGCGCACATAGGTGAACTGGCTCAGCAGTGAAAGGGTTAAAAGGCAAAAACATGTAAAAATTGGGTATTTCTATTCTCGGGATAAAATTTTGAAACTATTTAGCCGGGGTCTTTATTGGTGGTTGGTTTTGGGGATTAAATTACGAAAAAGTGTGTTTTTACCATTTTTTTTTTTTTCATCATATTTCATATTTTTTTTTTTTTATAGTAAGTTATTGGATATGATGGAAATTATGGTATTTCTAGAAAGTCCATTTAATGGCGGGAAAAAGGGTGTATAATATGTGTGGGTTGAATAAACGAGTAAGAGGAAAATTTGACCTAAACCCTAACAGCGCAGAAACGTAAAAACAGCAGGGTTCACTAAAGGACGGATTTGTGTAAAACCGCCCGGTCACTAAGGGGTTAATATAAGAACAGAGATGGAGCCGCACCACACAAAAACAAAAGTTTTAGACTTTAAAAAAACAGATTTTTCTAAAATGAGATTTTGTGTGAATGAGTCATTATCAGACTGGAGGAGTTTAAAGGGAGTCCAGGAGAAATGGGATTATTTAAAGGAAGCATTATTGAAGGCCACAGGCAATTGCATTTGGCTTGTTAGCAAAAACACAAAAAAGGGAAGAAACCACTGTGGTACTCTACAGAAGTGGCCAAAATAGTGAAGAACAAAAAGATAGCATTCAATAATTATAAAAAAAAACTCCGGCAAACCTATAAGATTAGGCAGAAAGAGGCAAAGCAATTTATAAGAGCTTCCAAAGCACACACAGAAGAGAAAATAGCTCAGTCAGTAAAAAAGGGGACAAAACATTTTTTAGATAAATGAGAAAAGTAAAACAAGGATTAGTTAGATTAAAAACGAAGGAAGGTATGTAGAAGAGGATAAAAGTCTTGCTGACTGCCTCAATGAATATTTTTGTTCAGTCTTTGCAGAAGGAAAGGGACCTCAGTTAGGAAGAAACACTAACGAGACCTTTACATATGAGTTTACAGAGGAGGAGGTTCTACAGCAGCTGTCTAAAGTAAAGACAAATAAGTCAATGGGGCCTGATGGGATCCACCCTAAAGTATTAAGAGCTCAGTGATGTAATAGCAAAACCGTTAGCAAGGATTGGTTAAATAAATCTGTTAACGGGAGTCGTCCCAGAAGACTGGAAATTAGCAAATGTTGTGCCCATTTACAAGAAGGGTAGTAGGGAGGAATCGGGGAACTATAGGCCAGTTAGTCTTACGTCAGTAGTGGGGAAATTAATGGAAACCATGTTAAAGGAAAGGATTGTTGAACATCTAAAAACACAGATTACAGGATCAGAAACAACATGGGTTTACCTCAGGGAGATCATGCCAAACTAATCTTATTGATTTTTTTTTGATTGGGTAACAAAAATAATAGACACAGGTGGTGCAATAGACATTGCTTATTTAGATTTCAGTAAGGCTTTTGATACTGTTCCGCATAGAAGACTTATCAATAAATTGCAATCTTTGAGCTTGGATTCCAATATTGTTGAATGGATTAGGCAGTGGCTGAGTGACAGGCAACAGAGGGTTGTGGTAAATGGAGTTTATTCGGCGCAAGGTCTTGTTACCAGTGGGGTACCTCAGGGGTCAGTACTTGGACCCATTCTCTTTAATATTTTTATTCGTGATATTGCAGAAGGTATTAAAGGAAAAGTGTCTTTTTGCTGATGACACAAAGATTTGCAACAGGGTTGATGTTCCTGGAGGGATCAGCCAAATGACAAATGATTTAGGTAAACTAAAAAAATGGTTGGAGTTGTGGCAATTGAGTTTTAATGTGGATAAGTGCAAGATAATGCACCTGGGACGTAAAAACCCAAGGGCTGAATATAGAATATTTGATACAGTCCTAACCTCAACATCTGAGGAAAGGGATTTAGGGGTCATTATTTCAGAGGATCTAAAGGTAAGTAGTCAATGTAATAGAGCAGCAGGAAATGCTAGCAGAATGCTTGGTTGTGTAGGGAGAGGTATTAGCAGTAGGAAAAGGGAAGTGCTCATGCCACTGTACAGAGCACTGGCGAGACCTCACTTGGAGTACTGTGTGCAGTACTGGAGACCGTATCTCCAGAAGGATATAGACATCTTAGAGAGAGTTCAGAGAAGGGCTACTAAAATGGTGTACGGCTTGAAGGAGAAAAGTTACCAGGAAAGGCTTAATGATCTTAACATGTACAGCTTGGAAAAAAGACGAGACAGAGGAGATATGATAGAAACATTTAAATACGTAAAGGGAATCCACAAGGTAGAGGAAGGGAGTATATTTAAAAGGAAACAAAGTAGCAAAACAAGAGGACATAGTCTTAGATTAGAGGGGCAAAGGTTTAAAAGTAACATCAGGAAGCATTATTTTAATGAGAGTGGTGGATACGTGGAACAGTCTTCCAGTAGAAGTGGTAGAGGCCAAAACAGTGAGTTTAAGCAGGCATGGGATAGGCATAAGGCTATCCTAAACAAAAGATAGATCCAGGTAAAGTATCCATGTAATTGGGCAGACTAGATGGGCCGAAAGGTTCTTATCTGCCGACATTTTTCTATGTTTCTACTGCTATACTCGCTGTGTGTACTTTTTTTTTTTTTTTGAGACCTTTTTAATACAGGTTTTATTGGCTGAGCACCTATTCGAGTTTTATATATATATATATATATATATAACAAACCAAGAAGAGAGCACTCCAAACAACATGTACAAACAGTACAAAAGAAACCACAACAGCAGCTAAATTCATTTAAAAACAGGAGATTTAACCAGGTTTAACCCTTTAAATGCCTACAAACAATTCTTATTCCCTTCAAATGCACTATAGATCTTAACCCTATGATGTTGAGCTGTGTTGAAAAATGGTGGAAGTTTAGTTTGCAATAGATGGCCATGGATTGCGTAAGCCTGCAACAGCGACAATGTATTCCACCCTTGCAGGTCCTATCATACTAACCTAATGACTGCTCTTATGGGATAAACTTACTTATTGAGGACCCAGTCCTTTCTGAAGCTCCCTGCAGATCAAGGTTAAATAGAACCTGTGGGTGGAGCACCTGTGACAGGGAGGGGTGCTTGCCCAAGGGTTGTCAGCCCTTTTCATACAAAATACACAAGAAGGGCAGCACTCAACCTTAACTACGCTTTCAGTGCGGGTGCATCTCAAGACAGTATAATACAACAAACCAAGAAGAGAGCACTCCAAACAACATGTACAAACAGTACAAAAGAAACCACAACAGCAGCTAAATTCATTTAAAAACAGGAGATTTAACCAGGTTTAACCCTTTAAATGCCTACAAACAATTCTTATTCCCTTCAAATGCACTATAGATCTTAACCCTATGATGTTGAGCTGTGTTGAAAAATGGTGGAAGTTTAGTTTGCAATAGATGGCCATGGATTGCGTAAGCCTGCCAACAGCGACAATGTATTCCACCCTTGGCAGATCCTAAACTTCCACCATTTTTCAACACAGCTCAACATCATAGGGTTAAGATCTATAGTGCATTTGAAGGAATAAGAATTGTTTGTAGGCATTTAAAGGGTTAACCTGGTTAAATCTCCTGTTTTTAAATGAATTTAGCTGCTGTTGTGGTTTCTTTTGTACTGTTTGTACATGTTGTTTGGAGTGCTCTCTTCTTGGTTTGTTGTATTATACTGTCTTGAGATGCACCTGCACTGAAAGCGTAGTTAAGGTTGAGTGCTGCCCTTCTTGTGTATTTTGTATGAAAAGGGCTGACAACCCTTGGGCAAGCACCCCTCCCTGTCACAGGTGCTCCACCCACAGGTTCTATTTAACCTTGACCTGCAGGGAGCTTCAGAAAGGACTGGGTCCTCAATAAGTAAGTTTATCCCATAAGAGCAGTCATTAGGTTAGTATGATAGGACCTGCCAAGGGTGGAATACATTGTCGCTGTTGGCAGGCTTACGCAATCCATGGCCATCTATTGCAAACTAAACTTCCACCATTTTTCAACACAGCTCAACATCATAGGGTTAAGATCTATAGTGCATTTGAAGGGAATAAGAATTGTTTGTAGGCATTTAAAGGGTTAAACCTGGTTAAATCTCCTGTTTTTAAATGAATTTAGCTGCTGTTGTGGTTTCTTTTGTACTGTTTGTACATGTTGTTTGGAGTGCTCTCTTCTTGGTTTGTTGTATTATACTGTCTTGAGATGCACCCGCACTGAAAGCGTAGTTAAGGTTGAGTGCTGCCCTTCTTGTGTATTTTATATATATATATATATATATTTTTTTTAGTTCGGTGGTTTTTGATGTCCGATAACTGCTTCGGCGCACTACAGTGACCATTTGCTAAATGGTGAATTCATAGAAATTTTGTCAAAATTAAAAGGCTAAAGTTCTATGCACTGGAATGTCGATGCTTTGTGAATTGACCCTATTGTGCAATTTTAAAAAACACATTAAAAAACTGCTATGATTTACAGCTTGGAGCTCTGCCCTGTTTGGGGAGGGACTTGCCCAGTTGAGGGATAGTTCTTCTGGTCTATGGGACTTGAACATCTATTTTTTATTTATTTTTTTGGTACAGGATCCGCTGCTTGCTCGATCCACTCTAAATTGAGTCACCGCACTGAATTTAATAATCTATTCAGTAGCCAACTTGAAATGGGATGTTAATGTTTGCGTGAGGCCCCACAGTAATAAGCCAGTCACCTGCAGACATAGAGGCTCGTATTTCCATGGGAAAGCTGTACAGCGTTGCGTGTGCTTATCTGCGTTCTCTGCACGCTGTGATTCGAGCTTAATAAAGAGCAGCGCACCATGATCATGTTTCATCGGAAGCTTGAATGGGAAACTAAGCTCTTATGTGTTTTTATGTTCCTCTGACCTGAGACTTTTGAATTGCAGTCTCTTAATCGGGATCAAAATCTAACATTTTGCACCAGTTTCTAATTTCTCTCTCCTCCTCCCCCCCCCCCCCGCCCTTGCTATATTGTCTCGTTTCAGGTCACGGTTAGGGTGCCAGATCTGCCTGAAGAAATGGATGGACGGCATGACTGTCAGAGTGCCTGAGGCCGTAGCAGACGTCAGGCAGACAGTGGATATGGGCAAGAATTCCTGAGACCTGCCAAAGCCTGGAACTGTTTTTTTAAAAAAAAAAAAAAAAAAAAATTCTAGCCGCCTTTAAACGTATGTGTATTGATTGCACCTTTTTATGAGATATACCTCCCACTGATTTATAGTTTGACATTTTCTGTCATTAGCCCTCTGTTAATGAAGTGTCCTGTTCGAAGACAACTGATCCATCATATACGCAGCAAACCATGGACACGTGGCATCAGAGATGAAGTAGTAACCACACGTGTCATGGACAGCACTGGCTTATTCTAAATCTGGGACCTTCGGTGGACCTTTTTTTGAGCTGTTTTCTATGCTGTACCATCCCCCCCCCCCCCCCAGTGGCTTCTACTGCCTTCATTAAGGGCCAACAACACTGTATAGATCTGTTAGAGTGGTGTTTCCCAACCCTGGTCCTCAAGGCCCACGAGTCGGCCAGATTTTAAGGATCACCTTGGGGAAATGCAGACTGAATCCTGCAGTCACTGAGCAGCAAATCATATCACCTGTGCTGTGCTTCAGATAGCTGCAAACCTGGCCTGTTAAGGTGACCAGGGTTGGAAACCACTGTGTTTGGAGAGACGTCTGAAAAAGGGAGTGTGTGGGACCTGGAAACATTTTAAAAGCATGATTTTCTCAGTGATTCATGTACTAGAACGGGGTTTAATTTATTAATCCAGCAATCTAAGGGAGCTATGAGTTTTGGGGTCAAGTCTAGATCTAGGTGAGCTACAAAGTCTCCCCAGTTAAAGTCCATTGACAAGTTTCCACAACTTTCATTTCATATGGTCCACAAGTACTGTAAATGGTATGGAGCTATCCACACCATCACCGGATACCACTGATTCACCCCGAGTCCGAAACGGGTTCATGTATATCTAGTTGTGTCTTGTCATAGATTTTAGAGCACACAGAATATTAAATTGTAATGTACTAAATAAATCTATTTTAAACAAATGCGCTGCGGTTTTTGCCTCTTAACAGGTAGATATTGTGTTTGAGGAACATTACCAAATAAAATATATTGTTTCCATAATCTAGAATTATTAATTGCTCACATCACACGCCAGACCATTCCTGAGCCTTGAGGCTGGCTGTCAACTGCGTCCGTAGTCAGACGACCAACTTGGGAACACCTGATGAGTGCTGACACAGGTGTGTATTTGTCGACCTCAAACTCCTAAACCCAGCAAAGCTGAGCGGGATATGCATGGAAGAATGGGGTCTTTAGACCTAGATGTTATCCTTTTTGGTGTGATTTATTGCGTAATGAATGGCATAATGAAGTTGGCTGCTTTCAATGTAGAACAATGGACACCTGCTTTGTGCCTTTTTTTGCAGGATCACTTCATTTTATCAGTGACCACTAGAGGGCACTCCTGGATCTGGTATTGTCTAAGTGCATCGTGGCGCCTGAATACCACATATTTATCATTTCACAATTCGTTCTAGCGGTTTCTAAAGTAAGCCGTAATATAGTCCATTGTGATAGACTAAACATTTTACTAATTTGAAGCCTTTTCCAAGTTTTCTGCCTGTAAAGTTAGCCACATTTATTAAGCAGCCTGCAGAATTCGGCTCTGGGATCCCTGTCGTCCTGTTTCAGGACAGGGGGTGAGGATTTCTATATTTTTATTCCCTGTAAAAGGAAGACTTTAGGGCAAAAAGAGGAGGTAAATTTTTTTTATTTTTTTTATCTAACAGGGCAGATGCTTCTGGCAATGGACGCCATTCAACCTCTTCCCATGTTGGGGATTAGTTGTATGACTATGGACAACTACAAACAGCCTGATGGTCGTACGACTATAGATCCAGTGCACAACCAGTCTTATTCTGATTTTGTGTTTTTTTGTTTTTTGTTTTTTTTTATTCCCCCCCCCCCCTCCCTTTTTTATTTTAATTTTTTTTTAAATATATAATAAACGTATACAAAAAACACTAGACAGTACAACGATAACAGAGGTCTGGACATAATAAAACAAAAGCATATAAGCTCACATATATTGTGTCAAAGTGGTATCTTAGAGATTTTACACACTTGTTTATGGTGGCAATAGGGTCTATTCACTAAAGGGTGAAGGCGAGAGAACTGGCAGGAGAAGAGAACAATCTAGACCAAATAGTCTATTTGGAAAGTGAGATAAATAGAATTTTTCTGGTTTGGCTATTTTGACCTAGAATTTTCACTTTTCCTTCCAATTCTCCCGACTTTATCCTGTAGTGAATAGACCTAAAAATGTCCAAATATCCCTCAAATTTGGCCTGTTCTGTTAAGTGGGCTCAGCTCCTGATCCGCTCCTAATCCAGTGGTGTATTTAGGTTTTGTGCTGCCCTAGGCCTGACTAAACTTGTGCACCCCCTAATTTAAATTTGACGCACCCCTTCCTGTCAAGGGCACACCTCTTCCTGGTTAATCCCCACCCTTCCTCTTTAAGCTCCACCTTTTCTGCTTACAGCTCCGCCTTTTCCTCTTTATAATAAAAGTGGATACCAAGTGCCTACTTGTATATTTTGTATACCATTTCAAATGTATCTATTGAGATAAAGAAAATTATGAAATGTTTAAATTCAAGCATTTTTACAAAAAACAGCCACGCATGTCAAGTATACAGGATCACAGCCGCTCTAATTGGTTGAATAATAAAATCCACAGAAATGTGCACTGCATATGAGCGTATCACAGAGCTGCACAGAAATGTGCAGTGTGTATGAGCATATCACAGAGCTCCAGGGCAATAAAACTCACAGTAATATGCAGTGTGTATCACAGAATCCACAGCAATAAAACTCCCAGCAATGCAATGTGCGGTGTGTATGAGTGCATCAGAATCCACTGCAGTAAAACTCCCAGCAAACCGAGTGAATATGAGCACACAGCAATTATGCTGTGGAGCCATCTTGTCAGCAGTGGGGTGCCACTGCCAGAGGGTGCACTGTAGCTTTGATTCCCTTCCCGGTGGGTGTTCAGTCCAGAATAGAGTCTGTGTTAACGAAGGGCGGGCAGCTGCGCGCGTGCGTTTCACATGGTTCAGCCAGTCATGTGGTACTGAGACTCAGAGAAATGGCAGTGAAATGCCCTGATGTTCGGTGGTTTCAATCAGCAGGTTTATTCAGACGAACCCCATAGGATTCAATGTTGAAAATATTCCCGTTTTTTTTATGCAATATCTAGTAAATCATTTATTATTTGAATCTGCAGTAAAAAGTCTTTACTTATTGATTTTTTTTTTTTTTTAGTACCTTTTAGTCATTTTTCAGATTTTTTTGGGCAAAATTCCCCCCCCCCTTTTTTTTAATAGCAGTTTTTCTTTTTTCTGTAACAGAACTTTACATATAAGATCCTATGATTGATAATATAAATTCCAGACATTTTCGTTCAGTAGTTCTTTTGAAAACAGCAGGCCACGGGTTTGCGGTGGCAGCATTCAGTGGCCGACTCCATGCACTTTGGGGACCCTGCGGTGAATGGTGAATTCACTGCAGGGTGTGGAAATTTTATTCTCCTAAATGCAGGGAACTACAGAACACCAAAAAGTTGGCGTCATTTCGGTGCTCTGTGAGTAACCCATTAAGGCTAGGGTCAGACTGAGGCAGTGCGAACGCGCGTGCAGCCGCACTTAATCACGGCCGCACTAGCAGCAGATGCCGGGCAATGACGGCCAATATACGAAGTACGGTCGCACAAAAGTCCGGCTGCGCAACGCAAGTGGAAAATGAACGCATTTTTTCGAGAACGTGAAACCGCAGGTACTGACGTACAGAGTGCGCTGCGTCCGCTAGCGGCGTGTGTGCGTGATTAGGAGACGTCAGACGCTGCTAATGTCCAGCCAACATAACGTCCAGACACAAAAAGGGTTTTATTGATGATCCGTACAAAATCACGGACGAAAATGCGCATAGTATGACCACTATCACGTATTCTGTGAAAAAATGCGTCCATTCGTTCGAACGCACTTTTTCACAGACAACATAAAAATGCGTTCGTCTGACCCTAGCCTTAGTGGTGAGGTTTTTTGCTGCCCCCTGGAAAGTGAAATTGAAAGTGTAAATTAGTGAAATCTCAATGTATCCTTCCTGGTAAAATACTTTGCAAAAGTAAAAAAAAAAAAAGTGCGGGCCGCCGCCCCCTGGAAAGAGCCGCCCTAGGCCTGGGCCAAAATACACCAATGTCCTAATCTATTGATTTCATTTACTCCCAACATGTATAAAAACTGCAGAATTGTTACTTCTAAACAGCCTGGCTGGTAATACTGAAGATTAATTGGAAAACTCGTTTGTTTTTGGTTTTTTTGACCAGACCCTACAACCCGCACAAACCTGATCATTCGCTCTAGAGCTAAGTGGGTTTGCATGGTCGGAGTCCCGAGTTGCCGGCTGTAAATGAGATTGGCGTGGCTGTGTTATTCACATGGACAGAAGCTTTCTGTTCTTTCACAAAGTACCAGGAAATTGTCGACCTCCAAAAAAAGATGAAAAAGCTGACCGAGTTTAATTGATGCATTCGGTGTTATTTTAGGACAATAATCAAAGGCCTCTCGCAGTCTGCTAACAGAGTCGGATTTCTGTCATTTAAAAATGATCAAAGGTTATGTATAGATCCAGATCATAAAGTCGTGATCGTGGAGGTTTTTTAATGTATTCCACATCATGCTGTTCAGATTGATCATGATCAAAACAAAAAAGGGAAAACTTGAATTTTGTGTCAGATTCGGCCTCACCCGCAGATCTTGCGGGACTAAAATCTCTCTGCTGTAGACAGGTCAAGCGTTTCGAGGGCCAGACGAAAACTTCAAGGAAGGCATCCATGTCGTAATAATGTAACTAGAATAGATCAGCAACACAAAGTACATCAAAATTAATCTTCTGTCATGTTGGACGAGCATCTTCTAGAGCTGCAGTGCTCCGTCTTGTAGTTCTGAAACAACAATCTGGAAGGTCATCTCCCATGATGCTCAGCAACTCATTAGGTCGACAGAGCCTCATGGAGAATATTGCAGTGCGAAGGCTGGTATAATAATCAAGTGGGGGGGGGGGCTCACATACTACAGAGCTTTTAGATCCCTGCTCTGGGTGGTTTTGCCTCTGGCAAAGTAGAGAGTGATACACCCCTTCTTTTGGCAGCGTAGATGACCTCAATAGAATGGTACACAGTGAGGCGACGCATAATACAGTATAGACATACAAAGTGTATGTTTTTTGTTTTTGAAGGTTACACTCACCGATGCAGGAGTCTTCTTCTGCCAGGCTCAACCACAGTGCCTCCAACCCTCTATATGGGTAAGTGCTTAGCCCCTTTTGGCTTCCTTTTTCTCCTGGGATCTTTTTGGCGTTTTGGTTTGAAATGGACGTCAGGATGGATGCAAGGGGAGAGCAGGGTGAAATTATGTGTTAGTAAAAAAGGGTCTAATCATGTGGTAGTAAGAAAGGACTAGAACAGGGGTCAGCAACCTTGGCTCCCTGATGTTTTGGGAACTACATTTCCCATGTGGCTCAGTCAGCCTTATGGGTGACCTGAGCATCATGGGAGATGTAGTTCCCATAACATCAGGGAGCCAAGGTTGCTGACCCCTGGACTAGACCTTAAGGGGTTAAAAATAGGCAGAGTTTATTAAACAGCTGAGACGCGTTTTGCTGCTGCTAGTGGCTTCTTCGGTCATTATACTTTGCTATGTTATGAGAGCTCCGCGTCGCTTTCTTTTGAGGTCATCTATGCTGCCAAAGAAGGGGTGTGCCACGCTCTACCTGGCCAGAGGCGAAACCACCCAGAGTCGGGATATAGACTGCTCTGGAGTATGTGAGTCGCCCCCGCTTGATTATTATACCAGTCTTCATACTGCAAAGTTGCATTATTTGTTTTTTTTGTCTCTTCTTGTTTTTAACGCTTGAGAGACACCAAGAAACGGAGGACCAGCTGTTTATATGAAAATTTAAGTACCCTTGAACTATTCCTTTATTGCACTATAGCTGCTATTGTGCACTTTACTTTTTATTGGATCTACACTGGTTAAGTGAGATATTAACATACTATCTGTTTATACACCCTCCTGCTGCACTTTTTATATATTTTTTAAAATCTATATATTTTGATATGCAACTCTGTAACATGATCACGATCTAATACTAAAATTGTATCCATGAATACAAACTCTTCAATATGCGCTATAGGCACCACCATTGATATTAACCTTTTATTGTTTTAGCACTTACGTTTGTATGTATTAATCCTGTACGCACTTTTCTGTGATACCATTCATCACAAAAATATCACATTTTTAGAGAATTTTATTAAGTACAAACATCCAATAAAAGTTTAGAGCTGTTTTTTTTCTTTTCACTACTGGCTTAAACACCCTTATACTGTGAATCCATACCTGACATATGCGCCATAATGATATCTTTCTCATGGTATGCATATTCTATCACATGTTTCGGTTGAGTTTTATTGTGTGTATCCTTGGAGACCGCACTAAATATTCACTCACACTACACTTCAGCGCCTCCACAATATACGTATTTTTTTGGTAACCTCATGGGGAATGTAGTTCCAAAACGTGGGGGAGCCAAGGTTGAGCCCCCCCTCTATTCCTGAGGCTTCCTGATACATTGCTTCACCCCACACTCCCTTACAATATTTTAGTGGTGTTTCGTGAGGGGTCCACATTGTTATTTGTACAGATAAGTATTTGGAATATTTTTCATGTATCACGGAATGAGGTTTTTACAGATCAGAATTTGGCTCCGTTTAGCCCTTTCACTGCTGAGGACGTGTGGGGAACGTCCTTATTGACTCCTAAGGAAAGATGGGGTTACTTTGAACCCCAATATCTCCTGACTGGTTTCAGCTAGCAGGGTCATGTTTGGTATCATAAGAAAGGCCAGAGCATGGCCTTTCCATTGATACTAAACATGACCATGTTTAAAATAAAGAAAAAAAATAATAGTAATAAAAAAAGGAAAAATGTGTTTTTTTTAAGAAGTGAAATGGTTCAGCAGTGAAGGGGTTAGTACTGACGATTCAGGCGTCACAGATTTGATGGAATCAGATTTCAGGAGTATCTGCTCTACTGTCCTAACGAGGCTGAAACGATCGCTGTGGGTCGCTGTATCTCTCGGGCAGAGGTGTAAGGGATAACGCCGCCGGAGTCGCAAGAATGGCAAAACTGGTGCTGGTTCATCATGAAATCCTTCCAGACGGCACCCTTCATGTCCTGCCCTGCTGGATTCTGAATTCTCAAGTCTTCAGTTTGGCTCCACAGGTGCACCTAATTTTGTCCATCTCCTATTTAGGCACGCCCATCCCATGATGCTTCAGCATTCTGTTGTTACCTCAGTCTGTGTCTTGTAACCACCAGCCTAAGGAAGCCTTCCTGCTTTGTGGCTTTCCTCCTGGACTTTGTCAATCTGATTCCCCCTTCTGGTACCGCACCTCAAGACCCTCCAAAGACCTACTGTTCCTGTTCAGACCCACTGTTGTTCCTGCTCTCAAGACTAGGGATGAGCCGAACGCCCCCGTGTTCGGTTCGAACTCGAACTATTTCAAAAGTTTGAGTTCGAACTCGAACACAATCTGAACTCAATGTAAGTCAACGGGACCCGAACGTTCGATTTTTAGAGTGCCCTCCAAGAGGGCATATATGCTAGATATTTGCCATAAAAGGTGTATGGGGGTCCGGGTAGTGCCCTGGGGGACAGGAAACAAGGACAAAAAGTAAAAAAAAAAAGTTTTTAAAGGAACAGTGAGTTTTGCATGAAATAAAGATTAAGAATAAAAACGAAAAATTCCTTCAAATATTGTGCCTAGGAGGTCCCCATGACCTGCCCGTGAAGTGGTGGATTTGTAGAATGTATAGAACCATTTAAAAACAGAAAAATTACATTTCAAATGACGGTAAATGGTTTTCCTTTAATCTATTCATAAACAACTGCTTGGGGCTGCAGCCTGTATGAAAATAGGAGACGTTTTAGGACACGCAGAACAAGTTTAGTGATTTTTTTTGGGCTAAATTATGGTGAAATTTATGCAGGCTTTGGATGAAAGTAATAGGTGCTTTAAGATTGGGCCTTTAGTGTCGGCAACAGTGCCGTCATACCGTAACCCCTCTGCGATATTGTGGAAGAGTGCAGGGTTGGACCCTGCGGTCCATTATTAAAAAGATATGAATCTGGTACAGGCGTCCGTGCACCCAAATATTTTGCCTTTGGTGGCAGCAAGTGCCTTCACACTGTAACCCCTCTGTGGTATTGTGGAAGAGTGCAGTGGTGGACCCTGCGGTCCAATATTAAAATGATATGAATCTGGTATAGGCGTCAGTGGCAGTGCACCCAAATATTGTGCCTTTGGTGGCAGCAAGTGCCTTCACACCGTAACCCCTCTGTGGTATTGTGGAAGAGTGCAGTGGTGGAGGTTTTGGTAATGCAGAATAGATCCCCGATCTATTCAGTTATATCAGCAGCTATAACAAAACCGGGTCAGCAATGTTTAGGCACTTGTACTGCGCTACTGCATATGGTGAGAATCGGCGCACAAGAAACAAACAGAACTGGCAGGGAATACACAGAGAGAATAGTCAAATGGCAGGCAAAGTCGGCAACAGATCGGGTCCTCAGAACAAGCAGGGTCAGTAACAAGTATACAAACTGATTCAGTAAGCTAGCGATGCGGGAACAAAGGCTGAGACACATGGAGCGTGTAGCGACGCACAGCGTAGCGAAGAGAAGCAAGCATTTTGCAGGCTTGACTTCACTCCGCTCTGCCTCGCAGCGTGTCTACACTGCATTACGCTTGCTTCTCACTGCACTGAAAAGGAATCCACTAACTAAATTAAAATGTACACACAAAATTAAAATGTACACGTTTTATTTTCACAAAGCACATGATGTTATATAGGCAAAAAAAGGTTCTACTGAATAAAATACATCAAAAATTACTGTTAATTTAATAGGAATAGTATAAAAAAAGGCAACCCCTGATCATATATATTATAGGGACACGGAGCGCTGTGTATAGAGTAGGGATGCATTGATACCACACACAGACATATACGTATATATCAACACGCAGACCTATATATACGCGTATATATCTACACGCAGATATATATATATACACCCTCCCACAGACCTCAGACCATATATACACATACGCACATGGGGGGGTGGCATGTGGACAATCTCAACTAAATGCGCCCCCCCACCCCCATTTGGCTGATCCCTCCAGAAGAAATGTTGAACCCGACAGCAGAGAATATATATATTATTCTCTGCTCTATCGGGTTCAACATTTCTTCTTCTGGAGGGAATCAGCTAAATGGGGGGGGGGGGAATTAGTTGCCAAAATGTGTGTGTAATACAAGTCTGGATATATATATTTATAAGAATATAGATATATATCTTATCTATATATATATATATATATATATATATCATACCTGCCCTTACCTTCCCCTATAAATTTGTTAAAAATATACACACAAAAATAACAAACCACTGCCTGAGACCCCGAGCAGCCCAAATGCCACCCCCTCTACCTGGCTGAATGTATCTAATATATATAATTAAATACATTCAGCCAGGTAGAGAAAGAAAATAACAAAGTTTTATTTCATGTTCCTGGGGACATTTAAAAATGCCCTCGGATTTTTTATTTTTTTAGAAATGTGTCGCCTTACCTTAGCCTGGTGGTCGGTGGGTGCTCCCTGGATCCTGGTTGTGTGGGGGGGGGTGTCTGCCGTGGCCGTAAGTGCAGTGGCTCCCTCCCTGCGCCGCCTGTCTCTGCCACATGCACCCGGGCGTGTATAATATTCTGCAGTAAAGAGTCTCTTTCTTTATTTCTAGATTTTTTTTGTATTTTTTTAAGCATTTTTTTATACTTCTTTAAAAAAAAAAATTTAGAACTTTTGGCGAACGTCCCAAAAAAAGTTCGAAGTTTGCGAACTTTCGAACAGCCGATGTTCGATTCGAACTCCGAACAGATCCGAGCCGAATGCTCATCCCTACTCAAGACCCCTTATTGCCATTCCTGCTTAGGCTGGGGTCAGACCAGCGCACTTTTAACGTGCGTTCTGGCGCACATAATTACGGCCGCACTAGCAGCAGATGACGGGTAATGACGGCCAACATACGATGTACGGCCGCACAAAAGTCCGGCCGCGCAACGCAAGTGGAATTTGAACGCATTTTTTCGAGAACGCCGAACCGCTAGTACGGACGTACAGAGTGCGCAGCTGCGGCATAGCGGCGTGTGTGCGTGATTAGGAGACGTCAGACACTGCTAATGTCCAGCCTACATAACGTCCAGACGCAAAAAGAGTTTTATTGACGATCTGAAAAAATCACGCACGAAAAATGCGCATCGTATGACCGTTTTCGCGCACGCCGTGAAAAAATACGTCAATTCGTTCGGACGCACTTTTTTAAGTTCGCGTGTAAAAATGCTTTCGTTTGACCCTAGCCTTAAGGTCCCACCATGTTACAGACCATCGTTGCATCAGGACCTTGCCCATCAGAAACTTTCCACCTGTACCAGCAAAGCCCAAGTCAGCCCTAATCCTCTCCTGTTTATTATTCTGTATTGTCTGTCTGATGTCCTTGAGTCCTTTTATGTCCTGTGTGTCTAGGTGTATTCTTATGCTGGCCCTTTGTGTTTCCCCTGTTTCTTTAGTCATCCCCTTTCCTGCCTCGCCCCTCTCCATTGTTATATACGTTTCTGAATAAACCCTGTTTCTATTCACCTTATCCAAATTCTCGAGTGTATCACTCGTACCCTGCCACGGCCCACCTGACAAGAGGAGACTTCCTTGGCATCTCCGTTCTGTCCGCCCTTTTCAGATGGAAGCAGGTTGATTTGCATATTGAATAGTCTTCTCTGTAATGGCGCCATTGAGATAAAACCTTGTGTTGTTCTCAGGACCCTCACAAACTCTGTTTTTGCTTACATCCCTCTATATGTTTTGACAACAAACCAGAAAGAGCGCACACCAAACAACATGTTCAAACAGTACAGAAGAAACCACAACAGCAGCTAAATTCATTTAAACAGGAGATTTTACCAGGTTTAACCCTTTAAATGCCTACAAACAATTCTTATCCCCTTCAAATGCACTATAGTTCTTAACCCTTTGATGTTGAGCTGTGTTGAAAATGGTGGAAGTTTAGTTTGCAATGGATGGCCCTCTATATGTTTTGGGTATGAATCGCATGTGAGAATACATTCTTAGAGGTATTTGTGCTGAGGTTTTAAGGAAAGCACCATAAAAATATAAACAGATAACAAAACGTGTTTTCGTTCTCACAAATGAAACCCCCCTAATTAGAATGTGTGGTTCGCTCCGGAACAATAGCGAATCAAAAAAAGAAATCTTTCGCAATACAAATTCTTATCACAGATATTTAGGGACCAGGTGGTGCACACATGGAAATTCACGCTCAGGAATTTAAACACACACGATAAAGGGCTGAGGAAATAAACACAAGAGAAATGTAAAAAATGTTTTGCAGTTATCTTTTTAACCTGACCACCCCAAGGCCTGGATTCCTGTGTCACAAGATCCTGAAGGTTGAGGGTAGGGAAGGGGATCGACTGCTTGAGATTCTAGTAAGCCATTTATTTTCTACCTTGTACTCGTGCTAACACGCAGTATATCATGAGTTCATACACAATACGATACGTTCTCTGGTAATGACAAGGCATTTCTGGGAGCGGGAGGGGGGGGGTAATTTATTATATGTTCGAGCACAGTTACATGTACAGATCTAGCAAAGCAAAAGAGAATCCAGATATCATGCACGGGTCCGGAGGGCATCGCGTTCCAAGTACACATTGTGAAGATGAACAGATACATATGCACACGCACCAGACACTACTTGACAGAACCAAAAACTCTTGACTGTCTGACCTAACAGCAAGCGGTTACATAGTCAGGTAATTTGGTTTATATGAAAGGGTCAAGTCCTAAAAAAAAAGAAGTGTGGGAACTCACACAGATTTCTTTCCCCCAATATTATCATCGGCATTTAACACAACACACACTCAAATCTGATCTATTTCTGTATATACAGTCAGGTCCAGAAATATTGGGACATCGACACAATTCTAACATCTTTGGCTCTATACACCACCACAATGGAGTTGGAATGAAACAAACACAATGTGCTTTAACTGCAGACTGTCAGCTTTAATTTGAGGGTATGTACATCCAACTCAGGTGAACGGTGTAGGACTTACAGCAGTTTGCAGATGTGCCTCCCACTTGTTAAGGGACCAAAAGTAATGGGACAGAATAATAATCATAAATCAAACTTTCCCTTCTTAACCCCTTCACTGCTGAGGCATTTCACCGCTGTGTGCTGAGCTCATTTTTACCGCTTTCACTCATCATGTTTAAACGCAATTTAAAGCCACATTTTATTATATGACCCAAACATATTATATATTGTTCTTTCCGGCAGACTCCGCCGATTCATAATATTTCATTTTTATATGTATACGTCATGTCCTGCCTGTATATTATAACAAAAAATACAATAAAAATTTAATTTTTAATCAACTGCAGTGTGTAAAGTGTTTTTTTCACATTTCATCACATGAGCGTTTGCGGTTATGTTTTCTATGGGGTGCGCTTGTACAAAAATTTGAAATGGGGACTTGTTACATTTTGTGGGGGGAATTACGTGATTTTTAGCAAACACACCCCATAGAAAAAAATCATTAGTGCAGCATCATTGTTCACATTATAATTGAAATGTGAACAATATTGCTGCATTAATAAAAACAACACACAAAAAACATGTTTTTTTTTTATTTTATTTTTTTAAATTATTTATTATTTTTATTATAATTTTTTTTATTATTTTTTTTACTTTGTACCTAGTCATGTTGGGTATCATTCGAAAGGCCATGCTCAGGCCTTTCAAATGACACCCTCCATGACCCCCTAGCTGTTCTAGGTGATATCGGGGTTCACAAGAACCCCCTATCTACACCAGGGGATTTCCTTGGGAAATCCCCTGGCAGCTAGGGGTTCCCCGGCTATCTGACGTCATCACGCTATGCATGATGACATCAGGCAGTGAGGGGAGACCCGGGGGTGGAGCCGCCATCCAAGATGGCGGCCCCCACCGGAGCTAGGCTGCACTTCAGCGCCGCAAGGCGCTGAAGTGCAACCTGGCGATTGAGGGGATAAAGACAGGCACCGCTTAAAAGGGGAGACTCTCCCCTTTTAAGCGGTGCCTGGCTTTTGGCGCTGCTCCTTTCCGATCGGGAGGGAGAGGGATCCGAACGGATCCCCCCCTCCCTTCCAGGCTATCTCCCGGCATTGCCGGGGGGTCGCCTGGAAATGATGTCATCGCGCTTGGCGCGATAACGACATTTATGCCAGGAGGAGCTTGACTTCAGCGTCTGAGGACGCTGAAGTCAGAACGCCGCGGGACCCCGGACAGAGAGGTGAGTATCTCTGCCGGGGGTCCCGCACAGCTGATGACGTGTGGGGCACGTCCTCAGCATGTAACGTGCATCAATGAGGACGTGACCCAAACGTCTTCAGCAGTGAAAGGGTTAATACTTGGTTGCAAATCCTTTGCAGTCAATCACAGCCTGAAGTCTGTAACGCATAGACATCACCAGACGCTGGGTTTCATCCCTGGTGATGCTCTGCCAGGCCTCTACTGCAACTGTCTTCAGTTCCTGCTTGTTCTTGGGGTATTTTCCCTTCAGTTTTGTCTTCAGCAAGTGAAATGCATGCTCAATGGGATTCAGGTCAGGTGATTGACTTGGCCATTGCATAACATTCCACTTCTGTCCCTTCAAAAACTCTTTGGTTGCTTTTGCAGTATAGAAACATAGAAACATAGAAAAAATGTCGGCAGATAAGAACCTTTCGGCCCATCTAGTCTGCCCAATTACATGGATACTTAACCTGGATTTATCTTTTGTTTAGGATAGCCTTATGCCTATCCCATGCTTGCTTAAATTCAATTACTGTTTATGTGTATGCTTTGGGTCATTGTCCATCTGCACTGTGAAGCGCCGTCCAATGAGTTCTGCAGCATTTGGCTGAATGTGAGCAGATAATATTGCCCGAAACACTTCAGAATTCATCCTGCTGCTTTTGTCAGCAGTCACATCATCAATAAATACAAGAGAACCAGTTCCATTGGCAGCCATACATGCTCACGCCATGACACTACCACCACCATGCTTCACTGATGAGGTGGTATGCTTAGGATCATGAGCAGTTCCTTTCCTTCTCCATACTCTTCTCTTCCCATCACTCTGGTACAAGTTGATCTTGGTCTCATCTGTTCATAGGATCTTGTTCCAGAACTGTGAAGGCTTTGTTAAGTGTTGTTTGGCAAACTCCAATCTGGCCTTCCTGTTTTTGTGGCTCACCAATGGTTTACATCTTGTGGTGAACCCTCTGTATTCACTCTGGTGAAGTCTTCTCTTGATTGTTGACTTTGACACACATACACCTACCTCCTGGAGAGTGTTCTTGATCTGGCCAACTGTTGTGAAGGGTGTTTTCTTCACCAGGGAAAGAATTCTTCGGTCATCCACCACAGTTGTTTTCCGTGGTCTCCCGGGTCTTTTGGTGTTGCTCCGCTCACCGGTGCGTTCCTTCTTTTTGAGAATGTTCCAAACAGTTGTTTTGGCCACGCCTAATGTTCTTGTTATCTCTCTGATGGGTTTGTTTTGTTTCTTCAGCCTAATGATGGCTTGCTTCACTGATAGTGACAGCTCTTTGGATCTCATCTTGAGAGTTGACAGCAACAGATTCCAAATGCAAATAGCACACTTGAAATGAACGCTGGGCCTTTTATCTGCACATTGTAATTGGGGTAAAGAGGGAATATCACACACCTGGCCATGGACCAGCTGAGAAGCCAATTGTCCCATTACCTTTGGTCCCTTAACAAGTGGGAGGCACATCTGCAAACTGCTGTAAATCCTACACCATTCACCTGAGTTGGATGTACATACCCTCAAATTAAAGCTGACAGTCTGCAGTTAAAGCACATCGGTGTTTGTTTCATTCCAACTCCATTGTGGTGGTGTATAGAGCCAAAGATGGTAGAATTGTGTCGATGTCCCAATATTTCTGGACCTGACTGTAATATATATATTTTATATATATATATATAGTGTGTGTTTTTTAGCAAAGCTATATGCTAGGTCACAATAAATATAGGATTGAACACCTGAGTACAAACTTTGTAGTGTATGGGAAATTAGTTGACGGCTCTAGGGTTAGCGAGACCTTAGGCCAGGGTCACATATGATCCTTCTTCCTGTGCACAAAATTTTAGAAATGAACCCAACACCTTTGAATTAAGAAATGGATAACAGCTCTCTTGGTACACAAGTGAATGTGATTGAAGGGGTGTGTTTGTGTGGAACGTTAGTTTTATTGCATTCTATAGAAATTCCATAATCTGAGGGTCCTGTGGGAACGAGGCCTTAGGCAGCCACCTATTTTGTTAAATATAGAATCGCCCCCTGCTATTACAAGCCCTTGTATCTGGGAACTGAGATTGTCTCACACTGTGACAAAACTGAGAACTTTGAACTTTCCTGGGTTCTCTGACACAACAGAGAACTGTGCTTACAGAATAAAAAAACTGCACCCTGTACCCTAAATCCCCAAATATATATATACAGTACTTAAATAACAGATGTTTTTAGCAGCGGTATAACAAAAGTTAAAGTGCAAACTCATCTGCCAATGTCATCACACACCTATTATGTGAGTCCACCATAAAAATTTACTTTGGCTGCGTTCATCTCCAAGACAAAACCCTCGGCAGGTGATGTTGCACTTTAATTGCTATTTTAGTACTTATATAAACCTTTGTTATTTAATTTACATTGGGGGTTTGGGAATTTTTTGTGTCTGTTATGTAATAACAAGGCTGGATAATGTACCCCAGAGATACAGAGGGGCCAATCCAGGCTCAGGTTTCGGGAGGAGCACGCTACTAATTTTGTCCGTGTCTGGTGTCCTGTTCACAGAGTGACCCCAGATTGCATATTGTACTCCTCACACTCACTTTCCCCGTAACATTGCTGTACAGGGTTTGTCCTCCTCCTGATTTGGTGACACCTGCCAGACCCTGTACCGCATTGTTCCACAGTGAGAAATGAGAAGGTGAGTTATTGCAGTTGCATTGTTCCTTTTATAATTGAAAACCAGACATTGCTGCTGCTTTAGAAGAAAACATAAAAAAGGAAAATTTTATTTCATATTGTTTGTGTAATTCTTTTGTCGTCCTGCTTATTATCATCAGAAAGGGCGGACTTTGACCTTTCCAAAGACATCTCAACTGACCTTGTAGGTTTTATGGAAGTGTAGAAACAGGGGTCCAAACTACCCCTGTATCCCCTATAATGGAATCACAGCTCGGGGGATGGGCATATGGCCTCTGTGCCCCTCCCCTGGATCCACCAGTGTCATAGAGGGAATAAGAGCGTTGGTGATCATGAGTGACATACCTGAACATTTTCATGTCATACACGATACACAGCAGAATTCTCATTCTGACGGGCAGCGATATTTCAAATTGTAACATTTTGGTTGAATTACCTTATTTTGCTTTACTAGAGCTGCCACTATAATCATCTCATTGACATACACTGCTGTAATAAAGATTATTAATGATTTTTACGTAGGATTGACTTTTTTGGGTGTAAATTGCCACACAATTCCTGTAGCCACATGCTTTTTTACCTAATGGTAAATCCAGCCCTGAGGCTGGTATCTGAGTTTTAACTGGGCCACTTTTAAACTCTTAGGCCCCGTTCACACTAAGCGATTTATCGCATTTTTTTTGCCACGATATTGCGCATATTTTCACGCGATATCGCTCTATGTAGCTTTACCAATGCATTTCAATGGAGCTGTTCACATCTGGTCGCTCAATGTCGCCTGTAGCTCATCGCTGTAGCTTGGCGCTGGTATATGACCCTTTATTCGTGCTTTGCGATTTTGCATTGGTGGTGTGCAATATCTCTCATAACGGCGGTATCGCAAGATATTATCGCTCAATGTCGTGAATATGAAAATCACGCGGAAAAACACGCGATTTTCATGAGGCTCAGTGTGAACGCGGCCTAAGTTTCTTGTAGCCAAAGTATTCCAGTGTGACTCGGGTTCTATATTTGGGATATTTATGTTTTAGGACACTGAACGTTACCAGGTGTTTTGCAGACCAGAGCAATTGGTTTGTTCTGTACTTAAGGTTAATTTACATAGTTGCATAGGCTGGAAAAAAAACCTGTGGCCATCGAGTTCAGCCTATGACACATCACCTACTGCTGTTGATCCAAAAGAAGGCAAATAACCCAGTCTGAAATGTTTGCCAATATGCTACATAATGGAAACAAATTCCTTCTTGACCCCAGAATGGCGTCAGATTTCTCCTTGGATCAAGAAGCTTTTACCCACATATTAAATATTATGACCCTTAATATTTTTTTCTTGCAGGAAGCCATCCAGTCGTTGTTTAAAACTCTGTACAGTCTCTGACCCAACCACCTCAACAGGCAGAGAATTTCACAGCTTTGTTTTCACTGTAAAATAACCTTTCCTATGCTTTAGGCTGAATTTCCTTTCGTCCAATGTATGGTCCTAATTAATTAATCTGCTTCTGTCCAGTTTACCCTAACCCCTAATACATATACCAGTCCCTACAAATAAAAAGAATCCCTGAAACGTATCTTTGCAATGATAGGTTTAGCGTCTTCTGTAGAAGCAGGGGAGAACAAGAGTAGATAAACATCCACACCGTGACTGACTGAGTTCAGAGAAAAGAATTAAAGGCAATTTTACTTATTTAGGGTTTTTTCTTCTCAGTTTTTTGTTTCTGGATGAAAAAAACGTCTATTAATCCAGGTCACTCACATGGGCGTGTGCTGGAGGCTGGATGCTTCTCCAGCATCAATCCAATAGAGATTGTGTCACTCCTAAAGCATTTGACCCACTTATTCAAGTCTCGACTAAATTTACAGAATCCTTAAGATTCACATTTGTGTCTAAAAGGCAGAACTGATCTGCATCTAGTTCAAAGGAATGAATGAAAACAGGAACAACTTTTGTATAACAATTTCCTCATTAAAATAAGTTAATGAAGAATTTGCATTGATTGATTTCAGATTATGAAGTTTCTCCGACATGTAACCTTTTCCTACCATCATCTGGCTAATGCAGACCTGTTACCCCAGTGTGTCAGGAATGTTAAGTTATATAGAACCACACAGGGATGTCAAAGATATGATTGTGAATAAGGGGGCGATCAATTAGAAGAGCAGGCATACAGTAGCTTAACAAGGACGATACAGTATAACTGGGGCACCATGTTTCCAAGGGAACTTGCAATTTATTAGAGCTATATTGTGAGGTATGCCTATAGGTTTGGTATCTTGTCCAAGGACACTTGCTGCTCAGGTGTTCTGACAGGAATCCAAATCTACTTTCCACGGTTGTAGAGCAGTGATATGGTGATGAGGTTGAAGCTGCTTCTCTGTGGTTCTAGAGGAGAGACACACTGGTCTGGTGTTCTCATCGGAATTCAAACCTGCTTCTCCATGGTTCTAGAGGAGAGACACACTGGTCTGGTGTTCTCATCGGAATTCAAACCTGCTTCTCCATGGTTCTAGAGGAGAGACACACTGGTCTGGTGTTCTCATCGGAATTCAAACCTGCTTCTCCATGGTTCTAGAGGAGAGACACACTGGTCTGGTGTTCTCATCGGAACGCAAACCTGCTTCTCCATGGTTCTAGAGGAGAGACACACTGGTCTGGTGTTCTCATCGGAATTCAAACCTGCTTCTCCATGGTTCTAGAGGAGAGACAATACCACTATGCAGTCGATATTCTCTTGTAGCCACGTGTGAGTCATTAGGTGCCCTAGGACACTTGTTGAAGAGATGTTGCAAGGTCATGATGAGAATTGTTTTAGCGCTCAATGCTAAATACAGGGGGTGGGTTTGCCCGAAGTGGTTATCACTCGGCAATTTTCTAGCAGGAGATGCCTTCGCCCTGCTGATTGGTGTGACTAGCAACTAGAGAGAACACAGCCAATCAGATTGAGAGTCCCTGGTCGATCAGATTTTCAAAACCAGTGCCCATGAGTTTCCACCAACATAGTGAGTGGATGAGCATCATGGGAGATGTAGTTTCAAAACATCAGCAGGGTCAGGGTTGCGGATTCCTGGATTATCTGAATCGGCATGTTACCAGGTGCTTCATACACCCAAGTATACTGATCGTAACCCCAGTAGGTTGCCCAGTATTCAATAGCACATTCCTGTTTAAACAGTATACTTGGGTGTATGAAGCACCTGGTAACATGCCGATTCAGATAATCCAGGAATCCGCAACCCTGACCCTGCTGATGTTTTGAAACTACATCTCCCATGATGCTCATCCACTCACTATGTTGGTGGAAACTCATGGGAATTGTAGTTTTAAAACATCTGGAGGGCCGAGGGTTGCTGACCAATGAGATCCCTACTCGTTAGATCATTATGTTCTTCTTTGGAAATCATGTGTTTTGTAATTCATTATATGCTGGACAAGGCAAAAGATAAGCTTCACAGAGGTAGACATGGAGGGCCCTATTTCAAGGTTGGCGATAAGATACCTTCTCGAGGTGTTCTACATAATGTCTCGACACGTTATCTTATCACCTGGAATTGCTGTTCCACACATGGCACAAACTTGTCTTTGCCTCGAGTGTAACGCTTCTTTAGGCTTGCTAACTGAAAATCAACATCTCCTATACTTTATATATAAGGCATTAATTTGCACCTCCGCGTGGAAGTGAAGGCTATTCCTATAGCCTGTGCTTTCACCCGGCGAGACGTTACTTCACTGTGAAACACAGACTCATAAAAGATAGGCGTGAAGTGATTCTGCTTTAGCAAAATCACGTAACACGCTGTCCTAACTTCCCCCATTAAATCCCATACTCACCTCTCATCCCGCGATGCAGGGGATGGTGCGATCCGCCGCTTCTTCCTGCTGGGAGCAGAGTGAGACTGGGAACACATAGTTCCTAGTCTCTCTCTGTAATTCCTCTGACGTGCTGCACGATCTCGTGAGAGTGATCTAGCACAGAGATCGCAGCCTGGGAGGTGCAACGCTTCATGAAGTCCTATGGACTCCAGGAGCTGATACTCGCGGCAGTGCCGCTGCAAGTATCAGCTTGCGCTGCACTTATTTAACGCCTGGCCTCGGAAGGAAGCGCCTACCTTGAAATTGACACGGAAAAAGGGAGATGTAAGAAGAATCTGCAGGTGCAGATTTTTTAAACTTCCCTCTCCCTTTTTTTGCATTAACCTTGGAAAAAGTCACGGAGTCAAAATCCAGTGCTCCAACAAATGTCATCAGCCGCTCCGACTCATCCTGGACCCAATGCATCCTGGAAATCTCCGCTGGATGGATCAAAGGGAACCATAGCTATGGCCTATATCCGCCCAATTTCTCCCCCATTGCTTGCTGTATCTTACAGGAACCTTAAGCCGGGGTCAGACGAGTGTCTTTGAGAGCAGAAGGAACGTCCGTGAGAGTGGACGTTCCTTCCACTCTGACGCCCGTCTGGCCGCCTCGCTGAGTGCAGATAGTGCGCTCAGCACTGCTAGGCTCAATCCTCCTATGGAGGATTGCACTTTACAGCCCCGTCGAACGCACGTCGTAGTGCTTCGACGGGGAGGCTTTCTGCACGTCTGCTTGTAGCGTGTGTGCGCTACAGCGTGTGGCCGGCCCCGTTGAAGCGTCGCAACACAAATTATTTTTAATTGCCCTATTTTTTTGCATATTTTATTCAACCAATACTGGGTTTGTAAACATACAGAAATAAAACCGCCACAACCACTAGCTTGAACCCCTTTACGAACCTTTTATGACTGCAATTTTTTTTTATATTTTAATTTGTGTATATACCGCCATTTTCCTGATAAAAACTGAAGCTAAAGAATTAAAAAAAAAATAAGAAATGAAAACCCCCAACCACCATGATGGAACGCGTGTGCTTGTAGCCGACATGGTGTTGTCTGCGCTGAATGACTGACAGTGCCTGACCTCTGCGCAGAATAATATCGTTTACAAGGAGAAATCCTGCAGCCTCGTGTATCACTGAGCAAAGCGAGTGATGTTTTCAAGATGATTTGTAAATCAAACCTATTTATTGGATGCACTACCCTGAATCAGAAGCCGTTCCTCAGAAGAATTCTGCGCACATGTTTTCAGTAAGGGACATGTGCGACTCATTATTAATGTTTGGAAAGAAAAAAATCTAATTCAGAGAGGGGCCCCTTTGTGTCCTTTACGCTCCTAACAGAATTAATCATCATCACCCAGCATAATGATATTATAACAAGAGCATATTATATACCGCACGGCCGGCCCAGGACACCCCCAGGCAATTTGCAGCCTCGTAAGCCATCTATTCTCTTAGGATTTTTCCACTCATGTGGTAAATATACGACATGACTGTTTATTTCCCACAGAGATGGAGGTGAAAGCTTATTTCTAGGTATTTCAGAGCAAATCCAATTTTTTTTTAAGGTTACTTAATTACCGGTGATGTCATTGTTTAAAGCAGGGGTGAGCAAGCAACCTTGGACCTTCAGATGTTTTGGAACTACACATCCCTTGAGTCTCAGCCATGCTAATGAGGGGCTAGGCATCATGGGAGATGTAGTTTCCAAACACCAGGAGGGCCAAGGTTGCCCAATCCCCGTTTTAAAGAATCACGAACATCTGAGCCCCATTCAATACCTCAGCAGCTGCTGAATTGCTGCAGCGCAGCAATTCAGTTTGCTGCAGCAGTGTCATTGAACGCTTTGGATGCGAATTTCGAAGTAAAATGGCTGACGATTTCTTAATGAAAGATTCAGATTGTTTTTCGTATGACTCGGACAACAGTTGAGGTATATATGATAAAGAAAAGCAGTCAGCACAATTCCGTTTTGTATGCACACACCTCAAATGATAGCTTTATTGTTTACTTCTGAAACTAAATATAATTGAACTGTAATATCTGTCTATGTGCATGGGGTAAATAATAAATATTTTGTGCTTTGGTGAACAAAAACCTCAAAATTAACATTGCCGTACTGAATTGTTACTTGGATCATTGCGGCAGCCATCTTTAATACGTCACACTCAGCTACTCGCAGCATCTCCTCGGGTCGCTGCAAGTGCTAAGTTAGCAGTGCTGAGCGCTGAGCGGCAGAACGGGGGTTCAATGGCAAGTTGCTAACATAGCACTTGCAGCGGCTGAGGTATTGAATGCGCCTCTGAACTTGGCTTGCCACAAGTCATTTAGAAGTGAGGTAAATAGATTGATATGATTTTCCCTTTACCGAGTTATATTAAGCATTATTTCACTCCTTGAGACCTGTCAGTGTAACTGTAACATGGAGGCGGCCATCTTGAATGACATCAAAATGTCCAAACCCTTATGGTAGTTCTGGAAAATTGTCAAGGACATTGCAAACTGAGGACAACAAAAAAAAATCCATCTATTTAACAATTACTAAGCTAATTGGCTTATAATTAGCTTCATTAACTCACCACGAAACCTGAATTTGTGAATTAACCCAATGAAAGTGAAAGACAATTGAATAACATGTTTGATTTTCCCAAGCCACTATTAATTTAATTAATGAAGTCCGGTTTATTTTATTTTTATTTGAGGCTAAAAAATCTTAGACTTTGGCATCCTTAACCCCTTCAATACCAAGTAAATAAAAAAACACTCCTCAGGAACCAGTGGAAAATAGTTTTAATAGTTCTACAGTAAGAAATATTTGGGAATATTCCTAATTTATTCCTTATGGTAATAACCTATTTGGCAGCCAGATGTCACCATCTGCTGGCTAAAAAGAGTTACTGCAGTTCTGGTCTCCATGCATGTTCAGCTGGAGAGATATCAGGGAGACATATTCTCATCTTATTTTAAAAAGTAAGGCACCTTGGGCATCATGTCCAGGGTGCTAAAACCTTGGGTGCATTGACTGGAGCTCGAATGCAAACGGAATTCAATTGTAACAAACTAATTTCATTTGCAATGATACTGCAAAGCCTCAGATCGCGTTAACACAATATCAGGCAGCTGTGTTTGCTACTGCAGATTGTGCTAGTAAAAGTGTAAAGAACTCAACCGATCATGCATATTTATAAAAACACATACCGTATTTGCTACTGTCACACACATAATTAACACACACATAATTAAACAATGGAAATGTGAAAAAAACCAACATTAAAATAATACACGTGTGTTTTATTGTTCTCCTGGATGACCCTGCAAGTAACATGCCATCTCTGCAATTCCCTGGCTCTCCGATTAACAGGGCTTCTAGTGGAATCACAATATCAACTTTTGAAACCATTTTGAAATCTTAATGATTTTTGAAAACTGGGACTGGAGGGACAAAGACTTGCTCTATGATCATCCTACTAAACTGAAGTTATTATGCGCCCGGTGTGTACATTAAGGCCGGCGTCAGACGAACACAGTTCTCATGTACGTGTTGCTGCACAGTTTAACGTCCATCGTAGCATAGAATCATGATCAATAGAGACCCACACACGAAGTACGTGCGCACCGAACTCCACACGCACAACGCACGTGGCAAACGGATGCAAGTTAGGCAAGAACGTAAAACCGCAAGATGGACACACAGAGTGCGCCATGTCCGCATAGCGTTCTGTGTGAGTGAGATGTCAGATGCAGCGCATTTGCGGCGTCCAGCACCTTGACGCACAAAATGCCTTTTCATATCCTTTTCAAATTCCTATCATTTTTCATATTAATTTTATTTCCCGTAGTTCCCTTTTTTTTTTCTACGTCCGTCAAAAAAAAACAGACTGTGTGGTGTCTGCAGTATCTTCCGTCAGTACGTCTGTCCGTTATGCACGCATGCAGAGTGCGCTCTGACTACGTTCGTCTGACATTAGCCTAAATGTTCTTGATTTCCAGAAGATATGCAGCAGATCTTTGATGTCAAGAAGCAACAGTCAAACACTTCATTCAGCACATCAGTTACTGTGTACAGCAATGAAACACACACCGCCATATGATACAATGAATTTATTATTTTATATAATAGAATACACATATATATTATCAGTGCCGGAATGACAAACTGAACTTATAAAGTTAGCAGCGGTTTCTGCAAGTACAAAAATACACATCTTTTAATTATAGCATAATATATTAACAGCAATTCCATCAGGACATTGTACAAACATGTGAAGGGTTTGAGACTCTTTGACTTACTTTAAATATATTAGCCAGACGCTCTTTATAACTTACGATAGGACAATAATAAAAAAACATGACGACATGAAGAAACTAGTCTTTAAACTACCATTACATATCGGGTAGATCAGTGAAGATCTTCCATAGCGTTGCGACTGCAGCTCGTACTGATCTCGACACATGATACATAACGGTAAACCTCCGCATTCAAACATAATACAAAACGAAGCACACATGACACAGCGTGATAATAAACAGCCCATACATGTTATTATAAACAACGCATACTTTAATCACAGAGGAAATGAATCTTAACGGTTTGTGTACCAGATGATTCTTTGGCACTCGAAGGGCTAATTACACAACCATGGGCACTTACTTTGTAGTGTTGTTCCTCCCCATAATGAATATTATAAGGTTTCTAGGTGCGCCGGGTCCACCGGAATTGGTGGTTACATTGTTTGGGGCCTATTTCAAGTCTAGCAGTAAAGCCAATGGCACAAGTCAAGTTGGCAGAATTTCCGTGACACATGGAGCCATACCGCTCATAGGACCATGAAAATCACTAGTAATGTGTATCACAAGCTCGATAATAAAAGGGTTTCCAGTATCACGATCATGGCTCTAATAAAGTTGAGAGCAAGGATGAATTTCTAAAAAAAAATAAGGGGTTATTCACAAAGCGCCATAGTTTACCATTGTTGCAATGATGTCAAACGTTAACGATCCCGATAGGGAAATTCAAACGGCGGCAGGAGAAGATTCATTGATGAAGCTTCTCCTGCTACTATTTGAATTTCCCTTTTTTGGAAAGGCCGACATTTATAGTTGTCACGACAACAGCAAATTATTATTATACTTTTTTTTATAAAACACCTGCAGATTCTGCAGTGCTGTACAAGAGAAGTAGGGCTAAATTACAATCTTCATGCAAATATTTGTGCCGACGCAAAAAAAAACCATTAACGCGAGAGGTAAAACCATTTGTGCAGAATCCCGTATTACATAGTCTGCGCAACAACTGCTCGCAATCGTCTACCACGGGTGAACCTGCGCGAGCCCTGCGCGAGCTTACTGTACTTTGCGCGTCCTATACTTAACACTGTGAGCGAAAATGCGAATGTGCGCTGGTACGAAGATGGTATTACAATCTATTTCGCGGTAATTACTGCATAGCCTTTGCGCACAGAATTTTAGCAACTCCTAAAAGCTGGTGGTAACGGCATATCTGAATAACATGGCTAACCCGAAAAAAAAACAGCACATAAAAACGAATGCAGCAACAATATAATGGATGATGGCAGGTGTGTGTGTATCATTACTGTAGCATATGTGCTCATTTTCCATCATAGACGCAGAACCCGTCTCCAATGCCTCTAGCAGACGCAATTCAGTTGTGCTAGATAGTTGTGTTTCTTCATTTTGATTGGCTGATTGGGTGCAAAAAACTGCACGCGCAAAGATTTTTGTGTGAGACGGCACTGCGTCGGCATTTGTGCGCGTACTGTTTGCGCGCGCAATTGATCGGCGGAAGAAAAAAGCCGCGAGGATTGTAATTCCAGCGGTGATTTGCGAGCGCAAAAGGTTAAGGCTTGGCGCAAAAATTTTCACTTTGCGCGAGGCTTTTTGCATGAAGTATGTAATATAGCCCGTAGATGGGGGATAGTACTAAAGAACATAAATACATTTGAACAACACATATGTTGACAAAGATACAGTAGGATTGGAGTACCCTGTTCCAGAGGGAACTTACAACAAGTATGGGTATCGGGACGTGGAGACACGAGGGTGGGTAGTGCTTTGCTTAAGGTGGTTCACGTAGACCATAGCTTGGGTGGCTTCAGTGAGTAGGCTCTAAGTTATGGACTTTGTAGGCTTCTCTCAATAGGTGGGTTTTCAAGGCGCATTTAAAAAGGTATGAATATTAGGGGACAGGACCGTCTAATTGGACGAGGAAGGAATTTTAGAACAAGAGCAACTCCAGAGAAATCCTGAAGCCTGGCTTGAAAAGAGGTGATAGCCGAAGAGCAGAGGAGCTGATCATAGGAAGATCGTAGAGGGCGGGATGGGAGAATGTCAAGATCAGAGAGAAAGATGGGAGGAGATTGGTTAGAGAGCACTTTGAAGGTTAAGGTGAGGATGTAGAATTTTATTCTGCGTGCATGAGAAGCCAGTGAAAGAACTGGCGGGGGCGATGCAGATAGCCAAGGTAGTTGAGGTGGGAGGAGGCACTGAGGATCGAGTAGAGAGGGGAGAATCTGGATAAAAGAAGTCCGGACAATAGGTTGTTGCAGTAGTCAATATGGGAGAAGATGAGGGAATGAAGGAATAATCTGGCAGCATCTGGGGTGAGGAATGGCTGGATTTTTCAAGTGTCCTGAAGATGACAGGTGACAAATTTTAGAGAGTCTGGATGGAGGGGGTGAAGGAGAGAGCAGAGTCAAGAATAACTCTGAGGCAGCCAAACTGGAGAAAGGGAGATATTCTGATACAACCAGCAGCAATGGAGAGCATGGGGTGGTTGAGTTATTAGGAGATTAAGTAAAAGCTCTGTCTTGGCCATACTGATCTTATGGTGGTGGGAGTCCATACAGGAGGAGATATGTGAAAGACAGTGAGAAGACTGTGAGAAGACAGCAGGGGAGAGGTCCTTAGTTTACAGTTAAATCCAGCTGTCATCTGCATAGAGTTGGTGTTGAAAGCCACACGATTACGGCACTTTGTGCATAACCCTCTAAGTGCGGGGACTCTTCAGTTCTAACCCCTGTCATCTTGTATTTTACCTCACACACATTTTGTATGTCTATATGTAGATATAAATGTGGGTCTTGCCTGGGTTTTACGGAAAATAATTTAATGTGATGTACACTTTACATCAGAGGATCAGCATCCTTGGCCCTCCAATGTTTTGGAACTCAGCCAGTAGCTGAGCATCAAAGGGAGATGTAGTTCCAAAACATCTGCAGGACCGAGGATGCCGACCCCCTGCTTTACGTTTTGTAGGCATAGAAGAATCTCCATTTCTCTTGCAAAACTAGTGGTGGAACGTCTTTCCCAAGCGTCCCGACTCGATTTGACCCCTGTTATAAAATAGGGGAGAACTACGCAATATTGTTGTCAATGCGTCCTTGCGGAGTGACAAACGCCTGAGACATTTGTATCACAATCTGCTGATTAACGTAGGTTCTGCGCAGTGGGAATAAATATAGTCATATGGCTCCTGTGTCCCTCTGCCAGGTATTCTCGGTTAACCACTACACTTGCAACACTGAGGCTAGCTTGCAAGTCTATTCGATGGGTAACCGGATACCCGGAGGGAGGTGATGCTAGCAGATATCATCACTAATGATTTTAGTGCTTGACTGCCAACTTACCATCAATTAGCTTGTCACAGCAGTGGTAAAGCAGCAAGAGGTAATGATTTACCACAAGCAATATTATTTACAGGGTTTGGCAGCTTTCGGCTCCACTTGGAATAGGGTCCATGGTTTCAACATTTCAGTTTGTTTTGCAACTCCCCAGCTGTGAGGACAGGCTAAGATTATTCTTTTGGCTTTCTAACATTTTGAGAGAATTTTCAAAAGAAAATAGAATAGGTATTTGCATTACAGACCTAAATGTTCCACCCAATCAAGCAGAACCATTGTACGTGTGACTATTTTCTGGTCCAAGATAAGACATTCAATAGTGAGGGGTAAGATCAGACTGGGGCCAGGACTCCATACCATTGGGAGCCCAAAGCTATGTAAAACCGATCTCTATCAGGGTTATTCAAAGAGAATCGAGATGTCTCACCGCACGTTCGGGGAGTTTTTGTTTTCTTCAATTCGGTGCGATTCGGCGATCCCATTTCGGTGACCCTGCGGTGTATTCCGCAAGCACCACAGGGCCGTCGTAGTGCAGGGAAAAGCCGCCGCAAACCCGATGAGCACTCAAGGCGAAACTAGGCGAACGCACACCGAAACCCGCAAAAACATCTGTATTAACCCCGCCAAACACACCAGAGAAACCCGAGCAGCCGCCGATCACAGCGCAGAGCAGCCGCCGGAAAAACCCAACACCGCAGACGAATGGAGTGAAAAAAAACAAAAACAGTACACTTGAACGTTTGAAAAGTGAAACGCTGTTTGCAAAGAAACTACAAAACGAAAATGTCTGGAATTTACATATAAGATACAATAAATGATAATAAAAAGGGCTGTTACAGAAAAAAGAAAAACGATTTTAAAAAAAAAAAAAGCGGAAAAACAAAATTCGCAAAAAACACCCGAAAAATGCCTAAAAGATCCTAAAAAATATTTTTAACATTGAAGCCTATGGGATTCACTTGAATAAATCTGCCGATTGAAACCACCGAACAGCAGGGCATTTCGGCAACTTTTCACTGCTGTTTTGTGTTCTTTGAATAGACGAACCATTGCTTCTCTATGGGGATTTCACTGCCCTCGAACAGGCACCGTATGTGCAGGCAATTCGCCAGGATTTGGTGAACTGCCTGCTCTCTGAATAGCTGAATGGCCAGGAAAGGTAACCGTACGCTGAATTTCACTGTTCAGTTACCTTTCGCCACAATTCGGATCTCTTTGATTAACCCTGTATGTGATGACTTGCTCACATGAAGATTGTTTCTTTTTTCCAAATGAGAGATGGGGGTGCATTTTGCTTTGCGCACACCTATTTCCCTCTTGTGAGAGGTGTGTGCACCATTGAGTACAATCCCCCCCGTCTTGTAATACTGACTTACTGGACCACTACAGACCTACTTCACCTGGTGCCCCGCAAGGGCTCTGGTCCATGTATCAACCCTTCAAACCTTTGATTATTAATGGCCTGGTGCTCAGGCATGTCAGAGTTTAAAGCAGGGATCTCAGACTCCAACCCCCCAGCTGTTAATGCCTACAATTCCCAGAATTCTTTTAATGCAAAAGATGGCCAGATGATCATAGGAGTTGTGGTTCTGAAACATCTAGGGGGGCGCAGAGTTTGAGATGCCTGGTTTAACACCATAGGCGTTTTCATAACCCTTTCAGTTCCAGAGGACCGTGCATACACAAAAAGTAGAACTCAAATATACCAGTTATGCTTACGAACTCACACACAATATTACTAACTCTGAAAGTGCCTCCTTGACTGTGCATACGGAGAACCAAAAAGTCGTGCCTTCTTCACTTTTATGGCACTCCAGGATTTAAGGAACATAAACGTGTTAATAAACGGACTCTCTACAAATTAGATACTTTGCACAACACAATATGCATGTACGGACGCAATCTCACACATATGATTCTTCCGCGAAAAACCTTTGGTCTACATCTTCAAACTTCGGGTCGCTGCACCGTTTGGTGTAGCAGTCTCTGCCGTTCTTTGGCACAGCATTGCTCACTTCAGTGTTTTTAACATGCTGTTTAGATACCTCTGGCTTGAAATGTAACTCTGCCGTGCTTGTTGTAACCTTTGGAGATGTGCAGAAGATTTCCTCCAAGTTACAATTGGCAACATTAACGTCAGTGTCAATATTACATGGCAAAACTTTATTTTTCTTGAAACTGGAGACGCGAAGGCTGATTTCCCGGCCAATAGTGGTTCTCGTTGCATTGTCTTTTTTCCTGTACTGACTCTCATCTTCGTGGCCAGTTTCATTTGAACCTTTACCAGAATTCAACAGCTGGGAGTCCTCTACGCTGAAAGAGTTTGTAGATTTCCTCCTGTTTGAAGGACCATGCAACATGATGCTGTCACCGAAGAAAAATGTCTGTGGCGCTTTGTTGTGTGAAGAAATCTCAATATTTATGGACACAGGAGACGGTAAAAGAAAGGAACTACATTCCACCTCACTATCACCATTGCCATTTCTGTCAACATTACTGTCTATTGTGAGATGTCTCGAGAAAGGTCTCCTGACACCAAGCTCTTCAGTCAAGGACGCAGAGGAGCTTAGTTGGACATCTCCCCCATGTTCATAAGGATTGGTTTCTGTCACAGGGTATTTTGTTTCACAGTCTGGTTTTGGCACAGTTATTGGATTCTGAATTATGGATATTCTGGAAATATTGGACACATTCGGCTGTTGCTCCACGCTAGCAGGTCTTTTGTTTCCATCACACTGTGCTACATTAGCTTCGGTTTTCCTTGAAGATATGCTTTTCCCCAGGGTGGCGCCCCTTCTTAGCCAAGTGGGCTGAAGATTAACATGACTCCTGTAACATGGTTTTTCGACTACGTCTTTCCCAGCAAAATTACTGTAACATGTCGGCTTAAAATGCTCATCAAGTATAAACCCCGAAAAGGAATTGGCACTCATGTAGTCTGGAGTGAGTTCTATCTGCTTTTTATGCGACCTTAACGTGCAGTCCAAGGGGGACGTAACTTCGTTTGGTGTTACTACTGAATAATCAGAAAACTGTGAAAAAGCACTGTCCAAAGAACTCAAAGACGATCCTGATGGAGACGTCCCTGGTGAAGACAAGCTGGAACAACTTGTCCTAGAGCAAATGTTTAGCCTTAGAGCTGTCGGTGGTAAAAGTCGATCAGGTGAGCTCTTTTTTTCGGCTCTTTGTTTCTTACTGACGTTCTTACTTACATCGATCCCCAGAGTTAAGCTGCGATCAATAAGTTTTTGTCCTTCTACCTGTAGGTAGCGATGCTGCTTCAGATGATCTTCTGCCGACTGCGAGAGAAGAGCATCGCAGCTTGAGTTATGGGCTGCATTCTCATCAGGAGACTCATTAAGTTGACTAAACTGGGACACGAGGATCCCTATAGCTGGCTCAGACGATCGACGGTACCGTCTCACATCCGACAACATTGTCGATGAGAATCCCGAAGTATTGGAACAGTGGGATTCGCCTTGAGATTGGTCACGTGATGCAGGTTTGAGGTGGAAAGCTCTCAACATGTTCACAGGATTTGACCTCTTCGAGTCTTCACCTTGATTCTCCTCTACATCTGCGTGGTCCAGGTCACAGTCACTTAAAGTCAAAACAGAATCTCTACTCCTGTTGTCATGGCTCAGCTTCTTGGTTAGACCACCATATGGAGAATCCACGTCATTCAGTCCATTCTCCAGGCTATCATATGAAGAGTCAATATGTTTGAAAGAGCAAATATCTGAAATAAAAAGGGTTGTACGTTAGATTTGCTATTATTTTATGGGGGGAACAACATTGACTAACTAGTACAGACTCTGAGAGTTCACTCGAAGATACCTTTAGCTAATAAAGCAAAGCGTTGAATCAATACATTTTTCGGGACTTTTATGAGAATATATAAAAACATTCCGTACAATAAAAAGTGGATTCCTGGTTCTATCAGGAAAGCAACACGAAGCAACAATCAAACTGACTTGCACAACAAACCCTCTGATAGTGGCTGTTATCCCCACTCTGGGATAAGTGCATCGCCTACTTCAGAATGATGTAAGTATACTCGTTTTCACACATTTGACCAATCACTCAATACTATCATCACTAGACAAATCAAAACACCGGAAATGATACCTGTATATGGGATTATGAAATGTGAAAACGTGTCATATATTTGTATTTCAGAGTCATCTAGCCTGACCAGCAGAGGGAAACACATTCACAGCACAGCGTATAGGAAATCCAGTAACATCAGTATAGGCAGCTGCAAACGTTCAGTGCAATTCTGTACATCAGTCCTTAACAGTCATTTCTGAACCAATAATGCTAATGATCCTGGTGACCAATAAAGCTTCCTTTAGATTGTAAGCTCCTCTGAGCAGAGCCCTCTACACCTTTTATTTCTCTTTCTGTGTTTGGAATTTTGCCTCGCTCCCATTGGTTATTGTAAAGCGCTGTGGAACGGTTGGTGCTATATAAATGATATATAAATGATGAGCAGCGGATCAGGCTGCTGTTCTCACCTCGGGATGAGAGGTGAGTATCTGATTTTTTGGGGGCTTTACAGTTGCTGCTGATTCTGCAGAAGCAAACTTTTTTTAGTTAATGGCTGCGGTTCGTAATTAGCGTTAGGCAGGGCAGCCCTCAGAAATTATGGGGCCCCTTACTGAACCTCACGATGGGACCTCCCCCGTAAACTTCCTCAACCTCTAACAGCTTTTCGCCCCCTTCCAAAACGATAAAAGGACATAACACAGTTCCACAGTAATAAACCTCACAGTAATGTGTGGTGTGTATGAGCGTATCTGTCACATCTGGGGCTCAGAGGGGGCCCCGGCACCCAGCAGCGCCCGACAAGCTGGGTGCCAGGAGTTGTGCCGGCTTCCGGAGCTCGCAGGGCTGGCCAGGAGGTGGGGCGTGGCATGATGACGCGCGCCCGCTGGGTTTAAATACAGACAGCGTGATCCGGCTCATCGCACTGTCGTGGAGTTTACTTCCCTCTGTGCTGAGCATCTCCTACTTGGTTGTTTTCTCAGTCTCCGCTATTACTTGGCTTGTATGAGAACCACCCTGTGTACCAGTCCTTGGCTATTCCTTGACCACTCTAACTGTGATTTTGGCTTATATGATAGATACCCCTTGTGTACTGTTTTGGCTATCCCTGACCACTCTAACACTGATCAATTTGGGCTTGTGTTAGAATACTTCCTCTCCTTCTGCATCTTCTTTTCCTTGTGCTTCTCCATCTTCTTTTCCTTCTGCTTCTCCTGCTCCTTCTTCTACACGTCTTCTCTGTCTCTGTCACACATGTGACTGGAGGTCGGAGCCAAGCAACGTGCTATGGAGGCACATGCACGCTGCTTGGCCCGCCCAGCCAGCCAGCCAGGCAGGAAGCGGCCGGCCAGTACACAGCTCCGGATTCGGACTCTTAGTGTCTGATACCGAAGCTGATAAAAAGTATGGCGGGCCGGGCACCCCAGGCCCCTTACTACAGCATGGGGCCTAATGCCCTGATGGCGGCCCTGGCGTTAGGACTTTGTGATCCTAACGCTACTTTCTGCTTACACTTTGTGCTCCCAATGTTAAGTATAGGGAGTGCAAAGTACAGTAAGCTCAGTCTGAAAAGCGCTAAAACCTTTTTGTAACTTGTTAGCGATTGGGAGGTGAGACAGGCATCCTGCTATCACCTCAATTAACCTAGCACTAATGCTCATTTATGTGAGCGCTAGCGCTAAGGAGGTGATAGGACCCCTCATGTCTAACACCCTCTGCTTGATGTTAGGACACCAACTCATTAATTAGTTAATTTTCTACATAAAGGCCTATTAAGTGTTTGATATTAAGATTAGGTCATGCACTTTATGTTTGTTATTATCATCATGCAGTACCTGAACTGTCTTCTCTGTTGTCATCCTTATCGGAGAGGCTGGAGTATAACAGTGAAATGTCGTCTCCAAAAATCGAATTGCAGTTTTGTATGAGGAATTGTACAAGCAACGAAACCTGGGTGAAACAGACATGCATGTTATAAAATGTATTAAAATATGTAGGATTCCAATATATATCATACTGTTATATATCCGTGTTATATACAAATAATTTTTACATAATCCAGTATCTATGCATTATGCAGTGAAATTGCTCCTCTAGATTGTAAGCTCCTCTGTGCAAGGCCCTCTGCACCTCTTATCTCTGCTTCCTAAGTTTGGACACTATCACGTGCCTACAGCTAAAACTGGGACACTAAGGGGAAAAATTAGGGCTCACAAATCTCCTCTTAGCGTCCCCGTTTTACCAATGAATTTCTGGACTCAGCGCCTGCCCCGTAGCGGCCGTTAAGCTCCAGGATGCTCGGGGCAGAGCTAGCACGCCGTCACGGCTTCGAATGCTGTGTCACATGACCGTCAGGATCTCGCCTCGCGAGATCTTGCAGGTACGCAAAGTGATCTCGGCGGGAGACTGGGGACTTTTTCCCCCCAGTCTCACTCTGCTCCCGGGCAGCCAGAAGTGGCGGATTGAGCTGCCGTTCTCGCTGTGGGATGAGAGGTGAGTATGTGATTGGGGGAGTTCCAGTGGATTCTGCAGAAGCTCTAAGCTGTAGCAAACCTTTTTAGTTAGCGACAGCGGTTCGTAATAAGTGTTAGGACTTTGTGATCCTAACGCTAATTACTGATTGCTTACTCTTTGCGCTCCCCATGTTAAGCATAGGGAGAGCAAAGTCCAGTAAGCTCGCGCTAAAAAGCGCTAATACCGATGTGCTGATGGATTTTGGGAGGTGATCTTTGCGGCACACTTTCATTTCAATTAACCTAGCGGTAACGCTCATTTATGTGAGGGCTAGAGCTAGCGTTAAGCAGGTGATAGGGCCCTTTGTTTGTAATTATGATTACCCATTCCTTTATGGTATAGCACGGCAGAAACTGTTAGCATTACATAAAGGATGATAATAATACGGATGTCGATATGGTCAGATTAGGCTAGGGTCAGACTAACGCATTTTTCACGTTGTCCGTGAAAAAGTGCGTTCGAACGAATGGACGTATTTTTTCACGGAATACGCAATAGCGGTCATACGATGCGCAGTTCCATCCGTGATTTTGTACGGATCATCAATAAAACACTTTTTGGGTCTGGACGTTATGTTGGCCGGACATTAGCAGCGTCTGACGTCTCCTAATCACGCACACACGCCTCTAGCGGACGCAGCGCACTCTGTACGTCAGTACTAGTGGTTTCACGTTCTCGAAAAAATGCGTTTGTTTGCCGCTTGCGTTGCGCGGCCGCACTTTTGTGCGACCGTACTTCGTATATTGGCCGTCATTGCCTGGCATCTGCTGCTAGCACGGCCGTGATTAAGTGCGGCTGCACGCGCGTTCGCACTGCCTCAGTCTGACCCTAGCCTTAGACATTGATCTTGAATCAGAATTAATAGTAATGCATTTGCAGTAGGATCCGCACCCTCCCTGTTTCACTACACTATTCATATAGGCAGGGGGTCAGAATTTCAAGCCCTACGCTGCTAGCTTGGCCAAAAAGCTACTCACCAATTTAAATAAAATGAATAAATAAATTTAAAGGGACAGATGCCAAACTGAAGTTGTAGCATATTTAAAGGGTCAAATAACCACTCGCCCGGCTCAAATTTCTACCAGACCTTGGCAAGTGGGCGAATGGAAATGTTGAACTATGATATAGATGTACCACAATGCAGCCTGGAAGCGCAACCTTCCATGGAGTCCTATGGCCTCCAGGAAGAGATACTCGTATCAGCGTGGAATCGCTATCGTGAGTATCCCACCAGTTAGTGCTGCGTTCCAGGACGAGGTGTTCAGCTAGCACCTGCCCCAGCATACCACGCTAACATGGGGACGATACGTTAAAGACTTGAAGGTGCAGTTTTTCCCCGTTAGAGTCCCCATGCTAGCGAGAACAAGGGAATAGTGTCCTATGATTACATAATAATTTAAGCAAGGGGTCAGCAATATTGACCCTCCAGATGTTTTGGAACTACTTCTCCCATGATGTTCAGCCTCTAATTAGTTTGGCTCAGCCTCATGGGAAATGGAGTTCCAAAACTTCGGGAGGGCCAAGGCTGCCAACCGCTGATTTCCATCCATCTGTGCAAGGGCAATATTCCAAAAGTTGACGTTAACATGGAGACGTCAACATGGAGACGGTAAGCAGGAAAATTTGCGCTTGAAGATTTTCTCTTATCATCTACATGTTAACGTCCTATTCCGGGGAAGTTGCTATACCAGCACCTTGTCCCAGAACGCAGCTCTAACCTCCCTAATACTTGTAGTGGTGCTTCCATACCACCGCGAGTATCAGCTCCTGGAGTCCCTAGTACGGTAAGCTCGTGCAAGCTGCGAGGTGTAAACTTTTTCACCCCAGTTTAGCGTCAGGATTGGAATATCGATGCCAGACGTTAAACTTACTAACGCTAGCACCGCTAGCGATTACATATCGAGACGCGATATTAGCACCAACTATGGAATACAGTCACAAAAACTGATTACTCGATTTAATATTTAAGTTCACAAAAATATAAATATAGGATGTAAACACAATAAAATCCATCCAAGAAGTGGTGAACTCTACGGGCAGCTATACCTTTCTTGTGAATTCGCCCTCCGTCTCAGCACTCGCGGGACTTGGCAGCCATAGCAGGCTGGGAGCGATACACACAGCCAGATTGAACGCTGTCATTTGATTGGTCTCGGAGCGCTGTTCGATGCAATGCAGAACCGCAAACAAATAACGTAGAAGCATCACATTCACTTCTGGAAGCCTTTCCAGTAACCTGCCGTATGGAAGCAATATATTCAATGTTCCAGAAACCAATAATACATATAATACTTATTATTATGACCCTCTAATAGGTTTCTTTATCTGCCAAACCTTGATTAAGAACCTTAAAATCAGGGTAACTATATATATATATATATATATATATATATATAATATATATATATATACAGTCAGGTCCAGAAATATTGGGACATCGACACAATTCTAACATCTTTGGCTCTATACACCACCACAATGGAGTTGGAATGAAACAAACACAATGTGCTTTAACTGCAGACTGTCAGCTTTAATTTGAGGGTATGTACATCCAACTCAGGTGAACGGTGTAGGACTTACAGCAGTTTGCAGATGTGCCTCCCACTTGTTAAGGGATCAAAAGTAATGGGACAATTGGCTTCTCAGCTGTTCCATGGCCAGGTGTGTGATATTCCCTCATTACCCCAATTACAATGTGCATATAAAAGGCCCAGAGTTCATTTCAAGTGTGCTATTTGCATTTGGAATCTGGTGCTGTCAACTCTCAAGAGGAGATCCAAATAACTGTCACTATCAGTGAAGCAAGCCATCATTAGGCTGAAGAAACAAAACAAACCCATCAGAGAGATAGCAAGAACATTAGGCGTGGCCAAAACAACTGTTTGGAACATTCTCAAAAAGAAGGAATGCACCGGTGAGCTCAGCAACACCAAAAGACCTGGGAGACCACGGAAAACAACTGTGGTGGATGACCGAAGAATTCTTTCCCTGGTGAAGAAAACACCCTTCACAACAGTTGGCCAGATCAAGAACACTCTCCAGGAGGTAGGTGTATGTGTGTCAAAGTCAACAATCAAGAGAAGACTTCACCAGAGTAAATACAGAGGGTTCACCACAAGATGTAAACCATTGGTGAGCCTCATAAACAGGAATGCCAGATTAGAGTTTGCCAAACAACACCTAACAAAGCCTTCACAGTTCTGGAACAAGATCCTATGGACAGATGAGACCAAGATCAACTTGTACCAGAGTGATGGGAAGAGAACAGTATGGAGAAGGAAAGGAACTGCTCATGATCCTAAGCATACCACCTCATCAGTGAAGCATGGTGGTGGTAGTGTCATGGCGTGGGCATGTATGGCTGCCAATGGAACTGGTTTTCTTGTATTTATTGATGATGTGACTGCTGACAAAAGCAGCAGGATGAATTCTGAAGTGTTTTGGGCAATATTATCTGCTCACATTCAGCCAAATGCTGCAGAACTCATTGGACGGCGCTTCACAGTGCAGATGGACAATGACCCAAAGCATACTGCAAAAGCAACCAAAGAGTTTTTGAAGGGACAGAAGTGGAATGTTATGCAATGGCCAAGTCAATCACCTGACCTGAATTCCATTGAGCATGCATTTCACTTGCTGAAGACAAAACTGGAGGGAAAATGCCCCAAGAACAAGCAGGAACTGAAGACAGTTGCAGTAGAGGCCTGGCAGAGCATCACCAGGGATGAAACCCAGCGTCTGGTGATGTCTATGCGTTCCAGACTTCAGGCTGTGATTGACTGCAAAGGATTTGCAAAAAAGTATTAAGAAGGGAAAGTTTGATTTATGATTATTATTCTGTCCCATTACTTTTGGTCCCTTAACAAGTGAGAGGCACATCTGCAAACTACTGTAAGTCCTACACCGTTCACCTGAGTTGGATGTACATACACTCAAATTAAAGCTGACAGTCTGCAGTTAAAGCACATTGTGTTTGTTTCATTCCAACTCCATTGTGGTGGTGTATAGAGCCAAAGATGTTAGCATTGTGTCAAGGTCCCAATATTTCTGGACCTGACTGTATATCCATCCGCCACAACCCAAATAAGTACTATAATATATATATATATATCCTGTATTTCAGTAGGATTTCACATGCTGATTATAATATTAATATCACATATATATGCACTTGTAATGTAGATCTTACAGAAGTAGTTATTTTTGGTAGGATACAAAAAATCCTGCTATATTGTCAAATGAACTGTAACATTTATATGTGCTTGTTAACCCTTCACTAACAAGTGATTTCCCAAAAACCACTGACAGGAGCCAGGGCTGACAGGAGCCAGAGTTTCTTTTGGAAAATCATTTTTAATTATTTATACAGTAAGAAATATTTGAGAATATTATAATAGTTTAATAATTTATTAGACACGCAGATGTCGTCCCCTGCTGGGCTAATAGAGTTTCTGTCATTCTTGTCTCAGTGCAGGATCAGCCAGGAAGATATCATTAAGGCTGGGTTCACACCTCAGCGTTTTACAGCGCGTTCCTGCACGCTGTAAAACGCCGAGACACGGAAATCCCATGATTTCCTATGGGTCCCGTTCACACATGGGCGTTTTACAGCACGCAGGAACGCGCTGTAAAACATCCTACGCCCAAAAAAGTACGGAAGCTTCTTTGGGGTGTATTTGCAGCGCGTTGACTCTGCAGTCTATGGCCGTGAACGCGCTGCAATGCGCGTTCCCACGTTTTTAACGTATGCGCGATACGCGCTTTATAAAACGCGCGTATTGCGCGAATAAAAAACACGCAGGTGTGAACCCAGGCTCAGACACATTCCCAGCTGGCTGTAAAAAGTGTGAGCACCGCAGGCAACATGGTCACACTGCTAAATCTTTATGGGCATGTTCTGGAGCCCAAATGCACACAAATATAGTTTGCAATAAATGAAATTTCTTTTTCTTTTCTCCTGTGGAACATCATATCGACTAGTCTCTATGGGTCCTATTTCGCGCTAACATGGGGACGCTAACAGGAGAAATCTGCGCCTGCTATCTCAGCCCCTTGCCCCAGACCACAGCTCTATCTGCTAGGATACCTTGTGGTAGCGCTTCTGCCCTGCCGCGATTATCACCTCCTGGAGTCCATAAGACTCCAAGGGTCATATTACATACTTGGTGCTAACTTAACCAGAGCTGTTGTAAACTTCCCAGAGCCATTATAGTCTATGGAGGTTTTAAGTTTACAACTGCTCTGGTTAAGTTAGCACCAACATTGTAATACAGCCCCAAGTAGGCTTGCGCTTCCAGGTCGCGGACCCTGAGTAGTGCCGCGGAGTGATTGCGGAGGGAGACTAGGAACTACTTGTTCTCAGTCTCACTCTGCTCGCAGCCAGAAGAAGCAACAGATCAGGTCACCATTCTCACCGCGGGATGAGAGGGGAGTATCACATTTATTGGAGGGGGAGGTTTTAGGGGGTGTTAAATGATTTTGCAAATGCAGAATCATTTAGCAGCAGCTTTTAGAAGGTGCTAACCTTTTGCTTTGCTCGTCCCGACGGTAATTCTAATAATAATACTTTACTTATCAAAATGCTAATGTACGTTTGCGCTCCCTGTGTTAAGTATAGAATGCACAAAGTACAGCAAGCTCGCGATGCACTCACGGATTAGTAACAGGGGCAGCGTCAGGAATGTAATATGGATGGCATGCGTTAATCATTTATTCCTGGCGATAACGCTTACATATCGAGCTGCCACCGTTAGCGCCAGCTATGGAATAGAGCTCTATATAGGAGGTACCTTGCAGATTGAAAATAGTTGATCTTGTTAGGGGAAGGGAAAAAATATTTACAATGTGAATATCTGTTGTTGGTGCAGCACTACTTTTGTATTATCATGCTCGAGTATTTTATTACGTAATAAATCTCTCACTATACATTAAAGTGATCCTGTCATGCTAACAAAGGTATAAAATTGTCTAAAGGAGCTCTGTTCCACCACGTTTCCATAAAACCTGCCTGCCTAGAAGTTGGTGACAGCTGATTTTGTGGATTGAGTAACAGGAAAGAGCAGGAGAACATGTCTATGGAGCGTCCATCTGCTCCCCCTACATGACAGGAGGTCGGCAAAGCCCGTGCACAGGAAGGTGTTTCCCAAGCTGGACCGATCATTTAGGAGGGGCTTAGGGACAGACGTACTGGGAGATATCCACGTCAACCTTACGGACCGCAACTTATTAACCACAGCAAGTCGGAGATGTTGAAATTAAGGGGGTTATTCAGAGAGCACCGAAATGTCGCCAAATGAGGGAATTCATTGTTCGGTGACATTTCGGGGCAAGATCGTCTCTCTCTGAATAACCCCTTATACTTTATCATAATTTCGGAACCTTGTGAGTAAATTTTTTTGGGTAATCCTTGCTATGGTTTGACGAATGCTGATACAATACTTGCTTTATTGTATTTATGAACAAAACGTACATAGGAGTTATAATGTAATCAACACTGAAATATACGCTGCAATCATTTCTCAAGGTCGCATTAGGACGTACTATAGGTATTCCGGCTATTTGAGGACATGGATGTAGTTGGTATTCCCACGTAGAGTTAATTGTGTATGAAAAGATTTGGAGCGGAGATAAATGTTATATTATTGCTGGAAGAACACCGTGTACCCGACGCACTGGAATTCTGGTTGTACGTCTCTGCCATCTGTATTTTCTCATGGCATTTCAGTGGTGTTCGTACATACACTACGTCACCTAAACAGCAGTATGTACGTGTAGCCTTACTTTTTAATTGACTTTATTTTCTCAGGTTCGTTCCCTTGATCCATAACAGAGACCCACTTGTCATAAAGTCTGGATGAAAAGATGCTGCCTGGGATGTTGCGCAGAAAATCCTTACGGAGGAAAGAAAATGATGGTGGTTACAATCTACAATTACATGGTACGAGAGATATTCTCATAAGAGACTGTAATCTGGGCACAAAAATAAAACATGTGTCGGTAGAAAAGCAGACTATAGTTTAACCACTTCCATAATAACCACGTGGATCGTCTCATCGAGTTATTTGTGCAGTAAGTTCCAACACTGTAAAACCATCGGTTTTCCTCTCTTTTTCAATGCAGTGAAGTAAATCCATCCCACATCCCCATGGACGAATTCATTTTATTACGTTAACCATTTTTCTACGCGTTGTCTCTTTTTGCAACTATTCCTTAAATCCATAACTAGTTCCCCAGTTTTTCTGACAGTTTCCCTCCAACAAAGTGGCCAGATTAATGTAAGAGACAATGGAGTTGTAGCTTCAGGGCCGTGACCCAAAATATGCCCAGTGATAATATAAGAATGAGCCAGTGACACTATGGGGGCTGGTACAGATACACAATGAGGAATGAATGGAATTATGATATAGAGGTACACTCAGGGGGTAGTGGGATGACACAGCGACACTGGGGTGCTAGGGCAGAAGCATAATGGAAGGTGAGGTGGATGAGACAGAGGCTCAATGGGATTGAAATGTATTGGACAGTAGGGGTTGGGAAGAATGGACCAGGAGCACAATGAGGGTGTGAGATGGGCGAGAAGAACAATATAGGATGGGTGGGAAGAATGGACCAGGAGCACAATGAGGGTGTGAGATGGGCCAGAAGAACAATATAGGATGGGTGGGAAGGGCAGAAGCACATTAGGCGGTGTAGAGGGGTGTGGCCGAAGCATGAAAAGGCGTGGGAGGGAGAAAGCAAAGGTTAGGTGAAGGGTGCGAAGGAGGGGTCAACTGTTTGATAAGGGAGGGGATAAATGCTTGATAGTGGGTGGGAGGGATGGCCAGATGCTCAATAGGGATTGGGAGGGATGGGCCAGTGGCTCGATATAGGGTGGACAGGACAACTAGGGTGGAAAAGCTGGGCTAGAAACATGGGAGGGATGGGCCATAAGAACATTAGGAGGTGAAAGAGATAGGCTAGAAGCACAATAGGGGTTGGGAGGAGTGGGCAAAAGGCACAATATGTGATGATCAGTGTGTGGCAAAATAAAAGGAAAGGATTTAGCTCCAATCTTATTTCGCCTTTTATCTGGCGATGTCTTACAATCAAGGTTACAAAGAAATACAGACAGAAACCCAGACTTGAGGATAAGCAATCCCTTCTTAAGAACTGCCTCTATTTTCTTGGTTGGACTGCCATGTTCCACCCCACAAAAGCCTGTCGTATCCTCCAGGACTTCAAGTCTCTAAATACTCTTTTTTCAGCAAATAACATTTGTCAGAGTTAAAGCCCAGCTGACACACTCTCCTGTGTCCACTCTCTGTGTCCACTCTCTGTGTCCACTCTCTGTGTCCGTCCACTCTCTGTGTCCACTCTCTGTGTCCACTCTCCTGTGTCCACTCTGCTGTGTCCACTCTCTGTGTCCACTCTCCTGTGTCCACAGGTACGTATGCTTTAGTTAATCATAGAGAAAACAGAGAAGACCGGCCTCTCAGGATGGACCATGATGGAAACTTATCACACGAATGCCATTACAAGATTTCTACTCAGGTATGAGCCTTTTCAAGTAAAGCAACACAAAATCAGTCCCATTTTACAGCAAACAAATTAACACATAATTAACACATTTAATTAAATCAGTTGCAAACGGTTACATAATTAAAGGAATTACACAATTTATTATCAATTAGCCTCTCCTTTAAATTGATATTAAATTGTGTAATTCCTTTTAATTATGTAATTCTTTCTTAACTGATTTAATTAAAAGTGTTTGTAATCCATTCATCTGTGTAATAAAGCTCCTCCATGGTCCATCCTGAGTGCCCGGTCCTCTCGGTTTTCTCTACTTGATATGGGGTTTGAGCCTCCCTGGTCTGTGTGGCACCAGTGGTTTGGACAGTTTGGTAGGAGAGTGCTGTTCCTCCTTTTTGCTTTATTTAATCATGTCCACATGTGTCTCTTGCAATATAAAGTTTATTTAGATTGTCTGTCTTAAGTCTGTAGTTCCACATGGAACCAAAACAGAATGTTCAGTATCGGCACAAGCTCACATAGTCAATGTTTAATGTTCTAGAGAGAGCAGTAGAAGGTCCTAGGAGGTCCAAGGTCAATCTGGACTTGTTCTGTTTAATATCGTGCAGCATAATCAACATATGCATATGGTTATAAGCTATATGACGCATAAAAAGCCGACACATCTGGGTACCTTAAATACTGAAGCTGTGACAAATACTGATTCACATGCAAAGTTGACATCATATCCTGCGTTGAGTCTCTCCTTCATTTCCTTGCAGGATTTGGCATTAGCCGATCTCCTGAAGATCCCTCGAGTGAAAGGTCCCTCTTGGCACAGCACAGAGAGCATGTCCTGGGCATAAACACAATAGTCAATATAAATGCTTTACGAGATACATAAACATTTCCAGGGTGAAATGACTTTTATTGTCCTCATGGCTATGGGTCACAGTTGCCTCTTGTAACAGAATCTCACTGCAAAGCTTATACAGACCTCAACAGGGCCTGGAACTTCTAATGACCCCCTGTATAATTGGAGGATCTCTTATGATTATGTATTTTTTATGACATCATTTAATATGTAGTTGGTGTACTATCAGTGCTTTACATGACAGGATTAGATATCGAAGTATGGCTCATTCTGTCCTGAGTGAAAAGGAAAACTCTGATGATTGGACGGTAGAGATTTATAGACCTAATACGTTGTAGACTTTAGTGAATGAGCCCCCTTTGTAATGAATTTCTGTAGCAACAAAATATATTCTTCAGGTACATGACACTAAGTGGGTTGTTGCACCACGTTAAACTTAGGCAATCCAGGGACAAAAATTCAAAGAGCAGCGGGTGGAACACGTACAGTTTGTAAGTGATATTCCTTTATTTTGCATTGTATAACCTCAGTGTGAAAACTACTCACTCTAACAAGCTGTTACAGGTAATGCCGAATAATATACACTGCTCGGCCAAAATAAAGTCACCACCTGGATGTAACTAAGCGAATAGGTGTGAGCCTTCCATTGGATAATTACTGCAGTGATTAATATGTTTCAGCTGCATCAATTGAGGTCATGTGAGTCCCTGAATATACTGAATGAGCAGGTTTCTCCATCAATGGATTTTTCTTCCCTGATGGCACAGCTGGCATATTCCAAGATGGCAATGACAGGATTCATCAGGCTCAAATTGTGCAATAGTGGTTCAGGGAGCATGAGACATCATTTTCACACATGGATTGGCCACCGCACAGTCCAGACCTTAACCCCATTGAAAATCTTTGGGATAATGTGCTGGAGAAGACTTTACACAGCGCTGTGACTCTCCCATCATCAATACAAGATCTTGGCCACAAATTAATGCAACTCTGGACAGAAATAAATGCTGTGACATTGTATGAGGTTGTTGAAGCGATGCTGAAAGCAAAACAAAAGGTGGTCTTGAATATATATATATATATACTGTATATATATATATATAATGAATATATTAGAGAGTGTGACTTTTTTTGGCCAGGCATTGTATTACCCATAGAAGGTTGCGTTGGGATGCCAAGATCTGTGAGCAAGGAAACCAAATTGCTCGTCTTACCATTATGGGCTTGGGCAGGTTGTCATTCTCGCAAATAGCAGGCAGCGACAGACCAAATAGCTTTCCTGGGGCTGGGGAGGTTGGGGATAATGGTATATTATCCAGCTGGTTGTTCGATCCACGCCAAAAGGTCCAGTTTATGATGGATCGTTTCCTTTTAAACGGCTTCTGGTTCGGATCTGGGGAAAAATAAGAGAGCAGCTCCATAAAGCGCTTACGCTGCAGCATTTGTTTTTCTTGTTTTGATTGATTTTATGAAGTATTTGTCATGAAGAAATTCACAGATTGTCAGGCCTCGTATCCACAGATCTAAATATTATAGGATAAATCAGTGGTTCCCACCCCTGATCCTCAGGTCCCCCTTACAGGACAGGTTTTAAGGATCACCTTGTGGAAATGCAGACTGAATCCTGCAATCACTGAGCAGCAAATCATATCACCTGTGCTGAGCTTCACATATCTGGAAAACCTGGCCTGTTAGGCTAGGGTCAGACTAGCGCAGTTTTAACGTGCGTTTAACCACACAAAATCACGGCCGTACTAGCAGCAAATGACGTCCAAAGCCGGGGAACATACGACGAACGGCCGCACGAAAGTTCGTCCGCGCAACGCAAGTGGCCAACGAACGCATTTTTTCGAGAACGTCAAACCGCTACTACTGACGTACAGAGTGCGCTGCGGCCGCATAGCGGCGTGTGTGTGTGATTAGGAGACGTCAGACGCTGCTAATGTCCGGCTAACATAACGTCCAGACGCAAAAAGTGTTTTATTGATGATCCGTACAAAATCACGGACGAAAAGGCGCATCGTATGACCACTGTCGCGTATTCCGGGAAAAAATACGTACGTTCGTTCGACCGCACTTTTTCACGGACGACGTGAAAAATGCGTTCGTCTGACCCTAGCCTTAGGGGGGACCTGATGACCAGGGTTGGGAATCACTGGGTGTTTTTTACCCACACAGTGTATTTTTACTAATCAATATTACTGGGGACACTTTGAACAGTCAGCTGCTGATGGCATAGCAAGCTGAGGTCCAATCAGAACTGCCGATGTTTTCCCGTCAGGTGAAATCCAAAGAGCCAGCCTATAGGAAAGCCCGATTGAGGGAGGGCTGAAACTGTTGCTGCATTTGCTGATGTGTCAAAAATAAATCTGCCCTCTGGAGAATCTCACTTTTTTTTCCACTTCTTGGTAAATCACCATTGGATGTGGAGTCTGGCTGCTTTGGATTTTTTTTTTTTTTGAGAAAGGATTTTACCAGGAAGGATACATTGAGATTTCTCTCGTTTTCAAGTATGTCCTGGGTGGCGAGTATGTACCGTTAGGTGTCTTGCCCAAGGACACTTACTGGAGAGGTGCTCTTGCCGGGATCGAACCCGTGTCTCCACAGGCTCTCTCCACGCAGAGCAGTGATGTTACCTCTACTCCGGATTTTTAAGCGTTGGGGTATATTCCTCCCCGATTCACACTTATACACTTGTATAGGAAAATGGCGGCATCCAGCAGGAAAGTACAACAAGAGCATTTTTATACTTTCTGCAAAAGCTCAGTCTTGAGATTCATGCACGTGGCTTTACTATATCATAACCCATCCAGTAAAACAAATAATAATGTGCATCTGCCTATGAAGTCAGCACGTATTGCTTATTTTAACTGTGTCCCTTTGATGTTTTTAGAAAAGTACAGAATTTTAGGGCTTTGAAGTCAGTTTGAGAATCTAAATTAACAACACACTTTTCCATATTTAGATACAAGTAGGCAGAAGCTCTTGTAAGCCCTTCTGACCATGCTGATTGGTTACATCCAGCTCTGCAATAGAGATCTACGCAAGATAAAACCTCTGAAAGCGGGAGCACCCGGGTGCCAGTTGGCTGAGAATTTTCCAAGAACAGTTTTCGTCAATCAGTTTTCAATTTCGGAAAACTTATTCATTAATAGGACTTTACATAGGACACAATGTCACTCATTTAGGCTGGATGAAAGGAAATTCAGCCTAAAGCATAGGAAGGGTTTTTTCTTTACAGTGAGAACAATAAAGCTGTGGAATTCTCTGCCTGTTGAGGTGGTTGGGTCAGAGACTGTACAGACTTTGAAACAACGACTGGATGACTTCCTGAAAAAATCTCTTAAGGGTTATATTTAATGGGCCAAATTACATTCCTAGCGGTAAAACAGGGGCGCTAGGGAGGAAAAACTGTGCCCGCAGTTTTCCCCCTAGCATGCCCGTTTTACCGCTAGATTACAATGCAGGCACTAAAAAAGCTGCCTGCACTGTTACCGCACGCAAAACCCCGGGATAGGACTCCATTGAGCCAGACGCCGGCGGTCACATGCTGGCCGGTCAGCGTAGTGATACACAGGGGGAGACTGGGGGGACTTTTTCCCCCCAGTCTTTCCCTGCTCCCGCTTGATTGAGGAGGCGGACAAAGCTGCAGTCCTTGCCGCGGGACAGGAGGTGAGTACACAATTCTTTTTTTTCTTTTTTTGGCTGGTGTTAACGGATTCTGCAGAAGCGGAATCCGTTAGCACCAAGTCCTAGATCTGGTTAACTTTTTGTTAACCGCGGCCGGACGTTAATCAGCGCTAGGACTTTGTAACACTTTGTGCTCCCTATACTTAACATGGGGAGCGCAAAGTACAGTAACCTCGCGCAGAGAAGCGCAAGGTACCAAATGCAAACGGGTTACTTACCCCGTTAGCATTTGGATTGCAATATGCAGAAAATAATTGGGCTAACGTTATTGCTCAGGCAGATAAGCGCTAACGTTAGCACCAAGTATGTAATTTGGCCCAATATGTGGGTAAGCTTCTTGATCGAAGGAGAAATCTGATGCCTTCTGGGGTCAAGAAGGAATTTTCCCCAGTGTGTTGCATATTGGCGAGCGCTTCAGACTGGGTTTTTTGCTTCTTTTGGATCAACAGCGGTAGGTGATGTGTGAAAGGCTGAACTTGATGGACGAACGTCTTTTTTTCAGCCTATTTTTTCAGCCACAATACCATTGCATTAAAGCCTTAAGGCTAAATCACATTTTTCGCGCATACGTTTGCGCCGGCGCAAAAAAAATTAACACGAGGGGTAAAACCCTTTGCGCCAAATGTCGTATTACAGGGTCAGCGCAACAAACGTGCGTAATCGTCTACCGCGAGTGAACCTGTGCGAACGCTGCGTGAGCTTACTGTACGTCGCGCGACCTATACTTAACATCATGAATGCAAATGTGCGCTGGTATGTGGATGGTATTACAATCTATGCGCAGTTTGTAACGCATAGTCTTTTTGCGCATAATTTTAGCAACTCCTAAAAGCTGGTGTTAATGGCAAATTCTATCAACCTGGCCGAAACCGAATACACCAGCCCAAAAAAAAATACGTAGCAAAGTATAGTTACACATTCTACACATACCAAACCAATAAAATGGAGAAGTTGTGTGTGCATTTATTACTGCTGCAGCATATATGCTCAGATTGACTTCGACAGGCGCAAAAACTTAACGTGAGATAATTGTAGTTCTCATTTCTGATTGGCTGAATTGCGAGAAAAAACTGTGCGCACACTGATTCCTGCGTGCGACGGTACTGCGCGAGCATTTCGGAGAGTCCGTTTTACGCGCGTTATTGATCGGATGAAAAAACGCGCAAGGATTGTAATTCCAGCGTTGATGTGCACACGCAAACTTTTAACGCTTGGCGCACAAATTCATGCGTTGCGCAAGCGTTTTTGCGCAAGCGTTTTTGCGCAAAGATTGTAATATAGCCCTTAATGGGCATGAAGATTTTGGTGTGCATCATATATTTACCTCCTATTTTTCCTATACACCGCTATTCTCAACTCTCATTTTGCTACTACCCCATGCCTGTTAATATCATTGGGTTGGTGGCAGGTGATGCTGACATATATTGGTTATCTTTTCAGGGGACTAGGGGAATGGAACTGCAGCTCAAAAAGCTCCTATGTTAACCTGGCCCTCCTTCCACAACTCACCAAGAAACAAAGGAAAGCAGAGATTATCAGAGGAAAACATCAGAAGCATCTATTACAGAAGTGGTGGCCTCGTGTAGGCCCTCTCAACATCTCTTATACCATCTATATGAAGGTTATTCGCCATTATCAGACTGGAGGAGTTTAAAGGGAGTCCAGGAGAAATGGGATTATTTTAAGGAAGCATTATTGAAGGCCACAGGCAATTGCATTCGGCTTGTTAGCAAAAACAAAAAAGGGAAGAAACCACTGTGGTACTCTGCAGAAGTAGCCAAAATAGTGAAGAACAAAAAGATAGCATTCAATAATTATAAAACAACTCAGAGTGAAGAAGATAGGCAAACCTATAAGATTAGGCAGAAAGAGGCAAAGCAATTTATAAGAGCTTCCAAAGCACACGCAGAAGAGAAAATAGCGTCAGTAAAAAAGGGTGACAAAACATTTTTTAGATACATAAACGAGAAAAGAAAAGTAAAACAAGGATTAGTTAGATTAAAAACAAAGGAACGAAGGTATGTAGAAGAGGATAAAAGACTCACTGACTGCCTCAATGAATATTTTTGTTCAGTCTTTGCAGAAGAAAAGGAAGGAAAGGGACCTCAGTTAGGAGGAAACACTAACGAGACATTTACATATGAGTTTACAGAGGAGGAGGTTCTACAGCAGCTGTCTAAAGTAAAGACAAATAAGTCAATGGGGCCTGATGGGATTCACCCTAAATTATAAAAAGAGCTCAGTGATGTAATAGCAAAACAGTTAACAGATTTATTTAACCAATCCTTGTTAACAGGAGTCATCCCAGAAGACTGGAAATTAGCAAATGTGGTGCCCATTTACAAGAAAGGTAGTAGGGAGGAATCGGGGAACTATAGGCCAGTTAGTCTTACGTCAGTAGTGGGGAAATTAATGGAAACCATGTTAAAGGAAAGGATTGTTGACCATCTAAAAACACATAGATTACATGATCAGAAACAACATGGGTTTACCTCAGGGAGATCATGCCAAACTAATCTTATTGATTTTTTTGATTGGGTAACAAAAATAATAGACACAGGTGGTGCAGTAGACATCGCTTATTTAGATTTCAGTAAGGCTTTTGATACTGTTCCGCATAGAAGGCTTATCAATAAATTGCAATCTTTGATCTTGGATTCCAATATTGTTGAATGGATTAGGCAGTGGCTGAGTGACAGGCAACAGAGGGTTGTGGTAAATGGAGTTTATTCGGCGCAAGGTCTTGTTACCAGTGGGGTACCTCAGGGGTCAGTACTTGGACCCATTCTCTTTAATATTTTTATTAGTGATATTGCAGAAGGTATTGATGGAAAAGTATGTATTTTTGCTGATGACACAAAGATTTGCAACAGGGTTGACGTTCCTGGAGGGATCAGCCAAATGACAAATGATTTAGGTAAACTAAAAAATCGTCGGAGCTGTGGCAATTGAGTTTTAATGTGGATAAGTGCAAGATAATGCACCTGGGGCGTAAAAACCCAAGGGCTGAATATAGAATATTTGATACAGTCCTAACCTCAACATCTGAGGAAAGGGATTTAGGGGTTATTATTTCAGAGGATCTAAGGGTAAGTAGTCAATGTAATAGAGCAGCAGGAAATGCTAGCAGAATGCTCGGTTGTGTAGGGAGAGGTATTAGCAGTAGGAAAAGGGAAGTGCTCATGCCATTGTACAGAGCACTGGTGAGACCTCACTTGGAGTACTGTGTGCAGTACTGGAGACCGTATCTCCAGAAGGATATAGACATCTTAGAGAGAGTTCAGAGAAGGGCTACTAAAATGGTGTACGGCTTGAAGGAGAAAAGTTACCAGGAAAGGCTTAATGATCTTAACATGTACAGCTTGGAAAAAAAACGAGACAGAGGAGATATGATAGAAACATTTAAATACGTAAAGGGAATCCACAAGGTAGAGGAAGGGAGTATATTTAAAAGGAAACAAAGTAGCAAAACAAGAGGACATAGTCTTAGATTAGAGGGGCAAAGGTTTAAAAGTAACATCAGGAAGCATTATTTTACTGAGAGGGTGGTGGATACATGGAACAGCCTTCCAGTTGAAGTGGTAGATGCCAAAACAGTGATTGAATTTAAGCAGGCATGGGATAGGCATACGGCTATCCTAAACAAAAGATAAATCCAGGTAAAGTATCCATGTAATTGGGCAGACTAGATGGGCCGAAAGGTTCTTATCTGCCGACATTTTTCTATGTTTCTATTAAAAAGGGTAAGATGTTACTGTATGTAAATTGGAACCTAACTCCGTAGGGGCTAACCAAGGAATCCATGAAGTTTTAAAACTCCACAGTCGATGATGCATGGTGTCAGGGTGGCACCATACCATGGTCTCCAGGCTGGTGGCATGACAGTACGCAGAGACATAGTGTCAGATGAAGGATTCCCTGGTTCTAATGTTACGATGTTCGTCATGCCTTGTTCATTTGGTCAGCATCAAGACTGGAGACACCAAGAGAGACCTGTGCTATGTTTAGAGCTTCAGTAAAGCAGGAGTTGATCAAAGTGCAGCACTGGGCCTGAGCACCATTTTAGGGCCAGTGAAATCGGAACTATTTCACACTGGGTGGTGAGGGGGATGGGAAACAGGCACAATGAGAGGTGAGGAGGACAGGAAAGATGGACAACTTGGTGTAAAGTGGTAGGAAAGACCCATAATGGGGTAAGATGAACATGGGTAATGTGGCTGAGAAAAAGGGGGAAGTGGTGCAATGGTCGGGGAGGATGGAAGGAGATACCAGTGATGCAGGATACGAATGAGGCCCACCAAAACCTTCTGAGTGTAGAGAGTTGGGTGGTCTTGGATGATACATATAAGCTGTTAATTGTGATAGGGCTATAGTAAAAAAAGTAGTACATCCCTCCTAATGCTATAGCACCAAAAAATTGAATATTTTAAGATTTGGAAGGCAGAGGAAGATTTGAGGGATCCAGTAGTTTCACAAACAGACTTAGCATGCAAAATGTCTCATGTTTCACATCATCATTCAGAGTGACTGGTCCCGTTCCACACGTAATCGATAAAGAATTTGCTTTTTTTTGGGGGGGGGGGTGTGGTACCACTAAGACAGCAGAGATATGAACTGTAACTATCCCAGCCTGTTTCTTTTGACTTTAATTATTATATATATTTCACTTTTGGATTTACGCTTCCCTCCTGGGATTGGGCGGGAAGCCTGCTCGTAAATCGTGGAATTATAAAAATATTTCTCCACGTTGGCCTTCAGTAACCTGTATGACTTGGCTGCGATGCACTGCTAGTAAATGAAAAGAATAAAAAAAACATATTCTGCACCTTGCAAACTGCTGAGAGGAGTCAGAGACATATGTCTGCCTTCCATGAGAAAACCATACGCATGAGCCCGCATTCATGTGTAAAACAGTCCCAGTCTCTCACATAGTTACTTTATGCTCTTTGTTTTATTCTAATTTTATTGTGTCTGTTGTTTCCTAAATTCATTGATTTCTGAAAATTACAGGTCTATTCAAAGAAAGGTGAACCTCATGGGAATAACTGGAGAAGTGAAAATTGTAGGTCGAAATAGCCAAACCAGAAAAATTCTCCCACTTATCTCACTTTCCAAATCGGCTATTTGGTCTAGATTGTTCTATTCTCCTGACAGTTCTCCTGGTTTTCACCTTTCTCTGAATAACCCTGAGACACAGAAAGGATGAAGAATGTTAGATAGATACTGTATATGACAGAAAAAATAAGTAAAAGATTCTGACCCTTTTCTTTTTTTTTGACATTCAATTTTTTTATTCTGAAAAATAGGTCAGTAACACAACAGCCAACAGAATAAAATGGAAACATAGCCACGCAGGGCCGTCAAAAACATATACTATAGAAAAGCGGCCACACTGGGCCATCAAAAACACCTATTATAGAAAAGCGGCCACACTGGGCCATCAAAAACACCTATTATAGAAAAGCGGCCACACTGGGCCATCAAATACACATACTTGCAAGGGGTCATCAGGAAGAACGGGGGGGAAGGTGATAGGGGGGGGACTGCCCACAAATCGTGACAATCCTGGCTCACCCCGGTGACCAAAGGGAAGGCAAGGAGCCATGGAAGAGGCCACAGAGGGGCCAAGAGAGACGGCCAGAGCCATAGTGACTGTTCAGGTGGCTCGCCCAGGACCACCGAGTGTCCCACACCAACACCACACACAAAAAAAACATCAAACCCTAATGTCCCAATTGTCCACAAAAAAGTAAGTCTCAGGAGCCAACAGTGATGATGAAAGAGTAAGCACATTAGAGAAAAAAAACCAAACATAGAGAAAACCCAAGAGCCAGCAAACAAAAGAGGGAGCCGGAGCTCCTCAGCCAGGGGCCTCAGGCGTACCGCCAGCGACCACATTTCCGGCAGCAGCAGGACCCCAAGTGATCTCAAAAGGGACCAGGCTGCCTCAAGGGTGGTAACAGAGTGGATCACATCTGCCCGGGTAATCAATATTGATCCCCCCACCCCTAACGATATTTCGGGGCTTGATCCCGGAGAAAAGCGGAGATAGCATGAAACTTGAGGTGAGCAAGGAGGGACAAATAAGGGACATCATAGAACAGCAGGAGCAAAGATCATTCAAAGGGGATAGCTGTATTAAGCAGCACCGACGCCATCACTTTAGCCTTCATGTGTATATCCCGAGCAACGGCGGCCTTCTGGAGGGAGTGGGACTTGTCAAGCCCAGCTACCTGCACGCTCTTGATCGCCGACTTTGGGGATGCCATGTCTTACTGCACTCCTTGTAAATCCGCTCGCCACTGCACCCGCTGATCAGCAAAAAAGTCTTGAGATCGCCTATAATGGACAGCCTGTCATCTCCTCACGGTTGAGGGTGCTACGGGGGTGGGGTGGGGAAAAAAATCGGCGACTGTTCCCTGGATATGGGAGAACAGGCACCCGCAGACACATCAGAGCCCCCGACCTGCACCTCCGGAGCCTCGGTAGGCGAGTGAGACGTGGCATTGCGATCATCTCTGCTCCCCAGAGGGACCTCCGGATGTCCCGCTGGCGATCACCCCCCAGCAGCAGGGAACGTTTAAGGGAATTCTTCCCTATTCGCTCCCGGGTATAAGGACAGCCGGCAGAGGGAGGTCCACGGAGAGAGGGGAAAACATGGCAGCAGCTGGGGCTGGAAAACGGCCAAGCAAAGTAGGTCGCAGACCAGAAATCCCGCAGTCAAACGGGCCATCAGACCTGTAACCCACTGCACACCTTGCGATCCGAGTCCCCGGGGTAGTGCAGTCCACAACAGCCAGTAAGGAGGGGGATAAGACGCTGTCTGGAACAACAATAAACAAAATCTCAGCAGAGCTCAGCAGGGAAGGGTCCATTCACCTCAGCAGTTAGCTCCGCCCCCTGTTCCCCTTTTCTTGATTCTCGCTACACTCATGTCAAAAGAAGAGGCAGAATCCGATACCTAAAAATGGAGCAAAATTGTAGGAGAATGGTACGGTTAAGGGTTAAACCTAACCCTAAAACAAGCACAAATACTAACCTAACCCTTATTTCTTTGTTTTTAATTCTCTATTTACAAATATATGCCATATAGAGTACACTCAGGGTCCACAAGAAAAATAGTATGCAAGCAAGACGGCAAGATTATTAGAATGTAAACAGACAAGTAGCGAAACATAGAAACACAATAAACAATTGGTAATTTGAATCAGTATTTCATCCACCATGTGGTGAGGTCCATGTGAAGGAGGAGGAGAATGTAGTAAAAAGAATAGGAGAAGAGGGGAGTGTGCTCCCTTTGGGTTGGGTAACATTCCTGGCGCACTCCCATTTCCAGGTGGGGAATAGGAGGCCGTGGAATTAGCCACATGGCCAGATCGTTGCAGGGCCAAAAAAAGACAGGCAGAGCCATGGTAGCTGCCAGCATGACACACCTGAGACAAACCCTTACCCCCGCGCACTTTCCCGATTGAGATTAACAACCCCCCCCCAAAACCATCCTCCTACGCTTTCCGCAGCTACCACCACAAGATAGGTCGAACAACCACAAGGTCTGCAAGTCAGTCTGAGAAAAACCAAAAAGAACAGAAAAAACACAAAATAGCATTCCACAGGAATATGACCGTTTTTTCATAGGATGCCAATAGTCAAATGAAAAATGGAGCTGTGGAGGACAACGTTGATACAATGTAGAAAAAGTCAAAAAATGATACCTCGATTCAGAAAATGTAGCAGAATCTTGTGCTCTGGTAAAAATAAACAAAAAAAACAGAGCGCACAGTGAAACATTTATTTTAAGTTTACTTATTTGTCACACAACATTCTTTACTTGCTATTATGTTGCTTGCGAACAATCATATTTGAAGTTGGTGCTGCAGAACGGAACGCCTGCACGTGGATTGGTGCAGGTCTCGTGGAGATGGAGTTCACATATAAGCGCTGCGCCAAGGTTAGCTATCAGAGTTACAGAACAATGGACTTCTGCAGATTAGCTATTTTAGCATCTTAGTTTCTAATTAGCTTGGCTGCTAAAGCGGCTTACCTCGTGCAACAGGACAGCGCAGCCAAATACTCTATCCTGGCTATTTAAACACCACAGAGAAACGTTTATTGGAAAATATCTCAATTATCACTTAATTATAATGTATATCATTCATTTCAAAAATGAAACTAAGAACTCATATGAAAACTTCTGAAAGACAAGGATCAGATCGAAAAGAAATAATTACGGGCCATACTACAATGTTCACGCTAAACATGCGTAATCTGCGAATCACCCGGATAAAAGAGAGCAGAAAACCGGAGTACCCAGAGGCCTCTGGATACTTTGCAGATTACCCGGGTAAAGTCCGAAATTTCATTTCACTTCGGACTTTTGCTAGTGACACCTGGGTAATGTCAGGATTACCCGGGTAATCCTAGGATTAACCGCACTTCGGGCTTTAACCGTAACATATACACATACAGTGAGGGGAAAAAATGATTTGATCCCCTGCTGATTTTGTACGTTTGCCACTGACAGAGAAATGATCGGTCTATAATTGTAATGGTAGGTTTATTCTAACAGTGAGAGACAGAATAACAACAAAAACATCCAGAAAAATGCATTTCAAAAAACTTATCAACTGATTTGCATTTTAATGACTGAAATAAGTATATGATCCCTATCAATCAGCAAGATTTCTGGCTCCCAGGCAAGTACTGGCGCTCCTTGAATAACTCCCTATGTCAAAAAGATGATAAAAATACTTCTTGTGTGTTTACCAGGGACTAAGTATCTGCACAGACGATGGATAACCAGGCATTACAAAATCAAAATACAAAAATCAACAATAAAATATTGAAAAAGTCACACAAGAACTCTGCAGTAGCTCGTGCATTTGAATTCTCTCCCAACACCATGTGATTTAATAATATTAATGAAAAGTAATAACTTCATGTCGTCCACAGGGTCCCAATCCCACCGGCTGTGAGGAGAGACCCATCACTTAAAAATGACATAGGGCTCCAATACCTTCCTATAAGCCTGACCAGATGGATGACCCGTCCTGGAGTAATGAAACGTCATATCAATTGTAAAAATAAAAGCCCCCCCTTCTGCTCCCCATCACATCGTTTAAGGGGTTATTCAAAGAGCACCTAAATATCACCGACATTTCAGTGCCTTCTTGTTCACTGCACTTCAGCGAGTTAAATTCGCCAACCCTGCGGTGAATTCAGCATTCACTGCAGGGTCCCTGAAGTGCGGCGAATCGACCCGCCAAACGCATCCTACAACTGCCGAATCGATTCGAAAAACTGCCGCAAAACCGCCGATTCGATTTGTAAAATCGCCCAACGCAGCCGCAAACCCGCCAAAAAATGCCAATGATCCACCGAACAGACCACCGAAACGATCCACGAACCGCCGACGACCCACCACACAGACCACCGACCATCTGCCGAACAGGGGTAAAAAAAACAAAAGACAAAAAAACACAACTTTTTTAATAAAAAACAAGTGCATGGAAATGCCTGGAAATAATATATGAGGTCCTATGAATAAAAATACCATTCGATGCAATTTCATGGCCAAATCTTTGCTCTTTGAACCCTTTGAACCCTTTAGTGATGCCTGTCTATTTTCGTGTTCCAACAAAGGAAACAAAGAAATCATAAAAACAAAATATTAACAAGCCGTAGCTTTAAAATAAAATAAGAGAAGGACACAGAGTAAAGCTGTGTTAATAATTAACGCTTGCCCTCGCTGATGGTTCAAATGAAGGTAAAATGCACCAATCAGCAGCTCTCACCAGCCGTTCATTGATGACAACCTATATGCACGTTCCCACGCACGCAGCCCTTTCCTTTGATGCCAACATCATATATATATATAACGCTATGATGAAAAGATGACTTCAAAAGAAGAATTATTTAGCTACCACAGGTTTAAGGTACCTAAGCATTCTCCAGCTTTATAGAAAATACCTCAAAGAATCTCTCCTTTCCTTTCATTCACTTAACAGATACATTTTACAGTCAGACGTTATTACATTGCAGTACATCAATTGCCAATATGTGGTTCAGCATAGTAAATTACAGGGTCATTTTAGTGGATTTTTAAAGTAAGCTTTGCTGAATCTAGTCTGGTGAAAGAAGCATTTTAGCATTTCAGACTGTTAACTTATTTCCTGCCTACAAGTGGTTAATATTATTTTTCAGCAGACTTCAGGTTGCTCTACAATCCTGAACTCTGTATGTGTGTGTGTGTGTGTGTGTGTGTGTGTGTGTGTGTGTGTGTGTGTGTGTGTGTGTGTGTAAAGTTCAGGTGAAGGGGAAGAAAAAGTGGAAGAAAGATTGAGATAACTTTACAGACAGCCGAAAGAAGTCAGAAAACTGTCGCTAATCAAAAAAAGAATCAACAGCTACAGTTCATGTAATTTAATTAAATTTTAAAAAAAGCAATTATTGAAAAACTTTCTCATTGGTTTAAAGCAGTGTTTCCCAAACCTGTCCTCAGGACCCTCCACCTCGCCAGGTTTGCCAGATATCTGAAGCACAGCACAGATGATATGATTTGCTGCTCAGTGATTGCAGGATTCCGTCTTCTTTTCCCCCAAAGGTGATCTGCAAAATCTGGCCTGTTAGGGGGACCCGAGGAGAGGTTTGGGAAACACTGGTTTAAAGGGAATCATGAAGCAGTTTGGTGGCGTATCGTATAGAATGGACGAGGTTTCGAAAAATGATGCACCGATTGGCCGAATCCAGCTGAACTGTTTCCATGAACATGTTTCCAATCTGGACGCAGCGATTTTGAACACACAGAATTCATCTGTGGCTGAATCTGAGGCATTTCAAATTCCGACACAATTTAATGGCTCCTGAATTCAATGCTATGGATTTAGGGTTAGGAATAAGGGTTAGATTTAGTAATTAGGGTTTGGTTTAGCGTTAGATATATGGGTTAGATTTAGTAATTAGGGTTAGGAATAAGGGTTAGGTTTAAGGTTAGATATAAGGGTTAGATTTAGTAATTAGGGTTTGGTTTAGGGTTAGATATATGGGTTAGATTTAGTAATTAGGGTTAGGAATAAGGGTTAGGTTTAAGGTTAGATATATGGGTTAGATTTAGTAATTAGGGATTAGGGTTAGGTATAAAGGTTAGATTTAGTAATTAGGGTTAGATATAAGGGTTAGATTTAGTAATTAGGGATTAGGGTTATGTTTAGGGTTAGATTTAGTAATCAGGGTTAGGGTTAGCTATAGTGATTGGGGATTAGGGTTAGGTATAAGGGTTAGATTTAGTAATTAGGGTTAGATATAAGGGTTAGATTTAGTAATCAGGGTTAGGGTTAGCTATAGTAATTGGGGATTAGGGTTAGGTTTAGAGTTCGATATAAGGGTTAGATTTAAAAATTAAGGATTAGGGTTAGGTTTAGGGTTAGATTTAGTAATTATGGTTTGGTTTAGGGTTAGATATAAGGGTTAGATTTAGTAATTTGGGTTAGGAATAAGGGTTAAATCTAGTAATTAGGGTTAGGGATTAGGGTTAGGTTTAGGGTTAGATTTAAGAAATTAGGGTTAGGGTTAGATATAAGGGTTAGGTTTAGGGTTAAATATAAGGGTTACATTTAGGAATTAGGTTTAGGGTTAGATATAAGGGTTAGATTTAGTAATTAGGGTTAGGGTTAGGGCTACATTTAGTAATTAGGGGTTAGGTTTAGGGTTAGATATAGTAATTAGGGATTAGGGTTAGGTTTAGGGTTAGATATAAGGGTTAGATTTAGTAATTAGGGATTAGGGTTAGGGGTAGATATAAGGGCTAATTAGTAATTAGATTGGGTTTGGTTAGGGTTAGATATAAGGGTTAGATTTAGTATTAGGGATTAGGGTTAGGTTTAGGGTTAGCTATAAGGGTTAGATTTAGTAATTAGGGTTAGGTTTAGGGTTAGATATAGTAATTAGGGATTGGGGTTAGGTTTAAGGTTAGATATAAAGGTTAGATTAGTAATTAGGGATTAGGGTTAGGTTTAGGGTTAGCTATAAGGGTTAGATTTAGTAATTAGGTTAGTTTAGGGTTAGATATAGTAATTAGGGATTGGGGTTAGGTTTAAGGTAGTATATAAGGTTAGATTTAGTAATAGGGATTAGGGTTAGTTTAGGGTTAGCTATAAGGGTTAGATTTAGTAATTAGGGTTGTTTAGGTTAGATATAGTAATTAGGGATTAGGGTTATGTTTAGGTTAGATATAAGGGTTAGATTTAGTAATCAGGTTAGGGTTAGCTATAGTAATGGGGATTAGGGTTAGGTTTAGAGTTCGATATAAGGGTTAGATTTAAAAATTAGGATTAGGGTTAGGTTTAGGGTTAGATTTAGTAATTATGGTTGGTTAGGGTTAGATATAAGGGTTAGATTTAGTAATGGGTTAGGAATAAGGGTTAAATTTAGTAATTAGGGTTAGGGATTAGGGTTAGGTTTAGGGTTAGATTTAAGAAATTAGGGTTAGGGTTAGATATAAGGGTTAGGTTAGGGTTAAATATAAGGGTTACATTTAGGAATTAGGTTTAGGGTTAGATATAAGGGTTAGATTTAGTAATTAGGGTTAGGGTTAGGGCTACATTTAGTAATTAGGGTTAGGTTTAGGGTTAGATATAGTAATTAGGGATTAGGGTTAGGTAGGGTTAGATATAAGGGTTAGATTTAGTAATTAGGATTAGGTTAGGTTAGATATAAGGCTAGATTTGTAATTAGGGATTGGGTTTTTATGGTTTAGGGTTAGATATAAGGTTGTTTAGTAATTAGATTAGGGTTAGGTTTAGGGTTAGCTATAAGGGTTAGATTTAGTAATTAGGGTTAGGTTTAGGGTTAGATATAGTAATTAGGGATTGGGGTTAGGTTTAAGGTTAGATATAAAGGTTAGATTTAGTAATTAGGGATTAGGGTTAGGTTTAGGGTTAGCTATAAGGGTTAGATTTAGTAATTAGGGTTAGGTTTAGGGTTAGATATAGTAATTAGGGATTGGGGTTAGGTTTAAGGTTAGATATAAAGGTTAGATTTAGTAATTAGGGATTAGGGTTAGGTTTAGGGTTAGCTATAAGGGTTAGATTTAGTAATTAGGGTTAGGTTTAGGGTAGATATAGTATTAGGGATTGGGGTTAGTTTAAGGTTAGATATAAGGTTAGATTTAGTAATTAGGGATTAGGGTTAGGTTTAGGGTTAGCTATAAGGGTTAGATTTAGTAATTAGGGTTAGGTTTAGGGTTAGATATAGTAATTAGGGATTAGGGTTATGTTTAGGGTTAGATATAAGGGTTAGATTTAGTAATCAGGGTTAGGGTTAGCTATAGTAATTGGGGATTAGGGTTAGGTTTAGAGTTCGATATAAGGGTTAGATTTAAAAATTAAGGATTAGGGTTAGGTTTAGGGTTAGATTTAGTAATTATGGTTTGGTTTAGGGTTAGATATAAGGGTTAGATTTAGTAATTTGGGTTAGGAATAAGGGTTAAATTTAGTAATTAGGGTTAGGGATTAGGGTTAGGTTTAGGGTTAGATTTAAGAAATTAGGGTTAGGGTTAGATATAAGGGTTAGGTTTAGGGTTAAATATAAGGGTTACATTTAGGAATTAGGTTTAGGGTTAGATAGATATAAGGTTAGATTTAGTAATTAGGGTTAGGGTTAGGGCTACATTTAGTAATTAGGGGTTAGGTTTAGGGTTAGATATAGTAATTAGGGATTAGGGTTAGGTTTAGGGTTAGATATAAGGGTTAGATTTAGTAATTAGGGATTAGGGTTAGGGTTAGATATAAGGGCTAGATTTAGTAATTAGGGATTGGGGTTTGGTTTAGGGTTAGATATAAGGGTTAGATTTAGTAATTAGGGATTAGGGTTAGGTTTAGGGTTAGCTATAAGGGTTAGATTTAGTAATTAGGGTTAGGTTTAGGGTTAGATATAGTAATTAGGGATTGGGGTTAGGTTTAAGGTTAGATATAAAGGTTAGATTTAGTAATTAGGGATTAGGGTTAGGTTTAGGGTTAGCTATAAGGGTTAGATTTTTAGTAATTAGGGTTAGGTTTAGGGTTAGATATAGTAATTAGGGATTGGGGTTAGGTTTAAGGTTAGATATAAAGGTTAGATTTAGTAATTAGGGATTAGGGTTAGGTTTAGGGTTAGCTATAAGGGTTAGATTTAGTAATTAGGGTTAGGTTTAGGGTTAGATATAGTAATTAGGGATTGGGGTTAGGTTTAAGGTTAGATATAAAGGTTAGATTTAGTAATTAGGGATTAGGGTTAGGTTTAGGGTTAGCTATAAGGGTTAGATTTAGTAATTAGGGTTAGGTTTAGGGTTAGATATAGTAATTAGGGATTGGGGTTAGGTTTAAGGTTAGATATAAGGGTTAGATTTAGTAATTAGGGATTAGAGTTAGCAATTAGGTTTAGGTTTACATATTAGGATTTGGTTACCATTTGAGTTTCTTTTAGGTTTTTGGTTACGTTTAGGGTTAGGGTTAACCTTAACATTCTGCTCCATTTGTGCTTTGTTTAAGTCATCAGATTCTGCCCCTTCTTTTGACGCAAGCGCGTCTTTAACACGTCTTTTTTGTCGCAACCTTTTAACACATCTTTTCTATAGTACATTGTTTGGAACGACCCCAATAGTCAGAAATCTCTGCTGTGAAACAGAAAACAAGTAACAGCTAAACTAGATTTAACTACGCAGGTGAAAACCATGCTATTATTTCCAAGCTTTTCCCAAGATTTAAAGAGTCACGACGCTGTTTATTATTACCCCTAGAATATGGGCTATTCCTTTAAGAGGACAGAATGCGAGATCTGCACTAATGAAGAAAGAATTTGTGAAATGCGGTGTGTGAAGACACGCAATACATCGGGGTAAAGTGACTTAACATCTATTCAGGCATTGTTACTGGACCCACCTTGTCTGTGCCAATGGCCTCGATGCAATAATATTAACACTTTTGTTTTAAGGCTCTAGCTCCTCGAGAAACCTGTGGCCATATTCCAAAATAACCATTAATAGCGTCTTGTTAATGGGAAAAATGTATGCGAGCCGCTAACCATTAGCGACTAACTATTAATGACGTTATTCTAACCCGGGCACTAGAATATCAGCTCGAGTAATAATAGTTAGATACCACTGATTGATACCAGCAGTGGGACCATACAACGCTGCTCATATTGGCTCCTGGAGTCCATAGGACCCCATGAAGACAAGTGAGATCCTGCTCATGTACTTACGTACACAATGCCACGCTGAAACCACAGAAAGTCACTGGGAACTATTTGTTTGGTTGTAATAGCACCCCATGTCTCTCAATTCACTATTGGGTAAAGGGTTTTAAAGATCTAGGTCAGGACTGTCAAACTACGACCCCTCCCAGACGTTTCTGATCTACAACTCCCACGTTTCCTTGACCATCTATTGCTTTGGAAACATTCTGGGAATTGTAGACATCAACATTCTGGGAATTGTAGACATCAACAGGGGGCTGTGAGTTTGATAGCTAGGCCAAATATGTTACCACACAAGGAGCCAATCTATCGCCAGCAACCCCAACCCTCATGACTCGCAGCAGCTCTTCAACAAGAAGAAAATGGATTATGTCTGTTTTCTTGGCGATCTCGCTGTTGTGGTAACAGGACTCTGCTTTGCTAGCTTCCTGAAAGTGTAACTTTTCCCAATATGTGTAAACACGCAGTAAATTCTAGGAAAATACCTCAGGCAGCTGGAATGCGAGCCTCGACCCTTTCATTATGTCAGCTTTCTGTAATAACATACTTGTGAGGCTGAGCGTTTTGGGCTGAAAGAAGCCTCTGTATAATGGCGGACTTACCAGCTAGCTGATGGCACAGCGCCAGGCGACTGGGCTTCAATATGAACTGACACTGCAGCTCCCTGGGCAGCTGCTCCATTAGAAAGGGAAGCTCCAGGTTCAGGGGACAGATGGCATCCTTCGTGCCTTGTATCTGCGGCAAGGCGTCACGTATATGGCTCATTTTTATTGCGTGTGGGTATTCATGACCTGTTCAAAGATAACATACGTTCATTAAGAGACTGTCAGTGCGGAAATTTTGAAAAGGTTAGAAAACAAAACACATTATCCTAAAAGGTGATTTTCATATCAACCTATGCGACATTGTATCTGCGTATCATGGGAAGCAAAACTGTCATAAAGTGATAAAGCTCTTTCCACCAACCTCATGCTAATCCTACATACTGAACAGTGATCTATGAAGACTGTACAACCAGGGATATAATAATTAATTGTAGTTAGGATTACACCATACTTATTCTCTTACACACTTTGTATTTTTTACTATACAATGTGTGATATAAATCGTGATATACGTGATGTGCGATACTAACATCCATCGTATCGCACATCACGCCACACCACCGCCTAATGCACATTACTGTGTAGATAAATCTCTTATAAATTTATATAAAACAATTTTACAAGCAACCAGCCAGGGTTGAAATAATCATACGAATCCTACTAATAAGTTAAACGTCAGTCAAGTTATTTTTCCTTCGGTTCACCTTCTGCATTAGAAATGGAGGTCAATCTGGCATGAGGTCACGTGGAGCTGGGTAATCGTGGTTTCAACTCTTAAACCACTGATCCATTACCCTGGGTCCACTCATCTACAGCTCAATCTCTTGAAAACATTGTCTAGGAACACACGGTATATTGGTTGGAGTTTCCTAGAACGTCGTGCATAGAATAAATGCATTGGGTCTATCATCCATGATGGGATATAACCTGTTGCCCCTCATTGCTGCAGTAAATGCCCAACCACCCCTAAATGTTCTCTACATGGAACATAGCCTACACCTCCTGTTAAAGCACTGTAAATGAGGTATAGTCTACCCCTCCTACAATGGCATTGTACATGGCCTACACCTCTGAAAGGGTTATTCACTAACCGCCGTTGTGTCCTCGTAATTCACTAGAGTTGCAAACAACATTATAAATCACCATTTTTTAACTATGCTGAGCTTCGAATAATTCAGAAAAGCAAAGCTCAACAATTCACGGGCTTCAAGGAAGTTGCTGCAATCAGAAGTGAACCAATGGTAGCACCATTATTCTTCCATAGAAGTCAACTTCGGTTATTCACTATTAGGCAATCTATATCATGGTGTTCATCAAAGGTGACAATCGTTCAGCAATTTTAAAGTGGAAGTTCTTCATTAAACGTCTAATAAAACAACGCCGAACAACCTCAAGTGAAACAACAGTGGAAAGAATGGTAAAAACAATAATAAACAACTTCAACAAACACTGATGGAAACAACAGTAAAACAAAACTGCACAACTTCAACGGAAAAGCGATGGAAACAACAGTAAAAACAACGTTGAGCAACTTCAACTGAAAAACTGATGGGAATACAGTAAATCAAGGTTGAACAACTTCACCCGAAACACCAATGGAGAAAAAGGTAAAAACAATGATGAACAATTTCAACTGAAAACCGATGGAGACAACTGATATCGTGAGGAAAACAACAGTAAAAACAACGCTGAGGAACTTGAACTGAAATTCAATGGAAAGATCGCTAAAGACAACTCTTGACAATTTGGGTGGAAACAACAATGCAAACTATAGTGAAGCTTCTGTAGATTATCAGGGTTATTCAAAGAGATTCGAAAAGTCACCGCACGTTCGGTGACTTTTCGTTCTCTTTGAATTCGGTTTGTTTTGCCGATCCCATTTCGGTGACCCTGCGGTGTATTCAGCAAGCACCACAGGGTCCCCGAATTGCAGGGAAAAGCTGCCGCAAACCTGACGAAACCTCACCGCAAAACCCAGCAAATGCACTCCGAAAACCCTCAAAAACATCTGGATTAACCCACCAAAAACCACGGGAAAACCCGAACAGGAGCCGATCGCAGCCTTCGACACAGCAGAAGAGGCAGTGAATAAATTAGCAAAACAGTTTGTATGAATGTGTGAAAGTGAAACGCTGTTTGCAAAGAAACTACTGAGCGAAAATGTCTGAAATTTACATATGAGGTCCAGGGAATGATAATAAAGAGGGCTGTTACAGAAAAAAGAAGAAAACTTTAAAAAAAAAAACGGATAATAAAAAAAAAAAATTAAGAAAAATTATTAAAATATCCTAAAAAATCTATAAATAAAGAGACTCTTTACTGCAGAATTTTATAATGAACGGTTTATTAGATATTGAATTAAAACGGTAATATTTTTAACATTGAAGCCTATGGGATTCGCCTGAATAAACCTGCCGCATGAAACCACCGAATGGCAGGGCATTTCAGGAACCTTTCACTGCTGGTTTGTGTTCTCTGAATAGCCGAAGCAGTGCTTTTTCATGGGGATTTCGCTGCCCTCGAACAGGCATCGAACAGGCACCGTATGTGCAGGCAATTCGCCAGGATTTGGCGTATTGCCTGCTCTCTGGATAGCCGAATGGCCAGGAAAGGTAACTGAACGCTGATTTTCAGCGTTCGGTTACCTTTCTCAAGCAATTCAGAGCTCTTTGAATAACCCTGAGTGTGTTCACATAGGTTCCCTGAAGGTGATCCAAAGAAATACACCGAAGTTACCCAAAGCGAATCAGATGTTGTCAGTGTAAGGTCCCTATAACGGCTGTATGTAAGACAAAACTCACTGGACATGTAATTGCCCTGTACATGGGTCACAGCCTACTGTCCCGATATTTACTACGTACATGGGTCACAGCCTACTGTCCCGATATTTAATACGTACATGGGTCACAGCCTACTGTCCTGAAATTTACTACGTACATGGGTCACAGCCTACTGTCCTGAAATTTACTACGTACATGGGTCACAGCCTACTGTCCCGATATTTAATACGTACATGGGTCACAGCCTACTGTCCCGATATTTACTACGTACATGGGTCACAGCCTACTGTCCCGATATTTAATACGTACATGGGTCACAGCCTACTGTCCTGAAATTTACTACGTACATGGGTCACAGCCTACTGTCCCGATATTTAATACGTACATGGGTCACAGCCTACTGTCCCGATATTTAATACGTACATGGGTCACAGCCTACTGTCCTGAAATTTACTACGTACATGGGTCACAGCCTACTGTCCTGAAATTTACTACGTACATGGGTCACAGCCTACTGTCCCGATATTTAATACGTACATGGGTCACAACCTACTGTCCCGATATTTAATACGTACATGGGTCACAGCCTACTGTCCCGATATTTACTACGTACATGGGTCACAGTCTACTGTCCCGATATTTAATACGTACATGGGTCACAACCTACTGTCCCGATATTTAATACGTACATGGGTCACAACCTACTGTCCTGAAATTTACTATGTACATGGGTCACAGCCTACTGTCCCGATAATTACTACGTACATGGGTCACAGCCTACTGTCCCGATATTTACTACGTACATGGGTCACAACCTACTGTCCCGATATTTACTACGTACATGGGTCACAGCCTACTGTCCCGATATTTAATACGTACATGGGTCACAACCTACTGTCCCGATATTACTACGTACATGGGTCACAGCCTACTGTCCCGATATTTAATACGTACATGGGTCACAACCTACTGTCCCGATATTTACTACGTACATGGGTCACAGCCTACTGTCCCGATATTTACTACGTACATGGGTCACAGCCTACTGTCCCGATATTTACTACGTACATGGGTCACAGCCTACTGTCCCGATATTTACTACGTACATGGGTCACAGCCTACTGTCCCGATATTTACTACGTACATGGGTCACAACCTACTGTCCCGATATTTACTACATACATGGGTCACAGCCTACTGTCCCGATATTTACTACGTACATGGGTCACAACCTACTGTCCCGATATTTAATACGTACATGGGTCACAGCCTACTGTCCCGATATTTAATACGTACATGGGTCACAACCTACTGTCCTGATATTTACTACGTACATGGGTCACACCCTACTGTCCTGATATTTACTATGTACATGGGTCACACCCTACTGTCCTGATATTTACTATGTACATGGGTCACAGCCTACTGTCCCGATATTTACTTCGTACATGGGTCACAGCCTACTGTCCCGATATTTACTACGTACATGGGTCACAGCCTACTGTCCCGATATTTACTACGTACATGGGTCACAGCCTACTTTCCCGATATTTACTAAGTACATGGGTCACAACCTACTGTCCTGAAATTTACTACATACATGGGTCACAACCTACTGTCCTGAAATTTACTACATACATGGGTCACAGCCTACTGTCCCAATATTTACTACGTACATGGGTCACAGCCTACTGTCCCAATATTTACTACGTACATGGGTCACAACCTACTGTCCCGATAATTACTACGTACATGGGTCACAGCCTACTGTCCCGATATTTACTACGTATATGGGTCACAGCCTACTGTCCCGATAATTACTACGTACATGGGTCACAGCCTACTGTCCCGATATTTACTATGTACATGGGTCACAGCCTACTGTCCCGATATTTACTACGTACATGGGTCACAGCCTACTGTCCCGATAATTACTACGTACATGGGTCACAGCCTACTGTCCCGATATTACTACGTATATGGGTCACAGCCTACTGTCCCGATAATTACTACGTACATGGGTCACAGCCTACTGTCCCGATATTTACTATGTACATGGGTCACAGCCTACTGTCCCGATATTTACTACGTACATGGGTCACAGCCTACTGTCCCGATAATTACTACGTACATGGGTCACAGCCTACTGTCCCGATAATTACTACGTACATGGGTCACAGTCTACTGTCCCGATATTTACTACGTACATGGGTCACAGCCTACTGTCCCGATAATTACTACGTACATGGGTCCCAACCTACTGTCCTGAAATTTACTACGTACATGGGTCACAGCCCATTGTCCAAATTCCAGTGCTGTTTATGAAACATACCCTACCTACCCTATAATAACACTTTAACCTCTTTAACTTGACATTCCTTTATCACAAATAATCAGAAAACGATTCCAGAGATTTAAATCAATGTAATAAAACAATGGCAGGTTTCAGTGCTTTGCTCAGATCACAGTCCCGCCAGACACTCGTTGCACATCTCAGTGCTGTTGATTTTGCGATAGTGTCTAATTTATAGTTTGATGTGAAGTGATGAGTTCACGTAACTTACCAATAAGAGGATATGGTGAATCATCCTTCCCAGAGGTGACCCACAATTGGTAATCTATATGAGAGCCCTGCAGGAAGCGGAACACAGAGAGAAAAAAGAAATGTCAATAGCTTTCGTAGAAGCGTAGAATGTGCGTCCTGATAAACAAGTAAATCTGACATCGATCACACGGAAGATAGACGAGATATTTTTATTTAATCGCAAATTAAAACAATAATAACGTGTTTCCGGCAATTAAATCTTGGAACGCCAGAGTTGAGCAGATCGTCAATATGCCTTGGCTTACCCTCAGTGTGGCAAACTTAGCATTTAACCTTACTGCAGCAGGTAGAGTGATTTACCAATAGCACAGATCAGTGTTTCTCAACTCCGGTCCTCAAGTTCTCCTACAGGCCAGATTTTAAGGATCACCTGGGGGAAATGCAGACTGCATCCTGCAATCAATGAGCAGCAAATCATATCACCTGTGCTGTGCTTCATATATCCTGCAAACCTGGCCTGTTAGGGGGACCTGAGTTGAGAAACACTTGCATAGATTACACAAGAGTTATATTTATAAAGACTAAAAAGTGAAAGGCACTAGAGAAATTCTTTTCAAATGAGAATATATATATATTTAAAACCACAAAGGTATTAACTCTTTTACTGCCAAAGAAATGTGTACATGATTTTGAATTGAAATACAAAAAATAAATAAAATTAGCTTTATTAACCTAATTCCCATATCTCTTTAATGCAAAAATGAGTGTACTCCGTGGGAAGAAATGAAATTCTCTGACAGATCTCTCTCCTGTTCCCCCTAATACTATAAAGAAGATACAAGGAGCAGCTTTGCTCCCTTGCTGTAAGAAAAAGTTCAACAAAGTTTACTGCTGCATTACAACAACCAGGGAGAGGGCAGAATACAGGGAGAGCTCTAGGGTCACTCACTGCTGTGCAGAGAAAGGATTCAGGGGGCTATTATTTCAAAAATCCCTGTAAAGTACAGATACAAGGCGCTGCTGTAATTTCCATTTACAGGCCTTCTGATAACATGCATCTACTCTTTTGGAGGCTGCACTGCTAATAATCTCATTACGATCCCTACAAATCCCCATGAGCAGGAGGTCTGAACACTTTTAACCCTTTCGCTGCTGAGGCTTTTCCCGCCTCTGTGCTGAGGTCATTTTTACCGGTTTTGCTCATCTTGTTTAAACGTGTTTTGAAGGCTTATTTTAGTATATTACCCAGACATATTATATATCGTTCTTTCCGTCAGACTCGGCAGATTCATAATATGTCATTATTATATGTATACGTCATGACCTGTCTGTATATTATAACAAAAAATGCAATATAATATGAATTTTCAATAATTTACAACGTGTAAAGTGTTTTTTTTTCACATTTTAACATGCGAGCAATTGCAGTTATATTTTGTATGGGGTGCGCTTGTTAAGAAAATTAGAGATGGGGTCTCGTTACATTTTTTTTGGGGAAAATTACACGATTTTTAACAAACGCACCGCATACAAAAATCGTTAGTTCAGCATCATTGTTCACATTATAATTGAAATGGGAACAATATTTCTGCATTAACAGACCAAAAAAAAGAAAAAAAACTTGTTTATTTTTTTTTAATAATTTTTTTAAAATATTTTTTTTTTTTATTTTTAATTTTTATTTTTTTTTACAAACTTTTTTATACTCATGTTTGGTATCGTTGGAACGGCCATGCTCTGGCTGATCCAACAATATCAAACATTAACCCCTAACTGCCACGGATCGGGAGATAGAGGGTTCATTGGAACCCCCTATCTCCACCATTGGTGGCAGTTAGGGGTTAACTCCAGGACTGGCGTCATCGTGCTATGCATGATGACGCCAGTCCTCAGGGGGCATTCCCAGAAGCTTGGCCGACATCCAAGATGTCAGCCAGCTCCAGGAAAGGATCACGAACCGGCGCTTTTCAGCGCCGATTCGTGATCCGGCCCCCATGGGGTTAATGCCAGGTACCATTTGGAAGGGCAGGCTGTGCCCTTCCAAACGGTGCCTGGGTTAACCCCCGCAATGCCGCCGATCAGGAGGGAGAGTGGTCCGAAGGACCTCCCCCCTCCCTTTCAGGCACCTCCTCCGCACATGCGGGGGGGCGCCTGAATTAGGTGTCATCGCGCCCCCGCGATGACACCTAATTACTCCAGCGGCGGTTCCGGATGCTGGGCTGACATCGAGGATGTCAGCCCGCACCGGGGGGGCCAGCGATCGGCCGGAACCCGGCCGAACGCTGACCCCAAAGAAAGGACGCGCTCAGCGCTTCCACCGCATGGAACGTGACATGCGGTTGGACGCGCTGAGCGCGTCCTTAGCAGCGAAGGGGTTAATATCTATCTTTATCGCATTTACTGTATATGACAAAGAAGGCAGTTTCTGCCTTTATGCTGTTAATGTCGGACCCACTTAAAATTGTGCGAAGTAGGGGATTCCAAAGAACCCAAAAGGAAGGTGGAAACAAATGATTAAAATTCTAAACCTTTACTGGACTTCTGAGAAAAAACGTACACACCCACAAAATGTATAAAAAACACACAAAAAAGGTCATAAATTAGAGACCATAACTCAAGGTCAGTGACCAAACACAGAAGGCATCTAATGCAGGTCTCTGTGACAACAATTGTATGTCAAAAACTGAGAACCACCACCTGAAATGAATAATAAGCAATAGATGCCTAAGGATCCCCTCAGAAAAGTATGCACACGTTAGAGTATACTTAAATGCTTAAAGACATGTGCCACCAAATTGGTTATTGTAGTTAGCATGCACCACTCAAAAGCGTCACGATGAGGTGCAAACATAAGTGGTCCACGTCACGGAATACAACTGGTTAATACAGAGACAAGGAGTGAACCTGGTAGCTACAATTTGCAATGCACTGATTGAGAAATCACAATAAAGTGCAAGCAGTAGCAATCACTCAGCCAAAAGTATTCCTCAGAAAAAGAAAAAAAAAAGTGCATCCGTTGGAGTATACTTAAATGCTTAAAGACATATGCCACCAAATTTGTTGTTGTAATTAGCATGCACCACTCAAAAGCATCACGATGAAGTGCAAACATAAATGGTCCACATCACGGAATACAGTGGTAAATATAAAGACAAGGAGTGAACCTGGTAGCTACAATTTGCATGCACTGATCGAGAAATCACAATAGAGTGCAAGCAGTAGCAATCTGTCGGATATAATCTCTGCACGTGAATACAACACGTTATATATTGAATTTATCAGCCAAGCCTCCAATATGGCAGGGATTATTATTTCATAAGAAACTTATACGAGACACAAATATCAATCGTTTATATTTCCTAGAAATTCTCCTAAATTCTTTTAATTGTCTGTGTTTTGCTTTGAAGAGTACAATAATCAATAATCGGATAAAAACATATATATATTTATTGCGTATACAAAAAGTTTCAAATCTCATATCATAAACAAAGATTTATAAACCACAATCCATCAGCACATAAAAACTAGCTTCACAATATATGTATCTCCTGTTAGTAACTGCATATATGATTAATATCATTTACCTTATCAGTTAGTAACTAATACACAAATGGTTAATAAACATTTCTGCTTAATACAACATGCATTTCCCAGCAAACAATGTTTAACCAGCTAGATCTTATAGATATATATATATCTCTATACTACATGGATCAACAAAAGATGAGCTAATTTAAAATAATAAGTAATAAAACGTATTTAGTGAATCCTCCCCTAATCTCAAGAATTAAATTTCTATTCTATTGCTTTTTATTTTGTATATATAATTCCTTGCTTATTATTTTCAATCACAGTAATTTCCAAATACAATATATATATATCTGTATCAATCCTACAGCAGTTTCTTTTAGGATAAATCCTTATGTCCACTTCGTCATATTTCTATCTGCAGAATATAAATATTTAGACTTTTGAAGCTACCAAGAATCTGAGAAATCTCAGTCTATCTGTTGCAAAAATCTACAGATATATATATATTTACATTAATTCCTTAATTTAAATAGCTCTCATACATTACCTCTCCAATCTGGATTTTGATGAGTCTGCCTTGGAATTCCTTATGTAATATTGTTTTTGGAATATGTGAAGATTATCAATATCAGATAATCAATGCATGTGAGTTAGATATTTGGTGAGAGTCAGAGTGCATTGTCCCGGAATGGTCTGCTAGCGATGTGTGTTAGCCTCTGAATGTCGGAATGACTGCAACCATCATTGCCACTTCAATTATAGTCAATTTGACGTCACTAGCAATATCCTTCATTATATCAAATATAATATTTGCTATCCTCTGGAGGGCAGTGTTGCACTTCTCAATTAATTCCACCATTTCTTTTTAATATGTTTTATCTCGTGTCAAAGGTCAATCTGACTTAACAAAGACCTTCTCTCTCCCAATGTAGACATTTAGTCTCTACATATCAAAATTAGATTTATATCCTCACTCCTTTCTAAGTTTTACTGAGTCTTTATCAGTTGAATTATTCTCTAGTTAACTCAACAGAATCTATTCTTCAATAATTATACTATTTACCACTTAAGATCTCTACAATATAAATTGGAGCGTCTATTTTCTACTGTAAATATAATAAAATATACCTTGATTATAAACATATATTTTGTGAATATATTTTACCTTACAAAGATATTAACTCTTATATTCCTATACCCAAAAAAAACAAAATCTCTTTTTGTTTTAAAGACTTAAAACAGACAAATAAATTTAATTATGACAGATCTTAGCACTTAGTTCGGGCATTATTTCACACAAAGAAATTTAAGGTTCCTTCATGTCTGGTATTTTTAAAACATTATATAAGATCTCACCCAGCCATGAACTCTGTAAAAAAAAAATCTCGGTTCATTTCTAACTAGGGAAATTTGGAAAAAGAAAAAGACTGACTTTAAAAACAAAATGGCTACAGGCATCCATTTTACCTTTTTTTTCCTTCCAATATACCTGACAAATCTCCCAGCCACAAGTGTATTCCTCAGCAAGAAAATTCATATAATACATAAAGGGGATCATGAGATTAAAAATCCATCTCAACATTAAACATGCTACAATGTTGCTGAACGGTTATGGGCAATCAGTCATAGCCCAAACAGATTGTGCTGTAATGGTATTGTTCTCTATAAAATATAGATGCGTCCAGCTCAGGCCTGCAACGAGAGGAAAACCTTAAATGGGTTAATAGAGCACGTCCAACGCGGCGTTTCGCTTGTGTCTGCTCCTCAGGGACGTGGGGAGCAGAGGAGCAGACACAAGCGAAACGCCGAATTGGACGTGCTCTATTAACCCATTTAAGGTTTTCCTCTCGTTGCAGGCCTGAGCTGGACGCATCTATATTTTATAGAGAACAATACCATTACAGCACAATCTGTTTGGGCTATGACTGATTGCCCATAACCGTTCAGCAACATTGTAGCATGTTTAATGTTGAGATGGATTTTTAATCTCATGATCCCCTTTATGTATTATATGAATTTTCTTGCTGAGGAATACACTTGTGGCTGGGAGATTGCTACTGCTTGCACTCTATTGTGATTTCTCGATCAGTGCATGCAAATTGTAGCTACCAGGTTCACTCCTTGTCTTTATATTTACCAGCTGTATTCCGTGACGTGGACCATTTATGTTTGCACCTCATCGTGATGCTTTTGAGTGGTGCATGCTAATTACAACAACAAATTTGGTGGCACATGTCTTTAAGCATTTAAGTATACTCTAACGTGTGCATACTTTTCTGAGGGGATCCTTTGGCATCTATTGCTTATTATTCATTTCAGGTGGTGGTGGTTCTCAGTTTTTGACATACAATTGTTGTCACAGAGACCTCACCCTGCATTAGATGCCTTCAGTGTTTGGTCACTGACCTTGAGTTATGGTCTCTAATTTATGACCTTTTTTGTGTGTTTTTTATACATTTTGTGGGTGTGTACGTTTTTTCTCAGAAGTCCAATAAAGGTTTAGAATTTTAATCATTTGTTTCCACCTTCCTTTTGGGTTCTTTGGAATCCAATTCCTCCTTCATCATTAAGGCTAAGTCCTGCAAGTTTTTGGTGGACGATTGCTAGTACACAGAGGCTATAGTAATCACTTGCCACTCCACGCCCCACCCTGTTTTGAGTGGGTGCTTGCTTCTCTCTAAGTAAGGGATGTCGTCAAAATTCTAGAACCATTCATCCCAGTAATATTTCTATAAAATACACAGAGTAAACAGAAAGTAACCCAACTAACACAACACCTCCAGAATGAGCATAAAGTATCAAAAATAGCACAACACCTCCAGAATAAGCATAAAGTAACAAATATAACACAGCATTTCTAAAATGAGCAGAAAATAATGTAAATAACAGAACACTTCTAAAATGAGCAGAAAATAATGTAAATAACAGAACACTTGTAGAATGAGCAGAAAATAATGTAAATAACACAACACTTGTAGAATGAGCAGAAAATAATGTAAATAACACAACACTTGTAGAATGAGCAGAAAAATAATGTAAATAACACAACACTTGTAGAATGAGCAGAAAAATAATGTAAATAACACAACACTTGTAGAATGAGCATAAAATAATGTAAATAACAGAACACTTGTAGAATGAGCAGAAAATAATGTAAATAACAGAACACTTGTAGAATGAGCAGAAAATAATGTAAATAACAGAACACTTGTAGAATGAGCAGAAAATAATGTAAATAACAGAACACTTGTAGAAAGAGCAGAAAATAATGTAAATAACACAACACTTGTAGAATGAGCAGAAAATAATGTAAATAACACAACACTTGTAGAATGAGCAGAAAAATAATGTAAATAACAGAACACTTGTAGAATGAGCAGAAAATAATGTAAATAACAGAACACTTCTAAAATGAGCAGAAAATAATGTAAATAACACAACACTTGTAGAATGAGCAGAAAATAATGTAAATAACAGAACACTTGTAGAAAGAGCAGAAAATAATGTAAATAACACAACACTTGTAGAATGAGCAGAAAATAATGTAAATAACACAACACTTGTAGAATGAGCAGAAAATAATGTAAATAACAGAACACTTGTAGAATGAGCAGAAAAATAATGTAAATAACACAACACTTGTAGAATGAGCAGAAAATAATGTAAATAACAGAACACTTGTAGAATGAGCAGAAAATAATGTAAATAACACAACACTTGTAGAATGAGCAGAAAATAATGTAAATAACAGAACACTTGTAGAAAGAGCAGAAAATAATGTAAATAACACAACACTTGTAGAATGAGCAGAAAATAATGTAAATAACACAACACTTGTAGAATGAGCAGAAAATAATGTAAATAACAGAACACTTGTAGAATGAGCAGAAAAATAATGTAAATAACAGAACACTTGTAGAATGAGCAGAAAATAATGTAAATAACACAACACTTGTAGAATGAGCAGAAAATAATGTAAATAACAGAACACTTGTAGAATGAGCAGAAAATAATGTAAATAACACAACACTTGTAGAATGAGCAGAAAAATAATGTAAATAACACAACACTTGTAGAATGAGCAGAAAATAATGTAAATAACACAACACTTGTAGAATGAGCAGAAAATAATGTAAATAACACAACACTTGTAGAATGAGCAGAAAAATAATGTAAATAACACAACACTTGTAGAATGAGCAGAAAATAATGTAAATAACAGAACACTTCTAAAATGAGCAGAAAATAATGTAAATAACAGAACACTTGTAGAATGAGCAGAAAATAATGTAAATAACACAACACTTGTAGAATGAGCAGAAAATAATGTAAATAACACAACACTTGTAGAATGAGCAGAAAATAATGTAAATAACACAACACTTGTAGAATGAGCAGAAAATAATGTAAATAACACAACACTTGTAGAATGAGCAGAAAATAATGTAAATAACAGAACACTTGTTGAATGAGCAGAAAATAATGTAAATAACACAACACTTGTAGAATGAGCAGAAAATAATGTAAATAACACAACACTTGTAGAATGAGCAGAAAATAATGTAAATAACACAACACTTGTAGAATGAGCAGAAAATAATGTAAATAACACAACACTTGTAGAATGAGCAGAAAATCTATACTATAAAAGAGTAAGCCTTCAAGTGTCCGTCGCCAAAAGCGGTCTGCGCATGCGCGACGGACATTTGAAAGTGGCCGTTAAAACAAACAAGTAGCTGCGCGTGCCGGCCGCCTGCAAAAAAAAAAAAATCAGCACGAGCCGCTCGCAGCTACCCGTGTGTTTAAACGCCGCAAGCCCCGATCCTCCAGCGGTGACCGTCCTCCGGCTGTCGCGGCCTGCTCGGCGGGCATCCAGGCTCAGGCGAGCCCCCAGCTTGGTTTGGGCCTACAGGCCCAGCCGAGCCGGGGACTCGCCTAAGCCTAGAGGCCGGCCGAGCAGCCAGCGACAGCCGGAGGACGGTCACCGCTGGAGCTCCGGGCCGAAGTTCCCAAAACATACTCCCCTAAATCGGCCCTGAGCTCCAGCGGTGACCTCCTCCGGCCGAGCAGGCTGCTAGGCCGGCCTCCAGGCTCAGGCGAGCCCCCGGCTCGGCTTGGGCCCACAGGCCCAGCCGAGCCGGGGACTCGCCTAAGCCTAGAGGCCGGCCGAGCAGCCAGCGACAGCCGGAGGACGGTCACCGCTGGAGCTCAGGGCCGAAGTTGCCAAAACATACTCCCCTACATCGGCCCTGAGCTCCAGCGGTGACTTCCTCTGGCCGAGCAGGCTGCTAGGCCGGACTCCAGGCTCAGGCGAGCCCCCGGCTCGGCTTGGGCCTACAGGCCGAGCCGGGGACTCGCCTAAGCCTAGAGGCCGGCCGAGCAGCCAGCGACAGCCGGAGGACGGTCACCGCTGGAGCTCAGGGCCGAAGTTGCCAAAACATACTCCCCTACATCGGCCCTGAGCTCCAGCGGTGACTTCCTCCGGCCGAGCAGGCTGCTAGGCCGGCCTCCAGGCTCAGGCGAGCCCCCGGCTTGGCTCGGGCCTACAGGCCCAGCCGGGGACTCGCCTAAGCCTAGAGGCCGGCCGAGCAGCCAGCGACAGCCGGAGGACGGTCACCGCTGGAGCTCAGGGCCGAAGTTGCCAAAACATACTCCCCTACATCGGCCCTGAGCTCCAGCGGTGACTTCCTCCGGCCGAGCAGGCTGCTAGGCCGGACTCCAGGCTCAGGCGAGCCCCCAGCTTGGCTTGGGCCTACAGGCCCAGCAGAGCCGGGGACTCGCCTAAGCCTAGAGGCTGGCCGAGCAGCCAGCGACAGCCGGAGGACGGTCACCGCTGGAGCTCAGGGCCGAAGTTGCCAAAACATACTCCCCTACATCGGCCCTGAGATCCAGCGGTGACTTCCTCCGGCCGAGCAGGCTGCTAGGCCGGACTCCAGGCTCAGGCGAGCCCCCGGCTTGGCTTGGGCCTACAGGCCCAGCCGAGCCGGGGACTCGCCTAAGCCTAGAGGCCGGCCGAGCAGCCAGCGACAGCCGGAGGACGGTCACCGCTGGAGCTCAGGGCCAATGTAGGAGGATGTTGCCTACACATACTCACCTACATCGGCCCGAGCTCCTCCAGCGATGGCGGTCCCGCTTGCAGCGTCCTCTCTGTCTCCGTTGGTCGTCGGTATGACGTCACGAAAGCCTTTGACCCTGGGTCAAAGGCTTTTGTGATGTCATACCGGCGACCAACAGAGAGAGGACAGTGGAAGCGGGACTGCCATCGCTGGAGGAGCTAAGGGCCGATGTAGGTGAGTATGTGTGGAACCGGTGGAGGACTCGAGGCCAATGTAGGTGAGTATGTGCTCTACACACACACACCCTGCTTGCTTGGTCGGCATCCAGGCTCAGGCGAGCCCCCGGCTTGGCTTGGGCCTAGAGGCCCAGCCGAGTCGGGGACTCACCTAAGCATGGAGGCCGGCCAAGTTGCCTGCTCGGGCGTCCTCCAGGCTCAGGCGAGTCCCCGGCTCTGCTGGGCCTCTAGGCCCAAGCCGGGGGCTCGCCTAAGCTTGGATACCGGCCCGAGCAAGCAGGGTGGGTGTGGAGAGCACATACTCACCTACATTAGCCCTGAGCTCCAGCGGTGACTGTCCTCCGGCTGTCGCAGGCTGCTCGGCCGGCCTCCAGGCTCAGGCGAGCCCCCGGCTTGGCTTGGGCCTACAGGCCCAGCCGAGCCGGGGGCTCACCTAAGCCTGGAGGCCGGCCGAGCAGCCTGCGACAGCCACCGCTGGAGCTCCGGGCCAATGTAGGGGGATGTTGCCTACACATACTCACCTACATCGGCCCTTAGCTCCTCCAGCGATGGCAGTCCTGCTTCCAGTGTCCTCTCTCTGTTGGTCGCCGGTATGACGTCACGAAAGCCTTTGACCCCGGGGGTCAAAGGCTTTCGTGACGTCATACCGGCGACCAATGGAGAGAGGACACTGGAAGCGGGACTGCCATCGCTGGAGGGCCGATGTAGGTGAGTATGTGCTCTCCACACCCACCCTGCTTGCTCGGCCGGTATCCAAGCTTAGGCGAGCCCCCGGCTTGGCCTGGGCCTAGAGGCCCAGCCGAGCCGGGGACTCACCTAAGCATGGAGGCCGGCCGAATTGCCTGCTCGGGCGTCCTCCAGGCTCAGGCGAGTCCACGGCTCGGCTGGGCCTCTAGGCCCCAGCCAAGCCGGGGGCTCGTCCAAGCTTGGATGCCGGCCGAGCTACTTGCTTGGCCGGCATCCAGGCTAAGGATGCCTGAGCCTGGATGCCAGCCATACACACACACACACACACACACACACACACACACACTGTAACAACCATATATGTGTATGTGTGTGTATATATATCCACATGGGGTTACAGTGTGTGTGTGTGTGTGTGTGTGTGTGTGTGTGTGTGTATATATATATACGGACTGCGCATGCGCGCAGCCCACGGGGTGCTGTGGCGGTTGGAATGCGCGCGCAGCCGGGTGCGCGCGCGCCACCCGCCGCAGCACGCCCAAAGCGTCCTACGGAGGTTTGCTGCGCGCGCATCCAACCTCCGTTGGACGCTTTGGGCGTGCTGCGGCAGGTGGCGCGCGCGCACCCGGCTGCGCGCGCATCCAAACCCCAACAGCCTGTTACGGAGGTTGCCACGTGCCTCCCGCCGCAGGACCACCAATGTTGGAAGGGCGCAAAAACAGCCCAGAGCCCAGCACCGAGCCCAGCGCCTGAGTGCCTGAGCCCAGCGCCTGAGCGCAGAGCCCAGCACCGAGCCCAGCGCCTTAGCGCCTGAGCCCAGCACCTTAGCGCCTGAGCGCAGAGCCCAGCGCCTGAGCGCAGAGCCCAGCGCCTGAGCGCAGAGCCCAGCGCCTGAGCCCCTGAGCGCAGAGCCCAGCGCCTGAGCGCAGAGCCCAGCGCCTGAGCCCCTGAGCGCAGAGCCCAGCGCCTGAGTCCCTGAGCACCGAGCCCAGCGCCTGAGCGCCAAGCCCAGCGCCTGAGCGCAGAGCCCAGCGCCTGAGCGCCTGAGCCCAGCGCCTTAGCGCCTGAGCCCAGCGCCTTAGCGCAGAGCTGACCGCAGAGCCCAGCGCCTGAGCGCAGAGCCCAGCGCCAGAGTCCAGCGCCTGAGCGCAGAGCCCAGCGCCTGAGCGCAGAGCCAGCACCGAGCCAGCGCCTTAGCGCCTGAGCCCAGCGCCTGAGTGCAGAGCCCAGTGCCTGAGCGCAGAGCCCAGCGCCTGAGCGCAGAGCCCAGCGCCTGAGCGCAGAGCACAGCGCCTGAGCGCAGAGCCCAGCGCCTGAGCGCAGAGCACAGCGCCTTAGCGCCTGAGCCCAGCACCTTAGCGCCTGAGCGCAGAGCCCAGCGCCTGAGCGCAGAGCCCAGCGCCTGAGCGCAGAGCCCAGCGCCTGAGCGCAGAGCCCAGCGCCTGAGCCCCTGAGCGCAGAGCCCAGCGCCTGAGTCCCTGAGCGCCGAGCCCAGCGCCTGAGCGCCAAGCCCAGCGCCTGAGCGCAGAGCCCAGCGCCTGAGCGCCTGAGCCCAGCGCCTTAGCGCCTGAGCCCAGCGCCTTAGCGCAGAGCTGACCGCAGAGCCCAGCGCCTGAGCGCAGAGCCCAGCGCCAGAGTCCAGCGCCTGAGCGCAGAGCCCAGCGCCTGAGCGCAGAGCCCAGCACCGAGCCCAGCGCCTTAGCGCCTGAGCCCAGCGCCTGAGTGCAGAGCCCAGTGCCTGAGCGCAGAGCCCAGCGCCTGAGCGCAGAGCCCAGCGCCTGAGCGCAGAGCACAGCGCCTGAGCGCAGAGCCCAGCGCCTGAGCGCAGAGCACAGCGCCTGAGCGCAGAGCACAGCGCCTGAGCCCAGTACCTGAGCCCAGCGCTGAGCAGAGCGCCAAGCAGAGCACAATAGATGGCACAGAGCAGAGCACAACCCATTAAAGGCACAGAGCAGAGCACAATAAACGGCACAGAGCCGAGCACAGCACAATAGACTGCACAGAGCCGAGCACAATAAACGCCACAGAGCCGAGCACGGCACAATAGACTGCACAGAGCCAAGCACAATAAATGTCACAGAGCCGAGCACAACAGAATAAACGCCACAGAGCCGAGCACAATAAACGCCACAGAGCCGAGCACAATAAACGCCACAGAGCCGAGCACAATAAACGCCACAGAGCCGAGCACAATAAACACCACAGAGCCAAGCACAGCACAATAGACGGCACAGAGCCGAGCACAATAAACGGCACAGAGCCGAGCGCAATATACGGCACAGAGCCGAGCACAATATACGGCACAGAGCCGAGCACAATATACGGCACAGAGCACAGCACAATAAACGGCACAGAGCCGAGCGCAATATACGGCACAGAGCCGAGCACAATAAACGGCACAGAGCCAAGCACAATATACGGCACAGAGCACAGCACAATATACGGCACAGAGCACAGCACAATATACGGCACAGAGCACAGCACAATATACGGCACAGAGCACAGCACAATATACGGCACAGCCAATCACAGCACAATAAACGGCGCCGAGCACAGAACCAAGCACAACACAATAAACGGCGCAGAGCACAATAAAAGCAGAGCACAATATACGGCACGGAGCAGAGCACAGAGCCGATGTGCAGAGCCCAGCACAGAGCCGAGCAAAACAGAATAAACGCCACAGAGCCGAGCACAATAAACGCCACAGAGCCGAGCACGGCACAATAGACTGCACAGAGCCAAGCACAATAAATGTCACAGAGCCGAGCACAACAGAATAAACGCCACAGAGCCGAGCACAATAAACGCCACAGAGCCGAGCACAATAAACGCCACAGAGCCGAGCACAATAAACGCCACAGAGCCGAGCACAATAAACGCCACAGAGCCAAGCACAATAAACGCCACAGAGCCAAGCACAGCACAATAGACGGCACAGAGCCGAGCACAATAAACGGCACAGAGCCGAGCACAATAAACGGCACAGAGCCGAGCACAATATACGGCACAGAGCCGAGCACAATATACGGCACAGAGCCAAGCACAATATACGGCACAGAGCACAGCACAATATACGGCACAGAGCACAGCACAATATACGGCACAGCCAATCACAGCACAATAAACGGCGCCGAGCACAGAACCAAGCACAACACAATAAACGGCGCAGAGCACAATAAAAGCAGAGCACAATATACGGCACGGAGCAGAGCACAGAGCCGATGTGCAGAGCCCAGCACAGAGCCGAGCAAAACAGAATAAATGCCACAGAGCCGAGCACAATAAAAACGCCACAGAGCCGAGCACAGTACAATAGACGGCACAGAGCCGAGCACAGAGCCAAACACAGCACAATAAACGGCACCGAGCACAGAACCAAGCACAACGCACCACACTTATCAATAGACTGCCCTCTGGGCAGGCTTTACACCTAGTAATGTAAATAACACAACACTTGTAGAATGAGCAGAAAATAATGTAAATAACAGAACACTTGTAGAATGAGCAGAAAATAATGTAAATAACAGAACACTTGTAGAATGAGCAGAAAATAATGTAAATAACACAACACTTGTAGAATGAGCAGAAAATAATGTAAATAACAGAACACTTGTAGAATGAGCAGAAAATAATGTAAATAACAGAACACTTGTAGAATGAGCAGAAAATAATGTAAATAACAGAACACTTGTAGAAAGAGCAGAAAACAATGTAAATAACACAACACTTGTAGAATGAGCAGAAAATAATGTAAATAACACAACACTTGTAGAATGAGCAGAAAATAATGTAAATAACAGAACACTTGTAGAATGAGCAGAAAATAATGTAAATAACACAACACTTGTAGAATGAGCAGAAAATAATGTAAATAACAGAACACTTGTAGAATGAGCAGAAAATAATGTAAATAACAGAACACTTGTAGAATGAGCAGAAAATAATGTAAATAACAGAACACTTGTAGAAAGAGCAGAAAATAATGTAAATAACACAACACTTGTAGAATGAGCAGAAAATAATGTAAATAACACAACACTTGTAGAATGAGCAGAAAATAATGTAAATAACAGAACACTTGTAGAATGAGCAGAAAATAATGTAAATAACAGAACACTTGTAGAATGAGCAGAAAATAATGTAAATAACAGAACACTTGTAGAATGAGCAGAAAATAATGTAAATAACAGAACACTTGTAGAATGAGCAGAAAATAATGTAAATAACAGAACACTTGTAGAATGAGCAGAAAATAATGTAAATAACAGAACACTTGTAGAAAGAGCAGAAAATAATGTAAATAACAGAACACTTGTAGAAAGAGCAGAAAATAATGTAAATAACACAACACTTGTAGAATGAGCAGAAAATAATGTAAATAACAGAACACTTGTAGAAAGAGCAGAAAATAATGTAAATAACAGAACACTTGTAGAATGAGCAGAAAAAATGTAAATAACAGAACATTGTAGAATGAGCAGAAAAAATGTAAATAACAGAACACTTGTAGAATGAGCAGAAAATAATGTAAATAACAGAACACTTGTAGAATGAGCAGAAAATAATGTAAATAACACAACACTTGTAGAATGAGCAGAAAATAATGTAAATAACACAACACTTGTAGAATGAGCAGAAAATAATGTAAATAACAGAACACTTGTAGAATGAGCAGAAAATAATGTAAATAACACAACACTTGTAGAATGAGCAGAAAATAATGTAAATAACACAACACTTGTAGAATGAGCAGAAAATAATGTAAATAACACAGCAGAAAATAAAACAGAACTAAAACAGTGCTTCCGGAATGAATAGTTTCACAAGTAAAAAAAAGCACAATCAGAATAAATAGAAAATAACATAAAGCAACCCCAGAATGTGTTTAACAAAAGTAACACTTACTTCCACTCCAAACTGCACCAGAGCCATCTTGACAACGTCAGTCACTGTATCCTCAGTGGTCACTGTTATTACTTTTGACTGCAGAAGAAAATAAGTAGTTAAGAGTAGATTTTGATTAATTTGCTTGAACCTTTCAGTGTGTTGTTGTTGTGATACTTTGATTCTGCTCTGGCCCAGTTGATGCAAATCATTAGATCTGACATTACTAAAATATGGACTGGGTGTAGCATGGGGAAAGAAGAGCCACTAAACATTAGCTGCGAAGAAAAGCATATGACAACTATCCAATTGATTGACAGCTGACATTCACTACCAGATCTTTGAATATGATCAAAAAAAGCAATTAGAGTAGTGTTTCCCAAACCTGTCCTTAGAAAATACTAACCAGGTTTGCCGGATATATGTACATAAGAACAAATTACTGCTCACATAAATGTGTCCATAAAGCGATTCGATCTTTTTTCATTCTGACCGTGTTATGTTTACGGCAATTCATTTGAAAGCAAAAGCAAATGACTTGTAAATTCTCTTTGTTTTTTTAAAGTTATTTAAAGGTTTAATCGCGTATTACAACTTCAAAGTGCGTGTTAAAAGGTAGATTACGTTATCAGACTGCTATTACCTCATCTTTAATATTATATCTTAAGTTTGTGTCAATAAATTTTGAAAATGTGATCGATTTGTCTCCCTTTTATAGTATCTTAAAACCTAAACAATCATTACATTTGTGATATAGGGTAAGAAACTCTGGGTTCAGGACTGGCACATCATTAAAGTGCACCATTCATATACAAACCATTTTTAACTCATTTGAACGTTCGCTAAACTCTGTCTATACATTGTGTTAGCCGACCTCCTGATAAACAGATAGTTTTTTTCAAATAAAAGATTGAAGATTGAAAAGAAATTTATTTTTGCTCTCAATACTGCGGCATGCCGCATGACTTGTTTCCCAAGGGAGTAATTTATGGCTGTTACAGCAGGAGACACTCCCCTCAGAGATGCCGGATGTCTGATCTCAAAATTCCCAAGACAGCATTGCAGCTGCCTTTAGATAACAAGTGGTCTGCCCTCCATCCCTCCTTGAAGCTGTATCCTCCATAAGGTTCATCTATTAACCCTTCCCTACACTACTATGATCCCTCTGTGAGTGCCTGATAAATATAGTTGTTGTGTGTGTCTGTGTGTATATATTGTGACAGTGTGATAAGGGGCATGTTGATAGACCACTGCTTTGTCAGCAGGCGGATGAAGAAAGCCCTTTCCCCCATAGGGTTAATTATCAGCTGGCTGCTGATTAAGTCTGCCCCGCCTTTATAGGTACTGTGAGTCCCTCTGAGAGAGCAGTCTTTGTGCTGGGTGCAGCAGAGAAGGAGATAAACCCCTGAAGTTACTAAGGGAAGTACACTTTAGTTTGTTTTGCTTTATTGGTAATAGACTTAGCTGCCCAATGTTAGAGTGTGGAGATACACATGTTCAGTTAGACTCCGAATGAGGAGTAGGCTTTTGATTTATATTTGTTTCATTTTCCTGTTTATTGGATACTCGGCATGTACCGTGTCTGCCCAACAAAGAAAAGCCTGAAGCACTAATTTGTGTGTGCAGTGTTTACATCACAATATATATATGTGTGTCTGTGCGTGTGTTTGCACTGAAACTAAGTTGTGGGATGGGAATGGAAAACAAAACAAAACTAAACCTGATCTATGAGAGTTAAAATTACATTCATCCTATGCGATCTGCGCACACCCTTTTCTGGGACCCTTATAATTAGCAGCTCATTTGTAAATGTTAATACCTATGGACTATGTAATGGAATAGCACCTTTTGTCACTGCAAATCACAGTCCCTTTTTGGTGTCCTCATGCCAAAAAGAGGAGAATTTTTTTTTTTTCATCTCTTTGAACTGAATATTTCATTCTCCAATAACAAAGTCACCATAGACATCTGGTAATAAGATGTCAGGGTTATTCAAAGAGATCCGAATTGTGAACGAAAGGTAACCGAACAGTGAAATTCAGCGTTCGGTTACCTTTCCTGGCCATTCGGCTATTCAGAGAGCAGGCAGTTCGCCAAATGTTTGTGAATTGCCTGCACATACGGTGCCTGTTCGAGGGCAGTGAAATCCCCATAGAGAAGCAATGCTTCGTCTATTCAGAGAACAAAAACCAGCAGGGAAAAGTTGCCGAATTGTCCTGCTGTTCGGTGGTTTCATTCTACAGGTTTATTCAGGCGAATCCCATAGGCTTCGATGTTAAAAATATTCCCATTTTAATTCAATATCTAATAAACCGTTGATTATAATATTCTGCAGTAAAACGTCTCTTTATTTATAGATTTTTTTAGGATCTTTTAGGCATTTTTCGGGATTTTTTTGCGAAAATGTTTCTTTTTTTTTTTTAAATCGTTTTTTCTTTTTTTGTAACAGCCCTTTTTATTATCATTCATTGGATCTCATATGTAAATTTCAGACATTTTCATTCTTCAGTTTCTTTCCAAACAACGTTTCACTTTTTAAACATTCAAGCGTACTGTTTTTTTTTTTTTTGTTCACTCCATTCGTCTGTGGTGTCAGTTTTTTTCCGGCGGCTGCTCTGCGCTGTGATCGGCTCCTGCTCAGGTCTTTCCGGCATGTTCAGCGGGGTTAATCCAGATGTTTTTGCGGGTTTCGGTGTGCGCTCGGCGGGTTTTGCTGTGAGTGTTCGGCAGGTTTGCGGCGGCTTTTCCCTGCACTACGACGGCCCTGTGGTGCTTGCTGAATACACTGCAGGGTCGCCGAAATGGGATCGCCCAATCGCACCGAATTGAAGAGAACGAAAAGTCACGGAACGTGCGGTAACTTTTCGATTCTCTTTGAATAACCCTGTATATTTTAAAGAAAAAACTGACCTCCATCACTAACTCTCCATCCTCTCCCTCCATCATTATATTTTATATTGAGTCACTCTCCATCAGACTGAATTCACATCCAGTTACCTCGTAACCATCTCACACATTGATTCTCATAACACAAAGAGTCATTTCTATGTTGCCTCTTAAATAATCAAATCATCAACTTCAAATTGTTCTATAATGCCATTGTCTCATCCTCGATTATCCTCTTTAGATTGCAAAGCTTAAAAACACTTCTACCAGTTACTTTGTATAGCGCTGCTTTAGCTTGACTCAATATGTCCTCTATTCCTTTGTATAGTACCTCTCATTATATATTATGTGTCCTCTATTCCTTTGTATAGTACCTCTCATTATATATTATGTGTCCTCTATTCCTTTGTATAGTACCTCTCATTATATATTATGTGTCCTCTATTCCTTTGTATAGTACCTCTCATTATATATTATGTGTCCTCTGTTCCTTTTGTATGGTACCTCTCATTATATATTATGTGTCCTCTATTCCTTTGTATAGTACCTCTCATTATATATTATGTGTCCTCTATTCCTTTGTATAGTACCTCTCATTATATATTATGTGTCCTCTATTCCTTTGTATAGTACCTCTCATTATATATTATGTGTCCTCTATTCCTTTGTATAGTACCTCTCATTATATATTATGTGTCCTCTGTTCCTTTTGTATAGTACCTCTCATTATATATTATGTGTCCTCTATTCCTTTGTATAGTACCTCTCATTATATATTATGTGTCCTCTATTCCTTTGTATGGTACCTCTCATTATATATTATGTGTCCTCTATTCCTTTGTATAGTACCTCTCATTATATATTATGTGTCCTCTATTCCTTTGTATAGTACCTCTCATTATATATTATGTGTCCTCTGTTCCTTTTGTATAGTACCTCTCATTATATATTATGTGTCCTCTATTCCTTTGTATAGTACCTCTCATTATATATTATGTGTCCTCTATTCCTTTGTATAGTACCTCTCATTATATATTATGTGTCCTCTGTTCCTTTTGTATAGTACCTCTCATTATATATTATGTGTCCTCTATTCCTTTGTATAGTACCTCTCATTATATATTATGTGTCCTCTGTTCCTTTTGTATAGTACCTCTCATTATATATTATGTGTCCTCTATTCCTTTGTATAGTACCTCTCATTATATATTATGTGTCCTCTATTCCTTTGTATAGTACCTCTCATTATATATTATGTGTCCTCTATTCCTTTGTATAGTACCTCTCATTATATATTATGTGTCCTCTATTCCTTTGTATAGTACCTCTCATTATATATTATGTGTCCTCTATTCCTTTGTATAGTACCTCTCATTATATAATTATGTGTCCTCTATTCCTTTGTATAGTACCTCTCATTATATATTATGTGTCCTCTATTCCTTTGTATAGTACCTCTCATTATATATTATGTGTCCTCTATTCCTTTGTATAGTACCTCTCATTATATATTATGTGTCCTCTATTCCTTTGTATAGTACCTCTCATTATATATTATGTGTCCTCTATTCCTTTGTATAGTACCTCTCATTATATATTATGTGTCCTCTATTCCTTTGTATAGTACCTCTCATTATATATTATGTGTCCTCTATTCCTTTGTATAGTACCTCTCATTATATATTATGTGTCCTCTATTCCTTTGTATAGTACCTCTCATTATATATTATGTGTCCTCTGTTCCTTTTGTATAGTACCTCTCATTATATATTATGTGTCCTCTATTCCTTTGTATAGTACCTCTCATTATATATTATGTGTCCTGTACCTTCTTAATTCTGTGCAATTATTAATTGTAAAAGTAGCGCGGAAAAATGACAATTAGAACTTGAATGGATAATTAAATTCCATACATGCTCTGACATGCTATTGTAGTATCTGTCAAGGAACTCGGCGACACCACAGAAAGGTCTGAGCTCCTGTGCCAACATCTTGACATCCCGGCAGCAGCACTTTTCCTGCAAAGGAATCCTAGCTAGGTTTTACAGCTGTCTCAAGGTTCAGACCAGGCCTTGTCTGTTGCTCCGTTCCTTGTTTGTCCTGCTCCTCCACTCAATCCCAGGTGTAGGTGCTTTAGCCTGAGGACCTCCCTTTATAAGAAAGATGCTCCCGCTATCCAATGCTTCCGCATTGACACTCATTAACCTAGGAACGGGATTCATAGTCCTGCTGCACACCTGAACCCCTCATTCCATGCCATGTTCTCTCTTAAGCTGTGTTCCTGCCAGTGTCTGCTGTGCCCACTGTTACTGCCTGTCTCTGCCATGCCTGATGATCATGCCAGTCTCTGCTGTGCCCTTGTGTTCCTGACAGTCTCCGCTGTGCCATTGTGTTGTTGCCAGTCTCTGGTATGACTATGCACCCCTGTTCCTGCCAGTCTCCGCCATGCCCTGTGTTCCTGCCAGTCTTCAGCCTGCTATCAAATCTCCAGCTTGTTTCTTAGTTGTCATTCAGCCCTTTTCCTGCCCTGCCTGTCCAGAGTGTCTAACCTCCTGTGAGTTCCCAGTGTGTTGCCGTCTGTGTTCCCTTTCTCTGCCTCCCTGAGCCCAGTCCAGCCTCTGCCTTCCAGTATCCTAGTCTTGTGTCCAGCTCTATTTCTGCCCCATCTCTCTTACTTCTCCTGCATTCCCTGTTCAATAAAGCCTGTAATACCTCACCTAAGGTCTCGGTCCCCTCACTGCATCCAGGGTTTATACCCTCACTCCCAGGTACAGATCCGTGACAGTAACACTCACTTATTGATGTCTAATTGATCTAGGGCCCTATTAAATTCGTAACGCAAAACGCACGCTAAACGTGTGTTTTTTTGCGCGAAGTGTTAAACGTTAACGCACGAAAATCACCGCTGGAATTACATTCCTCGCGCATTTTTTCATCCGTCGGGAAATTGCACTCGTAAAACCGACGCGCAAAAATGCGTGCAGAAATCAGTGAGCGCAATGTCATTTTTAAAGCAGGTCTGTCAGACGAACGCATTTTGTGTGGACTGCGCACAACACACGTACGTTCTGACGGAAGACAAGGTAGTGGCCGTCATTTTTGACGGATCTAGTAAAAAAAACGTGCGCATCGACGTTCTCCGTTGTGAATCCGCAGTTTGGTACGGTCAGGCTGTTACAATTTGCCGTTAACACCAGCTTTTTAAAGACGTTAAAATTATGCGCGTAAATGTTGTCCATTAAAATTTGCGCATAGATTGTAATACCATGCGCGTACCAGTGCACAAACACATTTGCGCTCACAATGTTAAGTATAGGATGTGCGCACTAAATTGCGCTCGCAAAGGGTCACTCGCGTTAGACGTTAACGTGCATTTTGTGTGCGAACGTCGTAATTCGACGTTCATTTCAAAGGGTTTTGCCCCTCGCATGAATGCGTTTTTGGGCATGCGCACAATTGTGTGCGAAGAATGTAATAGGGCCCCTAGTATGGGGGAATTATGGACAATACAGGGGAAGATATCAGGAATCATGTACACAAGGATTAAAGAAGTGGACGCAAGAGGTGAAAGCAGTGGAGGAAATGAGCAGAGATTACACATACTGGAGGGAAGAAACAAACTATAGGAAAGAAGGATTTGATATGTTTTATGATAGGGAGGTATACTAATACATTTCATACAGGTAGAGCTGCCGTCAGAATTCTTGGGGCCCTTTAATAAACCACTGGTTGGGGTCCCATTCCCTCAGCTGTCCAGTTGAGTAACCTAATTAAACATAAATATTTTAGGTGATAAAGTGCTCTTACTGGCCCCGGATCCTGTAGCCCACTGGGAAATTTGATGGTGTCACGGTGGGCCAGTCTTTGGTGGCATGGAGGGACGACTACATCTGGGACCAGGGCAGCCGTCAGGGGGTGACAGCCCGTGACATGATCAGTGGCCCAGTTGATCAAGGGGTCCCTGGCGATTGCCAAACCCTATGTGCACCTTAAGTGCCAAATAGGTAAGGGCCCCTCCATGTCACCCAGAACTGGCCAACCAAGAAACCAGCAATTTTCCCAGTGGGCTGTGGCATCTAGAGGTTGGTCAGAGCACTCTGGCTCATAACGAAGAGATCGAGAGATTGATTAGTATGATCTGCACCCTTGCTGGCCACCCTTTATACCCTTGCTGAACCACCAGGGATTTAGTCCATTCCCAGTAAATTAAGGTTTGCAGAAAAAGGCAAAATATTATATTTTTAATTATCTTATTGAAATTGAAATGAATGGGGCCCTGACCAGTGGTATAGTAAGGGGCCCCACGATTTCTGATGACAGCCCTCTCTCTGTGACACTTACAGGTCTATTCAAAGAAAGGTGAACCTCAGGAGAATGACTGGTGAAGTGAAAATTCTAAGTCAAAATGGCCAAACCAGAAAAATTCTCCCATTTATCTCACTTTCCAAATTGGCTATTTGGTCTAGATTGTTCTCTTCTCCTGCCAATTCTCCTGATTTTCACCTTTCTCTGAATAACCCTGTTAGACAAGCTGCACAGAGTTTGGAAAGGTCCAGGCCGGGGCCCCTGGAGCCATCAGGCCAGTGAACGTATTGTGGGCTGTCACCTCCCCCCTGATGATGGCCGTGTATAGAGAAAACTCACTATGGGCTATGTGACAGCACAACTGGAAAGAAGAGGAGAAAAACTTAAAAGAGAGATTGACATTGAATATATAGTGAGAAAGGGAAGTGTAGGGACCCTAAAATGCTGGAGGCCACCCCTATTAAAACAAATGTAACCATCCGCATGGATTCTGTGTACTGTATTCTGAGAGAGTATCGTACGTATACAAATGTTAAGCAAAAAAAACATAAAAATAAAAAAAGTTAACAGAAAAAAAAATCTATTTTTTTTTAGCCCTTTTTTTGTAAACTCCCGCTGAGGATTTGTTGCAAAAAACACTCGAGCAGGTTTGTGCCCCCCCCCCCCACCTTGATACCGTAGTGGGGGGTCACATGGAAGGATTTCTCATACCTGACTATATCACTACTGGTATTTTGCTTCATTATCCTGTGTTATATTATTCGTTCGTTAGAATTGTATTACCAGGAAACTATGTACAGAATGAAATCACTATTTAGGCTGTCAATGAACCAGTATATATCTCTTATTCTGGCCTCAACTTGAAGGATGCAGTGAGTTCATTACGCGTGAAGTGAAGCCTTTTTAAAAGCCAATTTAATGTAGATTGATGTGCCCTCCTTTCTTATTTTCTCCATCTTTTCTCTTATACAACTGGGATGTGCTATTTTTAAGGGGCTTTTTTAAGAAATGGGTTGTGCCTATTTAAAGAAGATTATCTGTAACATAAACTGTCTGTGGACTGGCATCTAATGCTGGAAAATTAACAGCACTAAAAATAGCCCAGGATCCGTAAAGTAGAAAAGAGCAAGGTCTATTCCACGTGGCGAAAAGAGAATACAGCTACTGAGCTTCTCGGGCACATGTATGGCAAACGGCACAGTGATCCCATGTGTTACAAAATATAGAATTCTATAAACAGTATCAGGGTTATTCAGAGAGAGCCGATCTAGCCCCGAAATGTCACTGCACAGTGAATTTCCCTATACGGTGACATTTCGGGGCCATTCGGCTCTCTGCAGGCAGTTCGACAAATTTTAACCGAGGGCCTAAAACTGCCGAACGCATCCGACAACCCGCCAAACAGACCACCAAACGCTGCCAGAAAAAGAAAAAGCTGACCAGCCGCCGAAAGAAGCCAATTAGCCGCCGAACACTGGTAAAAAACAAACTTTTAAAAGGCGTTTTAAACAAAAACAAATTGCATGGAAATAATATACAAGGTCCTATGAATAACAAAAAAAAAAGGACTGTTATAGAATAAAAAAACCAAGCCATTAAAAAAAAATGGAATCAAAACTTTTGACAAATAGATCCTGAAAAATGTCTAAAAGATTCTAAAAAAAATAAATAAAGAGACTTTTTGCTGCAATTGAAAAGAATAAACAGTTGAATATTTTTTTTTATAAAAACTGAGATTTTTTTTTTTTAGATGGAATCCTATGAGATTCGCCTGTTTAAAAACCTGTCAAATGAAACCACAGCAAATCTGGGCATTTCGCCAACATTTCACTGCCGTTCAGCTTTCTTTGAATAGATTAACCATTACTTCTCTACAAGGAATTTCACTGCCACCAAATTGTGCCATATTTCGCTGGCAGTTAGCCAATATTTGAATTGCCAGCTTTCTGAATAGCTGAAATGCCAGGAAATTGCACCGCACAGGGAAATTCACTGTTCATTGCAATTCATTGACCAATTTGGCTCTCATTGAATAACCCCTATGGATACGTAGATACAAGCAAACAGACGGAAAATATATTTATATTAGACCGATAATAGATTTCTAGAGAGAGACAGGCACAGATAGATAAATAGATACAGAGATAGATGGATGGATAGATACAGAGATATATAGATACAGAGATATATAGATACAGAGATATATAGATACAGAGATATATAGATACAGAGATAGATAGATAGATAGATAGATACAGATATAGATAAATAGATAGATACAGAGATAGATGGATGGATAGATACAGAGATAGATAGATACAGAGATAGATAGATACAGAGATAGATAGATACAGAGATAGATAGATAGATAGATAGATAGATAGATACAGAGATAGATAGATACAGAGATGGATGGATGGATAGATACAGAGACATATAGATACAGAGATATATAGATACAGAGATAGATAGATAGATAGATACAGAGATAGATAGATACAGATATAGATAAATAGATAGATACAGAGATAGATGGATGGATAGATACAGAGATAGATAGATACAGAGATAGATAGATACAGAGATAGATAGATACAGAGATAGATGGATGGATAGATACAGAGATAGATAGATACAGAGATATATAGATACAGAGATAGATAGATAGATACAGAGATACATAAATAGATAGATACAGAGATAGATGGATACAGAGATAGATAGATACAGAGATAGATAGATACAGAGATAGATAGATACAGATATAGATAAATAGATAGATACAGAGATAGATGGATGGATAGATACAGAGATAGATAGATAGATACAGAGATAGATAGATACAGAGATAGATGGATGGATAGATACAGAGATAGATAGATAGATACAGAGATATATAGATACAGAGATAGATAGATACAGAGATAGATAGATACAGAGATACATGGATAGATAGATAGAGTTCTAGATTGAGACGGGCATAGATACATAGATTAATATAGATATATATCTATATTACAGTCAAGTCCAGAAATATTGGGACATGGACACAATGCTAACATCTTTGGCTCTATACACCACCACAATGGAGTTGAATGAAACAAACACAATGTGCTTTAACTGCAGACTGTCAGCTTTAATTTGAGGGTATGTACATCCAACTCAGGTGAACGGTGTAGGACTTACAGCAGTTTGCAGATGTGCCTCCCACTTGTTAAGGGACCATAGGTAATGGGACAGAATAATCATAAATCAAACTTTCCCTTCTTAATACTTGGTTGCAAATCCTTTGCAGTCAATCACAGCCTAAAGTCTGGAACGCATAGACATCACCAGACGCTGGGTTTCATCCCTGGTGACGCTCTGCCAGGCCTCTAATGCAACTGTCTTCAGTTCCTGCTTGTTCTTGGGGCATTTTCCCTTCAGTTTTGTCTTCAGCAAGTGAAATGCATGCTCAATGGTATTCAGGTCAGGTGATTGACTTGGCCATTGCATAACATTCCACTTCTGTCCCTTCAAAAACTCTTTGGTTGCTTTTGCAGTATGCTTTGGGTCATTGTCCATCTGCACTGTGAAGCAGCCGTCCAATGAGTTCTGCAGCATTTGGCTGAATGTGAGCAGATAATATTGCCTGAAACACTTCAGAATTCATCCTGCTGCTTTTGTCAGCAGTCACATCATCAATAAATACAAGAGAACCAGTTCCATTGGCAGCCATACATGCCCACGCCAGGACACTACCACCACCATGCTTCACTGATGAGGTGGTACGCTTAGGATCATGAGCAGTTTCTTTCCTTCTCCATACTCTTCTCTTCCCATCACTCTGGTACAAGTTGATCTTGGTCTCATCTGTCCATAGGATCTTGTTCCAGAAATGTGAAGGCTTTGTTAGGTGTTGTTTGGCAAACTCTAATCTGGCCTTCCTGTTTTTGAGGCTCACCAATGGTTTACATCTTGTGGTGAACCCTCTGTATTCACTCTGGTGAAGTCTTCTCTTGATTGTTGACTTTGACACACATACACCTACCTCCTGGAGAGTGTTCTTGATCTGGCCAACTGTGGTGAAGGGTGTTTTCTTCACCAGGGAAAGAATTCTTCGGTCATCCACCACAGTTGTTTTCCGTGGTCTCCCGGGTCTTTTGGTGTTGCTGAGCTCACCAGTGCGTTCCTTCTTTTTGAGAATGTTCCAAACAGTTGTTTTGGCCATGCCCAATGTTCTTGCTATCTCTCTGATGGGTTTGTTTTGTTTCTTCAGCCTAATGATAGCTTGACAGCTCTTTGGATCTCATCTTGAGAGTTGACAGCAACAGATTCCAAATGCAAATAGCACACTTGAAATTAACTCTGGGCCTTTTATCTGCATATTGTAATTGGGGCAATGAGGGAATATCACACACCTGGCCATGGAACAGCTGAGAAGCCAATTGTCCCATTACTTTTGGTCCTTAAAAACAAGTGGTGGCACATCTGCAAACTGCTGTAAGTCCTACACCGTTCACCTGAGTTGGATGTACATACCCTCAAATTAAAGCTGACAGTCTGCAGTTAAAGCACATTGTGTTTGTTTCATTCCAACTCCATTGTGGTGGTGTATAGGAGCAAAAGATGTTAGAATTGTGTCGATGTCCCAATATTTCTGGACCTGACGATAGATAGATAGATAGATAGAAAATAGATACATGGATGAACAGTCAGACATATGTGTAGATCACCAATAGTCAATGAATAAAAAGGGTATAGGAGGGTTAACTACCTTAGTAAATGTAATAAAAGACCGTATCTTGCAGAATAAATGCTTCCATCATGTATTGCATGAGGTACCTGGATGCCAGCTTGGCACGACTCACTGCACAGTAAATAAGTGATTCTCCAAAATGTATGTAAGTCACATATTAAGTCACATATTATTAAGTCACATATTGTAAGTCACATATTTTTACCCACGTTCCTACACGATGGACCGTGTCATATGACATACTACATTACTTGTTTTTCTGGGACACTTACATAGGCACAGTTTCCGATGTCTTTTGTGATGATCTTTAAAGGGATTGTTTTAGGGTGGTCACTTTCTTTCTCTTCTTTGATGTGTCTAACGAGAGAAAACACAGATAATCATGTTTATGGAAGCTGCTCACGCACTAGTCTCCGTTTAATAGTTTCATTTATTTTTCTGATAAACCAGCAGGGGTCGGGAACACTTTGGCTATGTTCCTTGGAAGTGACTAAATTGTCTCTGCTTGCGTTTTTGCTCATCACCAATTTTCTGCAGATCCAGCATTGTGTTACCGAAGACAAACATGTCACTCTTATATTGCATTTCCACAAGCTACCAAAAGTACATTTTTAAGAGCCAAAACAGATTTATTCAGCTCAAGCTTCTGTGTCTTAGATGGGAAGCCTTGAGTTGTCGACAACTGGATTTTCACAAATCATTGAGGAGCTTCCAACACCTCCAAGTTGGTCCAGTTCTTCGCAACTAGGACTCTCCTTTTTGTGTAGGTCACAACACCTTGTGATATACTCCATTGTGGAGGAGCCAACGCTTCCCGCCCAGTGCTTGTAATAAAGGGATATATTCGTAGTTTTTAATTGTCCTCTAAATATATTCTGCTGCCAGCTGTCATCCACATCATGATTTTCTTTAAAGCTTTGGAAAGACTTGACTTAAATATCTCTTCCCTAACCCTCAGCATTGAACAAAGCAGCAGTAGCTCCCACCCCGTTGGCAACCTGGGCAGGTACAACATTTATTTCTTCATACAATTCACCATCCAAAGCCATCACCATTTCCAGCTCCTGCATTTTCACTCTGCAGTCCCATACACCCTCCCACCCAGTCCCGGGCCTTAACTTGTAGCCCTCCCTTCCAGCTGCTCCTTCTTTTCTTTCTAATTACCCTTTTCAAGCCCAACCATCTGGTCCTTCCCATGCAATCCTTGCTATTTTATTTCTGGCCACCAGCTCCCTTTTGTTTCACATCCCTATGTCCCTTAGATTGTAAGCTCACGGGATGTCTGGCTGAGAACGAGTATAAAGTCCTGTATTAGCAGGACAATTATCCTAGGGTAGGGCCTTCTGTTCCTAAAGTATCATTATTTGCTAGGGGTTATTCAGAGAGCACCAAAACGTCACCGACATTTCGGTGCTCTCTTGTTCCCCGCGCTTCGGGGAATCATATTCCCCGACCCTGCAGTGAAATCAGTATTCACCGAAGGGACCCGAAGTGCAGGGAAAAGCTGCCACAAAAACGATTGAAAATTAAAAAAGAACGCTGAAAAACCTCCGAAATTATCAGATCCGATAAAAAAATAGATTGATAATATGTGTTTCTTGAGCGAAGATGTTGGGTGCAGCAGCTCAGGTGTAGCAGTACTGGAGGAGGCTGCTCCCTCTAACAGCCGGGGGATCAGCCCACCAAGTAAGGGAGGGATAAAGAGGGCAAGTAAGCCTAGACAGGTTGTGGTGGTAGGGGACTCTATTATTAAGAGAGTAGACAGGGTAATCTGTCGCGCTGATCGCCTTAACCGGACAGTTTGCTGTCTGCCGGGTGCCCGTGTTAGGCATGTGGTTGACAGAGTTGATAGATTATTGGGAGGGGCTGGAGATGACCCAGCTGTCATGGTCCATATTGGTACCAATGACAAAGTAAGCGGAAGATGGAAGGACCTGAAGAATGATTTCAGGGAATTAGGAAGTAAACTGAAGAAGAGGTCCTCCAAGGTAGTATTTTCTGAGATCCTACCTGTGCCACGTGCTACAGTGGAAAGGCAGCGGGAGATTAGGGAGGTCAATGCGTGGCTTAAAGCTTGGTGCAGGAAGGAGGGCTTTGGGTTTTTAGAGCACTGGGCTCATTTTGCACTGGGGTACAATCTGTATAGTTGTGATAGATTGCACCTGAATGGAAGAGGGTCTGCTGTGCAAGGGGAGAGGATGGTTAAAAGGTTGGAGGAGACTTTAAACTAGTGGAAGGGGGGGAGGGATACAGAAGCTTACAAAATGGAGACAGAGCAGATAGCGGAAGGGTTTCAGTTCAGACTAAGGGGGGTGGAGTCGGGGGGATGGGTAATGTAAGAACAGTGGAGGCATGTAATGTAAAGTCGCATTCAGCATGTGTGGGTAGAGATAACATTAAATGTATGCTTGCTAATGCAAGGAGCCTTAATAACAAGATGGGGGAACTAGAGGTAATAGCATACACTAAGCAATACGACATTATAGGAATAACAGAAACATGGTGGGATGAAACGCATGACTGGGCTGTAAACTTAAATGGCTATACATTGTTTAGAAAGGATAGGAAACATAAGAAAGGGGGTGGAGTGTGTTTATATGTAAATCAGGATTTAAAGCCTAATATTACACAACTGGAAAGTGATGAGGGAAATGTGGAATCCTTATGGGTAAATATTTCGTTGGGGAATAAACAGGGAAGTCAATTATTGGTTGGCATATGCTATAAACCACCTAATATAGATAATGATGAGGAAGAACAACTGTTAGAGCAAATTAGGAAGGCTGCACATAATGGTAGCACTTTAATTATTGGAGATTTTAATTACCCGGACATTAATTGGGATAGTGGGACTAGTAATTCAGCAAAGGGAATCCGGTTCCTGAACATTTTAAATGATACCTTCATGTCACAACTGGTAGAAACACCAACTAGAGAGGATAACTGTCTGGACCTGGTTATAACAAATAATGTGGATCTTTTCTCAAATATTAATGTAAAGGAACAGTTGGGAAATAGCGACCATAATATGGTGACTTTTGAAATAAACTCAAAAAAACACATTCATAAGGGGCATGCTAAAATATATAATTTTAAAAAGGCCAACTTTATTAAAATAAAGGAAGCTCTCAATGTCATTGACTGGCAGAAACTCTTTCACAGGAAAAACACTGAGGATAAGTGGAATATCTTTAAACTAACACTAGAAAAGTACACGTCACAATATATTCCACTGGTTAATAAATATAAAAGAAACAGACTGAAACCAATGTGGCTTAGTAGGAAGGTAACTAAGGAAATGAAAAATAAAAAGAAGGCATTTAAAGCTTTTAAATTTGATAAATCTGAGGCATCCTATAAAGCATATAGGGCAGCCAATAAAGCATGTAAAAATGTGATTAGATGGGCTAAACTAGAAAATGAAAAAGAAATAGCCAAAGAGAGCAAGACCCACCCTAAAAGATTCTTTAGGTACATCAATTCTAAAAAACCCAAGAGTGAAAATGTAGGTTCACTAAAATCTGAGTCAGGGTTATTGTTAACTGAAGATCAGGATAAAGCAGAAATTTTAAATGATTATTTTTCTTCAGTATTTATCAAAGAGAAACCTATAACAGGAGACATGAAATTCATTAATAAAAACTTACTAATACAAAGTGACTGGTTGACTCAGGACAAGGTTTTACACAAATTAAACAATGTGAATGTTAATAAAGCCCCAGGGCCAGATGGAATTCACCCGCGAGTACTAAGAGAGCTATGTGTTGAAATATGTAAACCTCTGTTCTTAATCTTTCAAGATTCTTTTCTTTCAGGAATAGTACCAGAGGATTGGAGAAAAGCTGACGTGGTCCCTATATTTAAGAAAGGTTTAAAATTTGTGCCTGGGAATTATAGACCTGTGAGCTTAACATCTGTGGCTGGGAAAGTATTTGAGGGGTTACTAAGGGATAGTATTCAGGAATTTATTGGGAGGTATAATGTAATTGGCAAAAATCAGCATGGTTTCATGAAACACAGATCATGTCAGACTAACCTAATTACGTTCTATGAGGAAGTAAGTAGAAGTATAGATCAGGGGGTCGCAGTGGATGTGATTTACTTAGATTTTGCCAAAGCTTTCGACACAGTTCCACACAAAAGGTTACTATTTAAATTAATAAAAAATGGTCTAGATGAAAATACTTGTTCTTGGATAGAAAACTGGCTAAAAGATAGGGTACAGAGAGTGGTCATAAATGGTACATTTTCAAGATGGACACCAGTGGTAAGTGGTGTCCCTCAGGGGTCTGTTATAGGACCAATACTATTCAATTTATTTATAAATGACCTTGAGATAGGCATTGAAAGTCATGTATCAGTGTTTGCAGATGACACAAAGCTAGGAAAAGTAATACAATGTGAGCAGGATGTTACTTCGCTGCAGAGGGATTTAGATAGATTGGGGGACTGGGCACTTAAATGGCAGATGAAATTTAATCTAGATAAATGTAAAGTTATGCACTTTGGAGTGAAGAACACACAAGCAATTTATACCCTAAATGGTACGGAGTTAGGGAAATCCAAGCAGGAGAAGGATTTGGGAATAATCATAGACTTCAAACTAAGTAACAATGTGCAATGTCAAACAGCAGCCGCCAAGGCCAGCAAAGTACTGGCATGCATTAAAAGGGGAGTTCACTCACGGGATGAAAACATAATTTTGCCTCTGTATAAATCAATGGTCAGGCCGCACCTTGAATATGCCGTGCAATTTTGGGCACCTGTCTTAAAAAAAGATATTATATCGCTAGAAAAAGTGCAGAGACGGGCAACTAAATTAATAAGGGGGATGGAAGGGTTAAGTTATGAGGAAAGACTAACAAGCTTAAACCTGTTTAGTTTAGAGAAACGGCGCCTTAGAGGGGATCTGATAACCTTATATAAATATATACGGGGCCGTTATAAACCATTGTCTGATAACCTATTCATTAACAGGACTATACACAGGACACGGGGTCATCCATTTAGACTGGAAGAAAGAAAATTTAGCTTAAAGCATAGGAAGGGTTATTTTACGGTGAGAACAATAAAGCTGTGGAATTCTCTGCCTGTTGAAGTGGTTGGGTCAGAGTCTGTACAGACTTTTAAAAAACGACTGGATGACTTCCTGCAGACACAGAATATTAAGGGTTATAATATTTAATATGTGGGTAAAAGCTTCTTGATCCAAGGAGAAATCTGACTGCCATTCTGGGGTCAAGAAGGAATTTTTTCCCAGTATGTTGCATATTGGCAAGCATTCAGACTGGGTTTTTTGCCTTCTTTTGGATCAACAGCAGTAGGTTATGTGGGAGAGGCTGAACCCGATGGACGCATGTCTTTTTTCAGCCTATATAACTATGTAACTATGTAACCATCGGCGACTGTCCATGTTTCTGATCTGAGTCAAAACCATAGACAGTCGCTGATGGAGAAACACATATTATCGATCTATTTCTTCATATCAGCACCATGGATAACGACAGGCTTGTTACTATCCATGGTACTGATACTGATAAAATGTATTGTATGAAAATTCATTGCCGAACAGAACACATACGGACAGACTGTGAGAAGATAATCCAGCTGTATGTGCTCTGCAAAGCAAAAAACAGACCTCGTTATACATTTAAAAGAAATTAGGAAGAACCCTAAATATTAATCCAAAAAGTCCCGAAAAATGCAAAAATAATCCTAACAAACAAATAAATGCAGACACTTCTTGCTGTAAGTGAAAAAAAGAAATGCTTTAAGATATATTTAATAAAAACGGGAATTTTGCACTGGAACAAGTGAAAAAAGTGACTGACGATACGAGATTACGAAAATCAGCAACGGAACCGAAAAGGACTCGTAACGATACGAAAATACCTTGTCCGAAATGAACCGAAATCGCGAATAGAACGAAAATGATGCGATTTTACATGCGTGATGCGTATGTCCGTACGAAATAACGAATTTTTTAGTTTTGTATCAGGCAATATTTCGGATGGTGTGTATTTCGTTGCCAGTCCGGTTCGGAACATCAGACGAATCCAAAGCACCGAATCGGTACGAAACGAAACGCACATCCCTAGTGCGGGGAATGAGAGAGCACCGAAATATCAGCGACATTTCAGTGCTGTCTGATGAATAACCCTCTTTTCCCTCGTCTTTGGTCATGTCAATATTGGATCTTTTTTTTGTATTCGGCATTATGCCAGTGACCAGGAGCTGACATCATTTCCATAGAAAACCTGTAAAAAGTGTTTTGTTACAAACCAAAATTTCTGTTTTTTTCTCTCTCAAGAATTAATGACATCTCATCTAGTCCCCACGCAGTAGGTCTTGACATACGAAAGTATGACATATATATTAAAACCTAAGTAAAATGATACAATGAAAGCCCCTGCCAAAGGGTCGTATCAAATATATAAATCATTTTTACCGTGATACACATTTTGGCAGGATGCTGTTCATTAAGTACAGGCAGCATGTAATCTCTCGCATTAACTTTAGATTTCCAAGACGTTTAGACAAATGATTACTTTATTTCATTCTGACATTGATATAGCGTTGCGGCTTGGACGTTTGATCAGTTTTGAGGCTACAGATATAGCCGGCAGCTGGATGGGTACCAGGACCATGACCACAGGAATCTGACAAAAACTGGTCCTCTCACAACCCCGAACACGTGATAACGGACTCATCCACTGTGCCCCTCGTGAGATCTGAAAATGATCTTCTCAACGCCGACAAACCACTGATATAGTGTTACTATTCTAATGCCATTTCATTGACAGGTTTTATCAATTTAAAAAAAAAATGTGTCCCCCTGAGTATGTCTAACATATACAAAACATGTTGGATCATATACTTTATTTTATTATCAGGGTTATTCAGAGAGAGGTGAAAACCAGGAGAATTACTGGAGAAGTGAAAATTGTAGGTCAAAATAGCCGATTTGGATAGTGAAATAAATGGGAAAAAATTTCTGGTTTGGCTACTTTGACCTCGAATTTTCACTTCACCAGTCATTCTCCTGATTTTCTCCTCTCTCTGAATAACCCTGTTAGTCTAACCACAAGTATATTTTATGCTTAGACCCTTCACTGCCAAGATTGACTACACTTGATCTGCAAGGCTCCTCCTGGTGCCCTGATATTGAGTACAGTCAATCTGCTGTCCCACAGGAGCAATACAAAGCTATTAAATTTATTGCAAATTAAATTCATTTGCATTTCGGCCCCAGATGTTGCCCCTAAAGCTTTTGCACCGTGGATATGGTGCCCGAGGTCCTAACACTTTAACCCCTTCACTACCAAGTTATTTTCGAAAAAAAACATTGTAGAGAACAGTAGGGATGTGCGTTTCGGGTTTCGGAATTTCAGAATTTTCACGAAATTTCCCGATTCGTGTTTTCGGATGCGGCCGAATTTCTGAAAATTTTTAGACCCGAAAATGGCAGATCCGAAAAGTTTTCCGAGCCGAAACGAAATATTTTCGGAATTTTCGAATGGACTTGAAATGTGTCAAATCGAAATTTATTGCTTTGAAACGAGAACAAACGTTCCGAAAAAACGAAAATTTCCGAACTTACAAAAAGTCGATACAAAAAACGAGCAAAGTGACGCGAAAATACGAAAAATGGTCGAAATTCAGAAAACATGTACAATTCTGAAAAACGAAAATTTCCGAAATCACGAAAAGTCGATACAAAAAACGAGCTAAGTGACACGAAAATACGAAAAATGGTCGATATTCCGAAAAAGTACACGAAAAACGAACCGAGCCGAACCGAATCGAAACAGAAATCGGTCGAAACGAGCCGAATCGAAAAGTTTAAAAATCCGAAAAATTGAACCGAATCGGACCGAAAAAAAAATCGGTGCACAAGCCTAGAGAACAGTGTTTTTTGTTTTTTTTGAAAAATCATTTTTAATTAATTATACAGTAAGAAATAATTGGGCATATTCCCAGGGTATTTCTTACTGTAATAACATATTTGGCCAGGAGATGGTGCCATCTACTGCCAAATTGAGTTACAGTTGCAGCTCGTGTTCCCTGCATCAGGAGCTTCGTCACTCACCAAGATTTCTATCCCCCAATTAGCAATTATCATCTCGCACTCAACACAAACACACATTCAGATCTGATATATAGTCTATATTTACATATACTATATACAATATATATACTGTATATACATATGGATTTTTTTTATCCAACTACAAGCTTTATAGTGTATGGACAGGGCCGTTTTTACACCTCAGGAGTCTGCAGGCACAGAAATCTTAAGCTCCCCCCCTCCTTCCTTTGCAAACATTTATGTACTGTATATATGTGTATTTTAACAAGAACATATAAAAAATGCTAGAATTTTTGTGTTTTGACAGGAAATCATTTGATTGAACACCGGAATGCAAGCTTTATATTATATGAAACCAATGGGAGCTCAGTTGGAAAAAAGGTGGAGGGAATGCGTTCCCGAGTGTTCCTCCTCGACTTGACCTTCATGCATCATCATTATGCACTAAGAGTAGGGCATTACAACATCATCAATTTAGGGGTGATTGCACTATAAACAAAAGTCTTCGGCAGCATACCTTTGTATGAGAGAGAACCACTTCTCCTTCTCCTCTGGAGTCCTAAAATAAAAAGGAAAGGTATGAGATGTCAGTGGGATAGACACCTATTGTGCAGACTGTGTGTGTATGTGTTAGGTAGCACAAAGCCAACACAAGCAAAGATAAAGCTGGATTTTCAGATATTCTGTGAGCAGTGGGAAACGCATTACAGAAATTAATGCAAAATTAGCATTATTGTTTTTACCCCTTAAGGACCACTGACCCCCTCTCCCTCCCTATACTCACCTCTCTGGCCGGGGTCACATGCTGGAATGGCTTTGTTGAAGCCTGCCCAACATTTTTACATGCTGTCGCGATGATGTCATTTTCAGGCACCCCAAGTGCCTGCAGGGGGCCTTCAAATCATTTTTAAACATGATGAACATAAAACGGCCAACATGAGCTCAGTACACAGAGGTGGAATGGCTCAGCAGTGAAGGGGTTAAAAAGCAAAAACATGTAAAAATTGGGTATTTCTTATTTCAGGACAAAATTTCGAAACTATTTAGACGGGGTCTTTTTTGGCGGTTGTAGATTTTGGGGATTAAAACTCAAGGTGTTTTTTTCCCCATTTTTTTAAATCATATTTCATATTTTTTATTATAGTAAATTATACAATATGATGAAAATAATGGTATCTTTAGAAAGTCCATTTAATGGCGAGAAAAGCGGTGTATAATATGTGTGGGTTCCATAATCGAACAAGAGGAAAATTAGACCTAAACACAAACAGCTAAGAAACGTAAAAACAGCAGCGGGCACTATCGGATGGCAAAATCACCTGGTCACTAAGGGGTTAAATATTCTGTTACTGTACATGTGCTCATTTTGCATCATTATGTCTTGATTTAATTGTCCTCAATCTCCAATAGTTACTGAATTTACGGCTGTAATGAAGGCATTTTTCAGCTCAGCACATTTAATTAAGGGTTTTACTGGGATTTTAATCACTGTTAAAATATTGACTTAACAGACTATTGTCTATTGTGTCTGGTCTCGATAATGGAAATATTGATTTTAGCGATTTACTTCATTATTTTTAGTATGCCAATGGTAGGAAATATATCAAGAGCTGGAAATGGGTGATAAATGGCTCTGCGGGAAACTGAGAAACTCCCACTGAAACCCTCATTTACAGCGATGCTCTATCGAAAGATAGAGTTCCCTTTGTTTGCCTTTAAATAATTGGGCAAACGCAGCTGACAGCCTCTACCAGATTATTTTTTAAAAAATTTTTTTTTGATCTAGGTGATTTTATTCACCCTTTGTGTCTATGCGCACACTGCTGCTCCCCTTCCAGGAATTTCTGGACCCATTACCACACAATTTCCATAATATAGGAATCGTATTGCGCACTGCTAAGGGAACGCCCAACTTTAAGTATGCAAGATCCGCAGCACCTGAGCAGACTGGTGGATCGGTGCGCGCACATGCGCAGATCTGATCCACTGCCTGCTTCCCTCAGATACTTACTTCGTGGGCGGTTTCAGAGAGGATGACATTGGCACGCGCTCTACGTGCTTACATCACTAGTTCAAAAATCCCGGTTGCTGGTGATGTGTCGCGGGATGAAGGAAACTCCTCCACTTCACCCAGTGAGTTCGCCAGATCGGGGAGCAGGGAGGGGGGTAAGGGGGGCACTCCTCATCCTGACCACTTTAAAACTATAAAGTGGTAGGATGAGAAGAGTGTCCCTTTAAACATTGGATTTTAATATAGTCCTGCTCAGTAACAATAATCAATATGATGCCGCCTATGGCAGGTGCAATGTATGTTAATTATGACATCAAATCATTGCCAAAATCACAGCAATATTTACTGTATGATTAACATAATTAAGTCGAAAACCAGACAAACACAGTATACCAACATATAAAAATAATATACACACAATATATCGTATTCCATCATCACGTCGCGGTTTCGGCCAAAAAAAATGTATTTTTCTGGCTATTTTATTGCTTTTTATCAAAGCATACTTCTATTTTAGTTTTTGATTTGTGTTGAATGAATCACCTGATATTTCGTAAATAAAATAAGTTGCTACTCAACTAGTTCTTTTTTAATGCAGGTAGAATTAAATCGAGATCCTGGTGTCTTGGTGTCACATACCTCCTAGATATATGTCTGATCCCTACACGCAGGCGGGCTATCCTACACTGCCGATCCTTAGAATGGTCGGTAATGCTACCTATTTCCAGAAACAGACAGAACCAGAGGTATACGTGAGCAGAACAATAGACACCAGGGGTTAATACCAGGGATGCTTGTGAGCCAGACACAAAGGGTTAATACCAGTCGGATAATCATGGTTCGATTTACTAGAATATAACGCCAGCCAGATGCCAGGGGTCGTTATGCCAGAAGGGATCGTCAGCCAAGTGCCAGGGGTCTTTATGCCAGAAGGGTAGTCACAAAGGTGCCAAAGGGTTAACAGCCAGGAGAATCGGATGTCAAGCCAAAAGTCATACACAGATTATCAATAGGTAGTTTCTATGAACACACTGAGAGGAGTGAAAAGCACGTCAGGCAGTGGCGACTCTAGGAAAAATATTTATGGGGGGCACATAGGATACCACAGTCAAAATTGGGGGGGGGCACTAATAATTTTCACCAATAAATCATACCACTGAATAAAAGTAAGGGCCCTATCACCTGGTGTGAGCTAAAACACCATCACTAAAGGAAAAAGTTAGCACGAGTCGCTAAAACGTAGTGCCTGACGACCTACTAACAGATCACCTTGTCCGCGGTAGTCCATGAACAAGGTCGTTTAGCGCACGCTAGGGAAACTAATGCGGTTGTGTACAGGATAGAACGTTTTTTCTTTTCCATACCTATCCCCCGCCCTCACAAGCTTGAATATGAACACATCCAGTGAATAACCTCTCACCCCTGCATTATTAAAATCCTCCACAGTGGTCGTATCATCCATGTTTTGACGCACACATATATTAAGGCTGATGGGCATTGCATGATAAATGTCATCCAGCAGCATGTAGAATCATTACACTGCATTTAATAGATCCAAAAGGAAGGCCAGGTGAGCGACACAAATTTCCCTGCTGCAGCATATAAATAATACTTGTTTCAGGGCAAGACTTATTCATGTGTCCCTTTAAACATGGTCCACACGGTCACCCTAATAATCAACCGTTTACATACTATGACTAACCCCCAGCATAAAATGTGTAAAATTAGGCAATATATTAGAATTAGGATATATGTGGATAAAGGATACATTTATAATAGAGCCTACTGCAACAGCAGTGACATTGACCAGATCCATTACTATGGTGTATGGGGCCAAGAGAACACCTGTGCTGCATTCTTTTCAATTGCCTGTTAATTGCCTGTTAATTTCGGGCGAGAACCTGTTTTTTCAGTTTTTTTGGAGTTAGCACCAGGGTTGAGCAGTAGGCAAAATGTTGCAATTAGCGCCCCTCAAAAAATTTGTGCTGGCACCAAGTGATCTGTTAGCTACAAAAGCGCTAGAGATCTCTAGCACTCTCCATGTTAAGTAAAGGACGTGGAAAGCACAGTAAGCTTGTGGTACAAATCGCTAACGTTTTTATTTAATGTTTTATTACTCTTACCTTACACTGAATATGGTCATGTTGGGTATCATTGGAAAGGCCAGAATCTGCCATTTCGCAGAAAATACAGTGATTTCATAATTTATGGAATGGTCACCGTACTTTGCCGAAATTGGAGTTGACAAAGTAGTTATCGGACATCGGCGAAAACCACCCAATTGCACTGATAACTGCCGAATTAGCCTTGGCAAATTCCACTGAAGTAACAAAAAAAAATGGAAGTCTCCTATTCTCCTAATAGGAGCTTAAATCTACAAAAATGTAGTAAAAAGGTGTCCAAATAAGAAAAAAAGGTTCTTTACAACAACATATTAAAATAGGTCTGTTTAATAAAAAAAACAGTCTCTTAAAAATTTAAAAAAAACAAATGTCTTTAAAAAATACAAAAAAGTTATTTTAAAAAATAAAATAAAAAGGGTTTTTGCAAAAAATAAAAATAATAAATGGTGTTTAAAATAAAAATGAAAAAAAGTAATATTAAATGTATTATATTGGAACCTATTGGATTAGCCTGTATAAACCTGTTTAATTGAAACTCAGAAAATCAGGAATTTCGGAGCAATTTGGTGTTCTGTGAATAGACAAATCATTAGTTCTCTATGGGACAATTTCACTGCTGCCAAATCGTGGCGAAATGCACCATATTCCGCTGACAGTTCGCCAGTATTTGTCAAATTGACAGCTTAGTGAATAGACAGATTGCCCCAAGGCAGCCCTTAGTTGAAATTCACCATTCGGTGCAATTCGGTGTCAAATCTGGACGTAAGTGAATAACCCCTTATATAAAGAGAAATATTGAGAGATCGCATCCGTCCTTTTGTTCATGTCCCGTGTAAAGCAAATGTCCTGCGTAAACCTCAAAAGAACTATACAGTGCCAAGAACATCTCTCATCCAAAAAAAACATAAAACGACACTACAAAAATATAAATTTTACCGTGTTGGTGTTTATGTAAAAACATATCTATTATAGCTCATGATTGATTATGTTCCTTTTCCACATAGAACAGAAGCGAAGAAGTGAAAGAAGAGCAACATGGAGATTCCGAAACCACAAAGTAAGCGAATCCGAGACGCGTGTTCCTCGGGAGTGTTATTTAGAGAAACGTTGCTCGGCTGCCAACTTTCCAGTTACAAACGCAGCAGCGTCTCGATAAACATTCGGGTTTTGTCACATATGTTCCCCAGCAGGTGTGCTCTGCAATCAATCTCTTGGAGAAACGTCAATTTAATAACTCCCCGGGTATTTCAGTGTAAGCGTGTCGTTTTCTGATTAATCTGTAGTGTTTGCTGTATAATGGCGGCACGTGATGTTACATCGGTGCGCTGCGTGGTGCGTGTGGGTTTAGATTCGATCAAGCGGGTTAATTAGAAAACAATAACATTCCGACAAGAAACGACAATGTGAAGGATTTTAGGAAGTGGGAAGATAAATGAGTTTACACTGGGTTACGCGGTAATTTCGTGGACAGATAGCGAGCTCAGACGGGTGAGTATTATCTATTTAAATAATGTAACATGTCGGACAGTTTAGAGACTGACCCGATAATCCACCTTTTTAACTTAATTAGCCGACAATTACATGCAAAGAAAAAAGACGATTGTGAATTGTTTCAGGATGCAGAGATAAATGAGAATGCCTGAGATTACACGGTCATTTTATATAGGGAGATCTACAGGTCACACACATGGACATTACTCATATATGTGAACAACGGAATGTTTAGCATCGCCCCCCCCCAGGTGTTGCTGAACTAAAAGCTCCCATGATTCTCTGCATGTCTATTGTATTCAAAGTCTTCTGGGAATTGTAGGCATCAATATCTGGGGTGCCAGAAGTTTGACAGCCCTGGCTTAGAGTTTGAGGAAGGCCAGGAGAAGACATATTTGGAGATAAGGAATCATTTTAATGTTACTATAGAATCATGTCCACAACAGTTCGTTCGAGATAATCGTGCAGTCTGTATGCTAGGGGTCAGCAAACCTTGGCCCTCCAGATGTTTTGCAATGACATCTCCCACGCCACTCGTTAACTTGCCTGTGCCTCATGGGAAATGCAGGTCAAAACATCTGGAGAGCCAAGGTTGCCAACCACTGCTGATTGCCATCATTTTAAGGTTGACATTAGGACAGGGCCAGCCTGTCCATGGGTTCCAATGGAGCCATGGCTCCGAGCGGCAATTTAACGGGGGCAGCATTTTAAATTTATTATAAAATGATTTAATAATTATTATACATTTTAAAATAAAATATATATAAATAACATATAATATTTAATATTTATGTTATTAATATATAATGTAATAGATATTTTAATATTTAAATGTATTTCATTATATTTTAATGTATATTTCTTTTAATATTTAAATCTACTTTAATATAGTTACTTGAATAAATAATTTATATTTCATTTTAATATAATTTTAATCTATATACAGGGTTATTCAAAGAGAATCGAAAAGTCACCGCACGTTCGGTGACTTTTCGTTCGCTTCAATTCGGTGCGATTTGGCGATCCCATTTCGGCGACTCTGCGGTGTGTTCAGCAAGCACCCCAGGGCCGTCGTAGTGCAGGGAAAAGCCGCCACAAAGTCGACGAACACTCATCGCAAAACCCGGCGTACGCACACCGAAACCCGCAAAAACATCTGGATTAACCCCGCCGAACACGCCAGAGAAACCCGAGCAGGAGCCGATGAGAGCGCAGAGCAGCCGCCGGAAAAAGCCGACACCGCAGACGAATGGAGTGAACAAAAAAAAAACAGTACGCTTGAATGTTTGAAATTTGAAACGCTGTTTGCAAAAAAAACTACTGAGCGAAAATGTCTGGAATTTACATAGAAGATCCAACGAATGATAATAAAAAGGGCTGTTACAGAAAAAGAAAAAACGATTTAAAAAAACAAATGGAAAAACAAATTCGCAAAAAAATCCCCAAAAATGCCAAAAAGATTCTAAAAAAAATCTATAAATAAAGAGACTCTTTACTGCAGAATAAAATAATCAACGGTTTATTAGATATTGAATTAAAACGGGAATATTTTTAACATTGAAGCCTATGGGATACTCCTGAATAAACCTGTCAAATGAATCCACCGAACAGCAGGGCAATTTGGCAACTTTTCACTGCTGTTTGGTGTTCTCTGAATAGACGAAGCATTACATGGGGGATTTCACTGCCCTCGAACAGGCACCGTATGTGCAGGCAATTCGCCAACATTTGGCGAACTGCCTGCTCTCTGAATAGCCAGCCGAATGGCCAGGAAAGGTAACCGGATGCTGAATTTCACTTTGGTTACCTTTCGGCCACAATTCGGATCTCTTTGAATAACCCTGAGGGTCGAGGAGGAAAAAGTTAAAATAACTATTAAACAACTCTTTTTACACATAAAATACCTGATGGTTGAAACACATAATGCATATCTAGCAGTAATAAAAAAGAGAAATGATTAATCACACGTCTCCTTGAAAAAATGGTCGACCACAATATATTTACAAGATTTTTTTTAAATTTTCTAATAAACCAAAACATGAAACAGTCAGCTGGGAAACAAATAAAACGGTGACTGTGCCAGACCCGACTGACAAAACGAAGCAGAGGAAGTCATTTATCGGAATTCTTCTAACCTGTGCTGTCCTTCCTATAGATTCATTCAATACGAGGCTTTGTTGAGAAGAGCAAATCTCTGTCCTGTATGAACCATTTCTGATATGCCCTATATTTATTTATTTATTTATACAGGGTTATTCAAAGAGATCCGAATGGCTGGAGAAAGGTAACCGAACGCTGAAAATCAACGTTTCCTTTCTTGGCCATTCGACTATCCAGAGAGCAGTCAATACGCCAAATCCTGGCGAATTGCCTGCACATTCGGTGCCTGTTCGGTCCCTGTTCGAGGGCAGTGAAATCCCCATAAAAAAGCACTGCTTCGTCTATTCAGAGAACACAAACCAGCAGTGAAAGGTTCCCTAAATGCCCTGCCATTCGGTGGTTTCATTCGACAGGTTTAATCAGGAGAATCCCATAGGCTTCAATGTTAAAAATATTCCTGTTTTAATTCAGTATCTAATAAACCGTTCATTAGAGAAAAAAAAAACGGACTTTTAAAAAAAAAAATCCAGAAAAATGCTTCAAATATCCCAAAAAATCTATAAATAAAGAGACTCTTTACTGCAGAATTTTATAATGAACAGTTTACTTAATTTTTCTGTAACAGCCCTTTTTATTATCATTCATTGGACCTCATATGTAAATTTCAGTAGGGATGTGCGTTTCGGTTTTTGGAATTTTGGAATTTTCACGAAATTTCCCGATTCGTGCATTCGGATTCAACCGATTTTCCGAAAATTTTCGGATCCGAAAACGGCAGATCCGAACAAATTTCCGAGCCGAAACGAAAACTTTTCGGAATTTTCAAATGGACTAGAAATGTGTAAAATCGAAATTCATTTTCGTTCCATTCGTGATTTCGGCTCCATTTCAGTAATTTCGGACATCATATTTTTCGGTTATATCGCTGATTCTGTAATTTTGTATCATTCCCATCTCGATATACCCTTCCTGGAAAACCAGAGAAATCTCAATGTATCCTTCCCGGGAAACCAGAGAAATCTCAATGTATCCTTCTTTTAAAACATGAGAAATCTCAACGTATCCTTCTTGTAAAACATGAGAAATCCCAATGTATCCTTCCCGGGAAACCAGAGAAATCTCAATGTATCCTTCTTGTAAAACATGAGAAATCTCAATGTATCCTTCTTGTAAAACATGGGAAATCTCAATGTATCCTTCTTGTAAAACATGAGAAATCTCAATGTATCCTTCTTGTAAAACATGAGAAATCTCAATGTATCCTTCTTGTAAACCATGGGAAATCTCAATGTATCCTTCTTGTAAAACATGAGAAATCTCAATGTATCCTTCTTGTAAAACATGAGAAATCTCAATGGCAGAATTATCGTATCGACAGAATTATCGTATCGACAGAAATATCGGATCCGAAAAACCATTAGTTTACGTCAAAACGAATAGACGCTTTGAAACGAGGAGAACAGATGTTCCAAAAAACAAGAAAATTTCCGAAATCACAAAAAAAAGTCAATACTAAAAACGAACTGAAACGAACCGAACCGAAAAGGAAATCGGCCGAAACGAGCTGAAACGAAAATTTACAAAATCCGAACTAACCGATTCAAACCAAAAAAAAAATCGGTGCACAAGTCTAAATTTCAGACATTTTCGCTCAGTAGTTTCTTTGCAAACAGCGTTTCACTTTTCAATCATTCATGCAAACTGTTTTCCTAATTTATTCACTGCATTCGTCTTCAGTGTCGGCTTTTTCCGGCGGCTTCGCTGCGTGTGATCGGCTCCTGCTCGGGTTTTTCCGGCGTCTTCGATGGGTTAATCCAGATGTTTTTGCGGGTTTTCGGCGTGCATTCGCCAGGTTTTCGCCGGGTTTTTGTCAGCTTTTCCCTGCACTTTGACAGCCCTGTGGTGCTTGCTGAATACACCGCAGGGTCGCCGAAATGGGAAAGCCGATTTGCACCGAATTGAAGAGAACGAAAAGTCACCGAACGTGCGGTGACTTTTCGAATCTCTTTGAATAACCCTGTATGTTACATGATTACAGGTGCATTCTGCATATGTTACATGTTTACAGGTGCATTCTGTATGTCTCATAAGTAGCATCATTTTCTATTAAAGGGACATTACCACTAACACAAGCTAAACTGTAACTAGATTACTTGTGCATTACAAGCAAATAACACTTTATAAAACACATGCTGCTGTTTTTTTTCTTTGTTTGACTTAATTACATGTAAAAAAGTTAGTTAGTTTTTTTTATCTCTTGTTTCCATTTTGTGAGTTTTTAGGATGATGCTACGTTTACCAAAACCATCGCTCAAGTTTCACTTTACAGCCTAGGTATAGGATAAAACAACAGTGAAGGGGCAATGGGGTGGAGGGGAAGGGATGTTTAGACAAGGCTGCAGGGGATCTATTGTGTTGCCTATTTCAGCTGAATGAGATGTGATAATAGGCTAACAACACTCAATAGTAGACGCTGGTGATTTTATTTAAATACATTCCATGCAAGTCAATAGGTTGGACTTCTAACCCATAGAGCCAGCGTTGTATCTTGGCCTAGGCCGACAAGGCCTAGGGTGGCAAATTCCAGGGGGCCGCCGCAGGTAACTGTGACCCACCGCCCCGCAGGACGCACTGTCCGCGGCCACCGGTGACTGAATCACCGGCTGCCAAGCACTGCCTCCTTTAGCCTCCTCCTTGCTGCAGCGGAAGCCTGCTACTGTGCGCTGGGAGGAAGTGATCATATAAAGTCACTTCCTCCCAGCGCTCCATGTGATGCAGAAGCCGCGCAGAGGAGATAGGAGGCAGGCAGGACCCAGCCCCCAGGTTCGAACGGGGGGGGGGGCGCTTTAATGAAATTTGAGTGGGGGGTGTTTAATGAGATGAGTGGGGGGTGTTTAATGAGGAGATGAATGGGGGGTGTTTAATGAGGAGATGAGTGGGGGGTGTTTAATGAGGAGATGAGTGGGGGGTGTTTAATGAGGAGATGAGTCGGGTTGTTTAATGAAATGAGAAGGGTTTGGGGTGAAAAGAGGGGGCTTTTAGAATGAAATAAGTTTTATTGCTGTGCAGCTCTGTAATACACTCATACACAGTGCACATTTCTGTGTTTTAATGCTGTGCAGCTCTGTGATACGCTCATACACAGTGCACATTTCTGTGTGTTTTATTGCTGTGCAGCTCTGTGATACGCTCATACACAGTACACATTTCTGTGTTTTAATGCTGTGCAGCTCTGTGATACGCTCATACACAGTGCACATTTCTGTGTGTTTTACTGCTGTGCAGCTCTGTGATACGCTGATACACAGTGCACATTTCTGTGTGTTTTATTGCTGTGCAGCTCTGTGATACGCTCATACACAGTGCACATTTCTGTGTTTTAATGCTGTGCAGCTCTGTGATATGCTCATACACAGTGCACATTTCTGTGTGTTTTATTGCTGTGCAGCTCTGTGATACGCTCATACACAGTGCACATTTCTGTGTGTTTTATTGCTGTGCAGCTCTGTGATACGCTCATACACAGTGCACATTTCTGTGGGTTTTAATGCTGTGCAGCTCTGTGATACGATCATACACAGTGCACATTTCTGTGGGTTTTATTGTTCAACCAATTAGAGCGGCTGTGATCCAGTATACTTGACATACTGTACATGTCTGATCTTTTGTAAAAATGGTTGAATTTAAACATTTCATAATTTTATTTATCTCAATAGATACATTTGAAATGGTATACAAAATATACAAGTAGGCACTTGGTATGCACTTTTAACATACAGAGAGGAGGAGGTGGAGCTCAAAGAAGAAAATGTGGAGCCTAAAGAGGAAGGGTGGGGTTTAACCAGGGAGAGGTGTGACCTTGACAGGAAGGGGCGTGTCAAATTAAAATTAGTCACGAGTTTAGTCAGGCCTAGGGCAACACAAAACCTAAACACACCACTGCATAGAGCCCATTGTATTCCCAATATCACAGTCAGGACCAAGTGCTCTAAAGATACGAGGGGGATGGAGTTTACAACACAAACTATCACAAAACAGATACACAAAGTGACACATATAAAGTAAAATATTTTCTTAACTAAGCAAATATGAGAAGAACAAAGCACATATAAGATATCAGTGACATAAATTAAACACAATTAGGCCCGTGTCAGACGAACGCAGTGATCACGTCCGTGTTGCCGCACAGTTTAACGTCCGTCGTAGCATAGAATCATGAGCAATAGAGACCCACACACGAAGTATGTGCGCACCAAACTGCGCACGCACAACGCACGTGGCAAACGGACGCAAGTTAGGCAAAAACGTAAAACCGCTAGACGGACGTGTAGAGAGTGTCACATCCGCGTAGCATTCTGTGTGAGTGATGAGGAGATTTCAGACTCAGCGCACTTGCAACGTCCAGCACCTTGACGCACAAAATGGCTTTTCATATCCTTTTCAAATTTTCATAATTTTTCATATTAATTTTATTTCCCATAATTCCCTTTTTTTTTCTACGTCCGTCAACAAAGACCGTGTGGTGTCTACAGTATCTTCTGTCAGTACGTCCGTCCGTTGTGCACGCGCGCAGAGTGCGCTCTGACTGCGTTCCTCTGACGTTAGCCTAAGACCATTTCATTTTTATGGGTGGTAGTGGCCCTTTAACGATGTATAACAGCTTTATTCCATACAGAGTATTACACATTCAGTCGTGATGAATGGATGTTTATATTATATCTACATGCAAGCCTGATTTCTATAAGATACAATTAAATAACCTCAGAGGGAGCAGAAAAAAAATGTAAGTCATTACTCCATGCAATTAAATACAAGTGAGCTAATGGTGCGGCCAAACTGGTGAAATGGCACGGAACTAAGAAAACGGCATTAGAAGAGGACTACCATGTTACGGAGAACACTTTTTTTTATCGTTTGCCGGTTCTGTTTTCTTTTATTAACGCTTGGATGGATTGCAAAAATTGCACTTTTTACAATTTCAAAATAAGTTTAAAGAATAATGATTTTTGGGCAATTATTTGACCAACACCAAACAGGAAACAACAAATGATCTCTTGTTGTATTTGATTAAAGTTGATTTTACAAGGTCCAAAAATGGAACATAAATCGCTGTGAATGCTCGGATGAAATAAGTGATGTCATTAACCCCTTAGGCTGGGGCCACATGAGAGCACTAAGTGCATCTGCTGTGACCCCTGTCCCAGTGTCTGTCATAGCGTTATGATGGATTAACTGGGAGGACCACACAGTGTACAGTGCGTACTTTTATCGCATGTTACAATGAGTGTGCAGTTTTCCTCCTCGTCGAGTCGCTACAGTGGGCAGCAGATGAGTTTACAAAGCTTGATCCTCCATAGGAGGCTAATGCTTTGTAGAGCTGTGCATTCAAATGTGCACACAGGGAGCTGCCCACACGGGCCACTGTACGGACAGAAGTCTCCTTTCTGGTCCTCTCCCGTCCCAGCAGCCGATCGCCCTCACTGGCTGCAGTTCAGGCAGTCTTTCTGCACTCGTGAGGCCCCAGCCTTAATGCCGCAGGTGTCCTATGCCATCCTGGCAGCAAGCGACGTAAACGCTGCAGCATAGCACGCCACGTAGCTTTCTGGTCCTCCTTCAGGCCGCCTCCCTTCCAAGCAGCCAATCACCCTCGCTGGCTTCAGTTCAGGCAGCCTCCCTGCAGCCAATGAAGGCGATCAGGGAGGTTGGCCAGAGGAGGACCAGAAAGCTGCAGGGCGTGCAATGCCACCCTACGGCATTCAAATCCACCTGTCGCCTGCAAAAGACCTGGCTTGAAGGGGTTAATGTTCTGGGAATTTTGGCGATCTACAGCTTGTTTTACAGCGTAGAGATGCGTTAGCTGTAAAAAGTGTAACGTCAGAGTATTGCATCTCACCAAGGACTAAAGCGTGGGAACTAAGTTTTCCTTCTCTAATTAGCAACTATCATCTCACACTTAACACAAACACACACTCAAATCTGATATGTTTATGTTTCTATGTGAGTTTCAGCAGGAATATATGACAAATTATAGTGTCTGGGACCAATAGGAAGTACGTTCCCACTGCAAAAAAGTGGAGGAACGGCATTCCCATTCGATCCCCGTCGACATGACCTCTGTATCTCTGATAATCGTTCAATAATGTAATGCACTTACCCAAAAGTTGCAACACAATTTGTGATAGGCCAGCCTATAACAAATGAACGCTCTGGGCTCGTACTCCCTTCACAGACTTCTTCCATGCAGGACGCTGTCCACATCTCACTCAGTCTCACGTGATGCTTTAATTTGTAATGAGATGGTGACCTGCAACGTAAAGTAAGAATGTTTAATCAATAGTACAAAGAGAAGAAAGAAGAAAAAGAGGTACGAAATAACCCTACAGGATATCTGTCAATTACACAGAAAATCAAGGCTGAAAAGAAAACAATGTATAAACTCCTTTTATTCCCCCCCACATCATGCGCTTTCTAAACATTCCGATATAATGCATACTTCAATGCGTTAATCATTCATAAACAGAGCATAGAAATCCTTGTCCTCCTCGATGACAGAACAATGAACATCAATTGGTGGCTAAACTGTAACTTTTGCAAATAATCTAAAAATAACTGTAACGTTATAAAAGTCAAATATGGAATGAGAAATACAGTAAGGCTATCTCTGAAACTCAGTGACGTGAAAGCTTCCCTCAGGCCATCTTTCACAAAGCAGAAGAATTCATTGCCTATTAAAAAAATGTGAAAAGCCATGAGACGACCAACCAAGAACAAGACAAAAACTAGTGAAAGGGGGGCATGGCCGGCACCGCATGGAAGCAGACGTGCTCTGGTGGGGGCTCCGCAAGACTTTCATGATTTCAGCAACTTTTACTGGAGTTTCCACCTAGAAAACCCTTTACTGGAGTTCCTGCGGGGCTGGCTACTACGTGGATTGCTCCGGGACCCGTTTCTGTCCCCCCCCCGGGGTGCAGCTGAGATTTTCTGTGGTTTTATTTTCGGGCCTGGTCGGCTGTCAGCCATTTTGCAGCCTACCCTGTATTGCCTGCCGGGTCTCCAGCTTCCCCCTGTGTCGGGCGCTCGTTGGTCGCGAGCAGTGAAGATGGAGGGCCCCCATCTTCCGACTGTGACTGAGGTCCCCTTGATCAGATGGGAACGGGAGTGTACGGCGTGGCAGGACTGGGAGCGCCCCTCCCCCCCGGTGAGCGGAATGGAGGCGATGTTTGCAGACATGGAATGGTGCTTGAAGTGGAGGCCGGAGGAGGAGGGAAAACCACTTTTATGCAGTTCTTGGTGTCGACTACTGACCGTATTGACGGTTGGCCAGATGCCTGCGGATTCAGAGTTTGAAGAGGAGAGGACCGGGGTGCTTATCGGACGATCGGCGTATAAAGATCCTATTGAGGAGGAGGTTCCGCGTAGCGCTGATTCGACACGACCGGCTTCTGAGTCAGGCTCGATCTGCCGGATGACCGGGGGGATCCCTGAGTCACGAGGAGACAGTGCTGCCTGCGTGGACCCTGATGAGCTGACGGTCGCTGAGAGACCGGAGGTGACCGCGTCTGTGAGGTCTGTGGTGAAGGCAAAGGGAAGCGGAGGCCTAGCTGCCGAAGAATGGATGTACTGGCCTTGTTTCCAGTTACTGGGTTGTGCGGCCCCGGGAGAGCCATGGAGGCAGAGCATACGTGACCCGTACCCTTCCCGATGTGCCATCCACGCGAATGGCGGTGCCCCTGCATTGCCTGCATTACGAGAGGTATCATTTCGGGATGCGGGCTGAAAGACCTTGTGCGGTGAAGCTTCCTCCAAATTTTTATTTTAATTTTATACTGATTTCTCTGATCGCCCATCGAAACCCCCCCCCTTTTGCTTTCATTTCCTTTAATTAGCTCTGTTTTTCTGAGGAAATTTTTCCCCCTTGTTTTATGCTGCTCAGAGACACTTCGGATATTATTTTTTTCTTTTTCCCTGCTGACATTCCCTGGATGGGGATAAATTTGAGACTTCAGACTTTTCTCTTACTTTTATTTTTGTATTCTTCTGAAGCCCTTTTGATGGCGATCGTTACTACTCCCCCCCCCCTGTTTTCTGAAATCCGGCCGATTTTTTTCATATGACCCCCCCCCCCTTTTGTTATTTTCTACCAAAGTGCTTATGTTGATAACATTACCTGTGGCCCTGCGAGGCCCTCACTCCCTGTTTATATGATGCCTTCATTTCAAAATAAAAATTTTAAATATTAAAAAAAAAACTAGTGAAAGGATCAAACTCTGTCCAAAACAAAAACAACAAAAATATACAACACAAAAAAGCTGAAGCAGCATTCCCTGCTGACCACAATTATGACTTTGTTGGTCACAAAGTTTCCTTTTATTTAGGCTGTAGTCTTGCCCTATTCCATGTGGTTATTTGAGTTCTTCTCGCATCAAGCTTCCAACCAGAGAATGAGCTATGTTCATCCATCTGACTACTTTTCAAGCTATGCCAATGCTTGATAGCATGTTGCCTTTCTTTATAGACGCCCAGGACATACTTGAAAACGAGAGAAATCTCAATGTATCCTTCCTGGTAAAATCCTTTATAAATAAATAAATAAATAAATAGACCATGGAGAACTCAATCCTTTAGAACAGGGCTATCATGCTCTCGGCCCACTAGATGGTGATGCCTACAATTCAGAGAATTCTTTCAATGCAATAGATGGCCAAGCAATCATGGGAAACATCTGGGGGGCCGGAGTTTGACAGATCTTCTTTAGAAGATCATCTAGAAACCACTGATTGAAATCCATCAGGATGCAGGTTACATATCAGTTTTGTAGCATAATCTTGGTGGCCAGGGATAGCTGGGGGAACAGGAATGGACAGACTCCACCCATCATGACCTCTTAATTGGTTATGGGGTGTCACTGTAATAAGGTAGCCTTAGCTGCTGAAAGGACCCTGGTTGCAAGATGCTCCACCTTCACTGGCTCTACTTGCACATACGTTTAACCCTACTGTACTGATAGCGGGGCTAATTTCCAGAGTCTTTCTGGGTGAGAGCAGGCTGATTTGCATATGGAGCATTCGTCCCTGTAATGGCACAATCGAGCAAAAATACTGTGAGACCTGAGCAGGCCCCACCATAGAGCAGGCCACTAGTGCTGTTGCTCATCCTCAGGATCCTCACAATCCTCTCGTTTTTCTCACTATAAGTATACAGGGTAATCCAGACGTGGACCCCTTGCTCGAGGTGCTTAGAGGGGTGTCAGCTGTACCCGCCTGACAAGGCCTAACAAGGCCAAAACGATCATTGGGGGTTGCTGCACCTCTCGTACAGGGATGCCGTCCTTGGCAATCAGTACTGGCCACCCTGTCTGCGTGAGAGCAGGCTGATTTGCATATGGAGCATTCGTCCCTGTAATGGCACAATCGAGCAAAAACCCTGTGAGACCTGAGCGGGCCCCACCGCAGAGCAGGCCACTAGTGCCGTTGCTTGTCCTCAGGACCCTCACAAACCTCTTGTTTTTCTCACCATAATTTTCAGAGTCCACCACACTTTTCGCAGTGATCCACAGAGAATAGAAGCCATGGTTGGCACGTTGAACGTAAGTAAACAATTGTGTTCTTTAAGCTCTCTCTGTTACGGAAATCACCCGTTCCTCTATTATTACGTCTGCTCTCTTTCCAGTTCCATAAATTCATTAATTATAGCCATATCAATAAATTTCCAGGCATATTCAAGCAAGGCTTACGATTGATTAACCCAAGAGTAAACCGATACGGTTTCCACAACAATCCATCCATAATTTTATTTATGGAAGTAGTTTACCATTGGCCAAGCAATCATGGGAGCTGTAGTTCAGAAACATCTGGGGGGCCGGAGTTTGGCAGATCTTCTTTAGAAGATCATCTAGAAATCACTGATTGAAATCCATCAGGATGCAGGTTACATATCAGTTTTGTAGCCTCAATGGTGTTGTGGGGATATCTTCGCAAGCGTGATCATTTGAAGTGCTCTTGTTGGCCATATAACTGTCTACCTACAGTATGTGCATACATTTGATACATGCGGAAAAGGCGCGTGTCTTTTTTATCTTAAAATATGCCACCCTTTTCTTGGATTTGGCTAAGAGCCTAAGTATGCCTCTGCTGCTCATCAAAGATGACATCTTTTAGCGACTTAAAATAAACGTCTCTTTCTAGGAACACCATACTCATAAAATTAATATAAAACATTTCAGCACATCTCTAAGAAGAAAATAATAAAAGAGATTGAATTTAAAAATAAAATATAATGAAATGCAAGTAACTGTGTCAGTATATTCCAAGAACATGCTCGAAGAATTTGAGACAAGAGAACCACTGCCAATTCTTACTGGAAACGTTGCTCATTAGAGAAAATGAATAACATCGTAGGACCATATGGTGACTTTGTTACTGTGATTATTTAGGAGTATAAATCGGAGTATTATCGACTTGGTTATTTCCAAACTTTTAACCAGGCTCATGCCAAATCAGGTGTCTTTAGTCTGGAAAATACATCCATTTATCATGGAAGAGATTCACAATTTAACATCAACAGAAAAAGTAACATCATAAATGTTGGCATACGATATTGGGGCTACATAAAATGACATGTAATGTGATCAGGACAGAGGTAGGTGGGTCTACGAAGCAGGCAGATGACGTAAATTAAAGCAATGGTGATGCCCAAAAAGGTTAGACCACCAAGAAAATGGCTTGTGACAGCCACAGTCATCAATGAACTGGGTAGATTTGCCCGGAAAGGAGTCCACCTGGAAACATAGATGTTCTAACCAAAAATGCAGACTAGGAAGCAGGTCATTCTATCAATTGTGAATAATGCGCTTTTTTTTATTAAAGATGCAATGGTATGGCCCAAGGGTTTTTGCTCGATTGTGCCATTACAGGGGCGAATGCTCCATATACAAATCGGCCTGTTCTCGCCCAGAAAGGGTGGCCAGTACTGATTGCCAAGGACGTCATCCCTGCATGAGAGGTGCAGCAACCCCCGATGATCATTTGGGCCTTGTTAGGCCTTATCAGGAGGGCATAGCTGACACCCCTCTAGGCACCTCGAGCAAGAGGTCCACGTCTGGATTACCCTGTATACTTGTAGTGAGAAAAAAGAGAGGTTTGTGAGGATCCTGAGGACGAGCAACAGCACTAGTGGCCTGCTCTACGGTGGGGCCCGCTCAGGTATCACAGGGTTTTTGCTCGATTGTGCCATTACAGGGCACAGCCATTAGCTGCTTGTCCTCACAAACCTCTCTTTTCTCTCATTATGTAAATTAGACTGCTATCACGCAGAAAGGGTGGCCGGTATTGAAATAACAAGGAGGCCTCCTCTGCACTAGACACACAGCAACGCCCGACGTTAATTTTGGCCTTGTAAGGCCATGCCAGGAGGGTGTAGCTGATACCCCTCTAGGCACCTCAAGCACGGGGTCCAAGCATGGGGTCCACATGGATAACCATGTGCACTTAAAGTCAGCAAAATCAAGGTTTATGAGGGTCCTGAGAACGAGCAACTGCACTAGTGGCCTGCCCTATGGTGGGTCCTCACTCAGGTCTCAGCGTGATGGTGCCATTACAGAGAAGACGATACCTATCAAGTTTTGAATTAGCAAGCTCCAAAAGCAACGTATCCCTGTACTACAAGAGTTAACATATGCAAAACATTTGACAATAACATCTGGAAAATAAAGCCTCAAAATCAACCCGGCTGATTATATCTCATTTTTTGCTACTTAGCAAAAATGTATGCAATTAAAAATTATAGATAGAATTAAAAAAGCACCGAACCAAGTTAGAACTAAATACACATGGAATTAAAAGTGGGGCCTTATCCGTAATCAATAACATGAAATCAGTAGAGCTGCCTCTTCCTCCAACTGTCTCCTTCAAGTCACCCAAGGCTGTGTCTATCAGTAAACAATGTACATTTACTAATGATCAATTCAAGTGTTAACCTCATAAAAGAATCATCTACGCCGTCTATAAATATTCTCCGTATAATCTGGGTCCTAAATGCCTCATGCACACGAAATGGATTGCGATGGCAGGAATCATACACGGTGCTTGTCTTTACTCTTTGTTTACTGGCGATCGAGTTAAATTGCAGATTTGGAAGTTATTTTGTTAGGTTCCCATTGTTCTCTTTCCTGCTGCGTCCCACTGGAGAAGACATGGCACAGCAAATCTCACATCTTCCGTTACAAAACATGTTGTCCGAACATGATTTCCTTGAAAAATAGGAGAAAGTCTTGCCCGCCAGATTTACTTCAGCGACTCCCTACCCTAACTTTATCGTGCCAATAACGTAACAAACTATGACAATCATTACTTGTCCAAGGTTACAGACAATCGTCTTTTGTCTGAAGTGGACGAACGGCCGTGTGATTGACGTTAAATCAAAATAGGATGCAAACTACTCGTAGCAGGAGGAGAACCAGCCAAACATCAATACTTCTACAAGGTCCAAAGTGTGCCAATAACCTGTATTACAATGATATTTTTTGAATCACGAGATGTTCTTCGGCTAAAACTTACTCATTTTTACCAGCTGACTAGCAGCTTTATTTATTTACACGGATTGCTGAAATCTTATGTATTTTCTGTCACATATCAACCACTTACTGTTAAAAATTAGGCTCAGTTATAGACACTCGCACGTATACTCGCTAATGTAGTACAGGAGGGGTGGGGTTGCGCTTATTCCCCGATGGGGCGGCTGCAACCACCAAATGTATCCAGCCCAGCAACATGTATAAAACATAACAAGGAGAAAAATGCCATCTGCGCTTATTCCCATTATACCGTGTGAAACAAAACACAATTAGAGGCTTTGGTTTCTATTAATGGCCATTAAGAGTGTAAGCTCACCCGCCAAACGTCAAGGCCCCTCTAATGAGGGTGAGTCCTATCCAAAAATGAAGCCACAGGCTGCTGTGTAGCAAACCATCACTGCCCACACTGCTTTTCAGTCATTAGGTAGACTGGTAGGTCATATTTATGCCCTCCCATTAAAAAATCCACCTTGGGATCAAAAAACAAAGACACGGAGCGGAACATGCTGCGGTGATGACCGGGCTGGAGGTACAATAAAACATACATAGTACAGGAGGGGTGGGGTCATGCCTATTCCCCGATGGGGCGGCTGCAAACACCAAATGTACCCAGCCCAGAAACATGTATAAAACATAACATGGAGAAAAATGCCATCTGCGCTTATTCCTATTATACCGTGTGAAACAAAACGCAATTAGAGGCTTTGGTTTATATTAATGGCCAATGATGGTTCGCTACACAGCAGCCTGTGGCTTCATTTTTGGATAGGACTCACCCTCATTAGAGGTGCCTTGACGTTTGACGGGTGAGCTTACACTCTTAATGGCCATTAATAGAAACCAAAGCCTCTAACTGTATACTCGCTAATGGAAATAACAGCTTTAGAGATTCAATTCGATTTTATCGGGGAGTCGATTACTGAAAATTTGCCAAGTGCAGAATGGAGTTGATAATTGTATTTTCAGTCAAGGAAACAGGGAATATCGGTCTGTAACCATCATTTAATCAATGGATTTTCAATTGTCTAAGATAGTTTTTGCAGTTCAGCGTGATGCTGGCCAAAAAAATACTTTCTCAGGCACTTTAACAGCAATCCATTTGAAACTTGTCGATATTGGGCCCTATCCCATTCCTGACGCTAACACGGAACCAGTATGTAGGATAATGTGCGCTCACAGATTTTCCTTTACCGTCTCCATGTTAAGGTACTATTCCGGGGAAGGTGATATCTCAGCACCTCGTCCTGGAACGTAAGCCTAAGCCTTCTGATACTCAAAGCCACTTCGAGTATCAGCTAATGGAGTCCATAGGAGCTCTCATGAAATCGTGCAGCACTATGAAGTGATCACGGAGGGAGACTAGGAACTATTTGTTCCCAGTTTCACTCTGCTCCCAGTGAGAAAAAGTGGCGGATCGGGCCACCCTTTTCACTACAGGATGAGAGGTAAATATGGGATTTTTAGGATGGGTTTGGAGTGTGTTAAATAATTTTGCTTTTAGGAGGTGGTAAAATTCATCATTTCGCGCCTGACGGTAATTTACACCTTGTTGACACGGTAAAAATAGATTGCGCTCCCCATGTTAAGTATAGGACACACAAAGTACAGGAAGCTCACACAACCTGCAAAGCGCTAACTGATTTCACACCAGTGTAGCGTCAACTTTGGAATATCGCTGGCAGACATAAAATTTACTAATCCTAGAGCTAACACTTACAGGGTTATTCAAAGAGCTCCGAATTGTGGCCGAAAGGTAACCGAACAGTGAAATTCAGCGTACGCTTACCTTTCCTGGCCATTCGGCTATCCAGGGAGCAGGCAGTTCACCAAATGTTGGCGAATTGCTTGCACATATGGTGCCTGTTCGAGGGCAGTGAAATCCCCATAGAGAAGCAATGCTTTTAGAAAACAAAAACCAGCAGTGAAAAGTTGCTGAATTGCCCTGCTGTTCGATGGTTTCATTCGACAGGTTTATTCAGGCGAAACCCATAGCCTTCAATGTAAAACATATTCCTGTTTTAATTCAATATCTAATAAACTGTTGATTATAATATTCTGCAGTAAAAAGGCTCTTCATTTATGGATTTTTTAGGATCTTTTAGGCATTCTTCGGGATTTTTTTGCATAACTTTTTTCTGTTTTTTTTTTAAATCGTTTTTTCTTTTTTCTGTAACAGCCCTTTTTATTATCATTCATTGGATCTTATATGTAAATTTCAGACATTTGTGTATTCGCTGGGTTTTGCGGTGAGTGTTCGTCGGGACTGCGGCGGCTTTTCTCTGCACTACGACGGCCCTGTGGTGCTTGCTGAATACACCGCAGGGTCGCCGAAATGGGATCGCCAAATCGCACCGAATTGAAGAGAACGAAAAGTCACCAAACGCGCGGTGACTTTTCGATTCTCTTTGAATAACCCTGTTACATATCGAGCCACTACATTATCACCAACTATGGAACAGAGCCTATTGTCTTTAGAAAAAACAGCCGAAAGAATTCATTTGAGCACTAAAGACACTGTTTTAAAGTTCAACACTGATGTGGTGGTTTATTTTGTTCAAGATAATAATTAAAGTATCTAAGGCAGGGATGTCAAACTCATAGATGTTGACTAACTCCCGTGATCCTCTGGCCGTCTAATGCATTCAAAGATTTGTAGGAATTGAAGGCCATTTGGTAGGGACCAGAGTTTGATTGGTCAATTGCGATATCACTCTTCTGCACACGCTTTATAACAAACCATCTGTCATGTCTTCTCTAACGCGTTCTCTAAAGAATACAACAGAATAGTCTACATCAGGACTCAGCAACCATGGCCCTCCAGATGTTTGGGAACTATACATCCATTGATGCACAGCCATTCATTAGGTTGGCTGAGCATCATGCGAGAAGTACTTCCAAAGTATCTGGAGGACCAAAGTATTTGACCCCTGATCTACTATTATAACTGTTTCTCCAAAGAATCTACAGTTCAAATCTCATACTCCAGCCCCGCAGATATTTATTGCCTACAATTCACAAAAAAATTTAAAAGCAATAGATGGCCTGGGAATCACGGGAAGTGTAGTTCTGAAACATGCGGGGCACCAGATTTTGAGATCCCTGGTTTTCATTGAATGCTTCTCAGGAGGCTCAAGAATTTTCTGGGCGACTGGACAACAATCAGATGAGATTCAAAGAGGTTCTCACAGTCTGGTACAAAATATACAAAATCAGAAACTAGATGCTCTTTATAATTAAATATTGATATAAGGGGTTATTCAGAGAGGTCCGAAATGTCGCCGAAATGTAACTGGACACTGAAATTCAGCATACGGTGACAATTCGGGGCCATTTGACTATTCCGAGAGCAGGCAGTTCACCAAATGTTGGCGAATTGCCTGCACGTATGGTGCTTTTCAACGGCAGTGAAATCTCCCATAGAAAAGCAATTCAGAGTACACTGAACAGCAGTGAAAAGTTGCCAAAATGCCCTGCTGTTCTGTGCTTTCATTCGGCAGGTTTATTCAGGCGAATCCCATAGGCTTCAATGTTAAAAATATTCCCGTTTTAATTCAATATCTAATAAACTGTTTATTATTTTATTCTGCAGTAAAAAGTCTCTTTCTATATAGATATTTTAGGATCTTTTAGGAATTTTTTGGCAAATTTTCTTTTCCCGCTTTTTTAAAAATTTTTCATTTTTGATAACAGACCTTTTTATTATCATTCATTGGATCTTATATGTAAATTCCAGACATTTTCGATCAGTAGCTTTTTGCAAATAGCGTTTCAATTTTGAAACTTTCAAGCGTACTGTTTTTTTTCTTTTTCTTCACCTCCTTCATCTGCGGTGCCGGGTTTTTCCGGCAGCTGCTCTGCGTTGTGATCGGCAGCTTGTCGGCTTTTTCTGTCATGTTCGGCGTGGTTTTTGCAGTGGATTCTGCTGGTTTTCGGTGAGTGTTCGACGAGTGTTCGTCTGGTTTACAGCGGGTTTGCCCTGCACTCCGGGGACCCTGCGGTTGTACTTGAATACACCACAGAGTCGGCGAACTAGAATCGCCGGATCGCCCCGAAATGCGGGGAACGAAAGGGCACCAAAATGTCGGTGACATTACGGTGCTCTCTGAATAACCCCTATAGTTATTTTTGTTCTACATATGGAGGAGGTTGTAAACCCAGCCTTATGTTTTCTCAAAATAAAAAAATAAATAACAGAATTAAGAAAACCTACTTAAATATTAAAAATACCACATCCCCTGAAATCTTCCAGCTATCAGTGGTAATTAACATTACAAACACTGTTAAAGAGTCAAAATCTGACCAAAATAATTACAAAAATTCCCACAAATGGACCATAACATTTTTGTACAGGGAAATTAAGTGGAAACCTGATCTTCTGGCACCTATCTTATATTTTTTTAATAATTATTTTTTATAAAAGTACACTGTAAATTGGTTAACATCAAAAACTCAAGCTGTGATCTCAGGTTTTCCCGGTGCATTCCATGCGGGAGATTTTTGGCCTTTAAAGACCTGTTGTTACAGACAAGGAAAGTAATATCGGTCGCCGACCTCTGGTCCTGACCAGTGCTGAATTTCACTCAGGCATGGCTTCTACTAAGGTGGCCTAACTGCGGGACTCCAGGAGCTTCGAAACTGCACAAACCGTGCTATTATACCATTGTATATGGAGTCCGCTAAATTCAATCCGTCGCACAGCCAATTTATTTTAGATGATGTTTATGAAAGAGTAGCCAGTGCGCTTACATTTTTGAAGTCCTTATTAAAATAAACCCTTTAAAACGGTGAACGTAGCACATCTCAACCCAGTTTGAAGTGAGTTGCCTTGTGTCGCCTGAACAGGAAAAAAACATGGCGAAAAAGGGTAAAACAGGAAGAGATTCGCCCCAAAAAAATCTATATAGACTCCAAAGTAGATGAAGAAAAAAAGCTAAAGGCGACTCCACAGCCACGTTAGGAAGAGTATTAAAACATATTTATTTTTAAATTATATAATAAAAAAAAATATTCACTGGCTACTTCAGAATGCATATCGGAGCCCTCTGTCATTTATGTCATTAAGAGACAATGGTCTGGAGGGACAGTTTCACTCCCCTTTCCCTCATTTTCTTGCACTAAGACTACTACTATATACATTAGAATTTAACATTACTTATAATTATATATCATTATATATATATTATTTAAATAAATTACTTATAACTATAATTTAATTAAAAACATATATATATATATTTATTTAGTGGTAGTTTTACGGGTTTCACTCTATCAATAAAAGTGGTATTGAACCTATTGTAGATCATGAGAAGTGAAATAAGAGAAAAGATAACAGTGGCTACAAAACAAAACAAACAAACAAACACTGTATTAAATATTATAAATAAAAGTTAGGGCTAATGCAGGAGGGGGTAGGAAACAGTGGGGTTAAATACAAACCCCTCATGACTACCTCTGCAATCCCCCCTCCTGGTTTAGCACCTTAACCCCTTAACACCAGGTGGGTGGTGCCCGGTGGGAGGGGGTTAACGCCGGCAGGGTGTACTAGTACGCCAGGTGCTGCGGTGGGCCTCTCCTTCAGCCAACCCACGCTGCTGACGCGTGCCGCGTGTCATTGGCTGCAGGGGGACGGCCTGAGTTCAGGCTGTCCTACAGCAGCCAAAATCATGCACGCGCCGAGTGCTGGGCGGGGCCGAGGCAGCTCGTAGAAGTCAATGGGCTGTACAAGTACACCCCGCGGCTTCAAGGCCCACCCCCCACAGGGTCAGCATAGTACGCCCTGCAGCAGGGAAGGGTAACGTTTCCTTTACAATGTCCCCTAAATTCATTGGTAGTCGTCCTGACAGCCCTGCAGGATATGACAGAATTCCAGCATACATGTCATGTGACCACTGGGGGACTGGGTGCTCCAGCCAATCCAGTGGTTTTCAGTGCAGGAAGGCTTTGATACCATTGGATGAGGCTGGTTCCTAAAGGTCGGAACCTGAGCTGAGGGCTTTCTGTGCTGAGGGTCGGGCTGACTAATCCCTGCAATTGGATGGCTGAATCAGCCCTCTAAGCCCTCCTCAGAAAAGAGAGAGGGAGCAGGGAGATCACAGCACTGTGACCACTCAAAAAGATTGAGTGCTCACACTGTGTAGAGTGTCCCTTTAAATCACATGACCAATCCCATCACACCAAAATAGGTCTACAGAAATATAACAAAGATCATTTGCCTGCCAAAAACCCAATGCAAACTTTTGAACTGTAAAAAATTCCAAAAACAGGCAAGTTGAATGCTTTACGTCACGGATTTAGGAAATGCCTGAAAAAGTCCCACTGTTCTGTGAATATTTAAATGCCGCGGTCACGTAAACGTGGATTAGGTTAAGCTGAGTGTTGTGGAGATCTGAACTCTTCTAGGAAACTTCATTCATGATTTAAATTTATCAAAGTGTGGTGGAATTCAGAAATCTTTGTTTAAGGTTTAGTGCTTCTTTACGTCGGGTTCTGTGGTCCTCATCCCGGCTTGCGGTCTTTATTTAATGGTTAGCTTTCTTTATCCTGGGCTTAGTGCTCCTCTTCACCTAAAGCTTTGAAGAGCGTTATTTAAGGTTAAGATCTCCATATGTGAGGCTCAAATAATTGCTGAGTATATTTACTTGAGGTAGTACTAACCAGCAGATGTTTTATTTTTTCCTTTTTCCAATGTGGATAATTAATTTCCAAGCATATGCACATTTCTGCACGTTTAAGAAAAGTGACAGCTCGTCATGTAATGTGTAATCACATCATTCTTCAATCTGCCTGACAGACCATTAGATTAACATACACACTAAATAATACATACAGGGTTATTCAAAGAGATCCGAATGGCTGGAGAAAGGTAACCGAACGCTGAAAATAAGCGTTCGGTTACCTTTCTTGGCCATTCGGCTATCCAAAGAGCAGGCAATACACCAAATCCTGGCGAATTGCCTGCACATACGGTGCCTGTTCGGTGCCTGTTCGAGGGCAGTGAAATCCCCATAGAGAAGCAATGCTTCGGCTATTCAGAGAACACAAACCAGCAGTGAAAAGTTCCCAAAATGCCCTGTCATTCGGTGGTTTAATTCGGCAGGTTTATTCAGGCGAATCCCATAGGCTTCAATGTTAAAAATATTCCTGTTTTAATCCAATATCTAATAAAGCGTTCATTATAAAATTCTGCAGTAAAGAGTCTCTTTATTTATAGATTTTTTGGGATATTTTAAGCATTTTTCTTTTTTTTTTTAAAAAAGTCAGATTTTTTTTTTTTTTATTTCACTTATTTTTTCTGTAACAGCCCTTTTTATTATCATTCCTTGGACCTCATATGTAAATTTCAGACATTTTCGCTCAGTAGTTTCTTTGCAAACAGCGTTTCACTTTTCAATCATTCATGCAAACTGTTTTCCTAATTTATTCACTGACTCTTCTGCGGTGTCGGCTTTTTCCGGCGGCTTCGCTGCGTGTGATCGGCTCCTGCTCGGGTTTTTCCGGCGTCTTCGACGGGTTAAACCAGATGTTTTTGCGGGTTTTCGGCGTGCATTCGCCAGGTTTTCCCCAGGTTTTCGCCGGGTTTTCGGCAGCTTTTCCCTGCACTTCGACAGCCCTGTGGTGCTTGCTGAATACACCGCAGGGTCGCCGAAATGGGAAAGTCAATTTGCACTGAATTGAAGAGAACAAAAAGTCACCAAACGTGCAGTGACTTTTCGAATCTCTTTGAATAACCCTGATAATAAAGATAAAAACCTGACATTAAACACCATTTTCATTCCACATTACCAATAAACCTAGTTTGCTATCCATAGTACATTGTTTTACATATATAAATCATTCTACTGCTTTACCAAACCACAATGTGATCAGTACTATTCATACCAAGCTCTCAGCGGTGTCAATCAGGGTTATTCAGAGAGCAGTGAAAAGCAGTGGAATGACTGGAGAATGAAAAATTCGAGGTCAAAATAGCCGATTTGGAAAGTGAGATGAAAGGAAGAATTTTTCTGGTTTGGCTATTTTGACCTAGAATTTTTCATTCTCCAGTCATTCTCCTGAGTTTCACGCTCTCTGAATAACCCTGAGTGTCTGAAATAAGATTATAGGGGTTATTCAGAGAGAATGGCCCAAGAAATTGCACCGAACAGGGAATTTCCCCATACTGTGCAATTTCGTGGCCATTCGGCTATTCAAAACCTGGCAATTCCCATCACTGCTCTATAACCATGGAGACATGGGTTCGAACCCAGCAAGAGCACCTCTCCAGTAAGTGTCCTTGGGCAAGACACCTAACGGTACATACTCGCCACCCAGGACATATTTGAAAACGAGAGAAATCTCAATGTATCCTTCCTGGTAAAATCCTTTCTAAAAAAAAGGCGAATTGCCAGCGAAATACGGTTCCTTGTTTGACGGCAGTGAAATGGGAAAAAAAATAGAGAAGCAGTGAATATCTATTCAGAGACACTGAACAGCAGTGAAATGTCAGTGAAATGGCCTGATGTTCAGTGGTTTCATTCGGCAGGTTTAATCAGGAAAATCCCATAGGCTTCAATGTTAAAAATATTCCCGTTTTTATCTAATATCTAATAAACCATTTATTCTTTTAATTTGCAGCAAAAGGTCTCTTTATTTATTTTTTATTTAGGATTTTTTAGGCATTTTTCAGGATTGTATCGGCAAGATTATTTTACAAATTTATTTTTAAATAGCGTTTTTTTTTTCTGTAACAGACCTTTTTATTATTATTCATAGGACCTTATATGTTAATTCCAGACATTGTCGCCCTGTAGTTTTTTGCAAACAGCGTTTGAAAGTTTCAATAGTTTTTTTACCCCGTTCGTCGGCTTGTTGGCTTTTTCCAGCGGCTGGTCGGCGTTGTGGTTGGCGGATCATCGGCTTTTTTCAGAACGCCTTTGGTGGGTTTTCGCCGGCTTATCGGATCCGATGTTTCCTGGCAGTTTTGCGGCGGGTTTTATTTTCTTTAAGGCTAGGGACAGATGAGCGCATTTTCTGCGGCCACCGTCAAAATGTACGTCGATGCATGCGCACGCATTTTTTCACGGAATACGCTTAAGTGGTCAGACGACCACAGTCGCACAGTCGCAGGTACTCACCAACGCAATTCTAGGGAAATCCGGCTGTTTGAACGTTATGTAGGCCGCACACTAGCAGCGTCTGACGTCTCCTAATCACGCACACACGCTGCTATGCGGCCGCAGCGCACTCTGTACGTCTGTAGCAGCGGTTTCACGTTCTGAGAAAAATGCGTTCATTTGCTGGTTGCGTGGTGTCGGCGCACTTTTGTACGCACGTACTGCGTATATTGGCCGTCATTGGCCGTTATGTGCTGCTACTGCCGCCGTGATTTAGTGCGCCTGCACGCGCGTTCCGACTGCCCCACTCTGACCCTAGCCTGATTCGGCAGCTTTTCGGCAGATTTTCCCTGCACTTAGGGGATCCTGCGGTGAATACTGAATTCACTGCAGGGTCGGGGAATTTGATTCCCCAAAGTGCGGGGACCGAAAGAGCACCCTCTCTGAATAACCTCTTACTGTATATCGCCTTATGGGTTTGTCATGCACCTTATTGTTAATTCATTCAGGTATATTAGGCAAAGTTATCTCCAGGTCAATTTGCATTCAACGTTAACAAACAATTTTTGTAAGATTTAACCTTCTGTGTTAGGAACAAAAAGTCCGAACGATGCCTGATCATTTGTGGTCACCAAATAACATTCTGGGTAGTTTTACTGCATACAGACACGAGATAATTGCTCTTAATATCGCAAATAGTTTTGACCTTCTATTTCTGTACGGTATCAAAACATATACCATGCAATTAAATACTATAGGGGTTATTCACTAATCACTGAACTTGCCACCGAAGTGCACCAAACGGTGAATTTTAACGTTTGATGCAATTTTGGGCCAATTCGCCAATTCACTAAGCTGTCAATTCACCAAATACTGATGAATTGACAGCAAACTACAGTGCAGTTCGCCAGCACCGAAATTGCCCCATAGAAGACTATTGTGTCGTCTATTCAGAGAACACCGAATTGCACCAAACATTCCTGCGAAATGCCCTGATTTTTGGTGTTTCAGTTCGACAGGTTTAAACAAGCAAATCGCATAGGATTCAATGTAAAAACGTACAATATTTTTTTTAAAAAGAAATGTTAAAAGACCGCTTATTTTTTTTCATTTTCAGCAAAAATCCATATTTCTTTTTTAAAACACCTTCAGGGTTATTCAAAGCGAATCGAAAAGCCACCGCACGTTCGGTGACTTTTCGTTCTCTTCAATTCGGTGCGATTTAGCGATCCCATTTCGGCGACCCTGCGGTGTATTCAGCAAACACCACAGGGCCGCCGTAACGCAGGGAAAAGCCGCCGCAAACCTGCCGAACACTCGCCGCAAAACGAGGGCGAACGCACAACGAAACTGGCAAAAACATCTGGATTAACCCGCCGAAGACGCTGGAGAAACCAGAGCAGGAGCTGATCACAGCACAGAGCAGCTGCCGGAAAAACCCGGCACCGCAGACGAAGGAGAAGAAAAAACAGTACGCTTGAATGTTTGAAAAGTGAAACGATGTTTGCAAAGAAAATACTGAGTGAAAATGTCTGAAATTTACATATGATCCAATGAATGATAATAAAAAGGGCTGTTACAGAAAAAAGAACAAACTTTTAAAACAAAAATTTAAAAAATCCCGACAAAATCCTTAAAATATCCCAAAAAATCTATTAATAAAGAGACTTTTTACTGCAGAATTTTATAATGAACGGTTTATTAGATATTGAATTAAAACAGGAATATTTTTAACATTGAAACCTATGGGATTCTCCTGAATAAACCTGTCGAATTAAACCACCGAATGGCAGGGCAATTCGTCAACTTTTCACTGCTGGATTTTGCTCTCTGAATAGCCGAAGCATTGCTTCTCTATGGGGATTTCACTGCCCTCGAACAGGCACCGAACAGGCACCGTATGTGCAGGCAATTCGCCAGGATTTGGCGAATTGCGTGCTCTCTGGATAGCCGAATGGCCAGGAAAGGTAACCGAACGCTGAACTTCAGCGTTCGGTTACCTTTCGGCCCCAATTCGGATCTCTTTGAATAACCCTGCTTGTTGTATATGTTGCATGTTTTTTCACGAAATTTTTGTTTCTCAGTTTTTTAAAAAGCTGTTTTTAATTTTACTCTGTAACCGACCTTTTTATTATTTTATAAATTAACTTTTTTGTTATTTAGACACATTTTATGTTATACATTTTTATTGGTTTAAACACCTAATAGGAGAATAGGAGAGTTCTGTCTTTTTTCTCTCAGTTCGGTGGAATTCGCTGGTGCCAATTCGGCAGTTATCGGAGTAATTCGGCGGTTTTCTCTGATGCCCTATATCTGCTTCGGCGACAAAAGTTTCGGGAATATACGTAGAGTAACAATTCGATAAATAGTGAATTCACCGTTTTTTCTGTAAAATAGAATAACCGAGGGGGAGCGTGTCTGGAAGTGTCTTCTTCTCCAGATGTAATTGAGTCTCCTTTACTCTGCATTCATCCCAACAACAACTTTTCAGCTCAGTCAAGCTTTTCTCAAGTCTTGAAAGAGAATCTATGAAGTCGAAACGTTGCTGTAAGTAAGACAGAGGTCAGCAACTGTGGCCCTCCTAATATTTTGGAACTACATCTTCCATGATGCTCTGCCACTCAAGTTAGCTGAGCCTCATGGGAAATGTAGTACCAAAACAGCTGGGGGGTCAAGCTTGTCTCCCTCTGCTGTAAGCAGTTGTCACCCCATAATAATGTCTGAAAGGAGGCAGTGTGCCCAGTCCCTTTCTCTATTTTCTGTTTTTCCTTTATCATATTTGGAAGGTGGTGGTCTCCCTGGGATTGTGCGGCATCTAGATTATTCTACCATTCTGGTTTGCCACTCTACCTATCTGGATCTGCACCGATTTCAAACTACTCACCCTGACCTACAAAGCCCTCACTATCTCCGCTCCCCACTACCTGTCCTCACTAATCACCAAGTACACCCCAGCCCGTCCCCTAAGATCCAACAATGACCTGCTCCTGGCTTCCTCTATCATTACCTCTTCACATGCCAGACGGCCGGACTTTTCTTGTGCGGCGCTGAGCCTATGGAATGTGCTTCCTCGCAATATCAGACTGTCCCCAAATCTGGCTTAATTTAAACGCCCCCTAAAAACCCTTCTGTTTAGGGAAGCCGACCACCTAACCCCGTAACAAGATATCTGACCCACCCAATAACCATCCTCACCACTCCCTGCATCAGGGACATGCCGTCAGGGAAGGGTCAGGGTACGGTAAGGTCACCTGCCATTAAGAGATAAAATAATAAAAGAAAAGAAATTTACAAGCTCCGCGCTCCCCAACCGTCGGCTCTGTCCTCTGCCTCTACGTGCAGTGCGTGCATTCATTTTCACAGCCTATGCAATTTGCTTAGTGGTACGCTTCCCCGCTACGCTAATCGCGTAAGCTGCTCAAGAATTCTGCAGCCGCGTCTGTTCAAACAGGAACAGACGCGCACTACCTACTTCCTGAACACTGCTCGTCAGAGCCTCAGAGAGGCAGTGACAGAGCAATGGAATAGCTTGGACCAATAGGAAAGCACCATTGGTCCAAGTCATTTTAAAACCTGCCTGCATTGGAGGCTGGCCTCAGATTGACAGGAAGAGGCACAGGCGGCTCCCTCTAGTGGCGGATACAGAGTATGACAGACACAGGCAGCTCCCTCTGCTCCCTCTAGTGGCAGATACAGAGTATGACAGACACAGGCAGCTCCCTCTGCTCCCTCTAGTGGCAGATACAGAGTATGACAGGCACAGAGAAACAGTTTTTCTATGATATTTTATTATTGTTTAAAAAGTTAAGTATATATGATATGATGAAAATAATGGTATCTTTAGAAAGTCCATTTAAAGGTGAGAAACACGTTATATAATATGTGTGGGTACAGTAAATGAGTAAAAGATAATTTACAGATAAACACAAATCGCATAAAGTTAGTTAATAGCTTTGTAGATCTGGCTCTGATAATACCCAGTGCCTCACCAGCCACTGATCTCACCGCACATCCCTGCCCTGCATTAACATCTCATCACTGCAGTCCTCCCCTCCTGTTTCCCACTTCTTCACGTTTCTACATTGTAAATTCTAATGGGAATAGGGCCTTAATCCCTCCTGTATCGTTTGTTGTAATACTGACTGACTTGCTTTTTTGGTGTACTGTAGAATTTACCCATTATACCTCTTGCACATTACCGTGGAATGTGTTGGCGCTTAATAAATAAAATGAATAAGATTTTAGTGGTCTATCCCTCATTTTACAACAATCCCCTGGATTTCTAACAAAGAGCAGAAAGCACCATTAGCAGCATCATGCTGTTGCTGCGTGGGAAAAGACAGCTGAAGCTGCCTCAATCAGATGAGAATCCAGTATAGGGGAGATGGGGTCATTTTGTTCCATCACTTCACAGTTGTTATGCTGCTCCCTGTTCCCTGCTGATTGGGTCCCTAAACTTGGTGGGTCTCCTATTGGAATGGTGCATCAAAAAAGTTACTAAAATGAACTGGATGAATGAATGAATAAAGATAATGTAAAGATGATGGAAAAATAACGTGTCAAAGAATCTACGTGAGAATTGGAAAACGTATTCAAAATATGAATTGAATAAATACTACCTCATAAACCTAACAGATTCTGCTCTATTTTTGACTCAAGGGTCACTACTATTCTATAATAATCGCGTTAATTTTCTGGCAACAGAATCTGCTCCATTTTTAGGGTCAGAAACCATGGCCCTCCAGGCGTTTTCAAACTACACCTCCCATGAAAGCTGAGCTACTCATTGGGCTGGTTGAGCATCATGGGAAATTTAGTTCCAAAACAAATGGGGGGCAAAGGTTGTCGAGCTTCGCTGTACAGTAATGGGTTTCCCCAGAGCTTTCCCTCCCTGGTTGCTTTAATGCAGCAGGAAAGTTTGTTGAAGGTTTCTTACAGTGACCTCCTTCTAGCTGAAAATGCTGTTTCTCCAGGGGAGCAACAATCTTGAATTGAAAAGGTATGTAAGTGTGGGTTTATGAGCTGAATTTAACACTTTTGATAGTTTTTGATGCAAAATTCCCATGATATCAACACACATGATATCTTGCTTTAACCCCTTTCTATTGACCCATCACAGTTTACTTTACCACTTTTTTCTTTGAACTCAAATAAATAATAACAAACACGTATACATGTTTTTTGGGGTGTGAAAGGGTTAATTCCCACTATTCCTCAATAAGCAACCAAATGATCAGCCTGGTTACTCCTTTATTGGTAACTTTCAGAGTAGTTGCGCTGGAATGTAAATCCTCGAGGTCTTACTAATGGCATGCGTCACAACGTATCGCTTTTTGATGATTCAGAAGCGGAATGATTCAGACAGAACATGTTTCCAAACACATTTACACCCGTCGCTTACTTTGACTTTGCAACGATCATGATGTCGGTGAAGAGAAAGAGATGCCGGTCCTGGGTTTGCAGACCTGTCTTCAGCTGTACGGGGCTGTGCATTACGAATGCCCGGCTGGGACAGATGAAAGTTTGCACGAGAGGGCAGGTTTCTGGGCTCACTGGCGAAAAGCAGCTTTCCCTACACAAAATAAATTTTAAAAATTGATTATAATCACAAGTCTTTATTGTAGGCGCACATCACCATGTACCGGTATACAGAGTCCATACTAATCCATAGTGCAAAAATCCTCCGAACACCACATCCAAGATCCCAAACGTTAGGGCACACTCACGGGTCTTCAAATAATAATTTACACTTTATTTCAACAAAATAAAAATGGGAGGATTGATCAACGTTTCGACCTGCTTGTGGGCTTTCGTCTTGAAAAAGACCCCTAGTAGGTCGAAGCGTTGATCGGTCCCCCGTCTTTAGTTTTGTTGAGATAAAGCATTTTATTTGACCTGTGAGTGCGCGCTGGGCGCAGATTACAGTCATATTAGCATAGCATCGAAATCTCGTGTGCAATGAAATCATTGGAGCGAGATCGCGCAGGGCTCATGGCCCGGAAGAGCAACTCTCCATGGAGTCTAGTAAAATTCCTCTTGTCTTCCTCAACCCCAATCCCACTAGATTGTAAGCTCCTATGAGCAGGGCCCTCTATACACCTCTCGTTTCCATCCTATGTCTTTTTATCTCGTTCCCTTTGGTTATTGTAAAGCGCTGCAGAAACTGTTGGCGCTTTATAAATGATGACAATAATAATAATAATATGATGAGTATCACTGAGTGAGTGTGTATCACTGAGGGTAGCTCTGCATTCTGGGACAAAAAGTGCCATGTAGCGCCTGCCCTGCAATCTAAAGCTAAAATGGGGACACTCCGGGAAACCTACAGGTGCAGATTTTCCCCGTTGGCGTCCCCATATTAGCATTAGGTAGGGAATAGGGCCCTTACAGTTCTATTCAGTAAAAGTGAAACTCAGGAGAATTGGCAGGAGAAGAGAACAATCTAGACCAGTGGTTCCCAACCACGGTCCTTAGGTTCCCCTAACAGGTCATGGTTTCCAGATATCTGAAGCACAGAACAGGTGATATGATTTGCTGCCCAAGTGATTGCAGGATTCAGTCTGCATTTCCCCAAGGGAATCCTTAAAACCTGGCCTGTTGGGGGAACCTGAGGACCAGGGTTGGGAACCACTGATCTAGACCAAATAGCCGATTTGGAAAGTGAGATAAATGGGAGACTTTTTCTGGTTTGGCTATTTTGACCTATAGAATTTTCACTTCTCTGAAAGTTCTCATGTCGTCACCTTTATTGAATAGACCTGTTAGAGTCCTCGGCATTCTATGTACCCTTTTTTGAGATTTCTGCACAGTAACCCGTTCAAGAAATATAACTGCATCAATATATTGTAAACCAGGGGTCAGAAACCATGGCCATCTACATGTTTTGAAACTATATCTACCATGATGCTTCTCCACTCATTAAATTCATGAGAAATGTAGATCGAAAACATCTGGAGGACCAAGGCGCCAAGCCAACCCAAGTTCTAAATAAAACAATCAGATTTTTTCCAGCAGACATTGGGGTCATTTCGCAGCAGAGGCGAGTTCCATCACCTTCTTGCTTGTTAATACAGATGCGCAGCCATGCTGACTTACTGTTAAATCATTGCTGTTACTAAATATTAGGCGTTGGGCTACATAATTATATTTAAGGGTCATTAGGAGATACAAGAGTGGTTTTCAAGGATTCTAATGTGAAATTCTCAATTTTGTCTAGCCTTTAAAGCGGAGGTCATCAACCTTGACCCTCCATTTGTTTTGGAACACCATTTCCCATGAGGCTCAGCCAATCTGATGTTTAGCTGAGCATGCTGGGAGATGTAGTTTCAAATCATCTGGAGAGCCAAGGTTGCCGTTTCCTGCCTTCAAAAGGGTCATTCTAGCACTTTTTACAGCACTCCAGCCTCCCTTAATAAGCATTTTAACAGTTGGTAACGAATTTGTTATTTTTCTGCCTACATGAAGTTGCTTTCATTTATTCAGCATCCTCCGTGAGCCTGCAGGCTGTTGTGAGCCATATTTTCCTTTTTTTATCATTCAAGCAGGGGGAATGTCTGTTTATAGCTTTATTCAACTATTGTCTAAAAAACATATAGTAGCTTTTATAGGAAATGAACCTATTGCAAAATTCCCATTGTTACCAGGGATAGTGGAGCGATATACTCTGTAAGGCTAGGGTCAGACGAGCGTGATTTCTACGGGCTGTACGTCCGTGCAGTACGGACATCGTCAGTACGGATGACGCAGTAGTGGTCACACAGTCCGTTTTTTCACTGAAGTTATTTTTGACGGATGTAGGAGGGAAAAATAAATTACAATGAAAAAACATTCTGTCCGTCAAAAATGCTGGACGTATAAATGCAGTCCGTCTGACCTCGCTCCATCACTCACACACAAAGCTATGCAGACGTTGTGGACGTGGCGCACTCCGCACGTCCGTTCTAGCAGTATTACGTTCTTGCCTAACCTGCGTCCGTTTGCCGCGGCGTTGTGCGTCCGCAGTTCAGTGCGGACGTACTTCATGTGTCAGGCTCCAATGGACTTACTTTCATGCTATCACGGACGTACTTTTAGGCGCAATCACGGACGTGAACACTACGCTCGTCTGACACCAGCCTTATGTAACATATGCATTAACAAGATATTATAGGACTAAAACAGGACACAGGAGGAACCAAAGAGCCCTATTGAGGGATCAGCCAAATGACAAATGATTTGGGTAAACTAAACAAATGGTAGGAGCTGTGGCAATTGAGTTTTAACGTGGATAAGTGCAAGATAATGCACCTGGGACGTAAAAACCCAAGAGCTGAATATAGAATATTTGATACAGTCCTAACCGCAACATCTGAGGGTTGGGATTTAGGGGTTATTATTTCAGAGGATCTAAGGGTAAGTAGTCAATGTAATAGAGCAGCAGGAAATGCTGGCAGAATGCTTGGTTGTGTAGGGAGAGGTATTAGCAGTAGGAAAAGGGAAGTGCTCATGCCACTGTACAGAGCACTGGTGAGACCTCACTTGGAGTACTGTGTGCAGTACTGGAGACCGTATCTCCAGAAGGATATAGACATCTTGGAGAGAGTTCAGAGAAGGGCTACTAAAATGGTGTACGGCTTGAAGGAGAAAAGTTACCAGGAAAGGCTTAATGATCTTAACATGTACAGCTTGGAAAAAAGACGAGACAGAGGAGATATGATAGAAACATTTAACTACGTAAAGGGAATCCACAAGGTAGAGGAAGAGAGTATATTTAAAAGGAAACAAAGTAGCAAAACAAGAGGACATACAGGGTTATTCAGAGAGCGTGAAAAGCTGGAGAATGACAGGAGAATGAAAAATTCTAGGTCAAAATAGCCGATTTGGAAAGTGAGATGAAAGGGAGAATTTTTCTGGTTTGGCTATTTTGACCTAGAATTTTTCATTCTCCAGTCATTCTCCTGCTTTTCACTGCTCTCTGAATAATCCTGTTAGTCTTAGATTAGAGGGGCAAAGGTTTAAAAGTAACATCAGAAAGCATTATTTTACTGAGAGGGTGGTGGATACATGGAACAGTCTTCCAGTAGAAGTGGTAGAGGCCAAAACAGTAATTGAATTTAAGCAAGCATGGGATAGGCATAAGGCTATCCTAAACAAAAGAGAAATCCAGGTAAAGTATCCATGTAATTGGGCAGACTAGATGGGCCGAAAGGTTCTTATCTGCCGACATTTTTCTATGTTTCTATGTTTCTATTGCCACCCTAAACGGCAACATGAGGAGGCTAATGGGGAAATCCTGCACCTGAAGGGTTCCCAGTAGCATCACCAGTTTAGCGTTGGATTCCGGGGCACAAGCTATTTCAACACCTTGCCCCGAAACGAAGCCTTACCTTCGGTGATATTCGCAGTAGCGCTTCCACGCCACCACGAGTTTCACATACTGGAGTCCATGGGACTCCATGGAGGGTTGCGCTGCTGGGCAGTGAGTCAAAAAGGCTTTTTGCTGAAAATGAAAAGAGTAAACACTTGAATAAAAAATAATAGACACGCAAATATTTTTTTTACATTCAGGGTTGTTCAAAGAGAATCGAAAAGTCACCGCACGTTCGGTGACTTTTCATTCTCTTCAATTCGGTGCGATTTGGTGATCGTATTTCGGCGACCCTGCGGTGTATTCAGCAAGCACCACAGGGCCGTTGTAGGGCAGGGAAAAGCCGCCGTAAACCCGCCGAACACTCACCGCAAAACTCGGCGAACGAACCCCGGAACCCACAAAAACATCTGGATTAACCCCGTTGAACACGACGGAGAAACCCGACTAGCCGCTGATCACAGCATAGAGCAGCCGCTGGAAAAACCCGAAACGCAGACGAAGGAGGTGAAAAAAAAACAGTACGCTTGAATGTTTGAAATTTGAAACGATGTTTGCAAAAAAAACTACTGAGCGAAAATGTCTGGAATTTACGTATAAGATCCAATGAATGATAATAAAAAGGGCTTTTACAGAAAAAAGAAAAAACGATTTAAAAAAAAATGGAAAAAAAATTCGCAAAAAAACCCCCAAAAATGCCTAAAACATCTTAAAAAATCTATAAATAGAGACTTTTTACTGCAGAATATAATATTAAACGATTTATTAGGTATTGAATTAAAACGGGAATATTTTTAACATTGAAGCCTATGAGATTCAGCTGAATAAATCTGTTGAATGAAACCACCGAACAGCAGGGCATTTCGGCAACTTTTCCCTACTGTTTGGTGTTGTCTGAATAGATGAAGCATTGCTTCTCTAAGGGGATTTCACTGCCCTCGAACAGGCACCGAACAGGCACCGTATGTGCAAGCAATTCGCCAACATTTGGCGAACTGCCTGCTCTCTTAATAGCCGAATGGCCAGGAAAGGTAACCGTATGCTGAATTTCACTGTTCAGTTACCTGTCGGCCACAATTCGGATTTCTTTGAGTAACCCTGATTGAATCCTACGGGATTCGCCGGATTCAGCCTGTCGTATGGAACCACTGAAAATCTGGGCATTTCACTCACATTTCGGTGCCGTTAGGTGTTCTCGGAATAGATTATAGGGTCTATTCACTAAAAGGTGAAACTCTGTAGAACTTTTGCAGAAGTGAAAATTCTAGGTCAGAATAGCCAAACCAGAAAATTCTCCAATTTATCTCACTTTCCAAATCGGCTACTTTGACCTAGAATTTTCACTTCTCCAAAAGTTCTCCTGAGGTTCACCTTTCAGTGAACAGACCTGTAAGCATTACTTCTCTATGGGACAATCTCGTTGCTGCCAATGGGTCACCGAATTACGTCGATCCGACGGGAACTGCATTTTATTTTGCTGACAATTTGCCAATATTTGGCAAATTGACAGCTTTCTGAATAGACAAACTGCCAATAAATTGCACCGAACGGTCCGGTGCAATTCAGAGGTCAGTGATAACTAGTCCAACCCCTCTAGATTGTGAGTTCCCACAGGAATAGGGCCCTCGATTGTTTCCTCCTGTACTGGTTTGTCAAAATGCTGTTCAGTCTCGATGTATTGTAACCCTGTCTATATCGTGCTCATTGTTCAGCGTTGCGGAATATGTTGGTGCTATATAAATAAACAGGGTTATTCAAAGAGAATCGAAAAGCCACCGCACGTTCGGTGACTTTTCGTTCTCTTCAATTCGATACGATTTGGCGATCCCATTCTGGCGACCCTGCGGTGTATTCAGCAAGCACCACAGGGCCATCGTAGTGCAGGGAAAAGCTGCCGAAAACTCACCGCAAAACCCAGGCGAATGCACACCGAAAACCTCAAAAACATCTGGATTAACCCTGCCGAAGACGCCAGAGAAACCCGAGCAGGAGCCAATCAGCGCGCAGAGCAGCCGCCGGGAAAACCCGAAACGCAGACAAATGGAGTGAAAAAATAAAAAACAGTTTGCTTGAATGTTTGAAAAGTGAAACGCTGTTTGCAAACAAACTACTGAGCGAAAATGTCTGATATTTACACATAAGATCCAATGAATGATAATAAAAGGGCTGTTACAAAAAAAGAAAAAACGATTAAACCACTTGAATGCTAAGGACGCGCTCAGCGCGTCCTCAGCTTCCCCTGGTATGCGGAGGACGCGCTGAGCGCGTCCTCGCATTGGGTCAGCGTTCGGCCGGGTTCCGGCCGATCGCTGGCCCCTCCGGTGCGGGCTGACATCCTGGATGTCAGCCCGGCATCCGGAGCAGTGGCCGCCATTATTGTGTCATCGCGCCCCCGCGATGACACATAATTCAGGCGCCCCCCCCGCATGTGCGGAGGAGGCGCCTGAAAGGGAGGGGGGGAGGTCCTTCGGACCTCTCTCCCTCCCGATCGGCGGCTCACAGGGGCTTAACCCAGGCATCATTGGAAGGGCACAGCCTGCCCTTCCAAATGATGCCTGGCATTAACCCCTGGGGAGCTGGATCGCAAATCGGCGCTGAAAAGCGCCGATTTGCGATCCTTCCCGGGAGCTGGCCGACATCTTGGATGTCGGCCAAGCTTCCGGGAACTCCCCCAGAGGACTGGCGTCATCGTGCGCAGCACGATGACGCCAGTCCTAGCATTAACCCCTAACTGCCACGAAGTGTGGAGATAGGAGTTCCAATGAACTCCCTATCTCCCGATCCGTGGCAGTTAGGGGTTAAATTTTGATATCGTTGGATCGGCCAGAGCATGGCCGTTCCAACGATACCAAACATGAAAGTAAAAAAAATTGTTAAAAAAAAAAAAAAAAAAGAAAAAAAAATAAAAAAAATTAAAAAAAAAATAATAAAAAAAAAATAAACACTTTTTTTTTTTTTTTTTTGTTTTGTTAATGCAGCAATATTGTTCCCATTCAATTATAATGTGAACAATGATGCTGCATTAACGATTTTTGTATGCGGTGCGTTTGTTAAAAATGGTGTCATTTTCCCCAAAAAAAAATGTAACGAGACCCCATCTCTAATTTTTTTAACAAGCGCACCCCATACAAAATATAACCGCAATTGCTCGCATGTTAAAATGTGGAAAAAAAACACTTTACACGCTGTAAATTATTGAAAATACATATTTTATTGCATTTTTTGTTATAATATACAAACATGACATAACGTATACATATAATAATGACATATTATGAATCTACGAGTCTGACGGAAAGAACGATATATAATATGTCGATTCATATACTAAAATAAGCCTTCAAAACACGTTTAAACATGATGCGCAAAACAGGTTAAAAATGACCTCAGCACAGGGGCGGGAAAAGCCTCAGCAGCGAAAGGGTTAAAAAAACGGATTTTTTTTGCAAAAAAATGCTTAAAAGATCCTAAAAAATCTATAAATAAATATTTAAATAAATATTACTGCAGAATATTATAATGAATGGTTTATTAGATATTGGATTAAAACGGGAATATTTTTAACATTGAAGTCTATGAGATTTGCCTGAATAAGCCTGTCGAATGAAGCCACCGAATGGCAGGGCATTTCGGCAACTTTTCACTGCTGGTTTTTGCTCTCTAAATAGACTAAGCATTGTTTCTCTATGGGGAATTCACTGCCTTCGAACAGGCACCGTATGTGCAGGCAATTCGCCAACATTTAGCGAATTGTCTGCTCTCTGAGTAGCCGAATGGCCAAGAAAGGTAACCAAACGCTGATTTTCAGCGTTCGGTTCCCTTTCGGCAGCCATTCGGATCTCTTTGAATAACCCTGAAAGTATAATAATAATAATAATTTGTTGCCTGGTTACTACAATTCGGTGACAGGTTTGGCTCTTACTGAATAGCCCCTTTAGTAACGCTTTAATCATTCTCTCTAGCTAGTGACATCATTTAAATCTGCATTAGCACTGCGCTTGTCTACATGGCTAGCTCATTTCTTCAGAAGACCCAGTACCAGGGGTGGACAAACCATTAGGTCAATATGGCACTGCCCGAGGGCCCTGGCCTTGAAAGGAGCTTCATGACGGCTCCCTAAGGCTTGGTCAGGCCTGCACTTTATGTGGGGACCCACATCACCACAGATAAATATCATGTGGAATTAGTATCAGTGACAGCAGCCAACTGTATATGTGTCTGCCCCACTGTATATCACCATACCAACCCCATTATACCAGACCAGAAGTCAAGGCTGTGACTTTATTTACATTTGGAAAATGGTATAGAGAAAAAAATTATGTAATTCAACAATGTATATATGGGCAGTACTTGTGTGTGTGGGCAGGCGCCCCCATGATCTCCTATTGCCCGAGGGCACCAAGAGTTGTCAGTCCGCCCCTGCCCAGTACTTTATAATGTCCAATTTTCTCTCCCCACTACAGGTTCCACAGAATCTCCTGGAGAGGCATTTCCGATGTATCCCACGGCTGCAGTAAAGATGTAAGGAAGGAAAGGAGACGCATCATCCTGATACTGACATGGATTAGTTAAGTCTCTGCATGAAACTGCTTTTAATTACTAAGTGCAAGTGCACGCTTTTAAGTGATGGACATCACGTTATTTGGTTCACAAGTTCAGAGACTGAGCCCTTTAAACAGTCCAACATGTCACATGAAACGGCCCCTTGTATTCTGCTATTTAAGGTTTTATTTGTTTCCTCTAATAATATCCATTGTTTTAGAAGATGATACATTTGTTGGACATTGTGAAAAATTCTCCTGGTTTTCATGCACTGTGACATTAATAGAGAACATGTCTAGACCGGCCTTTTAAAATGCTGCAAAAAGCATTGTGTTTTTTTATTCAGATAGTCTCATAAAGGTTAGGACGAGCCACCGCAGCGTGAACGTATTAAAGGCATAGCGGAGGATAGTCCTTGTTTTATTTCTGACACTGACTCATACAACAAGGTGTTTTTTTAATAGTGATTGAGGTATTGTAAAATGTTTCTCACCCAAATAAAACTATTTTTACTTTAACGAGACAAATCATTTCTGCATTTTTTATATAGAAAAATGAATAAAAGCTGAACGTTGCAAATACCAGGAGATACTTCCTCCAAAGATCATTGCCGATCTGAAAATGGATCTTTTGCTGTTGGCACTGCTATCAACATTGTGTTTTCCGGTTATGCATGTTCTCATTTTACCTGCCTTCCTTCTTTCCTTTCTTTTTCTTCCTTCCTCCCTTTTTTTTCTTTCCTTTCTCTTTCTTCCTTCCTCCCTTTTTCTTCTTTCCTTTCTCTTTCTTCCTTCCGCCCTTTTTTTCTTTCCTTTCTCTTTCTTCCTTCCGCCCTTTTTTTCTTTCCTTTCTCTTTCTTCCTTCCGCCTTTTTTTTCTTTCCTTTCCCTTTCTTCCTTCCGCCCTTTTTTTCTTTCCTTTCTCTTTCTTTCTTCCTCCCTTTTTTTTCTTTCCTTTCTCTTTCTTCCTTCCCTTTTTCTTCTGTCCATTCTCTTTCTTCATTCCATTTTCATCCATCCATGATCTCTCTTCCTTCCATTCATTGTTATTTTTCTGTTTCTTTCACTCTTAATTCTTTTTTTATTCCTTCCTCTCTTCTTTTGTCCGTCACTTCTCTTTCTTCCTTTCATTTTCCATCCTTTCTATCTGTTCCTTTCATTCCCGTTTTCAATTTCTTCCTTCTTTTTTCCCCTTCCCTCCTTTTTCTTTCCTCCCCCCACCCTTTCATTTTCCATTCTATCTGTTCCTTCCATTCCCCCCTTTTTAATTTTCTTCCTTCCTTTTTCCCCTTCCCTCCTTTTGCTTTCCTCCCCCCACCCTTTCATTTTCCATTCTATCTGTTCCTTCCATTCCCCCTTTTTAATTTTCTTCCTTCCTTTTTCCCCTTCCCTCCTTTTTCTTTCCTCCCCCCACCCTTTCATTTTCCATCCTTTCTCTTTTTCCATTTTTTTCCTTTTCTTTTTTTCTTCCTTTCCTTGTATTTCTTCCTTTCGTTACATTTTTCCTTTCAGTCTTTACTTTTCTTTTTCTCCCATTCTTCTTTCTTTTCCTTCCTACCATCCATTCTCTTCCTTCCTTCATTTTCCATCCTTTCTATTTCTTTCTTCTGTCCTTCTTTGTCTTCCTTCTTTTCTTTTTCTTTCTCCCTTTCACTATTTTTTCTTCCAGTCTAATTTTTTCTTCTTTCTTTTATTTTTATTCTTTTCCTTTTTCTTCTTTCCAATCCTTTCTCTTGCTTCCTTTTTCCATCCTTTTTATATTTTTCTTCCATTCTTCTTTCTTTTCTTTTTTCTTTTACTTTCCATTATCTTTTTTGCTTTCAATCTTTGTTATTTTTATCTTTCTTCCACTCTTTCTCCTTTCTTTTTCTTTGTATTGCTTCTCTTTATATACCTTTAATCCTTTCAGGTCTATTCACTAAAGGGTTAAACTCAGGAGAACTGGCAGGAGAAGAGAACAAATTGCCGATCTGGAAAGTGAGATAAATGGTAGAATTGTCCTGGTTTGCCAATTTTTACCGACAGGGTAATTCAAAGAGAATCGAAAAGTCACCGCACGTTCAGTGACTTTTCGTTCTCTTCAATTCGGTTTGTTTTGCCAATCCCATTTCGGTGACCCTGCGGTGTATTAACGAACCCCTACAGGGTCCCCGAATTGCAGGGAAAGGCCGCCGCAAACCCTCAAAAACTAACTGCAAAACCCAGCGAATGCACGCCGAAAACCCTCAAAAACATCTGGATTAACCGGCGGAAAATGCTGGAAAAACCCGAGCAGGAGCTGATCACACACAGCGCAGCCGCTGGAAAAAGCCGACACCGCAGACGAATGGAGTGAATAAATTAGAAAAACAGTTTGCTTGAATGTTTGAAAAGTGAAACGCTGTTTGCAAAGAAACTACTGAGCGAAAATGTTTGAAATTTACATATGAGGTCCAGGGAATGATAATAAAGAGGGCTGTTACAGAAAAAATAAGTCAACTTAACCACTTCAATGCGGTGGACGCGCTCAGCGCGTCCAACCGCATTGCTACTTGGCTATGGAGGACGCGCTGAGCGCGTCCTCCCTTCGCAGCCCGCGATCAGCCGGTATTCCGGCTGATCGCTCGGCCCCCCGGTGTGGGCTGACATCATCGATGTCAGCCCAACCTCCGGGACCCCGGCGGGCACGATAGGCGTCATCGCGCATGCGCGATGACGTCTATTTCAGGCACCCCCCCGCCATTGCAGGGAAGGTGCCTGAATGGGAGGGGGGGGAGGTCCTTCGGACCTCTCCCCCTTCCCATCCGTGCATGCCAGCGGTTAAAGGCAGGCACCGCCTGGAAGGGCACAGCCTGCCCTTCCAAGCGGCGGCTGTCTTTAACCCCTAGGGGACTGGATCGCGATATGGCGCCAACATGCGCCGTATCGCGGTCCCCTCCCGGAGCTGGCCGACATCTTGGATGTCGGCCAAGCTTCCGGGATATCCCCCTAATGACTGGCGTCATCGCGCAGAGCGCGATGGCGCCAGTTTTCAAATTAACCCCTTGCTGCCACCTATAGTGGAGATAGGGGGTTCCAATGAACCCCCTATCTCCCGATCCGTGACAGCTAGGGGTTAATGTTTACTATCATTGGAACGGCCAGAGCGTGGCCGTTCCAATGATACCAAACATGACCATCTAAAAAGTAAAAAAAAAATTAAAAATAAAAAAAAAATTAACCACTTCAATGCTGAGGACCTCTCTCCCTCCCGATCGGCGGCTCTGCGGGGGTTAACCCAGGCATCATTTGGAAGGGCACAGCCTGCCCTTCCAAATGGTGCCTGGCATTAACCCCTGGGGAGCTGGATCGCGAATCGGCGCTGAAAAGCGCCGGTTCGCGATCCTTTCCCGGAGCTGGCCGACATCTTGGATGTCGGCCAAGCCTCCGGGAACTCCCCCTGAGGACTGGCGTCATCGTGCGTAGCACGATGACGCCAGTCCTGGACTTAACCCCTAACTGCCACCAACTGTGGAGATAGGGAGTTCCAATGAACTCCCTATCTCCCGATCCATGGCAGTTAGGGGTTAATGTTTGGTATGGTTGGATCGGCCATATGCGGTGCGTTTGTTAAAAATAGTGTAATTTTCCCCCAAAAAAATGTAACGAGACCCCATCTCTAATTTTTTTAACAAGCGCACCCCATACAAAATATAACCGCAATTGCTCGCATGTTAAAATGTGAAAAAAACCACTTTACACATTGTAAATTATTGAAAATACATATTTTATTGCATTTTTTGTTATAATATACAGACATGACATAACGTATACATATAATAATGACATATTATGAATCTACCGAGTCTGACGGAAAGAACGATATATAATATGTCTGGGTAATATACTAAAATAAGCCTTCAAAACACGTTTAAACATGATGAGCAAAACCGGTAAAAATGACCTCAGCACAGGGGCGGGAAAAGCCTCAGCAGCGAAAGGGTTAAAAAAATAAAAAAATAAAAATTAAAAAAAAAAAAAAAATGTTTTTTTTTTTTTTAGATTTATTAGTGCAACAATATTGTTCCCATTTCAATTATAATGTGAACAATGATGCTGCACTAACGATTTTTTCTATGGGGGGCGTTTGCTAAAAAACACGTAATTTCCCCCAAAAAAAAGTAACGATTCCTCATTTCTAATTTTTTTAACAAGCGCACCCCATAGAAAATATAACCGCAAACGATCGCATTTTAAAATGTGAAAAAAAACACTTTACACATTGTAAATTATTGAAAATTCTAATTTTATTGCATATTTTGTTATAATATACAGACATGACATAACGTATACATATAATAATGACATATTATGAATCTGCAAAGTCTGCCGGAAAGAACGATATATAATATGTCTGGGTCATATATTAAAATAAGGCTTCAAAACGCGGTTAAACATGATGAGCGAAACCGGTAAAAATTAGCTCAGCACAGAGGTGGGAAAAGGCTCAGCAGCGAAAGGGTTAAAAAAAATCGGACTTTTTTAAAAAAAAAATAATCCAGAAAAATGCTTAAAATATCCAAAAAAATCTATAAATAAAGAGACTCTTTACTGCAGTATATTCTAATCAATGGTTTATTAGATATTGAATTAAAACGGGAATATTTTTAACATTGAAGCCTATGGGATTCTCCTGAATAAATCTGCCGAATTAAACCACCGAATGGCAGGGCATTTCGGGAGCCTTTCACTGCTGGTTTGTGTTCTCTGAATAGCTGAAGCAGTGCTTTTTTTATGGGGATTTCACTGCCCTCGAACAGGCACCGAATGTGCAGGCAATTTGTCAGGATTTGGCGAATTGCCTGCTCTCTGAATAGCTGAATGGCCAGGAAAGGTAACCGAACGCGGAATTTCAGCGTTCGGTTACCTTTCTCCAGCCATTCGGATCTCTTTGGATAACCCTGACAGAATTTCCACTTCTCCTGCCGATTCTCCTGAGTTTCACTTTTAGTGAATAGACTCGTTTCTCTTCCATTCTTCCTTCCTTTCTTCTTTCTACCTCCCACCCTTACTTTCTTAAAATTAACATTTATTTTATACATCAAATTATTAAACTTAGATTTTATGGCAGCGGGGATTAAACAGATTTAGCACAATATTTCTCAAATTGGGACTTGTGCATAAAAATACGGCTATCCTAAACAAAAGAGAAATCCAGGTAAAGTATCCATGTAATTGGGCAGACTAGATGGGCCGAAAGGTTCTTATCTGCCGAGATTTTTCTATGTTTCTAAAAAAAATAATCAGATTAGTGCCCTTTTTGTAATTACTTCTTTTCATTTTTAATGCACTGGATTATTAATGTGAAAATGATGTGCATATATTTTTAGGTATGTACGTCTCCTGTGTGTTGGGAGTGTGTGCCATAGCATTGAGCACTTGCTGGTTTTCTTTGACATGATCAAAATAAATGAAATGCTGATTATAACCAGACATTGCCCAGTCTGTGAAAAAAATGGAAAATTTATGTGGAACACACGGAAAAAGAGGCATCTGAAAACTATTTGGCTCATGCTATCTTATTAGAACATATAATACAGTGACTAAGAGTTTGAATCATACATCTAAAAATCCTTACTCACTGATCTACATAGCTCTGTGATCCTGGTGGCTCAGGATTGCAAATTCTTGAAACATTGTGAGTACCATCAGCAATTATTTCGCAAATAAAGGAACATGAACTGAATTATTAAGAGGTGCTGATTTTTTGAAAATGTGGCATTATAATTTGCTCTATCCCTGTCATGCCCCATGATTTAAGATTTATTTTATAGTTTTCTGTTTTGTGTTGAATCTGCCTTTGCTGCTTACATGCTATTGATCTCATAGCTATTTTGTCCCTGCTCAGTTTCCTTAGCCTTCTGCATTCAGCTAGTTTCACCCCCCTTTGCTCAGTGTCTTGTTAGTTACTTCCTGGTTACATAGCAGCCATTCTGTGCTCACTGCTGGACAAAATTAATGAATTTTTACCTGCATAATCTGTACACTAACAAGATTGTCAGTCTGATCATTAAACTCTTCAACTGGATTCATCTTTCTACGTGTCAGTTTTGCTGACTTGAAGCTATCTGCTGAACTTCATCGTGTGAGTACTGGTCAAATACAGACTTCAGCTAGTCTAAAGCACCCACGCCTCACAGCTTTGCTTGGGGAAGCAGAATAATCCCCATAACATTTTAAAAAGAAAATAACCCATCAAAATAGCTTTTTTCTTTATCTACATTCGAGACTAGAATCGCTAAGCATCGAAATTGTAATGACGTACGAGCTGTAAGGTTCCGCAAGTAAATAGCTGCTGGGAAAACCTCATAGTCACTATGAACCGCAGCAACACAGCAGGACCACGATCTCTCGCCGGTAAAAATATAGAATTCATGTCTGGTCAGTGTTGAGGTTAAACTTGTGTACGGCACAAAATGGTGTTGCGGTGAAAAGCTGAAATTTAAATTAGCCTCACATGGCTCAAACAAAAGCAAACAAGGTACAAAGTAATATGTGTATATTTCCAACACGTCTGCAAACACAAACAAGGATTCAAAAGTGCAGAAAAACATGCAAGTCCATTAAATACTGACCACATTGCCAACTGCAAAGTGCCAAGCATCGACCATCAGAAAGGCTCCATCAGGAGGCAAATGCACTATTTAGTGAATCTCGGGACCAGTCTGATTATGTCACGACACCTGTATTTAGGCGTCATTCTGGTCCGATGGTTTCCCATACTGACATGACCTCTTCTCTGCCCGTGGCTCAAACTGCTAGTGTTTTTGATGCCAGTCACTCGACTCCACAGTTTTCTTAACGCAGTGCATAATTCTGGATCAGCGCCACTTGCAGAATCAGTGCGCATGCGTTATTCTAGGACATTTTGATGCACCGACATGACACCAACTAATCAGACCAAACCTAAGACTAGTTAAACCTGACACAAAGCCAAAAAGCGCCAGATCGTGATCCTCTCCCAGAGGTGGCCGACATCTTGGATGTCGGCCAAGCTTTCGGGAACTCCCCCTGACGACTGGCGTCATCGTGCATAGCGCGATAACGTCCGTTCTGGAGTTAACCCCTAGCTGCCACCAATGGTGGAGATAGAGGGTTCATTGGAACCCCCTATCTCCCGATTTGTGGCAGCTAGGGGTTAATGTTTGGTATCGTTGGATCGGCCAGAGCATGACCATGTAAAAAGTAATAACAAAAAAATAAAAATCTAAATAAAAAAATATTTAAAAACAAAATAATAAATAAAAAAATTTAAAAAAGTTCCCATTTCAATTATAATGTGAACAATGATGCTGCTGTAACAATTTTTGTATGCGGTGCGTTTGTTAAAAATCGCGTAATTTTCCCCCAAAATAAATGTAACGAGACCCCATTTCAAATTTTTTTAACAAGCGCACCCCATAGAAAATATAACCGCAAACGCTCGCATGCTAAAATGTAAAAAAAAAACACTTTACACGTTGTAAATTATTGAAAATTCTAATTTTATTGCATTTTTTGTTTATAATATACAGACAGGACATGACGTATACATATAATAATGATATATTATGAATCTGCCGAGTCTGCCGGAAAGAACGATATATAATATGTCTGGGTCATATAATAAAATAAGGCTTCAAAACACGATTAAACATGATGAGCGAAACCGGTAAAAATAAGCTCAACACACAGGCGTGAAATGGCTCAGCAGCGAAAGGGTTAACAAAATACTGATATATTAAAAAGAACGAAACACACATGCCCCCCACGCTATGCCACTGCTACCAGTCACCTGTCCCAGTATACCCTAGCATAGTTCCACTCTCACACTATAACCAGTCACGCTCTCTCCGTAGCCCCAGTCACTCTCAGTACCCCCACTTTCTCCCTATACCCCCAGTCACTCTCTCTCTCCCAGTACCCCCAGTCACTCACTCTCTCCCAGTACCCCCAGTCACTCTCTCTCCCACTACCCCAGTCACTCTCTCTCTCCCAGTACCCCAGTCACTCCCTCCTAGTACCCCAGTCACTCACTCCCTCCCAGTACCCCCCAGTCACTCATTCTCTCCCAGTACCCCCAGTCACTCACTCCTTCCAAGTACCCCCCAGTCACTCACTCTCTCCCAGTACCTCAGTAACTCCCTCACAGTACCCCAGTCACTCTCTCTCCCACTACCCCCAGTCACTCTCTCGCTCTAGCAAAGTATCCCACTCTTTTCCAGTATCCCCAGTCATTCTCTCCCCAAACCTCCAGTCACCCTCTCCCTGTACCCCCTCACTGTGTGGTGGTCACGCTGCTCTGGTGTCATACAGTGTCGCCTACCTGTGTGGAGTTGCGGGTGGCCCATGGGGAGGAGCTGTCCAGGGGGCTTAGTGGAGACCGGATTTTAAATGTGCTGCAGGGCAGGTGCCTCCCTCCCTCCTTCCTGTTCAGCAGCTGCAGGGCTGCCAGCGGCAGGCGGTTGGCACAGGGCTTCAAGGGGGGCTGACAAGTGTGGTACAGGGTGTTCTGTCGAATAATGCTGTGCTGCTTCACGTGACTCATGTCCACGTTAAGGAGGAGTCGAGACAGGACCAGAATTTTCTGTCCTGGTCCTCCCTTCTGGACGCTGAGTGCCAGGTCAGCTAAGTGACAGACACTTTGCTGATCCCTGCTGGAAAATATTATTGGTTCAAATTTCTTTTGAAATTTTGCGCCCCTAAGAAAATTGCGCCCGAGGCGACCGCCCCCCAGGCCCCCTCCACGCTACGCCACTGGGTGGGCTATAAGGTTTAGAGCTGCCACTCTTTATCCTGGCAGTTACGCCCATCAGTGATTCACTCATGAGTTAATGTACAGTGATACATTGGGATTTTCAACTTTTACTTTGCACTTGGGGTGACTCCCATCGTGCCCATATAGATAAAAAGAGAATCTCACCCAATCTAAACATTTGGAATCCAGAGGTTAAATTCAGTGGTCATCTGTCTCCTGGACTTAGGCCCCGTTCACACTAAGCGATTTATCGTGTGGTTTTTGCCACAATATTGCACATATTTCCGTGCGATATCGCTCTATTTAGCTTCACCAATGCATTTCAATGGAGCTGCTCACATATTATCGCTCAATGTCGCCTGTAGCTCGTCACTGTAGCTTGTCACTGGTACATGACCCTTTTTTGCGATTTCACAATTTGCATTGGTGGTGTTGTGCAATATCGTGCATAACGGCGATATCGCACGATATTATCGCTCAGTGTGAACGCGGCCTTAATAAGCCCTGTTATTTATGTAACATAATACATTCACTCTCTACTAAGGATGTATAGCACCCATTATTATTATTCTTTATTTATAAAGCGCCAGCATATTCCGCAGCGCTGTACAATAAGCACAGTATAGACAGGGTTACAATACATTGAACAACATTTGACAAACAGTACAGGAGGAGATGAGGGCCCTATTCCCGTAGGAACTCACAATCTAGGAGGGTTGGGGTTGGAAACAGGAGGAGAGGACTGTAAGGTGAGAGTGATTGATGGTTGCGTCAGTGAGTTGGGTGGTAGGCTTCCCTAAATAGGAATGTTTTAAGGGAGCGTTTGAAGGAAGAGAAGTTAGGGGAAAGTCTGACAGTACGAGGGAGAGCGTTCCAGAGAGTGGGGGCTGCGCGAGAGAAATCCTGCAGTCTATCATGGGAAGAGGTGATGCGGGGAGAAGCTAGGCGCAGGTCACTGATTGATCTTAGGGAGTGGGCTGGGGTGTATTTGGTGATTAGTGAGGACAGGTAGTGGGGAGCTGAGTTAGTGAGGGTTTTGTAGGTAAGGATAAGGATTTTGAATTTAATTCTGCAGTGGATGGGGAGCCAGTGAAGGGACTCGCAGAGGGGAGCGGCAGAGACAGAGCGGCGGGTGAGGTGAATTAGCCTGGCGGAGGCGTTCAGAATGGATTGTAGGGGGGAGAGGCGGGACAGAGGGACCCATCTTAAATCTGCTCGATATACAACATTTTGAACATGGACAATATTATTTTAATAATGTAGGGGGGTCAAAGAAAGAAATAGGGTGCAGATTCAGTTGTTTTTTTAGGTTTCTATTGTTGATTTTTTGAGTACTAAAAGTGAAGCGTACAAGTGAAGGATTTATTTATATATTTACAGTTGTGTTCAAAATTATTCAACCCCCAATGCTGTAAAGGGTTTTAGGGTATTTAGTGTACATTTGTAATTGTATTCAGAATGAAATCCTACAAGGACTTTTTAAAGAACCATATGCAACTAAAATGACATCAATTGGTTTTGTAATACAGTAGTAAATGTTTCTTTTGTGAATTCTTCATTGACACAATTATTCAACCCCTTAAAGACTACCACTCTGAAGAACAGAGGTTCATTCAAGTGTTTTCAATCAGGTATTGAAAACACCTGTGGATGTCACGGAGCAGCAATAAAGCATAATAAGCACCAATTAGGCAGCTTTAAAATGACTGTGATACTCAGCTCCTTCTGGTGTGGTTACAAACATGGTGAAGTCAAGAGAATGGTCCAGGAAGACAAGAGAAGAGGTGATTACTCTTCACAGGAAGGGCAATGGCTATAAGAAGATTGCAAAGATGTTAAACATACCAAGAGAAACCATAGGAAGCATCATTCGCAAATTCAAGGCAAAGGGCACTGTTGAAACGCTACCTGGTCGTGGCAGAAAGAAGATGCTGACTTCGACTGCTGTGCGCTACCTGAAGCGTAGAGTGGAGAAAAGTCTCCGTGTGACTGCTGAGGAACTGAGAAAAGATTTGTCAGATGTGGGTACTGAAGTTTCAACTCAGACAATACGGCGCACACTGCGTAATGAAGGCCTCCATGCCAGAACTCCCAGGCGCACCCCCTTGCTGTCTCCAAAGAATAAGAAGAGTCGACTGCAGTATGCCAAAAGTCATGTGGACAAACCACAGAAGTTTTGGGATAGTGTTCTGTGGACTGATGAAACAAAATTAGAACTGTTTGGGCCCATGGATCAACGCTATGTTTGGAGGAGGAAGAACAAGGCCTATGAAGAAAAGAACACCTTGCCTACTGTGAAGCATTGCGGGGGGTCAATCATGCTTTGGGGCTGTTTTGCTTCTGCAGGTACAGGGAAGCTTCAGCGTGTGCAAGGTACCATGAATTCTCTTCAGTACCAGGAGATATTGGATGACAATGTGATGCAGTCCGTCACAAACCTGAGGCTTGGGAGACGTTGGACCTTTCAACAGGACAATGATTCCAAGCATACCTCCAAGTCCACTAGAACATGGTTGCAGATTAAAGGCTGGAACATTTTGGAGTGGCCATCGCAGTCACCTGACTTAAATCTGATTGAGAACATCTGGTGGGACTTAAAGAAAGCAGTTGCAGTGCGCAAGCCTAAGAATGTGACTGAACTGGAGGCTTTTGCCCATGACGAATGGGCGAAGATACCCGTAGATCGCTGCAAGACACTTGTGTCAAGCTATGCTTCACGTTTAAAAGCTGTTATAACTGTAAAAGGATGTTGTACTAAGTACTAAGATTGAATGTCACTTGGGGGTTGAATAAAACTGATAATGATGTGAGCACAGAAAAGACATTTGTGGTCATTTCATTATAAATGTTATGTTATATTTGTCAGACCTACCTGTGCCTCTTTGATTTAATTGTAAGCAAGATGACTGAATGATCAAAATCAATGTCAAACTGGCCAAAACACTCAATTTTAGAGGGGGTTGAATAATTTTGAACACAACTGTATATTGTATTTTACCAGGAAGGATACATTGAGATTTCTCTCGTTTTCAAGTATGTCCTGGGTTCAAGAACATTGCATTTTTACAGCAGAAATACAAAGTAATAAATGCAAGATATTGAAAATAACACAAATATACAGATTAACACAGAAAATAAATATGTAAGAAATATATTCACTATGTTACATGTTTACAGGTGCATTTTGTATTGAGGTATGTTAATAGGGAGCTCTTAAGTGACTTTAGACTGGGGGAAGATTTGATGTCGTCTGGGAGGTTATTCCATAATTGCGGTGCTCTGTAGGAAAATGAGGATCGAGCCACTCTCTTTTTGTATTTTGGTGTTGCAAGTAAGGTGCAGGTCCTGGATCAGAGGTTATAGGATGAGGGAACTGCTGGGGGAAACAGTCTATTCAGGTAGGGTGGCAGCTTCCCAGAAAAGCTCTTAAACACCAGGCTGGAAAGGTGAAGGGTGCGTCTGGATTCCAGCGACGGCCAGTTTAGCTCTTTTAACATGTCACAATGGTGGATCATGTAGTTACATTTTAGCACAAAGCGGCAGAATGAGTTATACAATGTAGTAAGTTTATGAAGGTGCGTTTGTGGGGCAGCTGCATACACTACATTTCTGTATTCAATAAACCTCACTCTGTGGTGGCTTACATTACAATGATGCACAATTGCTCAGAGAATGATGAACCATCCAGATGGTATACAAGTATTAGTCCTTTGTCCTCGTGTAGTGACAACTAACAAAGACAGCAGTCCTGGACTTCTAGTAATTCAAATTCTCAATACCTCGAGAGAATATTAAAAACTCATAGGTCAATGCAGTACTGATATTATGAGTTTTTTTATATTCTCTCGAGGTATTATGAATTTGAACAACTAGAAGTCCAGGACTGCTGTCTTTGTTAGTTGCCACTACAAATACTTTTATATCCAGATGGTTCATTATTCTCTGAGCAATTGTGCATCACTGTGACGTAAGCCACCACAGAGTGAGGTGTATCCTTCACTTGTGCGCTTCACTTTCTGTACTCAGTATTCATTGTGTAGGTGACTTTATTGGGGGCACCTATCTCCTTGTGAATACTGACAGTGATCTTTCTACGAACACGTTTCGGCGCGTTTAGGTTGCTTGTTTTTTTATTGTACTTTTTTTGCCTAATGCTGTTCATTGCTTGAGAACAGGAAAATGATGTAACGTGTATTATCTGGTGCACTGATACTATTTATTTAATTCCTCTTTAGCAGAGACACGCGTTCACGTGCATTCTGTGACTGTAACTGCTGACAAATCAGTACTGAGGCTCTGACCTTTACTCAACAATAACATTTGCCTAAAGAATTTGAGACTACAAATGTGCTAGATTTACACAATGTTCCAGTCTCAGGACCAACCTGACCTTGATTAAAACTACGGAGTATATGAAACACTAAAACATTCAACAAGTAACAAATCGCTAAGCCATTAGATTTGATTTTTCTAAAGGCAAACATTTGTAACTGCTCTATTCCATAATTCCACAAAACCAATAGGAAACGGGAGATCCTAAGGCAGTGATGGCGAACCTTGGCCTCGCAGATGTTTCAGAACTACATGATGCTCATCCAGACCTATGTGTAACTAAATGGGTTATTTAAAGAGTGCCGAGCTTGCCACCAAATGCACCGAATGGTGAATTTCCATGCAAATTCGTGGCAATTCGGCTATTCAGAAAGCTGTCAATTTGCCAAATATTGGTGAATTGCCAGCAAAATACAGTGCAATCACCGCAATTCAGCGACCTTCTGTGGCAGTGAAATTTCCCATACAGAAGAAATGGTTAAACTACTGAGACAATGCAGAAGAGCACCGAAATGTTAGCGAAATGCCCTAATGTTCAGTGATTCAGTTCGACAGATTTAAACAGGCGAATCCTCTTTGGTTTCAATGTAAAAAAAAAAATTCCAGTTTTATAAAAAAAAATTACAGTTTATTCTTTTCATTTGCAGCAAAAAGCTTTTTTATTTATTTATTTAGAATTTTTTAAGCATTTTTCTGGATTTTTTTAAACTGTTCCTTTTTTTTTTATATTCTGCATCAGACCTTTTTAGCATTATTCATAGAACCTTATTTATTACTTCCATGCATTTTTTTTGTTTTAAATTTTTGCTGCTGATAGGCATTCGTCAGCTCATTGCCAACGTTCAGTGGTCTGTTTGGCGGATCGTCGGGTGTGTTCAGCGGTTTCTGGATGTGTTCGGCGGTCTGTTCAGTGGGTCGTCGGCTGCCTTTGGCAGATCGATTCTGCGCACTTCAAGGACGTGCGGCGAATTCTGAAGTCACCATAGGGTCGGCAATTTGAACTCGCCAGAGTGTGCCAAACGAGAGAGCACCGAAAGTTCACTGAAATTTCGGTGCTCTCTGAATAACCCCGTCAGGCATCCTTCATGGGACATGCAGTTTCGAAACACCTGGGATGCCAAGGTTCGCCATCACTTGCCTAGGGGATGGATTTACAGTTGGTACAATAAAAAATGGAAAACATTGTCTACAATTACACTAAAAAGCATGACATTGGCGTTCACCATGTGTATCGCGTGTATTGTATTTTACGACATGTCTTGTATTTTTTTTTAATTATTTAATTTGAATAGTAGGAAATCGGGCAGATATATTTTTTTACTCACTTGTTTATTGTTCTTGACTTGTTAAGTGCTTTACTGAGAACAAGAGATGGAGCGGACTGACGTCTCTGAGCCAAACTCTTCATTTTCTGAAAATAGAAAATATTATCTTTAACGAATTGTGCTATTTCAGGACATTCACTGAGTAATATAATTGTATTGTTTTTTTCACAGTGAGACATTCACGGAGCTCTCCTAGAAGGACTTTCTGTTCATGCTTGGAACTTAAAGAATGTAAAACATTTAAAATATAATATTTACCTTGTTTTAAATATTTTTTTGTTTTCAAAAAAGGTTCAAAAAGGCTAAAAAGGTTCAACTTGCAGCCGCTGTAATTCGTGCTAAGCTCGGCATAAAGCACCAAATCCTTTTTTTTTAAATATGTAACAGGTAAATTGGACAAGAAAAAGGCTGATCTTGATAAATAAAAGTCAGGTTAGGATTTAAAGAGAGTTATAGCAATTCAGACGTGTGTCAAACATTCAATTCCACGATATAATGCAGCAGTTTTATCGTATAAAGCCAGGCAGGTGTTACCACAATCCATGGCGTGATCACTTCCAAGATATCCAAAGAAGGAAAGGGGTTATAGTCAAAAAGGCAGTGTCAAATAATGATGCGCTAAAAAAGCACGGGTGTCAAATTCGGCCACAGTTGATAATTTGATGCTCGAATTAAATGTTCTGGAAAAATGTAGCTTCTTTTTTCATGGTAAGGGTTAGAAATTAGGATAACAAATTAGGTTTAGGGGTTAGGCTACTATTTGTGTTTGTTTTAGGGTTAGGGTTAACCTTAAATCCTAACGCTAACATTCTGTTACCTTTCTGTTCTTATTTTTATGCAACAAATGAAGCCACCATCAAAAGAAGGGGTAGAATTGTTGGCTTAAACCGTAGCAAAAATGGAGTAGAAAGTTAGGGTTAGGGTTAACCCTAACCTTAAACAGGAACAAATAGCCAAATAACCCTAAACCTAACCCTAATTTCTAACACAAACTCTAACTCTAATATCTAACCCTAAAACTCATTTCTAACCTAGCTATCGAGAACAACGCTCTTTCGTATTGAACACTCAACACTCAATTTAAAGTTGTGGCGACAAAAATCAAACGTGGCTGAATTTAAGCGTCTTTTTTCAAAAAGGTGACTTTTTATCGCGTCATTTTTTAATTATTTTTTACGTGTCTTTAAAGCCGTGTCTTTACCATAGGATAGCAAGGAAATAAAAAGGAAGTTAAGAGCCAGTTCTTAAGTCAGATTTATTCAGCAACACAACTAGAGCGCAGAAACATTTAGGCAAAAAGCCGCAAAAGCTGGACAAAAGCTATTTGCCTGAACGTTGCAGTGCTGTAGTTGTCTTGTCTAATAAACTTGTCTAAAAAAGGAGGTTCCTGGTCCAGTTTTTCGTTTGTTCGATGAATCAAACATCGGTCTAGATACTATGGTTCACTATGAGTACAAAGATCTACAGTGCAAGAAGACTCCCAAAAGTTTGTTTGACTTTATGCACAAACTGAAGGCTGGAAACCTTTTATTAATTCCTAGCTATATGTTCTCACAGTCATTTTGGTTTTGCCTTCGGTGTATTGCTTGTCAAAAAAGTGACATATGCGGCATGTGTAGCTTGGTTGAGAGTTGTGTATCAGTTTTGCTTGCATCCACTTTCCTTGCTCTTGGTGTCTCTGTCACGTTCCTCCTCGATATCTATATGTCTAATCCCACTACGCGAGAACGACTATCCTATACTTCTGATACTTTGAGTGGTCGTATTGGAGGAGTAAGAGACCAGGGGTTAACACAATACGGAATGTCAAAAGGAATGCCAAGGGTCGTTTACCAGAGCGGATAGTCAGGAAAGCCAGCAGTTGTATACCAAAGTGGGTCATCAGAAATGCAAGGGGTCGTATCACCAGAGTAGTTAGTCAGCCAAGTGCCAGAGGTCTTATGCCAAATCGGGTAGTCTAAAGAATGGCAGGGGTTAAGAGCCAGGAGGAGAGTCATACAAGTCTAGTCAGTACACAAAACAGTAAATCAGAATACACAGCACTGAGAGGAGTAAAAACCACGTCAGTGCAACGAGCATAGTTTAGGCGACCGGTTGTAAACCTGGCGGGCGAGGTGTCATCACACCCCGCCCATGGCCGCATCACATGATCGCGACGATCCGTTTCTTTACTCAGCGGCTGCCCAGGGAGCAGCGTGGAAGGTACTGCCGGCTGCCGAGCAACATAGACAGCGTGGGACGTGACAGTCTCGTCTAGTTGGGAATAGTAGGCTTGGGATCTCTATGTGGATCTATTTAATGGCCAGGTCTGGTTTAATGTGTCCTGTCACAAAATCCTATTTAATACCCGTATCCTTTCTTCCGATCAATGAGGGATCCTTAAATTCCTCCTTAGATTAGAGACTGGATGAAAACCACACCGTAACTGGAGCCAGATGGAGTCCCGATCTTATTTAACAGACACGAGGTGGTGCCTTCCTCAGGGGCTCTCGCTCCATTTATTTAAAAAACTCTCTGTGACTTTGAGCATTTGGGAGTCTGAAGTTTTGGGAAATCTGTTTGTTGCTGTTAACACTTTCTGTAGTTTGGAGAAAAAATACTGTTTTATTTGCTTTCAGAGCAGAGCTGTTTTAAGATAATATTGATAATATAGACTTTGTTTTAAGAAAATCTGAAACCTGTGGAGAAGGGCAGGGAGCGGTTAATATATCTGTATCTAATTTCACAATATTTCGAGAGTATTATGTTCGGATAATCCTAAAATAATCAGATGTATTTACAATATATTAAATAAATAAAAAATATGGGTGATATAACACATACACCTAAAATAGAATAAAAAAACGACCCTTTTTTAATTTTGCAAAACCAGAGCAACGCCAATACTTGTTAAGATTTTATTTATTGTAGGTACATTTTATGTGAAAAAGAATGGAAAAATAATTGGGAACAATGAACTTCTGATATACATATTCCAATGTCATGATAAAAGTAAAGCATAAAAAATAGTATTAAAAAATTTATAAAGATTATACATTTTCGAAAGAAAAAAAAAAGAATCGGCAAACCCGTCATTGAATACAGCAATGGGATTAACTGAAGCCCTTTATAACATTTATAACCCTAACCTTAAACCTAAAACACTCACAAACCCTAACCCATGCAAACATGCAAAATCCTAATCCAAAACCTAAAAGTAAACCTAACCCTAATCCAAAAACATGTATTTATTATAATCCTAAAAGTAACCCTAACCCTAAAACATGCACAAAACCTAATCATAAAGGTAACCCTAACCCTGATACAAAACCATGAATTTATCCTAATCCTAAAAGTAACCCTAACCCTAAAACATGCACAAAACCTAACCATAAAGGTAACCCTAACCCTGATCCAAAACCATGAATTTATCGTAATCTTAAAAGTAACCCTAACTTTAAAACATGCACAAAACCTAACCCTAACAGTAAACCTACCCCTAATATAAAAACATGAACATATCCTAATCCTAAACCTAACAGTAACCCTAAAACAGCACAAAACCTAACCCTAACAGTACATTTAACCCTAATCCAAAACACATGCACATATCTTATTCCTAAACCTAAAAGTAACCCTAACTCTAAAGCATGCACAAAACCTTACCCTAGCCCTAAAGGTAAACCTAATCCTAATCCAAAAATATTCACATATCCTAATCCTGAACCTAAAAGTAACACTAACTCTAAAACATACACAAAATGTAGCCCTAATAGTAAACCTAACCCTAATCCAAAAACATGCACATATTTTATTCCTAAACCTAAAAGTAACCCTAAAGCATGCACAAAACCTTACCCCAGCCCTAATAGTAAACGTAACCCTAATCCAAAAACATGCACATATCTTATTCCTAAACCTAAAAGTAACCCTAACCCTAAAGCATGCACAAAACCTTACCCTAGTCCTAAAGTTAAACCTAATCCAAAAACATTCACATATCCTAATCCTAAAAGTAACACTAACTCTAAAATATACACAAAATGTAGCCCTAATAGTAAACCTAACCCTAATCCAAAAACATGCACAAAACCTAACCCTAACAGTAAACCTACCCCTAATCCAAAAACATGAACATATCCTAATCCTAAACCTAACAGTAACCCTAAAACAGCACAAAACCTAACCCTAACAGTACATTTAACCCTAATCCAAAAAGCATGCACATATCTTATTCCTAAACCTAAAAGTAACCCTAATCCAAAAACATTCACATATCCTAATCTTAATCCTAAAAGTAACACTAACTCTAAAATATACACAAAATGTAGCCCTAATAGTAAACCTAACCCTAATCCAAAAACATGCACATATTTTATTGATAATCCTAAAAGTAGCCCTGACCCTAAAACAGCACAAAACTTAACCCTAGCCCTAAAAGTAACCCTAACTCTAAAACATGCACAAAATTTAACCCTAACAGTAAACCTAACCCTAATCCAAAACCAGTCACAAATCCTAATCATAAACTTAAAAGTAACCCTAGCCCTAAAACAACCATAAATCCTAGCCCTAAACGTAACCTTAATCACATACTAATTTATTTCCATTTCAGCTCTTTTCTGGCCTCAGATTTGAAGTTGTTTGTCAGCGGAACACAATTTAATGTGTATTTATACATGTTAAGTAGACCTTATCCAGAATGTTTAGGACCAGAAGTGTTTTGGATATCTGATCTTTCCAGATTTTGGAATATTTGCTTATAGTAATGAGATATCTTTGTGGATGGGATCCAAGTCTAAGCACATTACTCATTTATGTTCCATATACACCTCATACACTTCGCCTGAAGGGCATTTTATACAATATCTTTAAATTTGTCTCTGGTTACATGAGGTCAGGTGTGGAATTTAACACTTTTTGTGTCATGTCGGTGCTGGGAAGAAAAAAGGTTTAGATTCTGGAATATTTGGGATTTTGCAATTCCTGATAAGGGATACTGAAACCTGTATCTCCTTAAAACATGATAAATAGCTCTATTCTCCATCTCTGTTCTTCAAGTTCCATAAAAAAAGAGCATTGCTGGTTAATTTAGAATGTAGAGTATGTAAGGTTTTCATTATGAAAGTGAGTGAAGGAACATATATTTTTATATACCATTATATTAAAGGATTTTCTGCTGTATATCATGCATATCAGATCTCAGCAGTTTTTTTCATTTCTCCTGAGGACTGCTATTTGGCAGGAACGAATAATGAGCTAAAAGAACATCCAAAATATACATCAGGATATGCATCTAGGCAGAATCTGACCACCTAGACAATCTGCACTTTCTATTAAATTATAGCTACGGTCATGCTTTTATTATATTAAACGTAAACCGTAACCTGCGATCACCTCTTCTCGTTAAGAAAAAAATGCTGCTGTCATCGGTTTGGCGTAGCTTTGTCCACATCAGATAATAAAATTAAGTGATAGTCTAAATATATTGGCTTTGATAGGATCTTGCTCCTAATAAATCCCTGTATAGATTGTACACCAGATGTTTATGTCCCAATTTAGGCAAAAAAAGCAAGAAAAAACCACAACACAAACTATATTTACTAAATTATAGCAGCCAATGTACTTATGGTTCATGATTGTGAAACATTATTATTATCCTTTATTTATATGGCGCCACGTATTCCGCAGCACTTTACAAGATCAGTGTACAAGAATTTGATGCATTAGAATACCACACATGGATGATATAGTCTGATTCAGGGGGACCCTGTTCCCAAAAGGAATTTACAATCCATGAGATGCACAAGTATTTTGTGAGGTAGGTGCATTCATATCATTAGGTGTCTTGCCCAAGGACACTTGCTGGTGGCGTCTTCTGAGTGGGATCAGGTCGTCTTTCCATGATTGTAGATCAGTGACCTGGTGGTTAGGTTGAACCTGCTTCTCGTAAAGTCGAGACTTGTTTCTCCACAGTTGTATTGGAGGGATATGCTGAATGGTATTCGACTTACTTCTCCACGGTCGAAGGGCAGAGACATTACCATTGGACTCCACAGCCGATATTGCGTGGTAGGCAAGTATGTACTGGTAGGTAGTACAGGAGGGGTGGGGTCGCGCCTATTCCCCGATGGGGCAGCTGCAACCACCAGATGTATCCAGCCCAGCAACATGTATAAAACATAAGAAAAAAGATATCATCTGCGCTTATTCCCATTATACCGTGTGAAACAAAACACAATTAGAGACTTTGGTTTCTATTAATGGCCATTAAGAGAGTAAGCTCACCCACTTTTATTTATGCCCTCCCAGGTCATCAATGCAGCATGTTCCGCTCCATGTCTTTGTTTTTTGATCCCAAGGTGGATTTGTTTCTGGGAGGGCATAAATAAAAGCCCACCAGTCTACCTCATGACTGAAAAGCAGCATGGGCATTTATGGTTCGCTACACAGCAGCCTGTGGCTTCATTTTTGGATTGGACTCACCCTCACTAGAGGTGCCTTGACATTTGGCGAGTGAGCATACTCTCTTAATGGCCATTAATAAAAACCAAAGCCTCTAATTGTGTTTTGTTTCACACGGTATAATGGGAATAAGCGCAGATGATATCTTTTTTCTTATGTTTTATACATGTTGCTGGGCTGGATACATCTGGTGGTTGCAGCCGCCCCATCGGGGAATAGGTGCGACCCCACCCCTCCTGTACTATGTATGTTTATTGTACCTTCAGCCAGGTCATCATTGCAGCTGTTCCGCTCCGTGTCTTTGTTTTTTGATCCCAAGGTGGATTTGTTTCTGGGAGGATATAAATAAAAGCCCACCAGTCTACCTCATGACTGAAAAACAGCATGGGCAGTTATGGTTCGCTACACAGCAGCCTGTGGCTTCATTTTTGGATAGGACTCACCCTCACTAGAGGTGCCATGACGTTTGGCGGGTGAGCTTACTCTCTTAATGGCCATTAATAGAAACCAAAGCCTCTAATTGTGTTTTGTTTCACACGGTATAATGGGAATAAGCGCAGATGATATCTTTTTTCTTATGTACTAGTAGGTGGCTTGTCCAAGGACACTTACTGGGGAGGTGCTCTGGCCGGGATTCAAACTTGGGTCTCACGATTATAGAGCAGTGATGTTACCTCTACTCCACCCAGCAGGTACACATTACACAAAAATTGTACTTCATCTTAATATTTACAGTATGAATTGCGTCTTTGTTTATTTTTAAGGTCGAAAAGAAGCACTCAAATTATGGTGTCCCATACGGGTTATTTAAAGAGCGCTGGTGTTTGCCAAGGTTGCAAACAATGCAACAAACACCGGCACAAATGATAAATCCAAATAGCAGCAGGAGAGGTTTCACTGTGAGTGCGAACTCGTGCAGAGCTCTCGGCTGGGACGCACTGGGCTCTGTGGAATCCTATGAACTCTAGAAGCCAATACCAGTGGCGATGCTGCCACTGGTGTATTTTGGCCTAGGCCAACAAGGCCTAGGCCTAGGGCGGCGGGTGGCCCCACCCCTAAAAAAAAAAAAAAATTTTTTTTTTTTTACTTTTGCAAACTATTTTACCAGGAAGGAAACATTGAGATGTCACTAATTTTCAAGTATGTCCTGGGTAGGCAAGGCCTAGGCTTTCACTTTCAAGGGGGCAACAAAAAACCTCACCACTAATTGGGTTACTCACAGAGCACCGAAATGACGCCAACATCTTGGTGTTCTGTAGTTCCCTGCACTTCGGGGAATAAAATTTCCCAACCCTGCAGTGAATTCACCACAGGGTCCCCAAAGTGCATGGAGTCGGCCGCTGTATGCTGCCACCGCAAACCCATGGCCTGCTGTTTTCAAAAGAACTACTGAATGAAAATGTCTGGAATTTACATATAAGATCCTATAATTGATAATAAAAAGCTCTGTTACAGAAAAAGAAGAACCGCTATTAAAAAAAAGGGGGGGGGTTTTGCCCAAAAAATTCTGAAAAATTACTAAAAGATACTAAAAAAAAATCAATAAATAAATAAAGACTTTTTACTGCAGATTAAAATAATAAATGGTTTATTAGATATTGCATAAAAACAGAATATTTTTAACATTGAAACCTATGGGGTTCGCCTGAATAAACTTGCTGATTGAAACCACCGAACATCAGGGCATTTCACTGACATTTCTCTGCTGTTTGGGGTACTCTGAATAGATTAACCATTACTTCTCTATGGGGATTTGCACTGCCTTCAAACAGCACCGTACTTGCTGGCAGTTCGCCAAACTTGCGTGTGAGCATATCACCAGATCAGTGGTGTACTTAGAGGAGTGGCGGAGGGCGGGCCGCCCCAGGTACCAGTGATTATGGGGGTGTCATTAGGGGGTACTAGTTGGTGCCACTGTCACTGTGTCAGCTTTGAGCAGTGTTCTCAAACAATGAGCAGCGGAGCAGGGCGTTTGCATACGGAATAAAATCGAATAGAATAAAAATCCCCCTCTCCTCCCTCCATAGCTCCTCCCCTGCCCCGCAGCAGCTCTAGGAGAGGGGAGGGGGATGTGATTTGTGTCCAGAGAGAGAAGATGACAGTAAATGGCAGGTAAAGGGGGGGGGGTATCAGCAGAATATGAAGCCCTGTCTGCTTACTGCTGTTTAAAGTGGACCTTTCCTTAACCAGCACTGCAGTGATAGAAATTTGTCATTGAGCTGCCTGGCTCCTGGTGAGGCTGCTTGCGTGCAGGTCACACTCGGTCCGGCCAGTCAGGTGGTACTGAGTCTCAGTACCTCCTGACTGGCTGAACCACGTGACACGCACGCACGCAGCTGCCCACCCTTTCGTTAACATGGACTGTCACTCTATTCTGGACTGAACACCCACTGGGAAGGGAATCAAAGCCACGGTGCACCCTCTGGCAGTGGCACCCCACTGCTGACAAGATGGCTCCACGCACAGGCACAGCCGCGATCCTAACGTGGCCTGGAGGGACCTCCTGCTGAGTCTGTACACAGTCCCTGCTGACTCTGCACACAGCCCTACCGCGGAGGCCAGTAAATGTAGAATAAATAATTGCTGTGTGCTCATATACACTCGGTTTTCTGGGAGTTTTATTGCAGTAGATTCTGATACGCTGACACACACCACACATTGCATTGCTGGTAGTTTTATTGCAGTGGATTCTGATGCACTCATACACACCGCACATTGCATTGCTGGGAGTTTTATTGCTGTGGATTCTGATACGCTGACCCGCACATTGCATTACTGGGAGTTTTATTGCTGTGGATTCTGTGATACACACTGCATAGTACTGTGAGTTTTATTGCCCTGGAGCTCTGGGATACACTCATACACACTGCACATTACTGTGAGTTTTATTGCTGTGCAGTTCTGTGATATGCTCATACACAGTGCACATTTCTGTGGGTTTTATTGCTGTGCAGCTCTGTGATACGCTCATATGCAGTGCATGTTTCTGTGGATTTTATTGTTCAACCAATTAGAGCGGCTGTGAATCACTGACTGAGCTTGGCATCAGTGTTCACTGGCAGACTTGATGCTCTGATCTGGATGCAGGTTTGGTAGCATGGCACAGGAAGAAAGCTGCCCTTCTGATATGAGGCTGGTACTTTGCTCCCTTTGCAATGGGTACCCTGCCTAAAACTACCACTGCTGAGCACAAACCTGGCATTGCCCAGCAAAGCCCATGTCTTCCTGTCTTTACACACAGTAGATAATCTATGGTTTTCTCAGGGGAATTCTCAGGGGAATAAAGTGAGGGGGGCTGACTGCTGGCAGCAGGCAGCCCCCCACTTTATTCTCCCCCCCTCCCCTCACAGCACACACATTTCTGTGGGTTTTATTGCTGTGGTGCTCTGTGATATGCTTATACACACTGCACATTTCTGTGGGTTTTATTGCTGTGGAGCTCTGTGATACGCTTATACACACTGCACATTACTGTGAGTTTAATTTCCTCTAAAGAGGAAAAAGTGGAGCCTAAAGAGGAAAAGGTGGGGCCTATAGAGGAAGGGATGTGCTTTAAACAGGAAGAGGTGTGGTCTTGACAGGAAGGGGTGTGTCAAATTTAAATTAGGGGGTGCACGAGTTTAGTCAGGCCTAGGGCAGCACAAAACCTAAATACACCACTGGATGCTGCTGGTATCAGTCTCCATCTCTGTTTCATTCTGTGACCAGTCGCTAATAAAGTGGCTGATACGGAAAAGTTGCGGTAAAAGCAAGATGGTAAGAATAATCGAATCACAATGATTTTTTTCACTTACTGTCTCCCATTTGCCAGCAATTGGAATAGGGAGCAGTTCCGCAACCATAAACTGGGCGACAACAGTAGTTTGATGGTAAGGAAGCCAAGTCAATAAAAATGGTCACATGGTACAGCAAAGAGAAGTGTGGCAACTCACCAAGATTTCTGTCCTCTAATTAGCGCTTACCATCTCACTCTTAACACAAACGCAAACTCAAGTCTGCTATTGTCATGGAGGCACCGGCGTGAGCCAAGGTGGGGCCCATAATTGGGGTTGATAACCCGATATGCAGCCAGCAGCACTCCTGCCTAACAAGCAGACTATAGAAGTCCACCACACAGCTGCACAAGGAAAAAGACAAACAGGAAGTGCAAGGGTTAAAGGGAGAACCAAATACACAGGCATCCAACAGCATACAAGGAAACCCTAAGGCTGGGGTCAGACCAGCGCACTTTTAACGTGCGTTCTGGCGCACATAATTACGGCCGCACTAGCAGCAGATGACGGGCAATGACGGCCAATATACGATGTACGGTCTCACAAAAGTCCAGCCGTGCAACGCAAGTGGAATTTGAACGCATTTTTCGGAGAACGCTGAACCGCTAGTACTGACGTACTGAGTGCGCAGCTGCGGCATAGCGGTGTGTTTGCGTGATTAGGAGATGTCAGACGCTGCTAATGTCCAGCCTACATAACGTCCAGACGCAAAAAGAGTTTTATTGACGATACGTACAAAATCACGCCCGAAAATGCGCGTCGTCTGACTGTTTTTGCGCATTCCGTGAAAAAATACGTTGATGCGTTCGGACGCACTTTTTCACGTTCGCAGGGAAAAATGCTTTCATCTGACCCTAGCCTTATCTGAACACTGGTCCTTAGAATGGCCATCTCTAAACTAAACAAGAGTGGTGGCTGGGCAAAACAAAATAAAAAAATAAATAAAGAAAAAAATAAATAAAGAAAAAAACCAAAATAAAACACAGAAGTACAAAGGGAAATATCCAGAGACAGTAAGTACAAAAGTCAGAAGTCAAAAGCCAGAGCTGGTAGTCATACAATAGACAGGAGATAAGAACCAGAGTCGGACGACAGAAGAAGCTCGGAGTCGGTACACAGGAAATCAAGGAGCACAAGGGTAAATACAATAGCAAAGCCAGGGGTCATACACAGAGTAAAACAACCAGAGACCTTGGAATCATACTAAAGGGATAACCACAACATAAACAATACAGGAGCAGGGAAGGGAAAAAAGCAGAGAAAACCAAGAAATCAATGCACAAGGAAATGGCAACAAGAGAAAACACAAAATAACTAAATAATAGCAAGGAAAACAGGAATACACAGGCAGGGGAAACAGAAATATACTGAACAAAATATACAAAGGGAAAATAACAGAAATACCGGCAGCATGAACAGAATCACAGGCCGCAATATAACCCTTATGACAGAGCCCTGCTGAATGGGAGAGACTGTTTTTTATTTGGCGTATAGTCAGTGCAATGGGCCAGGTGGTCAGAGACCTGGTAGGCTATAGGGAAATCCTGGAGCGGATGGTGGAGAGGGAAGGACCAGACAGGAGTAAGAGCCGGCCTGGAGCGACTCACCAATAGGGCTCAGAGCTGGAAACATGACAGGTATATTTTTGTATATATGTGGATTTTAGTGAATAAATATGATAACTCACAATAAATATGGGATTTAACCTCCCTGGCGTTACGATTCTGACATATTTTATATGTCAGAATCGTAACAATTTATATGGCCCCCTGGTGGTAATCGAGTGTGGCTCGGAGTTAATTTCAGTGCTGAAAGCGGTAACCCCGAGCCACACTCGGGGCTGCATACATACCTTTACCTGCGCTTCCTCGCCGACCTCCGGACGATCGCGACGTCATACTTCCTGGTTCCCTTCTCGCGAGAAGGGAACCAGGAAGCAAAACGCTGCGATCGCCAGAGGAGAATGCGATCGCAGAGGTCAGCGAGGGAGCGCATGGACAGGTAATGTATCCAGCCCGAGTGTGGCTATGGGTTACCGCTTTCAGCGCTGAAACCCCGATCCACACTAGGGAATACCGTCAGGGAGGTTAACAGGGAAAATACGATTCAACACCTGACTACATGCTTTATAACGTATGGGATATGGGAAAATAGTGGAGGAACTGTGTTCCCATGTCCCCCCTTGACTTGACCCCTGGGTATAATGTAAAAAAAAATTGTTTATCACTGTATTTCCATTTTTTTAAGGATACCAGTAGTTAATATGAATGCAAATCCACTTGTCAGAGACTTGAATCCTACCCTTCCCTTCAGGAACTGGCTTAACGATGGGACTTCAAAGTTCATCTGTAACTAACTCTGGATATGTCATTATAGTTTATTACACCTGTCTGCTAAAAAGCAAAAATCAGACAGCAACCTGCAGCTGACACAGAATGTCCTTCACAAAGTAAGCACAATAATCCCCAGACTGAGAATTTCTAACCGCATAAAGCTTTACCCAAGCTCCATAATATCACTCGGAGATGAAAGCTGAGTGTACAAAAAAAAATGACATGACTTGGAAAGAGAGTATACTGAGGGCTGTGTCCCACACCGCAAAAATGCTGCAGTCCAATGTGAAGGTGGAATGGAATTTTCCTTACAAATGAAATATTTGACAAGTAAAAAAAAAAAAAAAGAATTGGCAGGCAGACTGTATATGTGAGATTCTCCTGGAAAACTTCAATATACTGGAAAAAACACTAAAACGTTACACGGTAACCAAGACGACACAAAATATATTCCACGTGTAGAAATAAATAAGCTGGTACGAAGTTTCGATACGTGGTAAACATGTTTATATTCTTTATAAGGTAAAAGCCTATTTTTATAAGAAAAGAATAGAAAAAGGTGAAATTCTAATAAAGGATTTGCATTTCATAAGTTGAAACAATAATACTTTTTATTTTTGTTTCTTCTATAACTTAGTATAGAAAAATTATTGCTCATGTTCCATTTTTTGTTGCTTCTATAGAACATAAAACAATAAAAAGTCTGAAAATGTTAGTAAAGTGTTATTTTTTTTTTTTTTTTTTACAAATTTTAACTTTTTTCTTCCTATTCTACCTTCTGTATTGTTTTCGAGAGCTGGGAGTCCAATCCCAGCCAAGCCAGTAGCATTAATGAGTGTCAATAAATTTTAACTCTATACACCCTGACTACTTTCTCTTATTAAAGTGGTCAGGCTATGTGGGGTACCCCCCTTCTTCTAGCCCTAATCTGTATATATGACTGTGTGTAACGGAGGAGTTTTGTCCATAGATGCAATCTGGCAGAATGGGATTTGAAATATCCTGCCTGCTGATCACCAACTCACTCAGCAATGATGTCAGCATGCTTTGCGTGGTGGCATCATCCTATCTCAGAAAGCTTGCAGCAGCAAGTGTTCTGGGAGACGGCAGATGAGGACTGGTGCTGTGCGTGAGCACGCAGCACTAATCCATCATTCTGTGCTGTTATGTGTGTGAGTTCCACACAATACACAATTTTCGAAGTGAATGCTGAACAATTTCTGTATGCTTTGCAGATTGCGTAAGATGTTGCAGGGACTTATGCATTTTGGAAGCCCTGAGCTGAAAAGGTGGAAAGTCAGGGTGAAAAGGTGAGCATTTTCTTCTAATCTCAAAAAGATAGAAAAACAAAATATTGTGCACATGCTGCATGCCGCACCTGCCATATTATTTAAGGGATATGGGGGGAGTCAAGTGTGTAATTTTTCAGTAGAGTGCCCCCCAGCATGTATCTTGCTGGTGCTGATGCACTATGTACCTTACAGCTCCCATGCAGTGTTCCCCCTCCTCCCAACAGGGAACCTCAGAGATCCGGAATGCTCAGGGTCCCGAGCATTCCAGATAACGGGTGCTTCTCCTGTGCTCCTAACATTATTGCGATGATATTTAACTCTTTGAGAAGGCCTGTCAAATAATAACATGTATTACCGCTTAATTTTAAACCTTGCCCTTTCAGCTTGTTTTGTGCTACCTTCTGCCTCTATAAGACCCCCTCCCATCCTCCTCCTAAGCACTGAAAACTATTATACACTCTCACTCCCAGGAAGATAAGGATCACAGAGCTGAGGGCGCAGACTCCAGAAGGCTGCGGCAGAAACAGGAACAAAACATCGAGGGCAGAAAATAAGTATTATTATCAGCATCATCATTTATATAGCACCAACAGTAATAGCTTTACTTGCTAAAATGCTTGTTTTACAAGACTGGATTTATTGAGGCTTACTTTAAAAACGGCTAAAATGCCCCCTTTCAGTGCAAATGTGTCTTATTTTCCATAATTTATAGAGTTTTTATTATTTATTTCAGCTCCCTTCGTAACACTGACGGAAAACAAGAATGACAAGCACACATTAAGTTATTACCGTAAGTTATTTCTCGTAGAAATATATCCGCCTAAATAATTATGAAAACTAATTGGAGAATTGTACACATCATCCAATTTAGCTCAGCCTCTGCATTTACCATGGCAACCATTAACACAAAAATGTTGCTTGGTTACATAGTTGTATAAAGTAGCTGTAAGAGGGCTTCTTGTTAGTCTTCACTTGAAATTAGTGATAGAAGTTATAAATGAGAAAGCCACATGACTCACATCCAACGACAGCAAATGTCGTACAAAGAGCATGACAAATGGTTGTTATCATCCTGCTCTCAGTGCTTTATGGTGCAGATAATGGGAAGTTAAAAAAAAATGACCAATTACAACAGGAAATATGACAAAAATTGATTTGAAAATAGAGAAGCAAGCGATGTGAGCAAAGGCGTCACTACAGGGGGGCAATGCCCCCCCCCAGGTTATTCCTTACCCCCTCTGTGCCCCCTGCCAGAATTTAACATCCAGCCTCCCCACTTCTTTTGGACCTCTGTATCTCCGTCTCCGTGCTTTTTACATGGTCTGTCGAGGTGTAATTGGAAAGGGCAGAGTCTGGCCTTTCCAATGTTTCCCAAAATGACCATATTCAGTGTAAGATTTTTTTTATAAACAATAAAATAAAAACATAAATTTCTTTTTTTACAGGGTTGAAATGGCTCTTCAGTGAAGGGGTTAACGGTCACACTATATATCACATTGTGTATTACTTTTGTTTTTCCCTTGGTTTAGTTTTATATTAAGGGTTATGGGCAGGCTTCACCCCTCACAGTATACATTTTGTTTGTTCCTTGATTAATGGCATTTTAGGGGTTAATGGGTAGGCTACATGCCTCAGTGTATACATTTCGCGTTTTTCCTTGATTAATGCATTTTAAGGGCTAATGGGTAAGCTCCATGCCTCAAGGTCTTTTCATTTCATGTTTTCCCTTGAAAATAACGCCATTAGGGGTTATTGGATAGGCTACATGCCACACTGTTTATTATTTGTATTGCATTTCCCTGGTTTTATGGCATTTTAGGGGTTAAAATGGAAGTTAGAATCTAAAGGGTCAAATTCACCTTTAGATCCTTTGCTTTTCGCCACATTTCAGGAAATCCATTTCACAGAAAATATGGAGAATTCCCTATTTAGCGAACGGTCACCGTAATTTGCGAAAACTGGAGTCGCTAAAGCAGTTATCGGACGTTGGTGAAAACCGCCAAATAAAATACTGAATTTAAGTATCAGGTTAGTAAAACAGAAAGACATCATTGCATCACATTACTCTGGGATTTAGGAATCTTGTTGGTATATTATTTAGTTTTTTCATTGGTATGAATTAGGAGCCAACATTTTTTAGTGCAACCCCAGTTTTGACTGTGGTATCTTATGTCCCCCCCCCTATATATTGTTCCTAGAGTCGCCACTGGAAGTGAGGAACCCTGGTCAGATGATATCACTATCTAGGTCAGGGGTGTCAAATCCATTTTTTGTGGAGGGCCCAATCTTCCATTGAAGTAATAATGGATGGCTGAATGTATAAAATGTATATAGGATGAGGACTCCTGATCCAGAATGTTCTGAGCTCAGAGCATTCCATATTTTGGATACTTTTGGATTTCAGAAGATGGGAGAATCCGATGTGTGAGAGAAAGAGGGGTGCAGCAGGGGAGATGCGATACACGTCCTGTTGCAGCAACCGCGTGTAAACACAGCACACTGGGGGATGAGAAGCCCTTTTCAAGGGACATCCTGCACCCAGCAAGCATGTCTCTCTGCAGCATGTCAAATGCTGGAACTGTACAGAGACTCCCATCATGTTCCTCGCAGTGCTTCTTGCATTAGAGAAGTGATGGTGAGCACCATGACCCGTCAGGGTATCAGGGAGTACAAGACTTACAATAATTCTAATTCAGCTATTATATATTTATGCTACTGTGTCAGTTATACATAAGGGTGGTACACAGAGAATCCAAACAGGGGCAGGAAGGGTTAAAGCAAGGGACAGGAAAATAAATACAAAGGCAACAGGGAACCAAATAAGTAATAAACCGGAGGGCAAGGGAAACAGCAAGACCAGCAGAGAAACACACAGCATATGACTCAAATGAAAGAACAAAGCACTATGGGAGAAACACCCTTATATAGGGAGTTGGTGAAGTGCAGTGACAGGGAGAGCTGATGGTTAAAAGAAAACCCTGGACTGGATGTAGGAATGGCAGGGCAATAACTAAGAGTCGGTCTGGATCGGCTCACCTATAGGGCTCAGGACTGGAATCGTGACTCGGCGTACGTGATAGAGTAAATGTAAGAGGAAACGTCATTTCAGTCTCTATAGACAGATGCTTTACCAGAAACCCTTAATACTTTACTCTTATTTTGTAGCTCCCTTCTCCATAGTTGCCAACTGTCTCAGTTTTCCAGGGATGGCCCTGGGTTTGTGCCCACGGGATTAATTGTCCCAGGACTCTGTCCCGAGATTTCAGTCTGCAGTGGATCCATTAAAGTGACTCTATGAGAAAACTAGAATTCCCTTTATTTCCTCTTAAATAATTGGTCAGAGTTTGCTGACAGCTTCTCCCAATTGATTTTTTAATATTTCTTTTATCCAAATATGGAAATCCCTGAAGCTTTACTTTACTACACAATTTGCACTTCAACGCAACTTACGTAGTGAAGGAACTGCAAATTACAATACAGACTTGTGCACTCTATGTACGCCAGTTCCTTGGCGCCTGCGCAAAACAATAGAGCTGAGCTGAGCATGCATGCGCGGATCCGAGCCATCGACTGACTCTGAACCCTCGCTATTGCAGGCAGTCTCAGAGGGTGACGTCATTATGCTTTCTAAATGCTGATGTCACTAGTCATTGATCTGGTGATCAGCAACAGAAAAAAATCAAAATTCTGGCTGCTGGTGACAATGGATGGGGTGGAGGAAACTCCTTCACTTCATCACTGTTTCCACCAGATGGGGGCAGGACGTGGGGGAGAGAATCTACGCATCCTCTCCTTTTCAAAAAGAGGTCAGGATGAATAGTGTCCCCTTAAGGCCAGGGTCAGACGAGCGCACTAGGTGCGTCAGTCGTAATGTTGTGACGCTTCGACGGGGCCGTCACACCCTGTAGCGCGTACACGAATTGTGCGCGCTACAAGTGAATGTGCAGAAAGTCTCCCTGTCAAAATGTTACACGCACATTGGACGGGGCTGCAAAGCGTGATCCACCATAGGGGGGTCGAGCTATGCAGCGCTGAGAGCACTAACTCTCATGGACGTTCCTTCCGCTCTCAAAGACGCTCGTCTGACCCCAGGCTAAGTTTCAAGTTCTGGGACAATTAACCTCAGGGCAACAAGCACAAACCAGGAACCTACCAGGATCATTCTGATTATTGACTAATTAGGCTTCTCAGTGTTTTACCAGAAATAAGAAAAAAAAAACACTAGTCAATTCTTCTGGACTTGGAGATTTGACTTGTTTGCTGTAGCAAGAAAAAGAGGAAGCACCACTTCCCTTAAACAGGAAAACTGTTGAAGCACAAAGTTATTTTAAAGACAAAAAAAAAAAAGCATCACATGCCAGCTCCGGGGATAACCACGTTATAAAATACAGATCTTAAGGTTTAAAGCTTTCAAAGGTTGCTTTTGCCCATGATGTAGCAGGTGGCTCTACGACATTGCTAGACCACCATGTAGACGATCCTCACCAAACGTATACATGAAACAATGTGCACTTATTGAGGAGAAACATAGGAGATATATTTCTACAATTTACGTTCAGATTGTCACCAGCCCCATGATAGAAGGTTCCCCTTCCTGTGATTTGGGATTTTATGTTGATCACATGTCATCCTGTCTATGAGGGTTATTCACTGAGCACCGAAATGTCGACGACATTTCAGTACTCCTTCGTTCCCTGCACTTCGGGGAATCAAAGGTCACCACCCTGCGGTGAATTCGGCATTCACAGCAGGGTCCCTGGAGTGCAGGGAAAACCCGCTGCACAGCCGTCGAAAACCGACCGAAAACCTACTGGAACTGCTGCAAAAGACAAGCCAAACAGGTTGGAAAAAGCCACCAAGCCACCAATCACAGTGCAGACCAGCCGCCGGAAAAAGCCAACAAGCCGCCGATCACAGCGCAGACCAGCTGCCAGAAAAAGATGCCAAGCCGCAAATCACAGTGCTGACCAGCCGCCGGGAAAAAGCCAACAAGCCGCCGATCACAGCATAGACCAGCTGCCGGAAAAAGCCGACAAGCTGACGAACGAGGTAAAAAAAAAAAATCAACACGATTTAGGCTGCTGTCAGACGAGCGTAGTGTTCACGTCCGTGATTGCGCCTAAAAGTACGTCCGTGATAGCATGAAAGAAAGTCCATTGGAGCCTGACACATGAAGTACGTCCGCACTGAACTGCGGACGCATGACGGACGCTGCAAACGGACGCAGGTTAGGCAAGAACGTAATACTGCTAGAACGGACGTGCGGAGTGCGCTGCGTCCACAACGTCTGCATAGCTTTGTGCGTGAGTGATGGAGCAAGGTCAGACGGACTGCATTTATACGTCCAGCATTTTTGACGGACAGAATGTTTTTTCATTGTAATTTATTTTTCCCTCCTACATCCGTCAAAAATAACTTCAGTGAAAAAACGGACTGTGTGACCACTACTGCGTCATCCGTACTGACGATGTCCGTACTGCACGGACTTACAGTCCGTAGAAATCACGCTGGTCTGACCCTAGCCTTAGGCTAGGGTCAGACGAGCGTGATTTCTACGGACTGTACGTCCGTGCACACGGACGTACGTCAGTACGGAAGATGCAGTAGTGGCCACACAGTCCGTTTATCACTGACGTTTATATTTTGACGGATGTAGGAGGGAAAATAAATTAAAAAGCAAAACCATTTTGTCCGTGAAAAATGCTGGACGTATAAATGCAGTCCGTCTGACCACGTTCCATCACTCACACACAAAGCTATGCGGACGTTGCGGACGCAGCGCACTTTGTGCGGCCGTTCTAGGGGTTGTACGTTCTTGCCTGCCTTGCGTCTGTGGGCCGCGGCCGTTGTGCGTCCGCAGTTCAGTGCGGACGTACTTCATGTGTCAGGCTCCAATGGGCTTTCTTTCATGCTATCACGGACGTACTTTTAGGCGCAATCACGGACGTGAACACTACGCTCGTCTGACACCAGCCTTAAAGTGTCAGAATTTAAACGCTGTTTGCAAAAATACTATTGAATGAAAATGCCTGGAATTTACATATAAGATCCTATGAATGATAATAAAAATGTCTGTTTCAGAAAATGAAAAAATGGTTTAAAAAAAAAACAGAAAAAGAAGTTTGCCGAAAAAATCCAGAAAAATACCTAAGAGACCCTAAAAAAAAATCAATCAATAAAGAGACTTTTTACTGCAGATTAAAATAATAAACAGTTTATTGGATATTGGATTAACCCCTTAAGGACGGGAGTAATTTTACAAGTTCGGCGCTGTTTCGAAGTAGAAGTTTGCTGAGCTCATTTTGACGGTTTTAAACGCGGTTTTAAGTCACGTATTATTGTACCACCCAGACAAATTATATATCGTTCTTTCCTGGCAGACTTGACAGATTAATAATATATCATTATTATATGTATACGTCATGCCCTGCCAAAATGCTATAACAAAATTGTAAAACAAATGTTAATTTTCAATAAAATTTCAATCATCCACAGTGTGTAAAGTTTTTTTTTTTTGCATTTTATTACCCGAGACTTTGCGGATATATTCTATGGGGTAGACTTGTTAAAAAAATGTGAACTTTTTTTTTTTTTTTTGGGGACAAATTACGTGATTTTAGCTAAACCCCCCCAAAAAAAAATCATTATTGAAGCATCATTGTTCACATTATAATTGAAATGTGAACAATAGTGCTGCATTAATTTTTTTTTAAAAAAGTACGTTTTTATTTTTACTTAATTATTTTTTTTATTATTTTATTTTTCACTTTTATTTTACAAGTAATATGGTCTTTCAAATGATACCATACATACCTAGCTGTCACCGATCATGAGATAAAGGGGTTCAAAGAACCCCCCTATCTCCACCATGGGATTTCCTTAGGAAATCCCTTGGCAGCTAGGGGTTCCCTGGTTAACTGACGTCATCGGGCCACGCCCGATGATGTCAGTGGACGTGAGGAGTCCCAGAGGTGGGGCTGCCATCCAAGATGGCGGCCCCCACCGGAAAAAGGCTGTGACCTGGCACCGATTGGTGCTGGGTCACAGCCTTGCCATCAAGGGGTTAATGCCATACATCCCTGGAAAGGCCAGGCTGTGCCCTTTCCAGGGATGCCTGGCATTAGCTGATAGCCCCCAGCGATGGGGAGATAGAGAGATCCAAAGGATCCCCCCCTCCCCTCCAGGCGCTTCCCCTGCTCCGGCTGGGAGGGGACACCTGAAACTGACGTCATCGCATCCGGCGCGAAGACGTCAGTGCGCGGGAGGCACCAAAAGTGCCGGTCTGACTCCGTGGGAGTCAGAGCAGCGCGGGAGCCGCCGGAGCAGGTGAGTTTCTGCCGCCGGGGGGCTGCAGACGCCGGGGACGTACAGTTACGTCCTGCGGCGTTAAAGCCCGCCTAATGAAGGACGTAACTGGATGTCCCGCGGCGTTAAGGGGTTAAAACAGTAATATTTTTAACATTGAAACCTATGGGATTCGCCTGAATACACCTGCGAACAGCAGGGCACTTCGGCAACTTTTCACTGCTGTTTGGTGTTCTCTGAATATGGGGGATTTCACTGCCTTCGAACAGGCAACGTACTTGCTGGCAGTTGGCCAAAATTTGGCGAACTGCCTGCTCTCTGAATAGTCGAATGGCCCCGAAATGGCACCGTATGGGGAAATTCCCTGGTGGGTGACATTTCGGGGCAAGATCGGCTCTCTCTGAATAACCCCTTATGTGGTTGGACCCTAATCTATCCTTTGGCCCTCACATCGAAAAACTTTCATCTAAACTTTATCCCAAACTAGGTGCCCTGTACAGAAACAAATCCTGCCTGAGCCCCGCGGTAAGAAAGCAGATTGTACAACAAATGCTTATGCCGGCTATTGATTACGGAGATGTAGTGTACGCAGCCGCCCCGCAAACACATCTTCAGAAACTTACTACATTGTATAACTCATTCTGCCACTTTGCATTACAATGTAACTACATGACCCACCATTGTGACATGTTAAAAGAGCTAAACTGGCCATCGCTGTAATCTAGACGCACCCTTCACCTTTCCAGCCTGGTGTTTAAGAGCATTTCTGGGAAGCTACCACCCTACCTGAATAGACTGCTTCCCCCAGCAGCTCCCTCATCCTATAACCTCCGATCCAGGACCAGCAGCTTACTTGCAATACCACAATACAAAAAGACAGTGGCTCGGTCCTCATTTTCCTACAGAGCACCACAATTATGGAATAACCTCCCAGACGCCATCAAATCTTCCCCCAGTCTTAAGTCACTCAAGAGCTCCCTATTAACATACCTCAATACAGAATACACCTGTAAACATGTAACCTAGTGACTATATTTCCTACATATTTATTTTCTGTTAATCTGTATATTTGTGTTGTTTTTTAATATCTTGCATTGTATTACTTTGTATTTCTGTAACTGTAACACTTCAATGTTCTTGAACCCAGGACATACTTGAAAACGAGAGAAATCTCAATGTATCCTTCCTGGTAAAATCCTTTATAAATAAATAAATAAATATGCGGCATGTCCAGCAAATACAAGCCATTGGTGACATGCTCCAAAGGTGCCAAGCAAGTCCTCCAAAAATAACAGAGTATTAAATCATATTTAGGATATTTAGGACATATCTAGATAGTAAGTTCCCATGGAAATTGGGCCCTCTTGTCCTCCTGTATCTGCTGGCAGGAATACTGACCTGCCTCCTGTATGTATTGTAGAATTGTCCTGTCTTTACCCATTACACCTTGTACAGCGCTGCGAAATGTGTTGGTGCTTAATAAATAATAATAATAATAATAATAAGGACTTTACTCTGCCCTCCCAGCTGTCAGTCAGCAGAGCGGGATTCAGATTTCCCGCTTCTGCCGACTATTGCCGAGTAGGAGACGTCATCCCGCTTTCAGCGCGATGATGTCGCCAACTCGCCGCAGTAGCTGGCGGCAGCCTGAGGATTAGTGTTGCGCGCATCCTCTTGCGCACAACACTAATCCTCAGCAGATGGAGCCGGGAGGAAGCCTGCCGATTGGCTGGCTTACGTGAGAGGCGCGCATGCGCGCTTCTCACGTAAACCAGAAGGCAACTGAAAGCAAGAAGGACGGGAGCGGAAGAGGAGGGAGGTGAGTATAGAAAAAAAAAAAAAGACGCCGCTGGAAACCAGAGGATTTTAGGGTAAGTATTACAGTTACAAACTTAAAAAAAAATTCCTAATAATTTAGTGAGGGAATAGGTATAGGTTAATGTTAAAAAACAGGGGGGGGGGATTTTTGATTAGAGTGTTCCTTTAAGTAAACACCTTTCAGTGTCTTCATATTCGAAATACAAAGTTTGTGTCACTTGAGTTACAATTCAAATACAATTCTTACCGTACATACAATACAAGGTGAGAATACCAAGATGGTAGCAAATAGGGATGCCAAGGTAGAAAAGTCGAGTCCCAAAGAGGAACGTCCCATGATAGAGTGCTAAAGTAAGGGCATGTGAGAAAGGTATGAAAGGAAGTTTGAAATGGGACAGCATGATGTCTAGATGGAAGAACTAATGGAGTGAGATCTACCTGTCTGTCAGCATGAAGCTCATTTTCTTACAGGTTTACTGGGAGACAACTCTAGGAATAAGAATTTGACACCTGTCATGCTCAGCATGGAACACCGTGGTCCTTGTATGAACAAAGGACCTTCGGAGAAACGTTTTGGCTTACGTTTAGAATAAAACCTTGTTACCATAACAGTTGAGCAATAAACATATTGATTAGATATTTCTGGCATCTAAATCAATGCTACCTCAGCACACTATTGTCTCAGGGCTTGCAACCTAAACCAAGCTTCATTTTCCAAATCTGAAGATCACGCAAGAACAACTGTGTAGCTTCTTAAAGACAGGCTAGGGAATCAAGTTGATTTCAAAGTAAGTAATTTGAAAATAGTTGCGTGTGATGATATATGATCTACAGCAGTGGTTCCCAACCGCGGTCCTCAAGTACTCCTAACAGGCCAGGTTTGCAGGATATATGAAGCACAGCACAGGTGATATGATTTGCTGCTCAGCGATTGCAGGATTCAGTCTGCATTTTCCCAAGGTGATCCTTAAAACCTGCCCTTTTAGGCTAACGTCAGACGAACGCAGTCTGAGCGCACTCTGTGCGCGTGCATAACGGACAGATGTACTGACGGAAAATACTGTAGACATCACACGGTCCGTGTTTTTTTGACGGATGTAAAAAAAAGGGAACTATGGACAATAAAATTAATGTGAAAAATGATAAAAATGTGAAAAGGATATGAAAAGGCATTTTGTGCGTTTAAGGTGCTGGACGTCGCAAATGCGCTGCGTCTGACCTCTCCTCATCACTCGCAAGACGTAAAGCACTCTGTGGTTGGTCCGTGGTAGCGTTTTTACGTTCTTGCCTAACTTGCGTCCATTTGCCACGTGTGTTGTGCGTGTGCTGTTCGGTGCGCACGTACTTCGTCTTTGGGTCTCTATTAATCATGATTGTATGCTACGACGGACATTAAACTGTGCCGGCAACACGGACGTGATCACTGCGTTCGTCTGACTCGGGCATTAGAGGTACTTGAGGACCGCGGTTGGGAACCACTGATCTACAGGATGAGTGTCCCTCATCTGGAATTCTGAAATTCCAGTGTTGACATGACACTAAAAAGTGGAAATTTCGACACCAGACAACATGTGCCAGGAGACAAAAGTATTATGAATTTTGCATAACATGTCCTTCAGGCATAAGCGTTTAGACTTGGGTCCGATCCCCGACATGTCTTGCTATTATATGCAAATATTCCAAAATATCCCAAATCCAAAACACATTTGATCCTAAGCATTTTGGATAATGGAAACTCAACCTCTACCTGTGTACATGTGCTGCTATAGCAGGGATTTACACATATAAAGCTTTTCAACGCACTGTAGTCTGTTACGCTGACACTTTATTTAACTCCTTGCCAAGATGGCTCTGCAGTGAGACTGGTGGGCCTGGACGCAATGACATAGCACCCCCTGCGACTCTCTGGAAACTTCTATGACCCGCCTCCCTTCCCTGCGGATGATCGCTGTCATTGGCTGCAGCAGGACTTCCTGAATGTAGGCAGCCCCCCTGCAGCCAATGCTAACGTTTCAGCCACAGCGAATCAAAACGCCATGGGGCTTGCTATTCCACCCCTCTGCATTCAGGCCCACCTTCGGCCAGGACTGCATAGCACATCCAGCAGTGTGAAGAGGTTAACATTTTATAAGGCATATTGTGCTAGAATCACCCAGATCGTTTGAAATCTGAGCCCCGTTCAATACCTCAGCAGCTGCAGCAATTCAGTTTGCTGCAGCAGTGTCGTTGAACGCTTTGGATGCGAATTTTGAATCCAAAATGGCCGACGATTTTTTAATGAAAGATGCAGATTGTTTTTCGTATCACTCGGACAAAATATGATAAAGAAAAGCAGTCAGCACAATTCCGTTTTGTACGCACACACCACAAATGATAGTTTTTATTGAATAAACGTTATGTTTACTCCTGAAACAAAATATAAATTGAACTGTAATATATGTCTATGTGTAGGGGTAAATAGTAAATAAATATTTTGTGCTTTGGTGAACAAAGACCTCAAAATTAACATTGCTGTACGGAATTGTTACTTGCTTCGTGGTGGCGGCCATCTTGCTGTACGGAATTGTTACTGTTTCATGGCGGCAGCCATCTTTAATACGTCACACTCAGCTACTCGCAGCATCTCCTCGGGTTGCTGCAAGTGCTAAGTTAGCAGTGCTAAGCGCTGAGTGGCTGAACGGCGTTCAATGGCAAGTTGCTAACTTAGCACTTGCAGCGGCTGAGATATTGAACGCGCCTCAGGATGAGAGGCAGAAGGGAAAAGCAGGGATGTAATAATGGTAGCTATGTTATGGGTGTAATATATAACAATCCCTTCATATACAGAGGAAACGTGCAGTGGGTTGGAAAGTAGTCCTATGAACCAGACAGGACTGTGCATACATTAAATGCACCATGTAATCATGTATAATTCCAAACTGGTGTCTTCCTTTTTTAGGCAATTTTTAAGGCACACCCAAGAAAACATGGAACCTCCGCCCAAGGAGAGAGGTATCCCTAATTTGGATGCTGTAAACATTTCTTGGCTAAATGGCTTTTTGGTTGTTTCCCTTGTTCTTTTCGGCCTTCGTTCCTCTTCGTTCTCCTAGTTCCTTAAAAGATATTTCCCTTTCTACACGCTTTCTTAAGTGACTACACCCTTTCCCATTTCATTTGCTAAGGGAAAACTGCATGTTATGGGCGTATCATAAACCACAGAAACTGAAAACTGTTGGCCCTTGCCAATAAAATAATTTGTTGCCAATGTGAATCGCAGGACCGTTGCCCATTTCGTAAGCGCTGCCACGACAAGACCTACGGCTAAAGAGGTCTGCCAGAAATTCAATATGGCTGCTTTCCAGGTATAAAGCATTTGCTGTACACCAAGCACCAGCTAGCATCAAACTTTGTCAGCCAAGTTCTGCTAGGAAATTCAGGTCAAATATTCCTGATGTCAATGATATGATGAGAACATTAGGTATTAGAAGGTATTAGAAGAACTGCACATGACGATAGATGAACATAAACATGGGGTTACCCAATTGTGAAAAAAACACATGAACATATCATTCAGGATCATTTCAGCCAATCATCCTGACTCCTTCATTGGGAATGGTTCATTCAAAGACGTAAATATATAGGGCGTGTGACAGATTCAGCTGAAAATTTTTTTCCCTAAAAAATCCTGAAAAATGCCTAAAAAAAAATCAATCAAGAGATTTTTTGCTGCACATTAAAAGAATAATAAACGGTTTAATAGATGTTGAATAAAAATGGAATATTTTTTACACTGAAATCTATGGGATTGGCCTGATTGAACCTGCCCAATGAAACCACCAAAGATCATTTATTCCATCATGGGTCCTTAACTGTAAGTCATCCTGATGAAAAAACTCTATTATGCAATGAGAGGACATTAAAAGAATGAAAAAGTAAACTTGCTCATTTTCCTTTGTTCATTTATCCTTTACATAAATATTGCTGGGATGGAAGGTTGTAAACTCTGGATGGTATCTCATATCGAGCTCAGTTTCAAATGGTGTCTGCATAATTATCATATAAGCAGAAATGGCCCTTTGTGTGAAATGAAGTAACATGATACAAACAAAAAAGTCTGATATCCTGCTAATAGGAATTTGTAGAGATCATAATAACATTATTAGCAAAGCAGCTTCAAAAAATACCAATACAACATCATAATTGTACATGGGTAAAATGCCAACATAAGGGGTTATTCAGAGAGGTCCGAAATGTCACTGAAATGTAACCGGACACTGAAATTCAGCCTACAGTGATATTTCAGGGCCATTCGGCTATTCAGAGAGCAGGCAGTTCGCCAAATTTTGACGAATTGCCTGCACGTACGGTGCCTGTCCAAGGGCAGTGAAATCCCCCCATAGAGAAGCAATGGTTCATCTATTCAGAGAACACCGAACAGCAGGGAAAAGTTGCTGAAGTACCCTGCTGTTCGGTGGTTTCATTCGACAGGTTTAATCAGGTCGAATCCCATAAGCTTCGATGTTAAAAATATTCCCATTTTAATTCAATATCTAATAAACCGTTTATTATTTTATTCTGCAGTAAAAAGTCTCTTTATTTATTATTTTTTTAGGATCTTTTAGGCATTTTTCTAGATTTTTTTAGGCAACATTTTTTTCAGGTTTTTTTTAAATCGTTTTTTTCATTTTTCTTTAAAAGACCTTTTTATTATCCTTCACAGGATCTTATATGTAAATTCCAGGCATTTTCATTCAGTAGATTTTTTTCAAACTGCGTTTCAATTTTCAAACTTTCAAGTGTACTGTTTGTTTGTTTTTTACCCCGTTCGTCGGCTTGTCGGCTTTTTCCGGTGGCTACTCTAAGCTGTCATCAGCTGCTTGTCTTCTTTTTCCGGCGTGTTCGGCGTGATTTTTGCGGCGGTTTCTGCAGGTTTACGGTGAGTGTTTGGTGAGTGTTTGGCGAGTGTTCAGTGGGTTTCCGGCGAGTTTTCCCTGCACTACGGGGACCCTGCGGTGCATGCTGAATACACCGCACAGTGGCGAACTGTGATTCTCCGAAGTGCAGAGAAGCACGAGGAACGAGATGGCACCGAAATGTTGGCGACACTTCAGTGCTCTCGGAATAACCCTGATAGTAAAATGACAGTAATACCTGGCATCTGTACTGTACAGGCATCCTAAACAATTATAATCCCCTAAATCTCATCTTTGTACAGTAGTGAGTGAACCGAGAACTCTCTCTGGATTCTGCCCTCTCCCTGGCTGTTGTAATGTAGCAGAAAAGTTTGTTGAACATTTTGTTACATTGATGGTGGCAGCTGCTCCTTGTACCTTCTTTACAGTAATACAGCTTGACAAGAGAGATGTCACAGAACATTCTTTCTCATCCGAGGGAACACTAATCTTGCATTAAAAGGGTATGCAAATGGTGTTTTATATGTATGTAGGGCTTATTTTATTGCATTTCCCTGCAAAAAATATAGATGCACGTTTTTGGTAGGTATAGGGTTAAGTTAAAGAGATATAAAATCAGTGAGACTACTGGTTATGTTATACGTTAACAATCCAATCAACATACAGGAGTATCAAACTCTGATGCAAACTTCAATAGATTGTTACACACATCACCAAGGTCATCCGTGACCCGTGGGCATTGCAGAAATAGCACTGCGAGCTGGCTATGTGTGCTCTTTTACTGAAATAAAAACTGAGCAACAATCAACAAGGCTATCATTTTATTACAATTCAATTCCCAAAGAATAATTCCCGGGGTTAACAATCTAACCATATATCAGAGACTTGATTCAGGGCTGAATATAGAATATTTGATACAGTCCTAAGCTCAACATCTGAGGGTTGGGATTTAGGGGTTATTATTTCAGAGGATCTGAGGGTAAGTAGTCAATGTAATAGAGCAGCAGGAAATGCTGGCAGAATGCTTGGTTGTGTAGGGAGAGGTATTAGCAGTAGGAAAAGGGAAGTGCTCATGCCACTGTACAGAGCACTGGTGAGACCTCACTTGGAGTACTGTGTGCAGTACTGGAGACCGTATCTCCAGAAGGATATAGACATCTTAGAGAGAGTTCAGAGAAGGGCTACTAAAATGGTGTACGGCTTGAAGGAGAAAAGTTACCAGGAAAGGCTTAATGATCTTAACATGTACAGCTTGGAAAAAAGACGAGACAGAGGAGATATGATAGAAACCTTTAAATACGTAAAGGGAATCCACAAGGTAGAGGAAGGGAGTATATTTAAAAGGAAACAAAGTAGCAAAACAAGAGGACATAGTCTTAGATTAGAGGGTCAAAGGTTTTAGGCTAGGGTCAGACTAACGCATTTTTCGCGTTGTCCGTGAAAAAGTGCGTTCGAACGAATGGATGTATTTTTTCACGGAATACGCAATAGCGGTCATACCATGCGCATTTTCGTCCGTGATTTTGTACGGATCATCAATAAAACCCTTTTTGTGTCTGGACGTTATGTTGGCCGGACATTAGCAGCGTCTGACGTCTCCTAATCACGCAAACACGCCGCTAGTGGACGCAGCGCACTCTGTACGTCAGTACTAGCGGTTTCACGTTCTCGAAAAAATGCGTTCGTTTGCCACTTGCGTTGCGCAGCCGCACTATTGTGCGGCCGTTCTTCGTATGCTGCCCGGCATTGGACATAATTTGCTGCTAGCACGGCCGTGATTTAGTGCTGCTAAACGCACATTGATACTGCGTTAGTCTGACCCTAGCCTAAAAGTAACATCAGGAAGCATTATTTTACTGAGGGTGGGGGGATACGTGGAACAGTCTTCCAGTAGAAGTGGTAGAGGCCAAAACAGTGATTGAATTTAAGCAGGCATGGGATAGGCATAAGGCTATCCTAAACAAAAGATAAATCCAGGTAAAGTATCCATGTAATTGGGCAGACTAGATTGGCCGAAAGGTTCTTATCTGCTGACATTTTTCTATGTAACTGAAACTACTCCTAGACCAAGGACAAAGATTTTAGTAAATGTATTTATATCAACAGCTTTCTATGTATTATTGTGTGTGTGTGTGTGTGTGTGTTGGGGTGATGAAATTGATACCTTATCAGGGAAAATAAAAAGACATAGCTACAGATGGATAAAGAATTAATCTATGCATAAAACGAAGACAGTTCAGGATCACTTACATAACACAATGGAGGATGGATTAATAAGTCCATCTGGGTCAACCACTTGCTGTTTCTGTTATTGTTGCCAATCAAACAAAGGCAAAATAACCCCAAATAAAGTTAACCACAAATTTACCCAGCTAGTCCCCACCTATGCCGCTCCTTAGAATGGCCAGGAAAATCTAGTGTGGTCTAATAAACAAGCCAAGGTCTAGGATAGGAGAGTTGCGCATAAATGAGAATACAAGTCATGGTCGACAAGACAGAAATGGGTATTCAGACAAGCCGGGGTCAAGAAGCAGAGAGAGAAAATCATAGTTAGGAGACAGAGCCAAACACAAAACCTGGGATATCCAAACCAACACAGCAAGAAGGCACTGAGAACAAGGCCAGAAACAATGCTAGGGTGATTTTTCAGTAGAATAAGTTTTATATAGGGTTTAGGACACTCCCATTGGCTGAGCCAATGTATTATATAAAAACACTAGAAGGACAAATTTGTGTAGAATGATGCAAGTCACGGGAATAACACGGATGATGGCAAACCTCTTTAAATTGATGCATGCTGGGAGAAGCTTCCTCAGAATGATGCAATATCAAGGAAGGGTCCTCAGAATGAAGCACGATCAGGGAAGCATCCTCAGAATGGTGCAGGATCAGGGAAGGGTCTTCAGAATGATGCAGGATCAGGGAAAGGTCCTCAGAATGATGCAGGATCAGGGAAGGGTCCACAGAATGATGTAGGATCAGGGAAAGGTCCTCAGAATGATGCAGAATCAGGGAAGGGTCCTCAGAATGATGTGGGATCAGGGAAGGGTCCTCAGAATGATGCACAAGCAGGGAAGGGTCTTCAGAATGATGCACAAGCAGGGAAGGGTCCTCAGAATGATGTAGGATCAGGGAAGGGTCCTCAGAATGATGCACAAGCAGGGAAGGGTCTTCAGAATGATGCACAAGCAGGGAAGGGTCCTCAGAATGATGCACAAGCAGGGAAGGGTCCTCAGAATGATGCAGAATCAAGGAAGGGACCTCAGAATGATGTAGGATCAAGGAAGGGTCCTCAGAATGATGCACAAGCAGGGAAGGGTCCTCAGAATGATGCACGAGCAGGGAGGGGTCCTCAGAATGATGCACTACTAGGGAAACACTCTCAGAATGATGCATGATCAGGGAATCGTCCTCAGAATGATGCAGGATCAGGAAAAGGTCTTCAGAATGATGCACAATCAGGGAATCGTCCTCAAAATGATACAGGATCAGGAATCGTCCTCAGAATGATGCAGGATCAGGGAAGTGTCCTCAGAATGATGCAAGATCAGGGAATCGTCCTCAGAATTGGGGAAGCGTCTCCAGAATGACCCAGAGGGTTATTTAGGTTAATACCAAGAACATGTCTGCCACAGACAGGTATGACAGCTGCACGTCCAACGGAGCCATACGATGATAATATTCCTTATTGACCTCATGATAACAATCACAATTCTAATTGAATCAAAAAATCTCTTATCACCACCGAATCCCGGGAATATTTTGGTTTTCCAAAAAGGTATTCATTCAACTTTATTATCATATTTATCTGTTGAATTCACAAACCCAACAGAACAGCCTCTGTGGGCAGGGATTCGGAATGGCACATTTGTATAGTTCTGGATGTCAAGTACCCTTCCTTATTAGTAGGTAAAAAATCTCCTTTCTACAAGTCTCAAAGTATTTTTGTAGAGATTGGTTAATGAACAGGTCATCATAGACCTAATATAAGAGATGCTTAGTTCTGAGGTCCAGTCAAACAAATGCAGACATGACAGCCAGTACGATCCCAGCAAGATCTGACCTCATCCCAGTTAAAAAAAACAGGCAATATTTTAAACATTGCTGGAGCCAGCTACTAGCTTTATGAGAGGAAAATAACTTACCGATGGGAAAACTCAACCCAACCAGGAGAACAAGAGAAGCTTGTGGATATCATGCGTAGAACTCACTGGTATTATTGGCGCCTGATCAGGTCTATTCAAAGAAAGGTGAAACTCAGGAGAATGACTGGAGAAGTGAAAATTCTAGGTCACAATAGCCAAACTAGAAAAATTCTCCCATTTATCTCACTTTCCAAATCGGCTATTTGGTCTAGATTGTCCTCTTCTCCTGCCAGTTCTCCTGGTTTTCACCTTTCTCTGAATAACCCTGATATCTACAACTGGCACTGCTTATACTTGGGAACTACATTCCATGGATGCTCAACCTAATATATACTGCCTGTCCAAAAAAAGACCCCGCCTGGATTTAACTAAATGAATAGGTGTGAGCCTACCATTGGATAATTACTGCAGTGATTAATATGTTTCAGCATAAAATGAGGTCATGTAACTCCCTGAATATACTGAATGAGCAGGTTTTTCCATCAATGGGTTTTTTCTTCCCTGATGGCACAGCGGGCATATTCCAAGATGGCAATGCCAGGATTGATCGGGCACAAATCGTGCAAGAGTGGTTCAGGGAGCATGAGACATCATTTTTCACACATGGATTGGCCACCGCACAGTCCAGATCTTAACCCCATTGAGAATCTTTGGGATAATGTGCTGGAGAAGACTTTACACAGCGCCGCGACTCTCCCATCATCAATACAAGATCTCGACGACAAGTTATTGCAACTCTGGACAGAAATAAATGCTGTGACATTGCATGGGTTTATCGAGACGATGCCAGGGTGAATGTGTGCTGCAATCATAGCAAAAGGTGGTCCAATGTCATTAGAGTGTGTGACGTTTCTGTTTTTGGCAGTGTACAAGGATCTGCAGCTCTATAATCCAAATCTGGCTCCTTGATTTCCATTGTCCTTTCAGCCTCTAAAAGTACCAGTTTACTCCTAAACCTGTTTATCAAGCCTGGCTTCCCATGACATCCCAGGACTAGATACTGGGCAGTTGATGTGATTCACCGGGTTCATTGGGCCTGTCACTGCTGATGAGGTATTTATGGTTTTACTAGGGATGCAGTAATTAACAAATATGTATTCTCACACCGTACATACACAATTTATGCAAAGAAGACACACCTATGACATAGCTGGAAAATAAATCACTGAAATGAGCATTCAGTGTGACGGAAGGTACAGACCAGCAATCCCAGGATAGGTAACAGATCAAGAATTCAGGATGTTTTGAACTAAGAGACTAACATTGTGTCAGTCTTTTACAGGGGATTACTAGCGCACGATCAGATTAGACGCCTTTAAACATTCGAGAAACTGATTTTCTTGGACCTGGTTCTATGAAGTACGGAAATAAAACCCATCAGAAATCTCCTGCGATCTCTGAACTCTGTATATTTAATGTGAAATTGATTTAGAGACATTAAACAGAATTGCAAAGCGAAGGAAAATCACCGTCAGTATTGAAATAAGACTTGAAAGTTGAAGCTTTTGGACAAGAATCTTACACTCAGTGAAACAACTCATTAAACTCAGGTTTGGCGAGCCAGTACCGTGGTCACCTAGTAGTCACCTGAAGACAATCGGGGTTATTCAGAGAGAGATGAAAAGTAGGAGAATGACTGGAGAATGGAAAATTCAAGGTCAAAATAGCCGATTTGGAAAGTGAGATAAATGGGAGAATTTTTCTGGTTTGACTATTTTGACCTTGAATTTTCTATTCTCCAGTCATTCTCAAGGTTTTCACCTCTTTATGAATAGACCTGGTAGATGGACAATCTTGGCACCACAAATGGTTTGGCTCTATAATTCTCATTTAAAAGGCCAACAGAGCATCATGGGAGATGAAGTTTGTTAACATTTGGGGTGTTCAGGTAATAATGAGTTAACAAGGTCTGCGATGTGATACAATGTAGCACTAACAACTCCTGAAACAATGATAATGTTGCTACACTTTCAAAGCCACACTCCAAAACTTACATATTAGCTGTGTTACCCAACTCAGGGCCCTATTACATTCTTCACGCAAAAATGCACGATAAACGTGTGAATTTTTGCGCGAAGCGGTAAACGTTAACATGCGTAAATTAATGCTGGTATTACAATCCTTGCGCATTATTTCATCCGTCAAAAAACAACGCGTGTTAAAAAGACACGCACTACGCGCGGGCATTAACGCTGCGTGCAGAGATCGGTGTGCGGACTGTTTTTCACGCGATTTCAGCCAATCAGAATTAAGAACCTTAATTGTCTCACATTAAGTTTTTGTGCCTGTCAAAGTCAATCTGCGCATATATGCTGCATCAAAAAAAAAACACGCACAACTTCTCAATTTTATTGTTTGGGTATGTGTAGAATGTGTAACTATACTTTGCTGAATTTTTTTTTTTCGGGCTGGTGTATTTGGTTTCGGCCAGAACGTTCAGATTTGCCTTTAACACCAGCTTTTCAAAGACGTTAAAATTATGCGCGCAAACGCTGTGCGTTAAATTTTGCGCATAGATTGTAATACCATCCGTGTACCAGCGCACAAACGCTTTCGCGTTCACAATGTTAAGTATAGGACGCGCACAGTACAGTACGCTCGTGCAGCATTCGTGCAGGTTCCCCCGCGGTAGACGTTAACGCACATTTTTTGCAGGGACATTGTAATACGACGTTCAGCGCAATGGGTTAATGCGTTTTTGCGCACGCGTTAACGTTTGCTCGTAGAATGTAATAGAGCCCTCAGTATCCATCATGTTATCAATCTGAGATGTACAAATGATGAATTGACACCAATAGGAATAAAACTGAGAAGATCGTACAGTCTGGGGAAAAATACTAGCCAGGTGACCTGTGTTATCAGCCTTCTTTCAAGAGAAACTAAAGGGGTTATTCACAGACCACCGAAATATCGGTGACATTTCGGTGCTCTCTCGTTCCCCACACTTTGGGGAATCAAATTTCCCAACCCTGTGGTATATTCTGCATTCATCACAGGGTCCCCGGAGTGCGGGGAAAAGCCGGCGTAAAACCGCCGAATTAAAAATAAAAAAGCTGCAAAACCGCTGAAATGATCGGATCCGATCATTTCGGCGGTTTTGCATCTGTTTTTTCTTTTAAAATGTGCAGAAAATATCGGATCCGATCTGATCCGATAATCTGACGCAAACCAACTGAACCTGTCTGGAAAAAGCTGACAATTCGACGAACACAGCGACGACCAGTGGCCGGAAAAAGCCAAAAAGCCGACGACCGGGGTAAAAAAAATAATTGTGTCAAAATTGCTGTTTGCAAAAAAACTACTGAATGAAAATGCCCGTAATTAACATATAAGATCCTATGAATGATAATAAAAAGGTCTGCTACAGAAAAATTCAAAAAACATTTTAAAAAAACCCTAAAAAAGATGTTTGCCGAAAAATCCAGAAAAATGTCTAAAAGATCCTAAAAAGATAAATAAAGAGACTTTTTGCTGCAGATTAAAAGAATAAACAGCTTATCAGAAATGGAATAAAAACAGGAATATTTTTAACATTGAAACCTATGAGATTTGCCTGTTTAAACCAACCGAGCGAATCCACCGAACAGCAGGGGATTTCACTGACATTTCACTGCTGTTCGGTGTTCTCTGAATAGATTAACCATTGCTTCAGTATAGGGATTTCACTGCTGCCGAACCAGCACCGTATTTGCTGGCAATTTGCCAAAATTTGGTGAACTGCCTGCTTTCTGAATAGCCAAATGGCCACGAAATGGCACCGTACGGGAAAGTTTACTGTTCGGTGCATTTTCGGGGCAAATTCGGATTTCTGTGAATAACTGTAGGTAAAAAATGCTGACAAAAACGACAAATCATAAATTACAGATTTTGCAGCTGGATTACAGTTATTCATTTTTTGTAGCGTTTGAAGTATTTGGGTGGGTTTCTTTGGTGATGGTTACTGCATAGCTATCTATCCATTTATCAATATATATCGATTTATTATTTGTCCATGTATCTTTCAGAGTATCTAGTGATGGATATACAGTTGTGTTCAAAATTATTCAACCCCCAATGCTGTAAAGGGTTTTAGGCTAGGGTCAGACGAACGCATTTTCGCGTTGTCTGTGAAAAAGTGCGTTCGAACGAATGGACGCATTTTTTCACGGAGTACGCGATAGCGGTCATACGATGCGCATTTGCATCCGTGATTTTGTACGGATCATCAATAAAACACTTTGTGCATCTGGACGTTATGTTGACCGGACATTAGCAGTGTCTGACATCTCCAATTCACGCACACACGCCTCTAGCGGACGCAGCGCACTCTGTACAACCGTACTAGAGGTTTTACGTTCTCGACAAAATGCGTTCGTTTTCCACTTGCGTTGCGCAGCCGGACTTTTGTGCGACCGTACTTCGTATATTGGCCGTCATTGCCTGGCACTTGCTGCTACTACGGCCGTGATTAAGTGCGCCTGCACGCGCGTTCGCACTGCGCTCGTCTGACCCTAGCCTTAGGGAATTTAATGTACATTTGTAATTGTATTCAGAATGAAATCCTACAAGGACTTTTTAAAGAACCATATGCAACTAAAATGACATCAATTGGTTTTGTAATACAGTAGTGAATGTTTATTTTGTGAATTCTTCATTGACACAATTATTCAACCCCTTAAAGACTACCACTCTGAAGAAGAGAGGTTCATTCAAGTGTTTTCAATCAGGTATTGAAAACACCTGTGGATGTCACGGAGCAGCAATAAAGCATAATAAGCACCAATTAGGCAGCTTTAAAATGACTGTGATACTCAGCTCCTTCTAGACATTTACTGGTGTGGTTACAAACATGGTGAAGTCAAGAGAATGGTCCAGGAAGACAAGAGAAGAGGTAATTACTCTTCACAGGAAGGGCAATGGCTATAAGAAGATTGCAAAGATGTTAAACATACCAAGAGAGACCATAGGAAGCATCATTCGCAAATTCAAGGCAAAGGGCACTGTTGAAACGCTACCTGGTCGTGGCAGAAAGAAGATGCTGACTTCGACTGCTGTGCGCTACCTGAAGCGTAGAGTGGAGAAAAGTCCCCGTGTGACTGCTGAGGAACTGAGAAAAGATTTGTCAGATGTGGGTACTGAAGTTCCAGCTCAGACAATACGGCGCACACTGCGTAATGAAGGTCTCCATGCCAGAACTCCCAGGTGCACCCCCTTGCTGTCTCCAAATAATAAGAAGAGTCGACTGCAGTATGGCAAAAGTCATGTGGACAAACCACAGAAGTGTTCTGTGTACTGATGAAACAAAATTAGAACTGTTTGGGCCCATGGATCAACGCTATGTTTGGAGGAGGAAGAACAAGACCTATGAAGAAAAGAACACCTTGCCTACTGTGAAGCATGGCGGGGGGTCAATCATGCTTTGGGGCTGTTTTGCTTCTGCAGGTACAGGGAAGCTTCAGCGTGTGCAAGGTACCATGAATTCTCTTCAGTACCAGGAGATATTGGATGACAATGTGATGCAGTCCGTCACAAACCTGAGGCTTGGGAGACGTTGGACCTTTCAACAGGACAATGATCCCAAGCATACGTCCAAGTCCACTAGAGCATGGTTGCAGATTAAAGGCTGGAACATTTTGGAGTGGCCATCGCAGTCACCTGACTTAAATCCGATTGAGAACCTCTGGTGGGACTTAAAGAAAGCAGTTGCAGTGCGCAAGCCTAAGAATGTGACTGAACTGGAGGCGTTTGCCCATGACGAATGGGTGAAGATACCCGTAGATCGCTGCAAGACACTTGTGTCAAGCTATGCTTCACATTTAAAAGCTGTTATAACTGTAAAAGGATGTTGTACTAAGTACTAAGATTGAATGTCACTTGGGGGTTGAATAAAACTGATAATGATGTGAGCACAGAAAAGACATTTGTGGTTATTTCATTATAAATGTTATGTTATATTTGTCTGACCTACACGTGCCTCTTTGATTTAATTGTAAGCAAGATGACTGAATGATCAAAATCAATGTCAAACTGGCCAAAACACTCAATTTCAGTGGGGGTTGAATAATTTTGAACACAACTGTATCTCAAATCATCTCTCTATCCATTCATCTGTTATCTAACTATAAAATAATTATATATTTATTATTTATATATAAAGTATTTTATTCTTCTATTATACGTATGTCTATCAATTTCTACCTAGTGTGTTATCAGTTTATCAATCTATCCATTGATCTACCATTTAACTATAAACGTATCGATCTATCTACAGTATATATTCATCTATACCTATAAATGTATTATCTATCATCTATCTATCTACCTACCCGTTCCATTTATCAATTTATCCATCCACCCACCTCTTCTTTTATCAATATATCTACAGACCTTTATGTATGTAGAATTCTCTGCCTGTTGAGGTGGTTGGGTCAGAGACTGTACAGACTTTTAAGCGATGACTGGATGACTTCCTGCAGGCGCATAATATTAAGGGTTATAATATTTATTATGTAGGTAAAAGTTTCTTGATCCAAGGAGAAATCTGACGCCATCAGGGGTCTAGAAGGATTTTTTCCCAGTGTGTTGCATATTGGCGAGCGCTTCAGACTGGAATTTTTGCCTTCTTTTGGATCAACAGCTGTAGATAATGTACGAAAGACTGAACCCGATGGACGCACGTCTTTTATCAGCCTATGTAGCTATGTAATGTATGTACAGCATGTATCTATCTATCTATGCAGAGAGACACCGATATATCTTCTAAAGGTTCAATAATTAACTTCTGCTCTGTAAGGCTAATGCATAAACAAAAGACATGGAGATTTTTTTAATTTTAAATCACTTACATTGTGTCTGATCTACCAAAATGTTTTGTGTCAGATCACAAGCAATTTTGTGGCTGATTTTCCACCGGCTACATTACATTCATTGTGGTAAAACGCGCCCGCAGTTTTTTCCCTAGCACCTCCGTTTTACCACGATATTACAATGCAGGCACTTAAAAAGCTGCCTGCATTGTTACCGGGCGCTCTACCCCAGGATGCGCACGGTAGCACTAACCACCGCTGCGCGCATCCACTTGATGGAGCCCGTAGGACTCCTCAGGGGTCAAGTCCTAGGAAAAAAATTAGGGAACTCACCCAAGAATTCCACAACCCCCCCTTACCTGAAGAAGAAAAAAAGGATGTATATATACACCTGCCCCCCGAGAATCATGTGTAACCAGGCATAGACCCCTCAGAATTATATATATCCAGCACAGACCACAGAATTGTATATAACAAGCAGACTACAGAATTATATGTACCAGACAGACCCCAGAATTTTATATACCAGACAGACCCCAGAATTGTATGTACCCAGACAGAACCCAGAATTTTATATACCAGACCCCAGAATTTTATATACCAGACAGACCCCAGAATTTTATATACCCAGACAGAGCCCAGAATTTTATATACAAAGACAGACCCCAGAATTTTATATACCAAGACAGACCCCAGAATTGTATATACCAGCAGAGCCCAGAATTTTATATGCCAGCAGAGCCCAGAATTTTATATGCCAGCAGAGCCCAGAATTTTATATACCAGCAGACCCCAGGATTTATATACCAGCAGAACCCAGAATGTATATACCAGCAGAGCCCATAATTTGTATACCAGCAGAGCCCAGAATTTGATATACCTACCAGAGCCCAGAATGTATATACCAGCAGAGCCCAGAATTTATATACCAGCAGAGCCCATAATTTATTTACCAGCAGAGCCCAGAATGTATATACCCAGACAGACCCCAGAATGTATATACCCTGACAGACACCAGAAATTTATATACCAGCAGACCCCAGGATTATGCTTACCCAGACAGACAGACCTCCTCCCGTGTGGTCCTCCGGCCGCCAGCTTCTTCTGATCTGAAGGCTATGACGCGAACACGTGAGATCTTGGCAGTAGGCCGCGTCACAGCCTTCAGAAGGCTGTAGATGGCGGTGTGTGAAGGAGCAGGCAAGAACCGCTCGGGGAACACGGGCCAGTCGAGGGGGCTGCAAGCAGAATGCGGTTAATGCATTCCGCTAGCAGCCCCAGCGATAAACTAAATCGACCCACAGTGGGAACATGCGTTCCCACAACGTTGCCGCTATGGGAGAAGTGTGAGAACGCCGTTCCCGCGTATTCCCGCAGGACTCAAGTCCTGGACTCCATTGAGTTTCCCCTCTGCCAGTCACATGACCTGCGGATCTCGACTTGCGAGATCTGGAAGGTCGGTGTAGTGATCCGCAGGGGGAGACTGGGGGATTTTTTTCCCCCGGTCTCTCCCTGCTCCCGCCGGATCAAGGGGGCGGATGGAGCCGAGGTCCTCGCCGCAGTATGGTAGGTGAGTATCTGAATTTTTTTGGGGGGGTTACTGCTGGTGCAAACGGATTCTGCACCAGCGGATCCGTTAGCACCAAGTTGAGGCTGTGGTTAACTTTATGCTAACCGCAGCCAGACGTTAATCAGCGTTAGGACTTTGTAATCCAGTGCTGATTTTTAACACTTTGCACTACCCATGTTAAGTATAGGGAGCGGAAAGTACAGTAACCTCACGCTGAAAAGCACAAGATACCAAACGCTGACGGGTTTCTTAACCAGTTAGCGTTTGGATTGTAATATGCGGTGGCTACCTGGGCTAACGTAACGCTTACTCAGGTGACCGCTAACGTTAGCACCAACTATGTAATGTAGTCCCACATGTTTTTATCCCTGCAGCCCTGAACTCATTTTCCAGAGCTTTGCTTTACACGTCATTGAAACTGTATTTTTTTATGATATCACAATTTATTGTTGGCTGTGAAGCAGATTAATTGGTCGAGAGATAGATAGATGGATGGATGGATAGATAGATAGATAGATAGATAACACTGGTGATGGAACTCAGCTTGCCTACTGGCATTACAATACAGTACAAGATTTGAAGCAGAGTCATTTGACCTTGTTCCATGTATATTCATGTACTGGGCAGGCAGGCAGCATGGTGTGAGTGCTGCTAGGGATATATTCCACCTCCCATTTATGGTATGTTTGACATGTTTGATAATAATGTTGCCTGGAATGTGTGTGTGTGTGTGTGTGTGTGTATGTGTGTGTGTGTGACAGCAGAGGATGTGTGCTCTGTGTGTATGCAGATATGAATACATAGACAGCCTGAGCTGGCTGTAAAGCTCACACACATCACACATGCTCGGCATGTGTACATGGCAGATGGAGGCGTGCATTAATACACAGTGTGTCACATTGTGACTGCTAGAAAGACATCATGTTAATCTGAGAGATGCTCCAGCAACAGATCATCTAAGAATAAAACCATAACATCTACTGACTGTAACACACAGATAGTAACAGACAGATAGTAACACACTGAAAGTAATAAAGACAGTAACACACTGACAGTAACAGATAGTAACACACTGACAGTAATACACAGATAGTAACACAGATAGTAACACAATGGCAGTAACACACTGACAGTAATAAAGGCAGTAACACACTGGCCATAACACACTGACAGTAACACACTGACAGTAACACACTGACTGTAACACACTGATAGTAGCACAGATAGTAGTAACACACTGATATACTGTAGTATCACAGACAGTAACACACTGGCTGTAACACACTGACAGTAATACACAGATACTAACACAGTGACAGTAACACACTGACGGTAATACACCGATACTAACACAGTGACAGTAACACACTGACAGTAATACACAAATACTAACACAGTGACAGTAACACACTGACAGTAATACACAGATACTAACACAATGACAGTAACACACTGACAGTAATACACAGATACTAACACAGTGACAGTAACACACTGACAGTAATACACAGATACTAACACAGTGACAGTAACACACTGACAGTAATACACAGATACTAACACAGTGACAGTAACACACTGACAGTAATACACAGATACTAACACAATGACAGTAACACACTGACAGTAATACACAGATACTAACACAGTGACAGTAACACACTGACAGTAATACACAGTAACACACTGACAGTAATACACAAATAGTAACACACTGACAGTAATACAATGGCAGTAACAGACAGCTAGTAACACACTGACAGTAACACACTGACAGTAACACAGTGACAGTAACACACTGACAGTAACACAGTGACAGTAACACACTGACAGTAACACACAGATACTAACACAGTGACAGTAACACACTGACAGTAACACAGTGACAGTAACACAGTGACAGTAAGACACAGATGATAATAATGATCACAATATTATAAAGCTTCCCCCATTATAAACAGCAATAGTAACAAGCAGCCTTTTCTTACCTTTTTGCTGAGAGTAGCTGTTATTGGATGGAGGAGTTTTGGGGGTGATGCTGGCAGAGGGTCACTTGAGGATGATGCTGGCTGGGGGAATCTTGCTGTGAATTGCACTGACTGGGGGAGTTTTTGGGGTAAGACTGGCTGGGGGTCTCTTGCTGTGGATGGTGCTGGCTGGGGGTCTCTTGCTCTGGATGATGCTGACAGGCCGTGTTTGAGGGGTGATAGAGTCTGGAGGTCTCTAGATGTGGATGCTGCTCTTTTTGGGGTGTCTGGAGGCTGGGGGGCTGCTCCCACACTGTCCTGCTGAGGGGACATGTCTCCATGCAGCTCAGTCCATGTGGTGGCTGCTCAGTGCCTGCCCCATCCCGCAGCTCGGTGTGTCCGGTGCTCACACTCCGCTCTGACTGCCTTGAGGGAGATCGCGCTGTGTATCACCGCCGAGCTGCGAGTCCGCCTCCCTGCTCCCCCTCCCCCGGCCTCCTGACACACGGCCGCGATTAATCCGCAGCGTCACTGGCGCAAACTGCCTGCCGCACTCTGCTACTATAGCTGTGACTTTACATTAAACAAAGGATTCTGAGTGTGAGTCTGCCTGTAGAAATACATGTTATATAATACCTTGCCTGCCATCTAGCTGTGTATCTGTTTGTCTGTCTTTCTAGCTGTGTATCTGTCTGTCTATCTAGCTGTGTATCTGTCTATCTTTCTAGCTATGTATCTGTCTGTCTTTCTAGCTATGTATCTGTCTGTCTATCTTTCCAGCTGTGTATCTGTCTATCTTTCTAGCTGTGTATCTGTCTATCTTTCTAGCTATGTATCTGTCTGTCTATCTTTCTAGCTGTGTATCTGTTTGTTTATCTGTCTGTCTTTCGAGCTATGTATCTGTCTGTCTATCTTTCTAGCTGTGTATCTGTCTGTCTATCTTTCTAGCTGTGTATCTGTTTGTCTTTCTAGCTGTGTATCTGTTTGTCTTTCTAGCTGTGTATCTGTTTGTTTATCTGTCTGTCTTTCGAGCTATGTATCTGTCTGTCTATCTTTCTAGCTATGTATCTGTTTGTCTGTCTAGCTATGTATCTGTTTGTCTTTCTAGCTGTGTATCTGCTTGTCTATCTTTCTAGCTGTGTATCTGTCTTTCTAGCTATGTATCTGTCTGTCTATCTTTCTAGCTATGTATCTGTCTGTCTATCTTTCTAGCTGTGTACCTGTCTGTCTTTCTAGCTATGTATCTGTCTGTCTATCTTTATGTATCTGTCTGTCTATCTTTCTAGCTGTGTATCTGTTTGTCTTTCTAGCTGTGTATCTCTTTGTTTTTCTGTCTGTCTTTCGAGCTATGTATCTGTCTGTCTTTCTAGCTGTGTATCTGCTTGTCTATCTTTCTAGCTGTGTATCTGTCTTTCTAGCTATGTATCTGTCTGTCTATCTTTCTAGCTATGTATCTGTCTGTCTATCTTTCTAGCTATGTATCTGTCTGTCTATCTTTCTAGCTGTGTACCTGTCTGTCTTTCTAGCTATGTATCTGTCTGTCTATCTTTATGTATCTGTCTGTCTATCTTTCTAGCTGTGTATCTGTTTGTCTTTCTAGCTGTGTATCTCTTTGTTTATCTGTCTGTCTTTCGAGCTATGTATCTGTCTGTCTATCTTTCTAGCTATGTATCTGTTTGTCTGTCTATCTATGTATCTCTTTGTCTTTCTAGCTGTGTATCTGCTTGTCTATCTTTCTAGCTGTGTATCTGTTTGTCTTTCTAGCTGTGTATCTGTTTGTCTATCTTTCTAGCTGTGTATCTGTTTGTCTTTCTATCTGTGTATCTGTTTGTCTATCTTTCTAGCTGTGTATCTGTCTCTCTAGCTATGTATCTGTCTGTCTATCTTTCTAGGTATGTATCTGTCTGTCTATCTTTCTAGCTGTGTATCTGTCTGTCTTTCTAGCTATGTATCTGTCTGTCTATCTTTATGTATCTGTCTGTCTATCTTTCTAGCTGTGTATCTGTCTGTCTATCTTTCTAGCTGTGTATCTGTCTGTCTATCTTTCTAGCGGTGTATCTGTCTGTCTATCTTTCTAGCTGTGTATCTGTCTGTCTATCTAGCTATGTATCTGTCTATCTTTCTAGCTGTGTATCTGTCTGTCTTTCTAGCTGTGTACCTGTCTGTCTATCTAGCTGTGTATCTGTCTATCTAGCTAGCTGTGTATCTGTCTGTCTATCTTTCTAGCTATGTATCTGTCTATCTTTCTAGCTGTGTATCTGTCTGTCTATCTAGCTATGTATCTGTCTATCTTTCTAGCTGTGTATCTGTCTTTCTAGCTATGTATCTGTCTGTCTATCTTTCTAGCTGTGTATCTGTCTATCTTTCTAGCTATGTATCTGTCTGACTATCTAGCTGTGTATCTGTTTGTCTATCTAGCTGTGTATCTGTCTGTCTTTCTAGCTGTGTATCTGTCTATCTTTCTAGCTATCTATCTGTCTGTCTATCTATGTATCTGTCTATCTTTCTAGCTGTGTATCTGTCTGTCTATCTTTCTAGCTATGTATCTGTCTGTCTATCTTTCTAGCTGTGTATCTGTCGTTCTATCTTTCTAGCTGTTACATAGTTACATAGTTACATAGTTATATAGGCTGAAAAAAGACATGCGTCCATCGGGTTCAGCCTCTCCCACATAACCTACTGCTGTTGATCCAAAAGAAGGCAAAAAACCCAGTCTGAATGCTTGCCAATATGCAACATACTGGGAAAAAATTCCTTCTTGACCCAGAATGGCAGTCAGATTTCTCCTTGGATCAAGAAGCTTTTACCCACATATTAAATATTATAACCCTTAATATTCTGTGTCTGCAGGAAGTCATCCAGTCGTTTTTTAAAAGTCTGTACAGACTCTGACCCAACCACCTCAACAGGCAGAGAATTCCACAGCTTGATTGTTCTCACCGTAAAATAACCCTTCCTATGCTTTAAGCTAAATTTTCTTTCTTCCAGTCTAAATGGATGACCCTTGTCCTATGTATAAGTCCTGTTAATGAATAGGTTATCAGACAATGGTTGATAATGGCCCCGTATATATTTTATATAAGGTTATCAGATCCCCTCTAAGGCGCCTTTTCTCTAAACTAAACAGGTTTAAGCTTGTTAGTCTTTCCTCATAACTTAACCCTTCCATCCCCCTTATTAATTTAGTTGCCCGTCTCTGCACTTTTTCTATCGATATAATATCTTTTTTTAAGACAGGTGCCCAAAATTGCACGGCATATTCAAGGTGCGGCCTGACCATTGATTTATACAGAGGCAAAATTATGTTTTCATCCCGTGAGTGAACTCCCCTTTTAATGCATGCCAGTAGTTTGCTGTGTATCTATCAATCTTTCTAGCTGTGTATCTGTCTATCTTTCTAGCTATGTATCTGTCTATCTAGCTATGTATCTGTCTATCTAGCTGTGTATCTGTCTGTCTATCTTTCTAGCTGTGTATCTGTCTGTCTATCTTTCTAGCTGTGTATCTGTCTGTCTATCTTTCTAGCTGTGTATCTGTCTATCTATCTAGCTGTGTATCTGTCAATCTTTCTAGCTGTGTATCTGTCTATCTTTCTAGCTATGTATCTGTCTATCTTTCTAGCTGTGTATCTGTCTGTCTATCTAGCTATGTATCTGTCTATCTTTCTAGCTGTGCATCTGTCTTTCTAGCTATGTATCTGTCTGTCTATCTTTCTAGCTGTGTATCTGTCTGTCTATCTTTCTAGCTATGTATCTGTCTGACTATCTAGCTGTGTATCTGTTTGTCTATCTAGCTGTGTATCTGTCTGTCTTTCTAGCTGTGTATCTGTCTATCTTTCTAGCTATCTATCTGTCTGTCTATCTATGTATCTGTATATCTTTCTAGCTGTTTATCTGTCTGTCTATCTTTCTAGTTATGTATCTGTCTGTCTATCTTCCTAGCTGTTTATCTGTCTGTCTATCTTTCTAGCTATGTATCTGTCTGTCTATCTTTCTAGCTGTGTATCTGTCTTTCTATCTTTCTAGCTATGTATCTGTCTATCTTTCTAGCTGTGTATCTGTCTGTCTATCTAGCTATGTATATGTCTTTCTAGCTATGTATCTGTCTGACTATCTAGCTGTGTATCTGTTTGTCTATCTATCTTTCTAGCTGTGTATCTGTCTATCTAGCTATGTATCTGTCTGTCTATCTTTCTAGCTGTGTATCTGTCTGTCTTTCTGTATCTGTCTGTCTATCTTTCTAGCTGTGTATCTGTCTGTCTAGCTAGCTTTGTATCTGTCTGTCTGTCTAGCTGTGTATTTGTCTGTCTAGCTATATATCTGTGTGTCTAGCTATGTATCTGTCTATCTTTCTAGCTGTGTATCTGTCTGTCTATCTAGCTATGTATCTGTCTGTCTATCTTTCTAGCTGTATTTCTGTCTGTCTATCTAGCTATGTATCTGTCTATCTTTCTAGCTATGTATCTGTCTATCTTTCTAGCTAAGGTATCTGTCTGTCTATCTAGCTATGTATCTGTCTGTCTTTCTAGCTGTGTAACTGTCTATCTAGCTGTGTATCTGTCTGTCTATCTAGCTATGTATCTGTCTGTCTGTCTATCTTTCTAGCTGTGTATCTGTCTGTCTATCTAGCTATGTATCTGTCTATCTTTCTAGCTGTGTATCTGTCTGTCTATCTAGCTATGTATATGTCTGTCTATCTTTCTAGCTGTGTATCTGTCTGTCTATCTAGCTATGTATCTGTCTGTCTGTCTATCTTTCTAGCTGTGTATCTGTCTATCTATCTAGCTATGTATCTGTCTATCTTTCTAGCTGTGTATCTGTCTGTCTATCTAGCTATGTATCTGTCTGTCTATCTTTCTAGCTGTGTATCCGTCTGTCTATCTTTCTAGCTATGTATCTGTCTGCGTATCTTTCTAGCTGTGTATCTGTCTATCTTTCTAGCTGTGTATCTGTCTGTCTATCTTTCTAGCTGTGTATCTATCTATCTTTCTAGCTGTGTATCTGTCTATCTATTTAGCTATGTATCTGTCTGTCTATCTAGCTATGTTTCTGTCTATCTTTCTAGCTGTGTATCTGTCTATCTTTCTAGCTGTGTATCTGTTTGTCTATCTCTCTAGCTGTATATCTATCTATCTTTCTAGCTGTGTATCTGTCTATCTTTCTAGCTATGTATCGGTCTGTCTATCTAGCTATGTATCTGTCTATCTTTCTAGCTGTGTATCTGTCTTTCTAGCTATGTATCTGTCTGTCTATCTATCTTTCTAGCTGTGTATCTGTCTGTCTATCTTTCTAGCTGTGTATCTGTCTATCTTTCTAGCTGTGTATCTGTCTGTCTATCTATCTTTCTAGCTGTGTATCTGTCTGTCTATCTATCTTTCTAGCTGTGTATCTGTCTATCTAGCTGTGTATCTGTCTGTCTTTCTTTCTAGCTGTGTATCTGTCTATCTTTCTAGCTGTGTATCTGTCTATCTTTCTAGCTTTGTATCTGTCTGTCTATCTAGCTGTGTATCTGTATGTCTTTCTTTATAGCTATGTATCTGTCTGTCTATCTGTATCTGTCTGTCTTTCTAGCCGTGTATCTGTCTGTCTGTCTATCTAGCTATCTGTCTATCTAGCTATGTATCTGTCTATCTTTCTAGCTATGTATCTGTCTGTCTATCTAGCTATCTATCTGTCTGTCTATCTAGCTATGTATCTGTCTATCTTTCTATCTATGTATCTCTCTATCTAGCTATGTATCTGTCTATCTTTCTAGCTGTGTATCTGTCTGTCTATCTACCTATGTATCTGTCTGTCTATCTTTCTAGCTGTGTATCTGTCTGTCTATCTAGCTATGTATCTGTCTATCTTTCTAGCTATGTATCTGTCTGTCTATCTAGCTATGTATCTGTCTGTCGTTCTAGCTGTGTAACTGTCTATCTAGCTGTGTATCTGTCTGTCTATCTTTCTAGCTGTGTATCTCTCTGTCTATCTAGCTATGTATCTGTCTATCTTTCTAGCTGTGTATCTGTCTGTCTATCTAGCTATGTATCTGTCTGTCTATCTTTCTAGCTGCGTATCTGTCTATCTAGCTATGTGTCTATCTATCTAGCTATGTATTTGTCTGTCTATCTAGCTATGCATCTGTCTATCTTTCTAGCTGTGTATCTGTCTATCTAGCTGTGTATCTGTCTGTCTATCTATCTTTCTAGCTGTGTATCTGTCTATCTTTCTAGCTGTGTATCTGTCTATCTAGCTGTGTATCTGTATGTCTTTCTTTATAGCTATGTATCTGTCTGTCTATCTGTATCTGTCTGTCTTTCTAGCCGTGTATCTGTCTGTCTGTCTATCTAGCTGTCTGTCTATCTAGCTATGTATCTGTCTATCTTTCTAGCTATGTATCTGTCTGTCTATCTAGCTATCTATCTGTCTATCTAGCTATGTATCTGTCTATCTTTCTATCTATGTATCTCTCTATCTAGCTATGTATCTGTCTATCTTTCTAGCTGTGTATCTGTCTGTCTATCTAGTTATGTATCTGTCTGTCTATCTACCTATGTATCTGTCTGTCTATCTTTCTAGCTATGTATCTGTCTGTCTATCTAGCTATGTATCTGTCTGTCTTTCTAGCTGTGTAACTGTCTATCTAGCTGTGTATCTGTCTGTCTATCTTTCTAGCTGTGTATCTGTCTGTCTATCCAGCTATGTATCTGTCTATCTTTCTAGCTGTGTATCTGTCTGTCTATCTAGCTATGTATCTGTCTGTCTATCTTTCTAGCTGCGTATCTGTCTATCTAGCTATGTGTCTATCTATCTAGCTATGAATTTGTCTGTCTATCTAGCTATGCATCTGTCTATCTTTCTAGCTGTGTATCTGTCTATCTAGCTATGTATCTGTCTATCTTTCTAGCTATGTATCTGTCTATCTTTCTAGCTATGTATCTGTCTGTCTATCTAGCTATGTTTCTCTCTGTCTTTCTAGCTGTGTATCTGTCTATCTAGCTGTGTATATGTCTGTCTATCTAGCTATGTATCTGTCTGTCTATCTTTCTAGCTGTGTATCTGTCTATCTAGCTCTGTATCTGTCTGTCTATCTAGCTATGTATCTGTCTGTCTATCTAGCTGTGTATCTGTCTGTCTATCTAGCTATGAATCTGTCTATCTTTCTATGGGATGCACGGTGGGATGATGAACGGAGGTGTGCGGTGATTCTGGATTTGGGATGCTGGAGGGCCTGGACTGAAGCGGGCGGTGGAGCGATCCGGTGACGCGCCTCTGGATATGTGCGGGCAGAATTTTGATGACTCGGCAGGATTTTTCTCCTCCCCACCAGGGAACACCTTGGACACGCAGCTCTGCACCCCAGCTGCCTTTTCTGAGGAGGTGGTCGCTGATCGATCCGTCTGCTACCCTGGCCCGATGGAGCGCCCTGGCGCTCTGTCTGCACTTTGTTGAACCGCTGAAACTGTCTGACGAGCGCTGGCTGCCTGTGGCCGCCGGGAGGCCTTGTGTCCATTCTGCTTGCACATGTCTACTTAACATTGATTGAGAAACAGCCAAACTCTGCTACTTATGTGAGGTTCTGGAAGACAGTTTCATGTCACAGGTCGTACACATTGCAAGACTGAGTGCTGCAACAAGGCAGTGGTGTATTTAGGTTTTGTGCTGCCCTAGGCCTGACTAAAATCGTGCACCCCCTAATTTAAATTTGAGGCACCCCCTCCTGTCAAGGGCACACCTCTTCCTGTTTAATCCCCACCCTTCCTCTTTAAGCTCCACCTTTTCCTCTTAGAGCTCCGCCTTTTCTTCTCTTTATATTAAAAGTGGATACCAAGTGCCTACTTGTATATTTTGTATACCATTTCAAATGTATCTATTGAGATAAATAAAATTATGAAATGTTTAAATTCAAGCATTTTTACAAAGAACAGCCACGCATGTCAAGTATACTGGAACACAGCCGCTCTAATTGGTTGAACAATAAAATCCACAGAAACGTGCACTGCATATGAACGTATCACAGAGCTGTACAGCAATAAAACTCACAGTAATGTGCAGTGTGTATCACAGAACCCACAGCAATAAAACTCCCAGCAATGCAATGTTTGATGTGTGTCAGCGTATCAGAATCCACAGCAATAAAAATTCCAGCAATGCAATGTGCAGTGTGTATGAGTGTATCAGAATCCACAGCAATAAAACTCCCAGCAATGCAATGTGCGGTGTGTATGAGTGCATCAGAATCCATTGCAATAAAACTCCCAGCAATGCAATGTGTGGTGTGTGTCAGCGTATCAGAATCCACAGCAATAAAACTCCCAGCAATGCAATGTGTGGTGTGTATGTGTGCATCAGAATCCACTGCAATAAAACTCCCAGCAAACCGAGTGTATATGAGCACACAGCAATTATTTATTCTACATTTACCGGCCTCTGTCCGCGGTAGGGCTGTGTGCAGAGTCAGCAGGGACTGTGTACAGACTCAGCAGGAGGTCCCTCCAGGCCACGTTAGGATCACGGCTGTGCCTGTGCGTGGAGCCATCTTGTCAGCAGTGGGGTGTTACTGCCAGAGGGTGCACCGTGGCTTTGATTCCCTTCCCGGTGGGTGTTCAGTCCAGAATAGAGTGACAGTCCATGTTAACGAAAGGGCGGGCAGCTGTGTGCATGCGTGTCACGTGGTTCAGCCAGTCAGGTGGTACTGAGACTCAGTACCACCTGACTGGCCGGACCGAGTGTGACCTGCACGCAAGCAGCCTCACCAGGAGCCAGGCAGCTCAATGACAAATTTCTATCACTGCAGTGCTGGTTAAGGAAAGGTCCCCTTTAAACAGCAGTAAGCAGACAGGGCTTCATATTCTGCTGATAACCCCCCCCCCCTTTACCTGCCGTTTACTGTCATCTTCTCGCTCTGGACACAAATCACATCCCCCTCCCCTCTCCTGGAGCTGCTGCGGGGCAGGGGAGGAGCTATGGAGGGAGGAGAGGGGGATTTTTATTCTATTCGATTTTATTCTGTATGCAAACGCCATGCTCCGCTGCTCGTTGTTTTAGAACACAGCTCAAAGCTGACACACAGTGACAGTGGCACCTCCTAGTACCCCTAATAACACCCCAATAATCACTGGTACCTGGGGAGGCCCGCCCTCCGCCACTCCTCTAAGTACACCACTGCTCTGGTGTACACACACAAGTTTGGTGAACTGCCAGCAAGTACGGTGCTGTTTGAAGGCAGTGCAAATCCCCATAGAGAAGTAATGGTTAATCTATTCAGAGAACACCAAACAGCAGAGAAATGTCAGTGAAATGCCCTGATGTTCGGTGGTTTCAATCAGCAGGTTTATTCAGGCGAACCCCATAGGTTTCAATGTTAAAATTATTCCCGTTTTTTATGCAATATCTAATAAACCATTTATTATTTTAATCTGCAGTAAAAAGTCTTTATTTATTTATTGATTGTTTTTTGTACCTTTTAGTGATTTTTCAGAATTTTTTGGGCTAAATTCCCCCCCTTTTTTAATAGCGGTTCTTCTTTTTCTGTAACAATAAAAAGTTCTATCAATCATAGGATCTTATATGTAAATTCCAGACATTTTCGTTCAGTAGTTCTTTTGAAAACAGCAGGCCATGGGTTTGCGGTGGCAGCATACAGCGGCCGACTCCATGCACTTTAGGGACCCTGCGGTGAATGGTGAATTCACTGCAGGGTGGGGAAATTTTATTCCCCGAAGTGCAGGGAACTACAGAACACCAAAATGTTGGCGTCATTTCGGTGCTCTGTGAGTAACCCAATTAGTGGTGAGGTTTTTTGTTGCCCCCTGGAAAGTGAAAGCCTAGGCCTTGCCTACCCAGGACATACTTGAAAATTAGTGACATCTCAATGTTTCCTTCCTGGTAAAATAGTTTTCAAAAGTAAAAAAAAAAATATATATATTTTTTTTTAAAAAAATTTTAGGGGTGGGGCCACCCAGCGGGCCGCCGCCCCCTGGAAAGTGCCGCCCTAGGCCTGGGCCTTGTTGGCCTAGGCCAAAATACACCAGTGCAACAAGGTACAAGTTAGTTATACTGCACCAGTAAGGTCTCTCCTATGCAAAGATTTCAAAGCAGACTGGGGTTTCAAGATGTGCTGTTCAAGCTCTTTCGAAGAAGCCAAAGAAACGGGCAATGGTGGGAATCGTGGACGCAGTGGTCGGCCAAGAAAACGTAATGCAGCAGATGAAAGACACATCATGCTTCCTTTCGATATTGAAAGATGTGCAGCAGTGCCATCAGCAAAGAACTGGTGGAAACCAGAAGGACCCAGGTACACCCATCTACTGTCCGGAGAAGTCTTGTCAGAAGTGGTCTTCATGGAAGAGTTGTAAACAAAAAGTCATACCTTTGATGTGGAAATAAGACTAAGCGACTCAACTATGCACGAAACCATAGAACTGGGTGCAGAAAATGGCAGCAGGGGCTTTGGACTGCTGAGTCAAAATATGAAATACTTGGCTATAGCAGGCAGGATTTTGTTTGCCGGAGGGATGGAGAGTGGTACAATAATAAGTGTCTGCAACAGTGAAGCATGGTGGAGGTTCCATCTGTAAATGGAGTTGGAGATTTGGTCAGGGTGAATGGTATCCTCAATGCTGAGAAATACAGACACATAATTATCCATCATAAAATACCAACAGGGAGGTACCTGAATGACCCAAATTTATTCCACAGCAGGACAATGACTCCAAAAATACAGCCAATGTCGTTATGAACCATCTTCAACTTGACTTGATTTGGATTTATCTTCTGTTTGTTCACTTTCCATTTTGTTGATAAAAATAAACTATTAACACTTACTTTTCAGCGTTTTTTCCACACTTGCCCAAAACGTTTGCACAGTATTGTATATCTAATATATAACTATGTACAGTGTCGGCATATCATTTACTTGGAATTGAAATCCTGTCTCTGTAAAGAATATATTTTGACTTAGACCAGCAAATAATGAATGAAAATACACAGGTGTAATAAAGCAGAATATAATGAGTTAATGTGTTAGGACTAAACCAGCATCGTGCAGAGCACTTCAGAATCTACGGATTTAACGTGATTGCACTTTTGAATACAATACAATCTAATTTCATCCTCTTGAACTCTTGATGAAGAGTAATTCTGTTCTCCGTCATCCAGCACATACTGTATCCCTGGAAGCCTCGATTCTGCCGAGCTGACTCTAAACTCTTCCAAGCATTGGAATATTATCAGTTTTTCCAGCGCGCAAAACCCAATACAGTGCTGCACTACTGTATCAGATCCCCGACCTGTTAATCTATTGTTAAAGGGACACTACCACTAACATAATCTGTAGATTACTTGTGCATTACAAACCAGCACCACATTATAAATCACATGATGCTGGTTTTGTTTTCTTTGTTTGAAGCAATTCTATATAAAAAGGAAAGATAACATTTGGTTTTTAGCTCCTGTTACCATTTTGTGAATCTCTCCCATGATGATACCACAGCTGTGGTTTAGCTTCTACAGTAGTGAAGAGGCAATGGGTTGGAGGACTGAATGTTTAGATAAGTCTGCAGGGGATCTATTGTGCTGTCTATGCTACCCATAGATAAGAGATGGCAGCTGAATGAAATATGACAAGGAGCTTAAAGGCCTTCTAATCTAGTTGATCCTGTTGACATCCTGTTGATATCCTGTTGACATCTAGTTGATGTCCTTTGAATACATCCCACACAATACTATGATTTGAGTCCGTTTTCTGAACTTCTGAGCCATAGACTCCATTCTATGCCCATTGCCACACCGTGAGGAACAAATGCTGTAAAGATACTATGAGGAGGGATAGTTCACAACACAATAGATTAAAAAAATGCCCAGTGACACATACAGAGGAAAATATTTTCTTACCTACACATACAAGAGAAAAACAAAACGTGTAAGATATCAGCAACATAAAATAAATACAATAAGGACATTGCATTTTTGGTGGTAGTGGCCCTTTAAAACATCCCACCCATTCAGATTTACCAAACATATTAGAATTTATCAAACTCTGTATTCGGTAATATTTTATTCAGATACAGTTAGGTTCATATATATTTGGACACAGGCACAATTTTCATACTTTTGGCTCTGTATGCCACCAGAATAAAATTCAAACGAAACAATCGGAATTAATTTGAAGTGCAGACTTTCAGCTTTATTTCAGCATAAATAACAAGTACAAATTTTAGGAACTCCAACCATTTTTATACACAGTTCCCCCATTTTCAGGGGCTCAAACGTAATTTTACAAAACAATATAATCATAAATAAAATGTTCGTTTTAATATTTTGTTGAGAATCTTTTACTGGCGCTGACTGCCTGAAGTCTGGAACCCATCGAAATTACCAAAGACTTGCGGGGTTATTCAGCAAGCGCCGAAATGTCAATGACAATTCGGTGCTCTCTCGTTGCCTGCACTTTGGGGAATCAAATTTTCCCCACCCTGCGGTGAATTCAATTTCAGCATTCACCACAGGGTCCCCGGAGTGCAGGGGAGAGACCCAAAAACCTGCCGAAAACCCACCACAAAAAATACGCCGAATACGTCTGAAAAAGCCAATGAGCTGCCCAGAAGCCTCCGGAAAAACCTGACAAGCCAACGTACGGGGTAAAAAGAAATAAAAAAAAGATTGAAAGTGTGAAAAGTGAAACACTGTTTGCAAAAAAACTACTGAACGAAAATGCCTGGAATTAACATATAAGCTCCTATGAATGATAATAAAAAGGTCCGTTACAGAAAAATGAAAAAAATGCTATTAAAAAAAATTGCCGAAAAATGCCTAAAAGATCCTAAAAAAATCTAGAAATAGAGACTTTTTGCTGCAGATTAAAAGAATAAATGGTTTATTAGATATTGAGTGAAAACAGGAATATTTTTAACGTTGAAGCCTATGGGGTTCACCTGAATAAACCTGCCGAATGAAAGCACCGAACATCAGGGCAGTTCAGCAACTTTTCACTGCTGTTCGGCATTCTCTGTATAGGTTAACCATTACTTCTCTATGGGGGATTTCACTGCCTACGAACAGCACCATACTTAACTACCTGCTCTTTGAATAGCCGAATGGCTACGAAATTGCACCGTATGGGGAAATTCCCTGTCTGGTGAAATTTCGGGGCCAGATCGTCTCTCTCATTTCTGATGCTTTGCCAGGCTCTAACTGCAGCTGTCTTCAGTTGTTCATTGTTTGTGGATCTTTCTGCCTTTAGTTTTGCCTTCAGCAAGTGAAATGCTGCCAATTGGATTGAGATCAGGTGATTGACTGCCGTAGGAAGGATGGCAATGTGCCTGCCTGCTTTTTGGGCAGCTCGCCTCACCCGACTTAAAGCAAAGTGGGTGTGTGACACCACGAATCCCATCTGGGTGCAATCTGAGCATGTCTAAAGTGGCCTTACCTATCGCTTATATCAAAACTGTCCTATGACCAGGACATGTTCCGTTGCTCTAAAATCTATTTCCAGGCTACCATCAGTCAGAGAGGAGGAATTCCTGGTGTGTAATTATTAAAGAAACCAACAACGCCATAGCTTTTTAACTACTTAATGCCAATGGGCGTGCTATGCCATCCCAGCGGCGGACGAGCCTAAATGCCGGGGGATGGCAAAACACTCCCCACAGTTCTCTGGTAACTCCTGTGGGCAGCCATCTTTCCTGCAACTGATCAGTGTCATAGGCTCTCCAGTAGCAGCCAATGACTGCAATCGACCGCATGGAAGGGAGGCGGGTGGTAGGCGTTGCCTAGATATTTGTAGGGCAGTATTACAATACTGCCGCTAAAACGGGGACGCTGAGGTGGAAAATCTGCACCTGCAGGCTTCTTCTTAGCGTTTTAGCTCCATATTATGGGGCATGCGCTGATTCAGCAGTCTGTCCTGTATCTCAGCGCTAAGCCACTTCTTGTGGCAGTGTTAACGCGCCATTGCAAGTATCCCCTCCTGGAGTCCAAAGGACTCCATGGAGGCTTGTGCTGCCGGGTCGGCAGACCTGCAGGATCTCGCCTCTCACGAGATCCTGCAGGGCTGCTGAGTGATTACAGAGGGAGACTGGGGCACTTTGTTCCCCCAAGTCTCACACTGCTGCCGGCGGCCAGAGCTTTATTGGATCTAGCACAGACTATCAGGGTTATTCAAAGAGAATCGAAAAGTCACTGCACGTTCGGTGACTTTTCGTTCTCTTCAATTCGGGCCGATTCGGCGATCCCATTTCAGCAACCCTGCGGTGTATTCAGCAAGCACCACAGGGCTGTCGAAGCGCAGGGAAAAGCTGCCGCGAACCCGACGAAAAGTCATCGCAAAACCCGGGGAATGCACGCCGAAACTCACAAAAACATCTGGATTAACCCGTCGAAGACGCCGGAAAAACCCGAGCAGGAGCCGATCACATGCAGCGAAGACGCCGGAAAAGCCGACACCGCAGACGAGTGAAGTGAATAAATTAGCAAAACCGTTTGCATGAATGTTTGAAAAGTGAAACGCTGTTTGCAGAAAAACTACTGAACGAAAATGCCTGGAATTAACATATAAAATCCTATGAATGATAATAAAAATGGCTGTTACAGAAAAAATAAGTAAACTTAAAAAAAAAAAAATAGGACTTTTTAAAAAAAAAAAAAAATAGAAAAATGCTTAAAATTTCCTAAAAAATCTATAAATAAAGAGACTCTTTACTGCAGAATTTTATAATGAACGGTTTATTAGATATTGAATTAAAACTGGAATATTTTTAACAATGAATCCTATGGGATTCGTCGGAATAAATCTGCCGCCTGAAACCACTGAATGGCAGGGCATTTCGGGAACTTTTCACTGCTGGTTTGTGTTCTCTGAATAGCCGAAGCAGTGCTTCTCTATGGGGATTTCACTGCCCTCGAACAGGCACCGAACAGGCACCGTATGTGCAGGCAATTCGCCAGGATTTGGCGTATTGCCTGCTCTCTGAATAGCCGAATGGCCAAGAAAGGTAACCGAACGCGGAATTTCAGGGTTCGGTTACCTTTCTCCAGCCATTCGGATCTCTTTGAATAACCCTGTATGGAGTCATTAGCAAAGCGTTTTAGTCAAAACTACCCCATCGCAGTCCGATGAGAACGCTGACAATGGGAGTTGAGCAGATAGGATACCAAATGTTCCCTCTTTGTGGTTGGAAGGATAACAAACCGAATTAAAAAAGAAGTAAATGTTTATTTAATTCCCAGTGCAGAGGGATATTCCATTGGTTTCCATGACGACGGCTCCACAATTAGAATTTTGCCATGCAATTCCTCATTAGTGTAGAATCCTCCTAAATCGTGCGGCATGTTATATATGTAAACCTGGCACTAAAACGACTAAGAGTGGTCCTGATCCGTTTCCATCGACAGGCTCAGCGTGAGAAAAAGTAGGCCACTTGCCTGTTGGCATCTTGGCTGGAGGCCTGTGCAGTGCTGCTCATCATTAGTGTCGCTGAGTTCACACAAGTGAATATTTTTACATTATCGACTGACAGAAGAATAAAACGACAGGGTATGACAGGAGCGTCAGATGAAGCCGTGCCAATTACAGCCACCGCCGATGCCACAATTAGGGAGATGGTGAAGTGTAATCACCGCAAGGACAACGCACTAGCGAAGGCTCCTTCAAGACGGCTGTGAGGTGCGATATGAAATGCCTCGTGATCCTCAGCAATGGTCCACGTCAGGGTGTTTAGCTAAATGTATTGACATTTCCGAACATCAGAACCGGTCTTCATTTTAGAAATTTCAGAGAAGAAGCATCTTGCGGTTTCATTTAACCGTGAAGCCGCCAAAAGGTTGTTAATCACTTCGCAAGAAGACATGAAAGAAATTCTGAGCCGTAGAACTAGTGGTGGGCATACTGTTAAACAGTACATTGTCACCACTTCTGCATCTTTGTTTTTACATGATTATGGGCTCGATTTAATTCCATCTGATTTTTTTCCCCAGAAAAAAATATTTGGGGCTTGCGGACGATATTATTTTTTTTTCAAAATATTAACTGATTTAGTTGAAAAAATTCATATGGAGCCAATATCCAAAAATGATGCCCGGGAAATGCTTATTTTCAGCCATCATCACACAGATTTGTGCCTTTAAACATGACTGCTAGAAATAGCTGAAGTTTAGAAAAAGATTCCAGCCTAATTCCTTTAATTTTGCCTCCTGAAAAGCCATTTATCAGCACCTTTCGGCATTTGATACTTTTTTGGAAATCGATACCGATAAAATCGAATTGAATCGCTAAAGCCGATATGTCAACTGGAAAGAATCCCCACAAGAGCCCATATTCAACAGTAATTTTTATTGGGAACCATAATGCCAGTAAACCCGCATTTGAATCTCCTGAACCAAAAGATGGACGAAAATTTACCGAAAAATGGCCTGATTTCGGCCAACCGGCCGACATGAAAGGAGCCTTTGTTTGCAGTCATCCAATACATTTTGGCAAATTTGTTATCTGCGTACTATTCCATCCACTGAAAATCTTACAGGTCAATAGCAGACATGTAGCCAGAGAGGTCAATTAATTTACTTATAATGCTGGTTACACAGACTTATGCAAGAACGGTACACACAGGGCCGGCGCACCCGCTAGGCGAGCTAGGCGGCCGCCTAGAGCGCAGCGCCACCTAGGGGCGCAGCCGGCCCCGAGCCAGGTGTCAGCAAGGTCAGCCCTTGCACTATCCGCCGCCGGTGCTGTTCTGTGCCCGGCGCCTGCAATACCCCGGCCATCCGATGCTCCCTATGACCTAATCAAAGGGAGCCGGCCGGCCAGGGTCACATGTCACGCCACATGACGTGTGCCATCCAATCCCTATGCCCTGGAGGTAGCCTGACCAGGAGGAGGGGGGGCGATTCCTCTCACTGGCTGCACGCTCGGACAAGCAAAGTACACTGTACACATCCCCATGCCAGGTCCCCCTCCCCTGGAAAACACCCCTGACCACCATCACCCATTCCCCACTGGCTGACACACCCACCCTCCCTACACCCCCTCTGTAATATACCCCACCATCACTCCCCCCCAGAAAAATGCCCTACCATCACTCTCCCTCCCCCCAGAAAAATACCACCACCCACCATCACTCTCCCCCCAGAAAAAAATACCCCACCACTCTCCCTCCCACCCCAGAAAAATACCCCATCACTCTCCCTCCCCCCAGAAAATACCCCACCACTCTCCCTCCCCCCAGAAAAATACCCCACCACTCTCCCTCCCCCCAGAAAAATACCACCACTCTCCCTCCCCCCAGAAAAATACCCCACCACTCTCCCTCCACCCCAGAAAAATACCCCATCACTCTCCCTCCCCCAGAAAAATAACCCCAACATCACTCTCCCTCCCCCCCAAAAAATACCCCACCACTCTCCCTCCCCCCAGAAAAAAATACCCCACCACTCTCCCTCCCCCCAGAAAAATACCCCACCACTCTCCCTCCCACCCCAGAAAAATACCCCATCACTCTCCCTCCCCCCAGAAAAATACCCCAACATCACTCTCCCTCCCCCCCAAAAAAATACCCCACCACTCTCCCTCCCCCCAGAAAAAAATACCCCACCACTCTCCTCCCCCCAGAAAAATACCCCACCACTCTCCCTCCCACCCCAGAAAAATACCCCATCACTCTCCCTCCCCCCAGAAAAATACCCCAACATCACTCTCCCTCCCCCCCAAAAAAATACCCCACCACTCTCTCCTCCCCAGAAAAAAATACCCCACCACTCTCCCTCCCCCAGAAAAATACACCCCATCACTCTCCCTCCCCCCAGAAAAATACCCCAACATCACTCTCCCTCCCACCCCAGAAAAAATACCCCACCACTCTCCCTCCCCCCAGAAAATACCCCACAAAAATGCCCCACCATCACTCTCCCTCCCCCCCAAAAAATACCCCACCATCAGTCTCCCCCACCCCAGAAAAATACCCTACCATCACTCTCCCCCCAGAAAAAATACCCCACCACTCTCCCTCCAAGAAAAATGCCCCACCATCACTCTCCCCCCCCCAGGAAAATACCCCACCATCACTCTCCCTCCCCCCAATCTCTCCCCAAGCCTCAAACCATGAGGACACTATGCACTGGAGGCAGACGTCACGCGGCGCACCCTGCAGCCAAAATCAGAGGGGGCCAAATCAGCAGGGCCACAGTAATGTATGGTGAGTATGTATCACAGAGCTCCATAGTAATGTACAGTGTTTTTTTTCGGGGGGGGGGGGCGCAAGTAGCTGGTCTTGCCTAGGGCGCAAAATAGTCTAGCACCGGCCCTGGGTACACAGTCTGTATCAGGAACGCCTAACTATGCGATGAGATGGATATAGACATCTTAGAGAGAGTTCAGAGAAGGGCTACTAAAATGGTGTACGGCTTGAAGGAGAAAAGTTACCAGGAAAGGCTTAATGATCTTAACATGTACAGCTTGGAAAAAAGACGAGACAGAGGAGATATGATAGAAACATTTAAATACGTAAAGGGAATCCACAAGGTAGAGGAAGGGAGTATATTTAAAAGGAAACAAAGTAGCAAAACGAGAGGACATAGTCTTAGATTAGAGGGGCAAAGTTTTAAAAGTAACATCAGAAAGCATTATTTTACTGAGAGGGTGGTGGATACATGGAACAGTCTTCCAGTTGAAGTGGTAGAGGCCAAAACAGTAATTGAATTTAAGCAAGCATGGGATAGGCATAAGGCTATCCTAAACAAAAGATAAATCCAGGTAAAGTATCCATGTAATTGGGCAGACTAGATGGGCCGAAAGGTTCTTATCTGCCGACATTTTTCTATGTTTCTATGTTTCTTCACCACATGGATACAACGTTTGTAATTTAAGTTAGGCTGGGGTCAGACGAGCGTAGTGTTCACGTCCGTGATTGCGCCTAAAAGTACGTCCGTGATAGCATGAAAGTAAGTCCATTGGAGCCTGACACATGAAGTACATCCGCACTGAACTGCGGACGCACAACGGCCGCGGCAAACGGACGCAGGTTAGGCAAGAACGTAATACTGCTAGAACGGACGTGCGGAGTGCGCTGCGTCCACAACGTCCGCATAGCTTTGTGTGTGAGTGATGGAGCGAGGTCAGATGGTCTGCATTTATACGTCCAGCATTTTTGACGGACAGAATGTTTTTTCATTGTAATTTATTTTTCCCTCCTACATCCGTCAAAAATAACTTCAGTGAAAAAACGGACTGTGTGACCACTACTGCGTCATCCGTACTGACGATGTCCGTACTGCACGGACGTACAGTCCGTAGAAATCACGCTCGTCTGACCCCAGCCTTAAGGATCATGAATACTCTGCAAATTTATGTCTCACATTATCAGTAGCCCACCAAGAGGTGGGGCCAGGAGGGCGATCACCCTGATCAGCACAACAGGAGGGACGGCAGTGGGTTTTTGATGCACCGTACATGCGCGGTGATGTTGCTACTTGTGATGCGGTGAGCATGAGCAGCAACGGCCTCACTATCCATGCGCAACATTTAAAAACAGTGTGCTGGCCTTTTTGCCCCAAGTGGCTACAAGGCACGATACACCCCTGCACGGGACTAGTTTGGTGTATTTTATCCAATTTGCTAAGCTTTTATTTTTAAAATGAGTTTAGTTGTAGTTGTTTTGGAACTTTACACATGCACACGCCTATGAGTCATATCATGTTACAACAGAATTCCTTTCACTTGGAATGGACAATGTATCATATCTTGGAATTCACAAATTGCTGTAACATACTTGAATTATTAAGTTACTCCCAGAGATATAAAGTGCTGATCTTTAATGTGTGTTGGATCTACTGACCTGTGTCTAGAGAAAGCAGCAGGAGCTTTGGCAGGTGAAGAACCAGAGGACCTAGATCAAGAACACAGGAAGAACAAATATGCAGATGTCGGGCCAAGGTCAGGACTGGCAAAGTAACAAACCCATGAAACTAATGCGAATTGGCAAGAAAAAAACAACATTATGGCATAGATTAGACATAAACACACAAAAAACTCTAAAATTCTGTATCGAATGCTGGAATGCAAATAACTCATAACAGTGAACTATTAAACCCGGAGGTAACAGGTGCGGAAACACATTAAGGTAACAAATAATAAAGAAGGCAAGGTTTCCGTTAAGTCAGTAATTCACGTATTCCTTGGATTAGTGTATCCCTCTGGTGGCTACTCAAGTAGAGGCACTGATCCAGAGTTGGAAACGTTGATGAAAAGCAACATCTGTGAGTAATATAACTTGTAATTCATCCTCACTGGGTAGTAGTTTTTCTGTATTTTGTGTATTCTTCGTCTTATGTAACACGGCCCGGATTCCTCCTCCCGTGAAGAAGACAGGACAGCTCATATAAATACCTCCACAACTTCCAATAACACATCCTATGAACTTTTCCCGTTTTCTATCCAGTCTCGTCTTACTTTATTTCAAGCCGCGATGCACTTGTATCATCCGCCGTTCTGCTATCGAGTTCAGAACCTACACAATTCATTTGAAGTGCCCTGCTGCTAGGGTTGCCGGATCGGCCATGTTGTCCTGGACACATATAGGGCCCTGTTACACAGTTCACGCACAATTTTGCGCGTGCGCAAAAACGCATTAACGCGAGGGGAAAAACCCTTTGCGCTGAACGTCGTATTACGACGTTCGCACACAAAATGCGTGTTAACGTCTAACGCGAGTTACCCTGCGTGAACCCTGCGCTCGCAAAACCGTAGCCACTAAAGAGCGACGAACTTGCCACCTAAAACCTCGGTGAATTTCCCTGTATGGTGCAATTACGTGGCAGTTCAGCTGTTCAGAGAGATAACAATTCGCCAACTACTGGCGTAGTGATAGTGAAATATGGTGCACTTTGCCGCAATTCGGCGCTCTTTGGCGGCAGCGAAAATGTCCCATAGAGAAGTAATGGTTAATCTATCTAGAGAACTCCGAACTGCTCTAAACTGTCAATGGAATGCCTTCATTTTCTGCGATTCAGATCCACAGGTTTAAACAGGCGAATCCCATAGGATTCAATGGAAAAAATATGTAATTTTATTTTATTTTTATTCATCCATTTATTCCATTCATTTTCAGCAAAATGTCTTTTTATTTATTTATTTTTCAGAACGTCTTAATTTATTTTTTTTGGGCGAAACTTTTGATTCCCAATTTTTTTTTAAATCCTTTTTTTTTTTTTATTCTGTACCAGACCTTCTTATTATTTTTTATAGGACATTTTTTATTGTTTCCACACCTTTTCATGCATTTTTATTGGTTTAAACATCTTTTAGAAGAATAGCAGAGGTCCGTTTTTTTTCTGCTGTTCGACGGTCTTCTGCGGCTCCACGTTCGGTGCACTTCAGTGACCCTGTGGTGAATAGTGATTTCACCGCAGGGTTGGCGAACTGGAATCGCCGAAGTGCAACGAGCGAGAAAGCACTGACATTTCACTGAAATTTCGGTGCTTTCTGAATAACTCCTTAATGCAAGCAATGCCACCATCAGTGCATGTTTCTCTGAAGTATTTATACAATGGCGTATTATTAATAAGACAGGTTCATATTGTACTAATAAAAATATATGCTGTTACCTAGCAACTTAATTTCCAAGCACAGGGTGAAGCACATAGACTCGAACCCAAAATGTTTCATATAGATCGTAAATGAATAAATGGAAATTATTGAGAGTTTCAGGGAACATGCCTTCTCTTATGTTGCGCACATTACCATCACAGCAAGTGCTGGAAGCAGCCATTATTTTACCCACATGTTGACACGGCATCATATGTTTTTGCTGACGTTTCTCAAAATTACATCATCTATGGTTTGGATCTCATTCTTAATGTTATCTGCCGAGGCGGCAATCGTACCGGAGCTTGTGTTTGATCACATAGCAGCACTTTTCATGTCATCCCCATGGAGCAAAACATTAAAAAAACTTCAGGTTCAAACAATAGGACTGCCCTTTCCATGTAGTGCACATTGCAAACTTATACTCACAGGGTTATTCAAAGAGATCCGAATTGCTTGAGAAAGGTAACCGAATGCTGAAAATCAGCGTTCGGTTACCTTTCCTGGCCATTCGGCTATCCAGAGAGCAGGCAATTCGCCAAATCCTGGCGAATTGCCTGCACATACGGTGCCTGTTCGGTGCCTGTTCAAGGGCAGTGAAATCCCCATGAAAAAGCACTGCTTCGTCTATTCAGAGAACACAAACCAGCAGTGAAAGGTTCCCTAATGCCCTGCCATTCGGTGGTTTAATTCGGCAAATTTATTCAGGAGAATCCCATAGGCTTCAATGTTAAAAATATTCCCGTTTTAATTCAATATCTAATAAACCGTTCATTATAAAATTCTGCAGTAAAGAGTCTCTTTATTTATAGATTTGTTAGGATATTTTAAGCATTTTTTTTTTTTTAAAAGTCCGATTTTTTTTTTTAAGTTTACTTCTTTTTTCTGTAACAGCCCTCTTTATTATCATTCCCTGGACCTCATATGTAAATTTCAGACATTTTCGCTCAGTAGTTTCTTTGCAAACAGTGTTTCACTTTTCAATCATTCATACAAACTGTTTTCCTAATTTATTCACTGCCTCTTCTGCGGTCTCGGAGGCTGCGATCGGCTCCTGTTCGGGTTTTCCCGTGGTTTTTGGTGGGTTAATCCAGATGTTTTTGAGGGTTTTCGGAGTGCATTTGCTGGGTTTTGCGGTTAGTTTTCGTCAGGTTTGCGGCAGCTTTTCCCTGCAATTCGGGGACCCTGTGGTGCTTGCTGAATACACCGCAGGGTCGCCGAAATGGGATCGGCAAAACAAACCGAATTCAAAGAGAACGAAAAGTCACCGAATGTGCGGTGACTTTTCGAATCTTTTTGAATAACCCTGTCAGTGTATGAAATCTAGAAATGGGCAGCCCTATTGGAAGAGTGTGATTTTTAAAAAATATTTTGTCCATTGCGCGTGACGCGAAAAGGGCTGCCCTACAGTCTAGTCAGTGCAATGATATTTTTTAAAGGGATACTACCACTAACATAAGTTGTAACTAGATTACTAGGGCCGGATTTGCACCTCAGGAGCCTGTAGGCACAGAAAGGCCCTGCCCGTTACAATAAAATCCACCTTATACAACACATGCTGCTCTTTTTCTATGTTTGAATTAACTGCATGTAAAAAGGAAAATAAGGTTAGGATTTATCTATTGTTTCCATTTTGTGGATTTTTTCCATGATGTAACATTTACCAAAAGCGTATGGTAAGTTTCACTTTACAGCAGTGACACCAGCTTTGAGCTGCAGTTAACTTTTTAGCTACCACAGCGGTGCGTTAATTAGCGTTAGGACTTTGTAATCCTAACGCTAATTACTGATTGCGCACCCTATACTTAACATGGGGAGCGCGAAGTACAGTAAGCTCGTGCAAGCAACGATGTGCAAACTGATTTTTTAACCTGTTAGCATTCGGAATGTAAAATATGGGACATGCGTTAAAGGCACTAAAGCTAACCTGGTGTTTAAGAGCTTTTCTGGGAAGCTACCACCCTACCTGAATAGGCTGCTTCCCTCAGCAGCTCCCTCATCCTATAACCTCCGATCCAGGACCTGCACCTTACTTGCAATACCACAATATAAAAAGATAGTGTCTCGGTCCTCATTTTCCTACAGAGCACCACAATTATGGAATAACCTCCCAGACACCATCAAATCTTCCCCCAGTCTCAAGTCACTTAAGAGCTCCCTATTAACATACCTCAATACGGAATGCACCTGTAAACGTGTAACATACAGGGTAATTCAAAGAGAATCGAAAAGTCACCGCACGTTCGGTAACTTTTCATTCTCTTCAATTCGGTTCGATTTGGCGATTCCATTTCGGCGACCCTGCGGTGTATTCAGCAAGCACCACAGGGTCCCCGAAATGCAGGGAAAAGCTGCCGCAAACCCGCTGTCAGGATCCATGCCAGTTGTTCGCTGCCATATCCGTGCTTGCAGCAACTCCAGGAAAAGTGCTGCCCTCAGGTTCAGCACAAACCAGCAACCTCACAGTTATTTACAGAACACACACACACACACACACCCCTGTGTCTGAATAAAAGTTCTTTCTGCACCTCCCTCTGGATTTAAGCATTATCAATTATACCTCTACCTGGATAGACCTATTATCAATTATTCCCTTGGTGTACCAGACCTATGCTTTGCCCACCGACTCTGCCTCCTCTCTGCCAGCCCCTGAACCGTCTCCTACGATTTCTGCTTAACCCTTGACACCACGCTATACAGCAAGGTACTGTCTGCCAATAACCCTGAACCCACTGCATACTGGGCTCAATATAACCCAGACTGGTACCCCGCCAGCGCTGAGCCTGACACCCGCCAAAAACTCACCGCAAAACGAGGGCGAACGCACACCGAAACAACATCTGGATTAACCCGCCGAAAACGCCAGAAAAACCCGAGCAGGAGCCGATCACACACAGCGCAGCCGCCAGAAAAAGCCGACACCGCAGACGAATGTAGTAAATAAATAATAAAAAAACAGTATGCTTGAATGTTTGAAAAGTGAAATGCTGTTTGCAAAGAAACTACTGAGCAAAAATGTCTGAAATTGACATATGATCCAATGAATGATAATAAAAAGGGCTGTTACAGAAAACATAAGTAATGTTAAAAAAAATCCCGAATTTTTTTTTAAATATCCTAAAAAAGCTATAAATAAAGAGACGTTGTACTGCAGAATATTATAATGAACGGTTTATTAGATACTGAATTAAAATGGGAATATTTTGAACATTGAAGCCTATGGGATTCGCCTGAATAAACCTGCCGAATTAAACCACCGAATGGCAGGGCATTTCGGGAACCTTTCACTGCTGGTTTGTGTTCTCTGAATAGCCGAAGCAGTGCTTTTTCATGGGGATTCACTGCCCTCGAACAGGCACCGAATGTGCAGGCAATTCCCCCAAAAACATCTGGATTAACCTGCCGAAAACCACAGAAAAACCCGAACAGGAGCCGATCGCAGCCTTCGACACAGCAGAAGAGGCAGTGAATAAATTAGGAAAACAGTTTGTATGAATGATTGCAAAGTGAAACACTGTTTGCAAAGAAACTACTGAGCGAAAATGTCTGAAATTTGCATATGAGGTCCAGGGAATGATAATAAAGAGGGCTGTTACAGAAAAAAAGAAGTAAACTTAAAAAAATAAAAAAAATAAATTCAGAAAAATGCTTAAAATATCCTAAAAAAATCTATAAATCAAGAGACTCTTTACTGCAGAATATTATAATGAACGGTTTATTAGATATTGAATTAAAACGGGAATATTTTTAACATTGGGGGATTCTCCTGAATAAATTTGCCGAATTAAACCACCGAATGGCAGGGCATTTCGGGAACCTTTCACTGCTGGTTTGTGTTCTCTGCATAGCTGAAGCAGTGCTTTTCATGGGGATTTCACTGCCCTCGAACAGGCACCGAACAGGCACCGTATGTGCAGGCAATTCGCTAGGATTTGGTGAATTGCCTGCTCTCTGAATAGCCGAAAGGACAGGAAAGGTAACGGAACGCTGATTTTCAGCGTTTGGTTCCCTTTCAGGAGCCATTCGGATCTCTTTGAATAACCCTGTGTGTGAATGTATTTATTTTCTGTTAATCTGTATATTTGTGCTATTTTTAACATCTTGCGTTTATTACTTTGTATTTCTGTAACAATTTAATGTTGCTGAACCCAGGACATACTTAAACTAGAGAAATCTCAATGTATCCTTCCTGGTTAAATACTTTATAAATAAATAAAATAAATAAATAAAGCTTGCATATCTGAGCGCTAACGCTTGCATTAAGTTTGTAATAGTGCCGACAGACAGACAGACAGAAAGATAGACAGACACGTAAACTTTTATACATCTTGAAAAAAGTCCTCTGTGGGACTGAAACGTCAATTTTTGTACTAGCACAAAAAAAAACCCATATAGATAAAAGACTCCAGGAGTGCACGCCTTCTTTCTAGGGGTTGTACGTTCTTGCCTGCCTTGCGTCCGTGGGCCGCGGCCGTTGTGCGTCCGCAGTTCAGTGCGGATGTACTTCGTGTGTGGGGCTCCAATGGGCTGTCATGCTATCACGGACGTACTTTTAGGCGCAATCACGGACGCGAACACTACGCTCGTCTGACACCAGCCTGAATCCTGCAATCACTGAGCAGCAAATCAGATCACCTGTGCTGTGCTTCACATATCCTGCAAACCTGGCCTGTTAGGGGGACCTGAGGACCGCGGTTGGGAACCACTGAAATAGACAGATCAGACAATATTTAGAAAGACAGGTAATAGGCAGAAGGACAGGCAGATAAACAAAGACAGACAGATAATAAGAATGACAGACAAACAGATATTCCAAAAGACAGACTGATGAATAAACAGAAAGATAACTAGATAAACAAATAATCAGAAGACAGATTAACAGACATATACTAGAAAAAGAAAAGAACAAATAGATACATGAAGAGACAGTCAAACATAAATACAGTATATATGTAGGTTCCAGATCATTGAATCCTGTTCCCATTTCCACCAGTGACGGCTGAGGATACATAATATGAGTAAATAAAGGTTCCTTTTAAAAAATGTGTTGACATGTAGCAATAAGGAAGGTTAAAATTAGACTTATCTTCTTTATTGGACTGAAATGTGATTTTTATTATCATTTATTTCCTAAAAGACTCTTTGTTCCTTTTCTGAACGTTCAACTGGAAGATTAGATTAGAAAGTTTGCAACACAGAGAAGGATTGTGTCCTCTGAATACTGTTATGCGCTGCTTACTAGTAGACATGTGCAGCTCTAAAACATTCGGCTCAGCTTGTTTCGGATTGTTTCAGAATTCAAAAATATTGGATTCGGAAAAAATCGGAATCAGTTGACTTGGATTGTCAGAAGCTTCCGATATTTCAGTAATGGACCAATTAGGAACACCGGAAACGTCCAATATATTCGGCCATTTCTTATATTCGGAACCTTTATGTATAATATGTCAAAAAATTAGTTAGGGGGGCAATGGTCAGGGCTGCGGGAAAATCCAGATTTTTCCGATTATATTCGGACCTGGCCCAATTATAATCGGAAAAATTCAGATCGATTTGAATATTTTTATTCGGAAAACAATTCGGCTCGGACATCAGCAATTCAGAATTCGGATCAATACAAATTTCCAATATTTCGGACCATTTCCAAATAGGTCTGAACCGTAATCACACATGTCTACTCACTTGGAAGCATTAATAAAGGTGTTCGATTGTACCCTAAATAAATATATTGTTTCTGCTGCTAATTGCATCATAATTCATTTAAAAATTTGCAAAAGGTTCTCTAAATACTAATATAATTTACCATTTTTAGCTGAAAGGTACAGCACTGGATGGATCATTTTTTTATTTTACAGCTCAGGTGTCTGTCTTCAGTGCTTGTAACTCTGTAACATGATATCAACTCTCATGTCTGTAACCTTCTGAAAATAAGGATCAGAATGCTATGTATGAAGCATTTTATAGATTAATGAATAAATAGCATTAACTCCTTGTAGGCAGAAAATAAACAGATCTACAGGGTTATTCAGAGAGCGTGAAAAGCAGGAGAATGACTGGAGAATGAAAAATTCTAGGTTAAAATAGCCAAACCAGAAAAACTCTCCCTTTCATCTCACTTTCCAAATCGGCTATTTTGACCTAGAATTTCTCATTCTCCAGTCATTCTCCTGCTTTTCACGCTCTCTGAATAACCCTGTCAGTGTTGAAGTATTCCTTTTACCAGACTGAATTTGCTAAGGCTGGTGACTTTTTAATTGGGGGGAGGGGGGGGGGTCACCAGGCTGCATCCACTTCCAGCATAAGCTCCCCCAGAGAAATATATATAATCAAAGGACCGCACACTCCAGCTTCAAAAGTGTAGTCTGCAACACCAACAAAAGGTTAATATTCCAAAAGTAAATTATTTATTTAAGACCAACGTTTCAGTTCACACAGGAACTTTTTTCAAGGAATGATGGGCAAGGAGCAATGCAAGGAATGAGGAGCCACGCAAGGAATGAAGAGCAAGGAGCAATGCAAGGAATGAGGAGCCACGCAAGGAATGAAGAGCAAGGAGCAATGCAAGGAATGAGGAGCCACGCAAGGAATGAAGAGCAAGGAGCAATGCAAGGAATGAGGAGCCACGCAAGGAGCAATGCAAGGAATGAGGAGCCACGCAAGGAGCAATGCAAGGAATTAGGAGCCACGCAAGGAGCAATGCAAGGAATGAGGAGCAATTAGCAACGCAAAGCATGAGGCGCAAGGAACAACACAAGGCATGAAGAGCAAGGAGCAATGCAAGGAATGAGGAGCCATGCAAGGAATGAAGAGCAAGGAGCAATGCAAGGAATGAGGAGCCATACAAGGAATGAAGAGCAAGGAGCAATGCAAGGAATGAGGAGCTACGCAAGGAATGAGGAGCTACGCAAGGAATGAAGAGCAAGGAGCCTTGCATTGAATGAGGAGCAAGGAGAAATGCAAGGAATGAGGAGCAGTTAGCAACGCAAAGCATGAGGCGCAAGGAACAACACAAGGCATGAAGAGCAAGAAGCAATGCAAGGAATGAGGAGCAACGCAAGGAATGAAGAGCAAGGAGCAGTTGTCACGAGGCGTGTGCGGTTCTGGTATGAGCCCAGCAGGCGGCGACACAGAGGGGAGGCCAGACAGGAATCACGCAAAGCAGATTCTTTAATAAAACATAAATGGTCCTTAACTTGATCAAAAGGTCAGACGGTGAGAACAACTGTAATCCACAGGTAGACAGATGGGTACTGGATACATAGGATAAACTGGTACAGGAAGAGCAGGTTTGCACACAACCAAGTGACCTCAGTCAGGGAGAACAATGCAGACCCACTGCTGGCTGGGTCTCTCTGCCTTTTAAAGGAGGCTTAAACACAGATAGGCCTCAGCTGGAAGTCCAGGGCTAGAAAGGAAAGACCCAGGCTGGATCTCCAGGAGCCTGGTCCAGGTGCAGAGCCTGAGTAAAACCTGGAACGGAATCCAAGAAAAGGAGGATACATGGCAAAGTTCTAAGATCCAGGTGTGCAAGACAGGTACACGGGGTGGACCGTGACAGAAATGCAAGGAATGAGGAGCCACGCAAGGAATGAAGAGCAAGGAGCAATGCAAGGATTGAGGAGCAAGGAGCAACACAAGGAATGAGGAGCAAGAAGCAACGCAAGGCATTAAAAGCAATGAGAAACGCAAGGAATGAGGAGCAAGGAGCAATGCAACTCATGAGGTGCAAGGAGAAACGCAAAGAATGAAGAGCGAGGAGCAAAGCAAGACATAAGGAGCAACTTAACAGATCAAGAACAAAGCAAAGGATGACCACCATGGAGCAATGTGAGGAATTACAACGGAGTAACAATGTAGCTCGACTGGTTTATTTTACAGCGTCAGGGCTAGGTTATGCATTGCTCCGAGTTTGTCATCCCTCACATTGCTCCTTGGTTCTCAACTTCTCATCCCTTTCCTTGTCCAAAAGATCTTTTTCCATGAAAGTCAGAGGTCAGGCAGCAGCCCAGTCCCTTCGGGTGTTTTGGAACTACGTCTCCCAGAATGATCATTCAGTCTTTAGGTTGGCTGAGCCTTTTGGGAAATTTGGCATCAAAGCATCTGGAGGGACATTTCACTGAACCTTGATTTAAGTATCTATATTTAACTGCTATTTGAGTCCAGGGACAGAGTTACTGTATCGCTTTAATATGGGGTCGAGAATTAATTTTTTGCTTGAGATGTACTTATAGAGATAAGTCCAATATTTATTGTGTTTCTCTGGACTGATAAATGAGAGAAAAACATTGTTTGGACTTTATTTTAAATGTATTTAAATAAAATATACAGGGTTATTCAAAGAGCTCCGAATTGCTTGAGAAAGGTAACCGAACGCTGATTTTCAGCGTTCTGTTACCTTTCCTGGCCATCCGGCTATCCAGGGAGCAGGCAATTCGCCAAATCCTAGCGAATTGCCTGCACATACGGTGCCTGTTCGGTGCCTGTTCGAGGGCAGTGAAATCCCCATGAAAAAGCACTGCTTCGGCTATTCAGAGAACACAAACCAGCAGTGAAAGGTTCCCGAAATGCCCTGCCATTCGGTGGTTTAATTCGGCAAGTTTATTCAGGAGAATCCCATAGGCTTCAATGTCAAAAATATTCCCGTTTTAATTCAATATCTAATAAACCGTTCATTATAAAATTCTGCAGTAAAGAGTCTCTTTATTTATAGATTTTTTTAGGATATTTTAAGCATTTTTTTTTAAAGTCCGATTTTTTTTTTTTTTAAGTTTACTTATTTTTTCTGTAACAGCCCTCTTTATTATCATTCCCTGGACCTCATATGTAAATTTCAGACATTTTCGCTCAGTAGTTTTTTTGCAAACAGCATTTCACTTTCACACATTCATACAAACTGTTTTCCTAATTTATTCACTGCCTCTTCTGCTGTGTCGAAGGCTGCGATCGGCTCCTGTTCGGGTTTTTCTGTGGTTTTCGGCAGGTTAATCCAGATGTTTTTGGGGGAATTGCCTGCACATACGGTGCCTGTTCGAGGGCAGTGAAATCCCCATGAAAAAGCAATGCTTCGGCTATTCAGAGAACACAAACCAGCAGTGAAAGGTTCCTGAAATGCCCTGCCATTCGGTGGTTTAATTCGGCAGGTTTATTCAGGCGAATCCCATAGGCTTCAATGTTAAAAATATTCCCATTTTAATTCAAGATCTAATAAACCGTTCATTATAATATTCTGCAGTAAAGAGTCTCTTTATTTATAGATTTTTTAGGATATTCTAAGAATTTTTCGGGATTTTTTTTAACATTACTTCTTTTTTCTGTAACAGCCCTCTTTATTATCATTCATTGGATCATATGTAAATTTCAGAAATTTTCGCTCAGTAGTTTCTTTGCAAACAGCGTTTCACTTTCACACATTCATACAAACTGTTTTCCTAATTCATTCACTGCCTCTTCTGCTGTGTCGAAGACTGCGATCGGCTCCTGTTTGAGTTTTTCTGTGGTTTTCGGCAGGTTAATCCAGATGTTTTTGCTGGTTTTCGGCGTGCATTCGCTGGGTTTTGCGGTTAGTTTTCGTCAGGTTTGCGGCAGCTTTTCCCTGCAATGTGGGGGCTCTGTGGTGTTTGCTGAATACACCGCAGGGTCGCCGAAATGGGATCGGCAAAACAAACCGAATTGAAGAGAACGTAAAGTCACCGAACGTGCGGTGACTTTTCGAATCTCTTTGAATAACCCTGTGTGTCTTTACTTTTAATTTATAAATCGTTTCTCCGTCATTTATTCAGAATAATTATTGGGTTCTGATTTATTGGATTACATATCTGAGGGCAGGTGGTTTATGCATTAAGGAACATCAAGTCCTGAAAAATTACAAAATATCACTGGGATGAAAGGTCCTCAACTCTTGATGATGTCCCTTATCTCGCACAAACTCGCATGGGGTCTGCATTATCGGCATACAGGCAGAAATTTCTCTTTTGTCAAATGCAGTAAATGTGTATAAAGATTGATAATAAAATGGTGAGATCTTTTGTTTATGAGTATTTGTAGAGATCAATGAATAATGATGCTAAAAACGTGTCGTTTTACATTACATCACAGGAGGACAAATAAGTCCCATAATAGGCCCAGTGAAAGGATTGCTATGTCTGCATTGATGGGCATTTGGACCCCTGTATCTCCTACTGCATAGCAACTATAGGGTCATGTCAGGTATCACTGGAAAGGTCAGACTATGACCTTTCCAATGATACCAAAGTTTTTCTGACAATAAAAATAAAATAATAAATATTTTATCTTTATATTTCTAACACAGCAATATTGTTCACTTTTCAATTATAAAGTGAACAATGATGCTGCACTACCCAGATAGCAAGGATAACTTGCCACAAGCTTGTGCCACATTTGAATTGTAAGTTTTGCAAACTTGCTGCAAATTTTCATTGGCAAGTCGTTAACTTGCAACACAAATTCTAGTTGACACTTTTTCAGTTTGTAGCAAATTTGCTTGCCAAGTCTCTAGCAAGAGCAAAGTTGCAATGGCAAGAGCTCTGCAAGTCACAGGAAGAGCTCGCCCACATGGAATAAAAATATATTTCAAATATATTTTTAAAATACATTCTTAATAAATTCTTCCCAAATATATTTGACAAACTGTATATTTGAAATACTACAATTTTGACCATATTTAATATATTTCAAAAATAGAATGCTCAGAATGTTCCGAATGCATGCTGAAATATATTTCAAAGTGTATTTTGTAATGAATTGTGAAATATGCTGTGAATATATTCCGAAATGTATGCAACGTGTATTTTAAATACATTTAGAAATATATTGCTGAAGCCATAAATATATTTCAAAGTGTATTTTGTAATGCATTGTTAAATATGCTGCTAATATATTCTGGAATGTATGTTAAACGTACTTCAAAATATGTGGCAGTTAAATTAAAAAATACACTACTAGAATATTCTGAAATGCTTTTCCAATGTATTTTATATACTGTAGGCAACTAAAATCAGCAAATATTTCTGCTAGTTTTCAAAATATATTGTCAATGCATATCAAATATAATCTACTACATTAAAAATGTATACACATTGAATTCCAAAATATTTTCTGGATCTGGATAAAACAATAACTCAATACAATACACAAAACTTTATTATCATGTAAAAATACAGTACTTGGATAAAATAAAACTTGTACGACACACAGAACAGAAGATAATTTTTTTTTTTAAACAGATAAGTGCCATTATAAGATTTATTTTTCTGATTCTGCTGAGGTCTTGACTGATGTTCCCTTCAGGTGATATTTAAACTCCACAATATTTCTGCTAACAGCATCACTTTTAACACCTTTTCAAGTCCCAGAAAACAGTATTATAAGCATGTATACAAGGAGTTCCCCCAGTTCCCTTCTCTCCCAGATGTTTAGAGACGTTTACTATGATGTATCATTGCAAATGAAATTCATTAGATGCAAAGGAAATTGTTTGCATCTGGGCTCCAGAACATGCCCCCAAATTGTCAGCACAGAGGGCATGTTGCCCGAGGTACTAACACTTTTTAAAACCAGCTGGGGAATGTGTCGTAAGGACATAGTTAGATAGGCTGAGAAAAAAACGTGCGTCCATTGGGTTCAGCCTTACACACATCACCTACCTGGATCAACAGTCCAAAACAAGGCAAAACCCCCAGCCTGAAACACTCGCCAATATGAAACATACTGGGAAAAAATTCATTCTTGACCCCAGATGGCATCAGATTTCTCCTTGGATCAAGCGGCTTTTACCCACATATTAAATATTATAACCCTTAATATTATGTCTTTGCAGGAAGTCATCGTGTCCTGTGTATAGTCCTATTAATGAATAGGTTTCCAGGCAATGGTTTATAATGGCCCCGTATATATTTATATAAAGTTATCAGATCCCCCCTAAGGCTCCGTTTCTCTAAACTAAACAGGTTTAAGCTTGTGAGCCTGTCCTAATAACTTAAACCTTCCATTCCCCTTATTATTTAGTCGCCCGTTTCTGCACTTTTTCTAGCGCCATAAAATCCTTTCTTAAGAATGGTGCCCAAAATTGCACAGCATATTTAAGGTGCTTCTTACAACTGATTTATAGAGGGGCAAAATTATGTTTTTATCCCGAGAGTGAATTCCCCTTTTAATGCCGATACCTTGCTGGCCTTGGCGGCTGCTGGTTGACATTGAGCATTGTTACTTAGTTTGAAGTCTCTGATTATTCCCAAATAATTCTCCTGCTTTGATTTCCCTAACTCAGTACCATTTAGGGTATAAGTTGCTTGTGTGTTCTTCTCTCCAAAGTGCATAACCTTGCATTTATCTACATTAAATTTCATCTGCCATTTAAGTGCCCAGTCCCCCAATCTATCTAAATCCCTCTGCAGCAAAGTAACATCCTGCTCACAATGTATTTTCCTAGTTTACTGTCATCTGTAAACACTGGCACATGACTTGCGATGACTATTTCAAGGTCATTTATAAATAAATTGAATAGAATTTGTTCTATAACAGACTCCTGAAGGGCACCACTTACCACCGATGTCCATCTTGAAAATGTACCATTTATGACCACTCTCTGTACCCTATCTTTTATCCAGTTTTCTATCCAAGAACAAGTATTTTCATCTAGACCATTTTTTCTTAATTTAAATAGTAACCTCTTGTGTGGAACTGTGTCAAAAGCTTTAGCAAAATCCAAGTAAATCACATCCACTGCGACCCCCCTGATCTATACTGACTCTTACTTCCTCATAGAACGCAATTAGGTTAGTCTGACATGATCTGTGTTTCATAAAACCATGCTGATTTTTGCTAATTACATTATACCTCCCAATGAATTCCTGAATATTATCCCATAGTAACCCTTCAAATACTTTCCCAACCACAGATATTAAGCTCACAGGTCTATAATTCCCAGGCATACATTTTGAACCTTTCTTGAATATAGGGACCACGTCAGGGTTTCTCCAATCCTCTGGTACAATTCCTGAAAGAAAAGAATCTTGAAAGAATAAAAACAGAGGTTTGCATATTTTAACACATAGCTCCCTCAGTACTTGTGGGTGAACTCCATCCGGCCCTGGGGCTTTGTTCACATTCACTTTGTTTAGTTGTTGCAACACCTTTTCTTGAGTCAACCAATCACATTTTATTAGTAAGTTTTTATCAATAATTTGCATGCCCCCTGTTATAGGTTTCTCTTTGATAAATACTGAAGAAAAATAATCAGTCAAAATTTCTGCCTTATCTTGATCTTCAGTTAATACCCCTGACTAAGATTTTAGTGAATCTACACTTTCACTCTTGGGTTTTTTAGAATTTATGTACCTAAAGAATCTTTTAGGGGTTGTCTTGCTCTCTTTGGCTACCTCTTGGACATATACCCTGCTGATGCCACACAGAACTTAGAACTTCAGCAACTCCATTTGGACAGTAGATGGTGACGTCTGCGTGAAAATAGGTTATTATAAAATACACTGGGAATATTTCCAAACATTTTTTACTGTATAATTAATTAAAAAATATTTAAAATGCACACCTTTCACACACATGGTTCCTGACAGTGTTTTATTTTGAAACCACTTGCTACTGTAGTGAAGGGGTTGAATGTCAAATGCATTATCATGAGAGATTGGACAGTAAGGGCTAAATTACATTCTCCACGCTAAAACGGGGGCGTTAGGGAGGAAAAACTGCACCCGCAGTTTTCCCCCTAGTGCCCCCGTTTTAGCCTGGAATTACAATGCAGGCACTAAAAAAGCTGCCTGCATTGTTACCGGGCGCAAAGCCCTGGGATGCTCGCGGCAGCCTTGCGAGATTCGGCCGGTCGGCGTAGTGATACTCAGGGGGAGACTGAGGAACTTTTTCCCCCAGTCTCTCCCTCGGTACCCGGCAACAGAGGAGGCGGTTGGAGCCGCGGACCTCGCCGCGAGACAGGAGGTGAGTATCTGATTTGTTCTTTAATTTTTTGGGCTGGTGTTGACGGATTCTGCACCAGCGGAATCCGTTAACACCAAGTCCTGGCTGTGGTTAACTTTTTGCTAACCACAGCGTTAATCACCGTTAGGACTTTGTAATCCAGCGCTGATTAACACTTTGCGCTCCCCATGTTAAGTATAGGGATTGCAAAGTACAGTAACCTCGCGCTGAAAAGTGCCAGGTACCAAATGCAAGCAGGTTACTTAAGGCCGGGCGCACACGGGACGTCTTCTGTAAGGCACATTACGTGCGTTAAAGAAAACCAGCGTCACACTCGACGCCCGCCACCCCCCCTTGCGCGATCTTGCATAGGAGGATAGCGGAGCCCTTCCGAGGTGAATCCTAGCGCATCATCACTGTCGACGGGCTAGGATTCGCGTCGGCGGGGCTCCGGTATCCTCCTATGGAAGATCGCGCAAGGGGGGGGTGGCGGGCGTCGAGTGCGACGCTGGTTTTCTTTAACGCACGTAATATGCGTTACAGAAGATGTCCCGTGTGCACCCGGCCTTACCCATTAGCGTTTGGATTGTAATATGCAGTAGCCACCGCGGCTAACGGTAATGCTCACGCAGGTGAGCGTTAAGGTTAGCACCAAGATTGTAATGTGGCCCTAAGAATTTCTATGGTCTGCACTTCCACATTTTTTATATTTTTCTATAGAGGAGCAATCAGATGGAATTTCTACTCTACAATAATATAAAGGCAAATACCCGCTAACCTTCAGCCACCATAATTCAAACTACCCCCTACCCTAAACAAGATTTAACTCTAAGCAGGACAATGTATAACCACAAAGTGCAAGAGGGGTGGGGTCGCGCCTATTCCCCGAAGGGTTGGCTGCAACCACCAAATGCATCCAGCCCAACAACATGTGTAGAACATAACAAAGAAAAAAATGTCATCTGCGCTTACTTCAATTATACCGTGTGAAACTAAACACAATTATAGGTTTGGTTTCTTATCAATGGCCATTATAAGACTAGCTCGCCCGCCAACGTCACGGCACCTCTAGAAGGGTGGACTGGTGGGCCTTTATTTCTGGGGGAGCATAAATAAAAGCCCACCAGTCTACCTCATGTTTGACAAGCAGCATGAGCAGGTATGGTTTGCTATGTAGCAGCCTGTGGTTTCATTTTGGTTAGGACTCGCCCTTCTAGAGGTGCCGTGACGTTGGCGGGCGAGCTAGTCTTATAATGGCCATTGATAAGAAACCAAACCTCTAATTGTGTTTAGTTTCACACGGTATAATTTGAGTAAGCGCAGACGACATTTTTTTCTTTGTTATAACCACAAAGGATGAGTCCAGTCTACTTACAAGAATGTACGCAGTGGTCATATTCATTTTCTACTTAGGTTTTTTGCTATTTCTGTTCTAGTGAGGAACGCTTAGAGCCGGTGGGCAACCAAGGAGTTCCCCTTATATCTGTAATACCCCCTCCCTCTGATTTAAAATTAATACAATGCACCGGTGTTTGCAGGTGCATCGACACAAACCAAAACCGTGCACATGAATAGAAGCCATTCATCTCACTCCATAATCCCCATTGTAACTTTCCTGATCTATCTCTCACACAGCCCCCCATGAATCCCATTACTTAGCATTCTCTGCTATTTACTCTCACCTCTGTGTGTTACGCCACTTTTCTTAGATTGTAAACTCTTGAGCACAGTCGCCTTTTCCTATTGTTCTCCAATAGTCAAACATATTTCTTAATTTTAGGTTCGCTATGTATGTCTATGCTGTCCATTGTACAGCGTTGAGGAATATGCTTGTGCTTTATAAACATCATAAAATAGGATGAATTGCCAAATCGCCAGAGATTCAGATTAAAGGCAATTCTGGCAGGAACACACACGTCTAATTCACACTTGCAGAGTCTTTCCATGTATGTCACAATTGTTTAAGCCTGGACATGTGTCGGGATGAGTGATCATTGTGACTGCAGCAGATTTGGTAACCTGCGCATGATACACGCACTAAAGCAATGTTTATCTTAGCTAAGTATTTGGAATAAAGAGACGGTGTCAAGAGGTTTCTGAAATAATGTTGAGAATGTCTCCATTTCTAATTGTGTGAGCACTCTAAAGTGTATAAACATGGCTTGATGTAACGGTAATCGACAGTGAGATTGCTTAGTGCTTAGCAAGTTCTTCACAGCAAGAAATATATATATATATATATATATATATATATTTATAAAATCAGCAATCTGCCATGCACTCCTGCTTCCTTCAATTGTAATTGACCGGTGCCTGCCGTCTAGCTCGAAGTATGTAGTATATCAGAAAAGCGGCAGCACTCCAGGTCTGTTAATAATCTCTTTATTGTTCCATGAAGCGTCAACGTTTCAACCTCTCTCCGAGGCTTTCGTCAGGATGTTAAAAAAATAAATCGTGTTGCACACATATATGTACACAATTGTAAGACATAACTTCACTTACCCCTCCCTCTGCTCGGCGTCCGTGTCTACTCTGCGCGCATGCGCTCCCCCCGGGCGTTGCCTAATGACGCAAGATAAATCGTCAAGGCAACCCAGGACGCCATAACACCATCTCTCCCCGGTGAATCTAAAATCAAACTGCGAATAGGCGGTGAATGGAATTACACAATCTCACAATAGATTAATCTATGAAGTACCTCGGATCAGTCAATCTATATTCCTACTTCATCTCCGCTTATCTAGAACCATCCATTACTTTATCTATTAATGATCTTTCAATTAGAAAACACATTACTTTCTCAGAGGTATAATATTACTGCATACACTACTCTAGCTTACAGCAATGTATCGCCCATATGTCACTAAAAAATAGCTCTGTATCAAAACATTGAATATATGATTTTTTCATTGAGGCCACCAGGTGAAACAGTTCGGAACAAATGTATCCAGAAGTCTCCCTTTGTAATAGCATTTGTCCTCGATTCCCACCACGTTGGGGTGTCGGAATGTGGTCTATGGCTATAAACTTGAGGGACGACAATGGATGATTGTTTTCCAAAAAATGTCTCGCTACGGGCTTGTCAGACCTTCCATCCCGATAAGAAGTCCGGAGTTCGATCGATGGTTTCTGATCCGTTCACATAAAGGGGGTTCAGTTTTTCCAATGTAAGCTTTGCCATATGGCCAGGTTATTTTGTACACAACGAACTCAGTTTTGCACGTAATGTTGTGCTGGATCTTGAATACTTTACCCGTGTGTGGGTGTGTGAATGTTTTCGATGGAATCATATGCCCACACGTGACGTATCCAAGGCATCTTCGACACCCGAATTTGCAGAATTTGTTAGGCTGTTTGGAACTTCTAGCGGGGTCTGTCCGGACTAAATGATCTTTCAAGTTTTTGCCTCTTTTGTAGCAAACCATAGGCCTGTTTCTGAATTGTTCTGGTAAGGATGGATCTTGTTCAAGCATTCGCCAGTTGTTCTTTATGCTTAAGTTTAACTCCTTTGATGCTGAATTATACTGTGTTGGAAAAACTAACTCCACATGGCCAGGGTGTGAGAAGTCACAGCGGGGGGGTCACAAAATAAATGGAATGGGGGGACACCAAAACGTAGAGAAATAAAGAAAGTCAGCAGAGAGCTCTGCAGGGCGCATCTGCTCCCGTCAGCAGTCAGCTCCGCCCACCTACAAGTCTGTTATGATCTAATGTTGCTTCGGCTGGTCAGGTCTAGGTTCAGCAACGTTATGTACCCAAAAATTAGGTCATGTGACTCCCTGAATATATACTGAATGAGCAGATTTTTCCATCAATGTTTTTTTCTTCGGGCTCAAATTGTGCAACAGTGGTTCAGGGAGGATGAGACATCATTTTCACACATGGATTGGACACCGCACAGTCCAGACCTTAACCCCATTGAGAATCTTTGGGATAATGTGCTGAAGAATACTTTACGCAGCGCTACGACTCTTCCATCATCAATACAAGATCTTGGCCACAAATGAATGCGACTCTGGACCGAAATAAATGCTGTGACATAGCAGGAGCTTATCGAAACAATGCCATGGCTAATACCTGCTGTAATCAAAGCAAAGGGTGGACCAGCTAATACAATAACAACTCACCCCTGTTGATACAGCGGTACGTCAACCCTCCATAGAGTTGATACATCTATGTTTTTGTGAACCGTATCTGGTAGGGATGTGCGTTTCGGGTTTCGGAATTTCGGAATTTTCACGAAATTTCCCGATTCGTGTCTTCGGATTCGGCCGAATTTCCGAATCGGATCGGACCCGAAAACCGACAGATCCGAAAAGTTTTCCGAGCCGAAACGAAAAATTTTCGGATTTTTCGAATGGACTTGAAATGTGTCAAATCGAAATTTATTTTTGCTCTATTCATGATTTCGGTTCCATTCGTGATTTCGGTTCCATTTCGGTAGTTCTGGACATCGTATATTTAACTATTATCGGTTATATCGCTGATTCTGTAAATTTTGTATTTGTAAATGCGTATCACTTGTTTCTTGTGGCATTCGGGTCAGTTTAGCGTTTTTTAAATCGTTTTGTTCTTTTTTTTTGTTCCTTGGCTTTCATACCATTTTTTTAATGTGATTAAATAAAGTTGTGAAATGTATATTCATAAGAAAAAAAGGATCTTTATTTAATAAAAAAAAACACGATAGAATCGCCAGAATTATCGTATCGACAGAATGAATTATCGGATCCAAAAAACAAACCAAAAATTAATTATAAAAAAATATATAAAGTATAAAAAAAGTAAACCATAGTAGTTTACGTCAAAACTAATAGAGTTAGACACTTTGAAACGAGGAGAACAGACGTTCCGAAAAAAACGAAAATTTCCGAAATCACGAAAAGATGATACAAAAAACGAGCAGAGTGACCCGAAAACACGAAAAATGGTCGATATTCCGAAAAAAAAATGTATACGAAAAACGAGCCGAACCGAACCGAATCGAAACAGAAATCGGCCGAAGCGAGCCGAATCGAAATTTTAAACATCCGAACGAATTGAACCGAATCGAACCGAAAAAAAAATCGGTGCACAAGACTAGTATCTGGGTACCTGCGTCCACTGGTATCTTTGCTTCCCCCGCTGGTGGCCTCTTTTCCGATACTGGAGACTCAGAAATGAGACACACACACACACAATGTGATTTCAAAATTACGCACCTGCTCGGAGCTTGCACACATCTGTTATTGAATGACAAAAGTAGGGGCGGTTCGTTAATCAATAAGACATTTCACAGGACTGTATGTGCGTAGGTTTCTTGGCCTTGTCTGTATTAGCTCTTGTGACATGTTTTATCCGCAAGTGATGTGCGGCAAGAACAAGGCCGAGCAGCTGCGTAATGCAGCACTTTCTCTAAGACAGATGTATTAACTCTTTATTAAGGCAGAGGTATTAACTCTTTAATATTTCCTTGGTGTAAGGAGTCTTTTAGAGTGTGGACTTTTATTTTGGCCAGGTGGTGTTCTTACATACGTACACACAGTGTAAAGTGCAGAAGTGAAATATCCCGTTTTCTTTCTACACCTGTCACTTGTGAGTGTAGAGATCGAGTCTCGTCTATGTAATTTAAATCAAGCTCCTCGTAACAGGACTTTATTGAGATAAAACAATCTCTCAGCAAAATAATAGCCTCTGATTCAGACTTGGATGAGGAAAGTTAATCCATTCAATGATGAAGTGCAGAATAATCTGCATTTACCAGCTTACACCCACAGGATTTTTGCAGCACAGAACATTACATACTTTGTATAAATACATACAATAGATAGATATGATTTGAAAGTGTCCATCATCAGAATGTGCAAAATGTCTTTTTCTTTAATTAATAAATAAAACCCACTTTTGCCTTCAGAACTGCCATAATTCTTCATGGCATAGATTCGACAAGGTGTTGGAAACATTCCTCAGAGATTTTGGTCCATATTGACATGATGGCTTCACGCAGCTGCTGCAGATTTGTCGGCTGCATATCAATGATGCGAATCTCCCGTTCCACCACAAATCTCCCGTTCCACCACATCCCAAAGGGTTGCTCTATTGGATTGAGATCTGGTGACTGTGGAGGCCATTGGAGTACAGTGAACTCATTGTCTTGTTCGAGAAACCAGTTTGAGATAATTTGAGCTTTGTGACATGGTGCATTACAGTGGCGTAGCGTGGGGGGGGGGGCGGTGGCCCCGGGTGCCGTTTTTTTAGGGGTGCATAATTTCAAAAGAAATTTGCGCCCCTAAAAGTTCAGGCCCGGACTGACCCGCTGGGCCCTCGGGCGCCGCCCAAGGGCCCGCAGGTTGAGGGGGCCCGGATGCCATGCAGCGGGAGTGCCCGGTCCTGAACAGCGTGAGTCCGTGTTGAAGGGGAGGCAGCTGCGTGCGTGTGCAGGTCACATGGTCCGGCCAGTCAGGTGGTACTGAGTCTCTGTACCACCTGACTGGCCAGACCGCGTGACCTGCGCACACACGCACGCAGCCGCCTCCCCTTCAACACGGACTCTCACGCTGTTCAGGACCGGGCACACCCGCTGAATGGCATCCAGCCCCCACCCGCTGCATGGCCTCCGGCCCCCACCCGCTGCATGGAATCCGGCCCCCAACCCCTGCATGGCATCCGGAGCTGGTGCAATATCCAGATGAGCTGGGGCAATATCCATATGAGCTGGGGCAATATCCAGGTGAGCTAGGGCAATATCCATATGAGCTGGGGCAATATCCAGGTGAGCTGGGGCAATATCCATATGAGCTGGGGGCATATCCAGGTGAGCTGGGGCAATATCAATGAGAGCTGGGGGCTGGGGGCAATATCCATGAGAGCTGGGGCAATATCCAGGTGAGCTGGGGCAATATCCATGAGAGCTGGGGGCAAATCCATGAGAGCTGGGGTAATATCCATGAGAGCTGGGGCAATATCCAGGTGAGCTGGGGCAATATCCATGTGAGCTGGGGCAATATCCATAGGAGCTGGGGCAATATCCATATGATATGGTTGTTAACACCCTAAGGAGTTAAAAGTGTTTGGCGCTATAATTGATTAACAATAAACAATTAGACGATTGTGCAGCTCACCACAGGTGTGTCACTCACCCCCAATAATAGAAAAGAATACAAACTTAATTGCAAGGGAGCGCAAGGATGGATCTCGATAGGATTGTTCACAGTTGATATCACAATTTCTTAATTAATCAATATGTGATCACTATAAAAGAGAGAATCAACTTATTGCGCAGTATTGTTGTACACATGGATCAATATACACACAGAAAAAGGAGAATCACTCACAAACAAAGAGCCTGTAGGCTCATTTGTGTTCGCTTTCAAGCCTCTATGGGGGGCTTCTCCCATCAATCAGATTGTAACTTGATGTAGTCAGATGGTATATACTTGAGACCTCAGCAAAGAGATAATAGACAGTACATGGCACAATACCAATGACAGATGGCAATATGTTATACACCAATCTACTCACAAATTCATGAGCCTCCCGATGAGTGGCTCAGTAAATGGGCTTTGGACCACTTAAGGATGGTCCCACCTTTGCACAGGATCCCCAATATTGAATGTAGTCGGTATCAGCAAAATGAGTAAAAAAAAGGGGGTTTTATTACAAATAAAATTGATAAGAATAAAATAATATAAAATAGGCTCCAATTTCCGATTTACGAAACGCGTTTCGCTTGCTCAGGCTGTAAGCTTCATCAGTGATTCAAAGGCCAGTGTGGTGTTTGTTTATGCTGGAATAAAAAGACCTTTCATTTTCAGAAACTTCAAGTCTGCGGCTGTTTATACCCTAGAATACCATGTTGTTTGGCTGGAACCAAGTATCCCGAGTGGTTGTTGTATCACAGTTAAGGGGTTCAATGCCCTAATGGTGGAAGGGAATCAGGGCATGCTAACGTGTCCACAGGTTGGGGGGGGGAGGGCGCACAATTCTTGGCTGGCCCCGGGCGTTGACAACCCATGCTACGCCACTGGTGTATTATTCTGCTGAAGTAGACATCAGAAGATGGCCACATTGTGTTCATAAAGGGATGGACATGGTCAGCAACCATACTCAGGTAGGCTGTGGCGTTTGAACAATGCTCAATTGGTACTACGGGGCCCAAAGTGTGCCAAGAAAATATCCCCCACACCATTACACCACCACCACCAGCCTGAATCATTGATATAAGGCAGGATAGAGCCATTCTTTCATGTTGTTTACGTCATATTCTGACCCTACCATCTGAATGTCACAGCTGAAATTGAGACTCATGAGACCAGGCAACGTTTTTCCAATCTCAAATTGTCCAATTTAGGTGAGCCTGTGTGAATTGTAGCCTCAGTTTCCTGTTCTTAGCTGACAGGAGTGGCACCTGGTGTGGTCTTCTGCTGCTGTAGCCCATCTGCTTCAAGTTTGGATGTGTTTTGCTTTCAGAGAAGGAATTCTGCATACCTTGGTTGTAATGAGTAGTTATTTGAGTTACTGTTGCCTTTCTATCATCTCGAACCAGTCTGCTCATTCTCCTCTCACCTCTGACATCAAAAAGGCATTGTCGTCCATAAAACTGCCGCTCACTGGATATTTTCCCTTTTTTGGACCATTCTCTGTAAATCCTAGAGATGGTTGTGCGTGAAAATCCCAGTAGATCAGCAGTTTTTGAAATACTCAGACCAGCCAGTCTGGCACCAACAACCATGCCACATTCAAAATCACATAAACCCCTTTCTTCCCCATTCTGATACTCGGGTTGAACTTCAGCAAGTTGTATTCACCATGTCTAGATCCCAAAATGCATTGAGTTGCTGCCATGCAATTGGCTGATTAGCAATTTGAGTTAACAAGCAATTGAACAGGTGTACCTAATAAAGTGGCCCGGAAGCGTATATTTTAGGTGTGATCTAATCTGGATCAAATGGAGTGTGTAGAGGAGTCAGTTCGCATTTTACTTACTTGGTGAGAGTGACCAGGACTAGGGATGGGCTGGCGGTTCGATCCGAACATGAGTTCGATTCGAACATTGCCCGTTCGGCGAACATCGAACATTTCCACGTGTTCGCCGCGTGTTCGCCCACAATGCACCACAATGGACCACAATGCACTTTTCCACTGGCCTGAAGCTTGTAATTGGCTACAGCCTTGCACCTGACCACAGGTCAGGTGCAAGATAGGTGCAAGACTATGCCAATCAGGGCTCAGAGTCCTGATTGGGCAAATTTTGCCCAATCATGGGCTCACAGAGCTAAGTCCCGCAGCACACTATATAAGGCTTCCCCACAGCCCCAGCACGTGTTTTTTTTGCAGGAGTGAGAGGAGATTGTTTTTTCAGTGTGTCTCACAGACGTCTAGCAGATTTCTGTGAATTGTAATCTGTGTCTTTTCATTGCCAGCTATTGGGGTCTCACTTTCTTCTAGCAGATACACAAAGAACACACAAAGAACTGGCACTCATGTTCCCCCAGCAGCTGCAGCATATTGCGAGGTTGGCTCCAGTGACGAAGAGATAGGGGGTGATGACAATGATGATGAGGTCACTGACTCCACCTGTGTGCCTGATCGAACAGAGGAGTCAAGTGAGGAGGAGGAGGCAGAACAAAAACGCGGCACAAGGTCCTCTATGAGCAACTGTAGCCAGTCCAAGGCATCAGATGTCAGAGCTGCTCAGGTGCAGAGTGCTGTTGTCTTGCAGCACACGTCCAGGATCTCTGCTGTCTGGGAGTTCTTCACGACATGTGCAGCTGACTGCAGCATTGCTATTTGTAAGCTATGTCGGAAGAGGATCAAGCGTCGGAAAGACATCAGACACTTGGGTACCACATGCTTAATAAGACATATGACCACCTGCCGCCCATCCCGTTGGCACAACACTTTGCATAGGCCCTCCTCCTCATCTGTCTCTACCCCCACTATATGTCCTGTCATGTCATTGCCTACAACCTCCACTGACAGGGATGATGCTACAGTAATGGGTGTACCATGTCCTTCCTCTGAAACTGCCAGCATCCCATCAGCTGCAGATTTATGCAATCAGATTTTGCTGCCCCAGCTGCTGCAGCGGAAGAAAAAATATTGTCCCAACCATCCACATGCACAACGTCTAAATGCCAGCTTGGCAAAATTACTCGCATTACAGCTGCTGCCTTTCCAGCTGGTGGACTCTGCTTCCTTCCGTGAATTTGTCGAATGTGCTGTACCACAGTGGCATGTTCCAAAACACCATTTCTTTTCACAGAAGGCCATTCCAGCACTATACCAGCACGTGGAAGACAATGTTATGGTGTCATTGGGAAAGGCAGTCAGCAGCAAGGTGCACATTACTTTAGACACGTGGTCCAGCAAGCATGGACAGGGCCGTTACATTTCCTTCACGGCACACTGGGTAACTCTGATTGCAGTTGGGAGGGATCCAAGACGAGGCTCTGTGCTGGAGCTTGCTCATCCACCACGCCTCCAGAAAGCTGCTTATATGAGGTCTGTCTGCTCCACCACCTCTTCCTGTTCCTCATCCTCCTCCTCCTTCAATGTCTCTGGCGAAGTGGCAGTTAAACTGACGCGTGGCAGGGGCTACGCAATGGCTCAAGCAAAAATATGCCATACTGTGCTTGAGCTGGTTTGTTTAGGGGACAGGAGCCACACCGGGCCAGAAATTCTGTCAGCTCTGCAGGGGCAGGCACAGAGATGGTTAACACCATACACCACGCCAGCTTGAGCTGGGAATGGTCGTCTGCGAAAATGGCAGCAACCTTCGCTCCGCCCTACGCCTGGGTAAGTTGACGCATGTACCATGCCTAGCACACGTCCTAAATCTGGTGGTACAGCATTTCCTAACCAGGTACCCAGGGCTGGCAGAGCTTCTCAGACAGACCAGAAAAGTCTGCAGCCACTTCAGACGGTCATTCCCAGCAAGTGTTCGCCTGAGAGAAATTCAAAGAGAATTCCACCTTCCCACAAATCGTCTGATCTGTGACATGCCCGCTAGGTGGAACTCGACATTGGCAATGCTGCAGCGTCTGCACAAGCAGCAGAGGGCCATCAATGAGTATGGCACAAGGACAGGTTCAGGTCAACTTGGTTCCCCCCCGCAGTGGCTGATGCTCAAGGATGCACACACTGTACTGTCACCATTTGAGGAGGCAACGAGGATGGTGAGCAGGGACAGTGCATGAATCAGTGACACAATTCCTTTAGTGTTCCTGCTGGAGCGCACTCTGCAGGGACTTATAGATGTGGCACTAGAGGCAGAGCAGCGGGAGGAAGAGGAGGACTTCCCTAGCTCTCAAGGCCCTAGTCTTTATGCAGACAGCATTCCTGCGGGTCCTCAGATCAGACAGGAGGAGAATGAGGAGGAGGAGGAATATTTAAGTTGTGGGGGCATTGAAGGTGGGGATTCCTCCTTTGTGTTTTGTGTCCCCAGAACCCCAAGGACTAAAACGTGGCTGGGAGAAGGTAGTGCACAATATGGTCATCCTCAGCGACCAGGAACACTCTGAAGCTAATGCCACCTCCAACCTACGCTACATGGGCTCCCTTATCCTGCAAAGCCTGCTAAAGGACCCCAGGATTCCTGCTATCAAGGAGACGGATCATTACTGGTTGGCAACCCTTCTTGATCCACGATAGAAGGGTAAGGTTGCAGAGCTCATCCTGCCCTCACAGAGGGAGCACAGGATGAAACAACTTGAGGATGCTCTAAAGCGACACATGTGTAACACCTTTCCACACACTGGTAGGTTACAACTGATGACACAGGTGCTTCTGAGGCTGCTGTTTATCAGAGGAAGAGCGGTGAAGGGGGCCACTTGACTGATGCCTTTTCCAATTTTTTTAGTCCACGACGCCCAGGGACGTCAAATGTAGGCACCCATTGCCAGCGTCTTCACCATATGGTGCAGGACTATCTAGGGGCAAGGGCAGACCTGGATACCTTTACAGCAGATGATCCACTGGCTTACTGGGTGTTGAGATTTGATCACTGGCCAGAACTTAGCCAATATGCTATGGAGCTACCAGGTTGCCCTTCATCCAGCGTGCTTTCTGAAAGGACGTTCAGTGCCGCTGGAGGTTTTGTCACAGACAAAAGAGTGCGTCTGTCCACCGACTCTGTAGACCGGCTGACATTTATAAAAATGAATCAGTCCTGGATCAGCAGCTATCACTCCCCTGATGCTGATGTAACTGTATAGATCGGGGATCTCTTCTGCATTCCCAAAAACCTCCACCACTGCACTCTTCCACAATACCTCAAAGGTGTTACGGTGTGAAGGCACTAGATGGCACCAAAGGCCCTATATTTGGGTGCAATGACGCGTGTACCAGATTCATATCATTGTAATATTTGACTGCAGGGTCCACCCCTGCACTCTTCCACAATACCTCAGAGGGGTTACGGTGTGAAAGCACTAACTGGCACCAAAGGCCCAATATTTGGGTGCACTGACGCGTGTACCAGATTCATATCATTGTAATATTTGACTGCAGGGTCCACCCCTGCACTCTTCCACAATACCTCAGAGGGGTTACAGTGTGAAGGCACTAACTGGCACCAAAGGCCCAATATTTGGGTGCACTGACACGTGTACCAGATTCATATCAATGTAATGTTTGACTGCAGGGTCCACCCCTGCACTCTTCCACAATACCTCAGAGGGGTTACGATGTGAAGGCACTAACTGTCACCAAAGGCCCAATATTTGGGTGCACTGACGCGTGTACGAGATTCCAATCATTTTAATATTTGAATGCAGAGTCCACCCCTGCACTCTTCCACAATACCTCAGAGGGGTTACGATGTGAAGGCACTAGTTGGCACCAAATGCCCAATATTTGGGTGCACTGACACTGACGCGTGTATCAGATTCCAATTATTTTAATATTTGAATGCAGAGTCCGCCCCTGCACTCTTCCACAATACCTCAGAGGGGTTACTCAGAGGCACTAGCTGGCACCAAAGGCCCAATATTTGGGTGCAATGACGCGTGTTCCAGATTCCAATCATTTTATTTTATAAACTTTATTTTTGGATCGACAAACTCAGTTCATAGTACAATATGCATATTCACATTCCCACTTAGAAAGACATTCCTCCCATCCCACAGTTGACAAGAAGAGCCTCAATATATGTACACATTAAGCCGATGGTAACACATCAGAAAATTCTGAAAGTTCTAGGAGTGTCTGAGTGTTAGGTCTTAAGGGAGGGGATGATAGGGATCTAGATAGGTACCAGTTAGTAAATTCAAAATCTCTTTTCAGTTTTGCAATGACATTTTCCAGTAAACACGACATAAAATGCTCCCATTTTTCAAAAAACTGTTGTACTTTATCGTCTTTATGCAGAGCGGTCTCCACCCAATCATGTTGAAAGATAACATAAAAGCGGGAATAAAACATAGAGAATGTGGGGGGAGAGGTGGCAATGCAATTCCCCAAAATGGCCTTTTTAGCTACTGCGGATAGTACTCCCAATAGGGCCCTCTGATTCCTGTCCAATCCACGTCTTTCACTGTCGGAGAGGAGGTTAAACAAAGCCCAGTCAGGGGTGGTAGGTACCTCTATATTTAGGATCCGAACGCCGAATCTCCGTATGGAGTTCCAAAATTTTGACACTAATGGGCAGGACCATAAGCAGTGAAAAAGATCCGTGTTAGCATGCATGCATTTGAGGCATCGGCCAGAACTGAGGGGCGTTATACGGGCCAATATATCCGGGGCTATATAGGCACCATGTAATAATTTCAAAAACATTTCGTCATATTGAGCCGAGGGGATCTATTTACGTAAATTATTAGTGGCCGTGATTAAGGTAAAGGGTGATTGTTTGGGAAGCTGAACACACCAGGCTGCTAGGCCCGTGGTCGCTACCGTCCAAACAAATTGAGGACGAAGCAATGCGCGAAAGGATGCTGTGGACGGACCTATAGATGCCTGAGTATCAAGGGGATTGGAAAAGTCCTGTGGTTCTAAGGTATTTAACTGTGTTGATACAAATGCTGATAGCTGTATATAATATACCGAGTGTAGGGGGGCCGCTAGTACACACAAATCTCTAGAGGAGATAAGGGAGTGAGCTGGTCCAGACAACAGATGACCTATTTGAGTTAGACCTTTAGTCGCCAAGACCCGAAATGCAGAGGCCGCTGAGCCAGTCTGAAAAGTAGGGTTACGCAGTAATGGTTGGAAAACCGAGGATTTCCAGGACAAGCCCCGCAGTTTACGAGCTCGATACCATGCCTCCCGTCCTGTGAAAAGCAAGGGATTAGATCTCTGGGTTGGAGGGATCCTAGACAGGGGGGTGTGAAGGAAAGCCAATGGGGATAGTGGGAAAGACATGGCTCGGTCCAAGGCACAATCCGTGTACCTAGATGAGTCCGCGATCCAGTCCAATCATTTTAATATTTGAATGCAGAGTCCACCCCTGCACTCTTCCACAATACCTCAGAGGGGTTACGGTGTGAAGGCACTAGCTGGCACCAAAGGCCCAATTTTAATGCACCTGTTGTTACTTTCATCCAAAGCCTACATAAGTTTCACCATAATTTAGCCAAAAAATCTATAAACTTGTTCTGCGTGTCCTAAAACGTCTCCTCTTTTCATACAGGCTGCCGCCCCAAGCAGTTGTTCATGAATAGATTAAAGGAAAACCATTTACTGTCATTTGAAATGTAATTTTTTCTTTTTAAATGTTTCTATGCATCCGACAAATCCGCCACTTCACGGGCAGGTTATGGGGACCTCCTAGGCACGATATTTGAAGGAATTTTTCGTTTTTATTCTTAACCTTTATTTCAAGGAAAAATCACTGTTCCTTTAAAAACGTCTTATTTAAAACTTTTTTTCCTTGTTTCCTGTCCCCCAGGGCACTACCCGGACCCTCATACACCTTTTATGGCAAATATCTTGCATATATGCCTTCTTGCAGGGCACGAAAATCGGCAAAAATCGAACATTTGAGTCCCATTGACTTGCATTGAGTTCGGATCGTGTTCGCGTCCGAACTCGAACTTTTGAAATTGTTCGAGTTAGAAACCAAACACGGGGGTGTTCGGATTCATCTCTAACCAGGACAGGACAACTGACTAAAGAAGGAATATGATAGTTAACTACATGTCAAGTAAATTGGGTTTAATATTGGCATGTCATCAACTCGGGACTATGGATAAAAATGCCATGATATTAATATTGTAGTGTGTATTATGTGTAAGCAGATAATACCCCAAAAACAAATTCTGCTCAATTTTTCTATGTAATCTTCACTACAATTCTGTCATTCTTGCTTCATTTTTAGGTAATAGATTCAGCCCCTTCTTTTGATGCTCACTGCGATCAATTAATCCTGACCCTAACCCTAACCCTAAAAGTAACCCTAGCCCTATAAGTAACCTTTATTCTAAAACAAGCACAAATACTAACCCTAACCCTAAGCCTAAAGCTAACTGTTACTCTAGAAACCCTAACGTTAAGCAATCTCAAATACTAACCCTAATACTAACCATAACTTTAGTAATCCTAACCCTTAAACATACATAAATATCAATACTAATAGTAACCCTATCTCTCGTGGCCCTAACCCTAAAACAAGCACAGATACTAATCCTTCATGATATTAACCTTAATACTAACCCTAAACCAAGCATAAATACTAACTCCAATCCTAATCATAAACCTTGAAGCCTTAACCCTAAAATAAGACCAAATACTAACTCTAATACAAACCCTAGTAACCTTAACACTAAAACAAGCACAAACACTAACCCTAACCCAAAAACTAACATAAGCGTTGCTTTTCAGTCATATACTTTGCTTTTGTTCTAAATTCTGTTTTTTTTTATATATACATTATCTAGGTATGTTCTGAATAACTGTGTTAACCCCTAATTCCCGGCATGTGGGTCTAAATGCCGGCTCTCCAGCTGCTACTGTAGCCCCTCCTCCAGGCTGCCTATGCAGCTGAAGTGCCACGCACATCATTGGCTGTGGGGGGAGTGGCTTAAGTTCAGACTGTCCTGTGAGCAGCAAATTACGTATGACGCGAGCTAGTTGGTGGGCGGGTGGGAGACAGCCCATAGAGGACAGCAGGGCATGCTTGTAACAGCAACTGGGGTTTACTTCTGTTACATTTCTTCCCCCTTACCAGTTGACTAACCAGATACCAGATCTCAGCCGGGTCTGTATCTGAGTTAGTTAGCTCACCAATCTTACCAAGAACTCGGCCTCTCACTGATCCTACACGATCCGCCATACACACAATTCTGTCCATCAAAATCTCAATGTCACTCTGTGGCGTTAAAGTCGCATCCTTTCATGGATCAGGCCACTGGAAGTTAGTAAAGACTGCATGAGGCCCCAAAGGCAGAATTGGAATGGTGCTGGAATCTCTTTTCACAGTTGGACCTCTATCTGCAGCTGTGGAGATTCGCAGCATGAACCAATCATCAATATGTCCCTTTGCTCCTGCATCTCAGTCTGCAATGGGGAAGTCATGTCAAGCACAGAGACTTTTAGCACCTAACACTCTCACTCTCCTAGCGAAGTCGCTCTCCATTTTTGTATGGTGTCCCTCTAATCACTTGCATTCTGTGCTTAGTTCCTGATGTATCTCTGCTGCAGTTTTGAGAAGTGAAATACCACAGCTTGCCACCAGATTGTAACAGCAACTAGGGTTTACTGGTCTCCAGGTTGAAGACAAGACCCAAACCTGTTACAGTCTCTGGGTTGAGGACCAGACCCAAACCTGTTACAGCGTCTGTTCCTTCTCTCCAGTCAAGCAGATCCGCAGCAGCTTTCCTTCTCTCACAACTCTCATCCTGAACTTGAGGGAGTTCTGTATAATTCTATGTATCTCTCCCCAAACACCAGACAAGACTTACAGGGTTTTTCAGAAAGAGGTGAAAACCAGGAGAATTGCCAAGAGAATGAACAATCTAGACCAAATAGCTGATTTGGAAAGTGAGATAAATATCTAAATATATATATATAAATATTTGACCTCGAATTTTCACTTCTTCAGTCATCCTCCTGGTTTTCACCTCTCTCTGAATAACCCTGTCAGTGCAGGGAAGTATAATGATCTTTCATTTGAGATGGAGTTTATATGGGAAACATGGGGTGGTGGTAAAATGACATAATCAACAGAATACATTGTCTACATGAGGGGACTTGAATTCATTCAGGAGATGCAGAAACCTGATCAGTTACACACTAGACAAGATTAGAAAATAAACAACATCAAATCAATCTAAGGACAAACAACTACACAGTCAGCAAGAACAATAGGTCTACCTTCGATTACTTACACAAATTAAACTCCTAAAACACAATCAGTTTTTGAAATTTCAATATTTTACTGGGTGAAGGCACAAGATCGTACAGTTCAATAAGTGCATCACATATTTCTAAAAGCAGAAAAATACAATCAGTTTTAACGATAGAAATACATATAATGACATAAACTTGCATGCCCATCGTCTTTTAGAGTTGGCTTTGCCACATTGTTCCACGGACCCTTGACAGGAGGCCACCGTACACACTTCTCTAACAGACACAGAGGCCGTTTATGGTGTGGGTAAGGGTGCTGAGGAAGATGAGGGCACAAAGATGGAGGGAACTTCAGTTACAGTGCTATGCAGTCCAGCGATGGACAGTCCCACCCGCCGCTTGGACAGCATAGCACGCCCCACACACTGAATACACCCTGTTTTAAATAAAACAGTGTATACCAAATTACATTTGATGGTTTCTCGTGTTCAGTTTCAGGTTGGCGTCAGACAAGCGTATTTGAAGAGCGGAAGGAACATCCATGAAAGCGGACGTTCCTTCCACTCGACGCCCGTCTGGCCACCTCGCTGAGTGCACTTAGTGATCTCAGCGCTACAAGACTCGATCCTCCTATGGAGAATCTCGCTTTGCAGCTACGTCAACGCGTGTCCTAGCGCATTGACGGAGAGGGCTGCTGCACGGACGCAGCACGGACGCTGTTGCGCTGCAATTCCTGTGCGCACAATAGCGTGTGGCTGGCCCTGTCTCAGCGTCTCAATGCTGCGATGGATGTCAGATGGCACGTCAGTACGGGTGCACATAGTGCGTTCGTCTGACGCCAGCCTTAGCTTTCACTCTGTTCCACTTTAAATAACATTCAATAAATAACATTTCACCTAATTCTTAGAGGGCGGATTTTTAGAATATTGCTTGCTGTCTCATCCTTACTCCAGGATAATGGTTAAGAAGGACAATCCAGGCTTTATGACAAAGAGAACTGAGAATAATAGCCTGTGTCATCTCCGCTGCTTTCTATTTCTGCCTAAAACACGGTGAAAGAGGACAGAATGATATTCATTATTTCATCAATAGAGTCATTGGCCAGCATGCGGTGCAGTCATCTCCAAGCATTGAACAAATGACACAGCCCCACGATTTGTCCTCAATGTAATAACAGGATTGCTCTTTATGTGTATTGTATGACACTATGGAGCAATCAATCACACAAGTGCTGCAGGTTTCATGTGCCACCTACACCGTCTATACATACACTGCAAGCATATTTTGTGTTCTTTACCATGAACCAAATAAGAAAAACCTAAAAAGTGTATATATGGGATCTATAAGTTTGAAAGCAGGAGCAATGACCCAAGTGGTCACACCTTTCTACGGAAGCCAATGCCTGCATATTTTACGTATTTCATTGTAGCTATGCTCATGCAGCATTAATATGCATGATCTCTACAGTATGTGGGGTACTCAGTGAGAGCGTGTGTTTGTGTATGTATGCATTATTAATATGATATCGTGGCTCTTCATCTATTCAGAAAGCTGTCAATTCGCCAAATACTGTAGATACTCGAGTATACCACTAGATTTTGGGGACAAAAATTTACCTTAAAATTGGAGGGGTCGCGTTATATTCGAGACATCTGCATCACGTGTAAAGTAAAAAAAAAAACTTGCCTTGCTCTGGATCCCAAGTCTCCTGGAAGTTCTGGTAGTCTCGCTGAAGTGAATGCGGGCTCCCTGATGCTTGCAAACACTTCAGGAACTCCCGGATTCGGGAGAGGTGGGATCCATCACGGCCAGAGGGCACGCTCAGTTTAGGCCAATCATTAACCTCGCTTGCCTCCGCTGGCCATCTAATTGCTAGTAAAGAAGACGGGTGGCCATTGGCTTCATACTTAGAAACAACTGCAATCATTCTAGAGCAGAGCACCCCGGCCTGAGGGGGAGCCTGACTATGTTAAGAGAACCTGGAAGGATTTTAATTGTTTACCGGTACAGTAAAATTTTGTTCCTCGCATTATATTCGAGTCTTGAATATTCTCTCATTTCCATAATAAATCTCTATCCATCGCGTTATATTCGGGTCGCGCTATACTCGAGTATCTACGGTACTGGCAAAAAGAGAGCGAAATGTGGTGCAGTTTGCCACAGATCGCGGCAAATCAGGAATCTTCGGCAGCAGTGAAATTGTCCCATAGAGAGGTAATGGTTAATCTATTCACAGAACGCCAAACTGCACCGAAGTTTCAGTGAAATGCCCTGATTTTCGGTGATTCCGTTTGACAGGTTTAAACAGGCGAATCCCACAGGATTCAATGTAAAAAAAATATTCTACTTTTTATTCATCTGTTTATTCTTTTCATTTTCAGCAAAAAGCCTATTTATTTATTTTTTGGAACATCTTTATATAATTTTTAGATGACATTTTTGATTCCCAATATTTTTTAATTTTTTTTTATTATTTTTATAGGACTTTTTTTATTTAGACACATTTTAATTCGGTTTAAACAACTATTAGAAGAATGGCAGAGTTCTGTTTTTCTCTTCTGTAGTTCGGCAGCGTTCAGCGGTGTTCGGTGGGCTGTTCAGCTGTCTTCAGCCGTCTTCTGCGGCCAGTTCAGCGGTCTCCAGCGAATTTGGCGGCTTGTTCGGCGGCTCCATGATCGGCGTACTTTGGGGACCCTGCGGTGAGCAGTGAATTCACCGCAGGGTTGGCGAAATGGAATTGCCGAAGTGTGCCAAACCAGAAAGCACCGATACTTCCCTGAAATTTTGGTGCTTTCTGAATAACCCCTTAAGAACAATTGTTTCACTAGAGATGCAGTCAATGGTAAAAAAAAAAAAAACATTGTTGTATATACGGTGACCTTCGGATAATTAGGAAAGGAAAATACAACATTGGCAGATGATGGTGATGCAAACAACAACGAACAATGAAAGACAAAGGCAACACTGTTATTCTGCTATAGAAAAGCTACTACAGAAAAACTTTGTCTATTCTCAGTCAACCGTTGTACAAAATGTTTCAACTTCGGTGAATACACATCTCCAACTTGAAACTGCTGAACTGCCAGTGAAGTGCAAGGGACATGTTTGCGGAGGCTGCAGGAGAACAGAATCAGGACAGAGAATCAGTCTAAAACGAGCCTGGGGTTACTTTAAATGGCAGAGCTTTCAATATTCTCATTTTTGTTGTAACTTTTTTTTGTTATTGCTATGAAATGCTGTCAACCTGTATCTGTCAATCAAAATGCACAGGCTCTTTTCAGAATACTCCAGAAAGCACTTCCCCATAGTATATACAATTCAATTTTTTAATTAACCTCCCTGGCGTTTATCCCGAGTGTCGCTCGGGGTTAAATTTCACCGCTGAAAGCGGTAACCCCAAGCCACACTCGGGCTGGATAGAGATACATTACCTGTTCCTGCGATCCCTCGCTGTCCCCGCAGTCGCCTCCGGCGATCTCGGCGTTTTGCTTCCTGCTTCCCTTCTCGCGAGGTGTCATTGGAAAGGTCAGAGTCTGGCCTTCACAATGATACCAAACATGACTATGTAGTGTGTAAAAATAAAAAAAATAAAAAAAGTAAATGCAAAATGTATTTTTTCTCTGTTCTACGGCAGAGGCAATATATGCTTTTACATATAAACTCAACAATGCCACTGCACTAACTCAACTAAGGCAGATTCTGCCCCTTCTTTTGATTTGAACACAGACAGGAACTGGCTCAGTTTTTTTAAAAAGGGGTTTTCTTTTCGAGTTTGCTCCAAAACGAAAATTTAAAATGTAATTTTCGCATGTTTTATTTCTTTTGGTTGTGGGGGGTGAGTAGGGGCACCCCATTTTTCTGTGCCTATAGGCTTCCGAGATGCAAAACTGGCCCTGTTTAACGAGTTTAACTATTATATGTGCTCTCCTTACATTACCCATATTTGTCCTCTCATGACATAGTTATTATAATGTGAAACGTTCAAACACATTGCTGACATATTTAGAAACAGACACTTGGAAAGGCCAGGTGACTTGGCACAATCTAAATCTACCAAAACAACGAGACACACATCAGGAGCCAACCCACACACACTATTTTAGGAAGCAAAGATTTCTGCATATGACTCATGAAACCTTTCCAGCAATTATGCAATTGGCCATGGACACGCAAGAAACGCTACCTGTATGGATGTTGGCCAATGCACAATGTCAGAAAAAGATAATGAGTATGGGCATGTCTGGGGCGTGTAACCTGAAGCCTCACGAGCCCGGGCACACGCTTTCAAATGCGCCATACAAGTAAGAAGCATAAGTTCAAATACAAATTAATGTGTACTGGGTGATGTAAAAAATAACCTGGCCATGTGGTGGAAGTGGGCATAACCGACATTAACATTGCACGACAGAGTAAGGGACCACCAGGAATGGATTTACATCTCAGCAGCGTGTAGGTGCAGAAAACTGCAGCCCCCCCAAATAACATGTAAAAAAAAAAAAAAAGTCCCAAAACTACTAAAATAAATTTAGATTTTGGGAAAAAAAATAACATTTTAAGTTTCTGTCTGCGCTCATATCAAAAGAAGGGACAGAATCTGTTGCTTTAAAATGAAGCAAAAATGGAGCAGAATGTTAGAGATAGGGTTAAACAAGCACAAATGGTGACATTACCCTAACCCTACTTTTTAACCCTAGCTATGGAAAATGATGCGCCATTTCAGCTCAGAGCAATCAAAATTATGCACATCAAAATACAGTCGCGTCTGAGGGACTTTTTCAAGACGTGATTTTTTTTACCACTGCACTTTTTGATGCTGCTTTATTTTCTGCAGTTTTTCAATAGAATATCAAAACTTGCCTTTGGGGTCATGACTTTTTTTTTTTTACATTTTGCATGTCGTGTTTTGTATCATTAGAAAGGCCAGAGTCTGACCTATCCACTGACAACTAATGTGAACTTCTGAGGTGTAAAGAATAGATATCCAGGTTTACAAAGGACCCCCATGCTCTATGCAGCAGAGTTTGTATTTGAGATGAATCAATGTGCAATAAATCAGGGCTCAAAATTTTAAGTCCCAAGCTACTAACCAGGCCATAAGAGTTACTCGCCACCAGTTGCTCCACTTAATCCCTACCCAGCCCTTAACTCTGCCTCTAATCTCACCCCATTAAATTATTTTATGAAATTACACTGTTCAAGGTTTTATTTAGAATAAAGTTACAAAAATTACATTAATACCCAGACATCAGACCCCAGATACATGTATACACAATCATCAGACCCCAGTGTGAGCAGAAAGAGGAGGCAGGGAAGCTCCTCTCCACTAGGCATGAGCCGAACACTCCCCGAGCCCGAACCCGAACTTCCCATTTGTTCGGGACCGAACCCGAACCCGAACCCCCATGCAAGTCAATGGGGCTGAAAATTCGTTTTTTAGAGTGCCCTCCAAGAGGGCATATATGCTACATATTTGCCATAGAAGGTGTATGGGGGTCCGGGTAGTGCCCTGGGGGACAGGAAACAAGGACAAAAAGTAAAAAGAAAAACGTTTTTAAAGGGACAGTGAGTTTTCCATGAAATAAGGGTTAAAAATAAAAACGAAAAATTCCTTCAAATATCGTGCCTAGGAGGTCCCCATAAACGGCTCGTGAAGTGGCGGATTTCTAGGATGTATAGAAACACAAATAAATGACGTTTCATATGACGGTAAATGCTTTTCCTTTAATCTATCCATAAACAACTGCTTGTGGCGGCAGCCTGTATGAAAAGACATTTTAGGACGCGCAGAAAAAGTTTAGTGTTTTTTTGGGCTAAATTATTGTGAAACTTATGCAGGCTTTGGATGAAAGTAACAATAGGTGCTTTAAAATTGGGCTTTTAGCGTCGGCAACAGTGCCGTCACACCGTAACCCCTCTGAGGATATGAATCTGATACAGGCGTCAATGGCAGTGCACCCATATATTGTGCCTTTAGTGCCAGGCATGCAAGTACTATCATACAGTAACCCCTCTGTGGTATTGTGGAAGAGTGCAGGGGTGGACCATGCGGTACTATATTGAAAAGTGTTTTTTTTTATCTGTTAATGGGCGTCAGTGCACCCAGATATTGTGCCTTTAATGCCAGGCCATCAAGTATCATCATACAGTAACCCCTCTGTAGTATTGTGGAAGAGTGCAGGGGTGGACCATGTGGTCCTATATTGAAAAGATATGCATCTGGTTAAGGCGTCAGTGCACCCAGATATTGTGCCTTTGGTGCCAGGCCAGCAAGTATCATCATACAGTAACCCCTCTGTAGTATTGTGGAAGAGTGCAGGGGTGGACCATGTGGTCCTATATTTAAAAGTTTTTTATCTGTTATTGGGCGTCAGTGCACCCAGATATTGTGCCTTTAATGCCAGGCCATCAAGTATTATCATACAGTAACCCCTCTGTGTTATTGTGGAAGAGTGAGGGGTGGACCATGTGGTCCTATATTGAAAAGTTTTTGATCTGGTAATGGGCGTCAGTGCACCCAGATACTCTGCCTTTGGTGCAAGACTGCCAGGCCAGCAAGTATCATCATACAGTAACCCCTCTGTGGTATGGTGGAAGAGTGCAGGGGTGGACCATGTGGTCCTATATTGAAAAGTTTTTGATCTGGTAATGGGCGTCAGTGCACCCAGATACTCTGCCTTCGGTGCAAGACTGCCAGGCCAGCAAGTATCATCATACAGTAACCCCTCTGTGGTATGGTGGAAGAGTGCAGGGGAGGACCATGTGGTCCTATATTGAAAAGTTTTTGATCTGGTAATAGGCGTCAGTGCACCCAGATATTGTGCCTTTAATGCCAGGCCATCAAGTATCATCATACAGTAACCCCTCTGTGGTATTTTGGAAGAATGCAGGGGTGGACCATGTGGTCCTATATTGAAAAGATATGCATCTGGTTAAGGCGTCAGTGCACCCAGATATTGTGCCTTTGGTGCCAGGCCAGCAAGTATCATCATACAGTAACCCCTCTGTAGTATTGTGGAAGAGTGCAGGGGTGGACCATGTGGTCCTATAATGAAAAGTGTTTTTTTTTATCTGTTAATGGGCGTCAGTGCACCCAGATATTGTGCCTTTAACCACTTCAATGCGGTGGACGCGCTCAGCGCGTCCAACCGCATTGCTACTTGGCTGCGGAGGACGCGCTGGGCGCGTCCTCCCTTTGCAGCCCGCGATCAGCCGGCATTCCGGCTGATCGCTCGGCCCCCCGGTGTGGGCTGACATCATCGATGTCAGCCCAACCTCCGGGACCCCGGCTGGCACGATAGGCGTCATCGCGCATGCGCGATGACGTCTATTTCAGGCACCCCCCCCGCCATTGCAGGGAAGGTGCCTGAATGGGAGGGGGAGAGGTCCTTCGGACCTCTCCCCCTCCCCATCCGTGCATGCCAGTGGTTAAAGGCAGGCACCGCCTGGAAGGGCACAGCCTGCTCTTCCAAGCGGCGGCTGTCTTTAACCCCTAGGGGGCTGGATCGCGATATGGCGCCAACATGCGCCGTATCGCGGTCCCCTCCCGGAGCTGGCCGACATCTTGGATGTCGGCCAAGCTTCCGGGATATCCCCCTAATGAGCGCGATGGCGCCAGTTTTCAAATTAACCCCTTGCTGCCACCTATAGTGGAGATAGGGGGTTCCAATGAACCCCCTATCTCCCGATCTGTGACAGCTAGGGGTTAATGTTTACTATCATTGGAACGGCCAGAGCGTGGCCGTTCCAATGATACCAAACATGACCATGTAAACTGTAAAAAAAAAAAAATAATAAAAAAAATTAAATTAAAAAAATTAAAAAAAAAAAAAATGTTTTTTGGTTTTTTTTTTAGATTTATTAGTGCAACAATATTGTTCCAATTTCAATTATAATGTGAACAATGATGCTGCACTAACGATTTTTTCTATGGGGGGTGTTTGCTAAAAAACACGTAATTTCCCCCCAAAAAAGTAACGATTCCTCATTTCTAATTTTTTTAACAAGCGCACCCCATAGAAAATATAACCGCAAACGATCGCATTTTTAAATGTGAAAAAAAACACTTTACACATTGTAAATTATTGAAAATTCTAATTTTATTGCATATTTTGTTATAATATACAGACATGACATAATGTATACATATAATAATGACATATTATGAATCTGCACAGTCTTCCGGAAAGAACGATATATAATATGTCTGGGTCATATATTAAAATAAGGCTTTAAAACGCGGTTAAACATGATGAGCGAAACCGGTAAAAATGACCTCAGCACAGAGGTGTGAAAAGGCTCAGCAGCGAAAGGGTTAATGCCAGGCCCTCAAGTATCATCATACAGTAACCCCTCTGTGGTATTGTGGAAGAGTGCAGGGGTGGACCATGTGGTCCTATATTGAAAAGTTTTTTATCTGTTAATGGGCGTCAGTGCACCCAGATATTGTGCCTTTAATGCCAGGCCATCAAGTATCATCATACAGTAACCCCTCTTTTTTATTGTGGAAGAGTGCAGGGGTGGACCATGTGGTCCTATATTGAAAAGTTTTTTTTTTTTTTTTAATGGGCGTCAGTGCAGCCAGATATTGTGCCTTTCATGGCAGCAAGTGCCTTCACACCGTAACCCTCTTGAGGTATTGTGGAAGAGTTCAGTGCTGGAGGTTTTGTGAATGCAGAAGAGGACATCCCCTATCTATTCTATTACTTCAGCATCAGGGGATTGATAGCTGCTGATCCAGGACTGATTCATTTTTATAAATGTCAGCCGGTCTACAGAGTCGGTGGACAGACGCACTCTTGTCTGTGACAAAACCTCCAGCGGCACTGAACGTCCTTTCGGAAAGCACGCTAGATGAAGGGCAACCTAGTAGCTGCATAGCATATTGGCTAAGTTCTGGCCAGTGATCCAATCTCAACACCCAGTAAGCCAGTGGATCATCTGTTGGAAAGGTATCCAGGTCTGCCCTTGCCCCTAGGTAGTCCTGCACCAAATGTGAAGACGCTGGCAATGGGTGCCTACATTTGACGTCCCTGGGCGTCGAGGACTAAAAAAAATTAAAAATGCATCAGTCAAGCGGCCCTGGCCTTCACCGCTATTCCTCTGATCACCTGCAGCCTCAGAAGCACGTGTGTCAGCACTTGGTAATCTAACAGTGCCTGGAAAGGTGTTACACAAGTTTCGCTTTAGAGCGTCCTCAAGTTTTGTCATCCTGTGCTCCCTCTGTGCGGGCAGGATGAGCTCTGCAACTTTCCCCTTGTATCGTGGATCAAGAAGAGTTGCCAACCAGTAATGATCCCTCTCCTTGATAGCACGAATCCTGGGGTCCTTTAGCAGGCTTTGCATCATTAGGGAGCCCATGCAGCGTAGGTTGGAGGTGGCATTAGCTGCCGAGTCTTTTTGGTCAATGAGGATGACCATATTGTGCACTTCCTCCTCCCAGCCACGCACAAGCCCTTCTGTTTCTGGGCACACAAAACCCTGCCTTGAGGAATCCCCACCTTCAATGCCCCCACTACTTAAATAGTCCTCATCCTCCTCCTGTCTGATCTGAGTAGGACCCGCTGGAATGCTGTCAGCGGAAAGACTGGGGCCTTCAGAGCTAGGGAAGGCCTCCTCTTCCTCCCGCTGCTCTGCCTCTAGAGCCACATCTATAATTCCCCGCAGAGTGTGCTCCAGCAGGAACACTAAAGGAATTGTGTCACTGATGCATGCACTGTCCCTGCTCACCATCCTCGTTGCCTCCTCAAATGGTGACAGTACAGTGCATGCATCCTTGATCATCAGCCAGTGCGGGGGGGGGAAAAACCAAGTTGACCTGAACCTGTCCTTGTGCCATACTCACACAGGTACTCGTTGATGGCCCTCTGCTGCTTGTGCAGACGCTGCAGCATTGCTAATGTCGAGTTCCACCTGGTGGGCATGTCACAGATCAGACGGTTTGTGGGAAGGTGGAATTCTCTTTGAATTTCTGCTAGGCGAACGCTTGCTGGGAATGACCGTCTGAAGTGGCTGCAGACTTTCCTGGCCTGGATGAGAAGCTCTGGCAGCCCTGGGTACTTGGTTAGGAAACGCTGTACCACCAGATTTAGGACGTGTGCTAGGCATGGTACATGCGTCAATTTACCCTTGCGTAGGGCGGAGAGAAGGTTGCTGCCATTATCGCAGACGATCATTCCCAGCTCAAGCTGGCGTGGTGTTAACCATCTCTGCACCTGCCCCTGCAGAGCTGACAAAATTTCTGACCCGGTGTGGCTCCTGTCCCCTAAACAAACCAGCTCAAGCACAGTATGGCATCTTTTTGCTTGAGCCATTGCGTAGACCCTGTCAGGCGTCGGTTTAACTGCCACTTCGCCAGAGACAGAGAAGGAGGAGGAGGAGGAGGAAGAGGTGGTGGTGGTGGAGCAGACAGACCTCATACAAGCAGCTTTCTGGAGGCGTGGTGGATGAACAAGTTCCAGCACAGAGCCCCGTCTTGGATCCCTCCCAACTGCAATCAGAGTTACCCAGTGTGCCGTGAAGGAAATGTAACGACCCTCTCCATGCTTGCTGGACCACGTGTCTAAAGTCACATGCACCTTGCTGCTGACTGCCTTTCCCAATGACTGGATAACATTGTCTTCCACGTGCTGGTATAGTGCTGGAATGGCCTTGCGTGAAAAGTAATGGCGTTTTGGAACCTGCCACTGTGGTACAGCGCATTCAGCAAATTCACGGAAGGGAGCAGAGTCCACCAGCTGGAAAGGCAGCAGCTGCAATGCGAGTAATTTTGCTAAGCTGACATTTAGACGCTGTGCTTGGGGATGGTTGGGACTATATTTTTTCTTACGCTGCAGCAGCTGCGGCAACGTAATCTGACGGCGTAAATCTTCAGCTGATGGGGATACTGTCACATTGTGAAGGAGCTGGTACATCCATTACTGTAGCATCATCCCTGTCAGTGGAGGTTGTAGGCTATGACATGGCAGGACATACAGTGGGGGTAGAGACAGATGAGGAGGAGGAGGAGGACCTACGCAAAGTTTTGTGCCAAAAGGAATGTGTGGCAGGTGGTCATATGTCACCTCAAGCACGTGGTGCTCAAGCATCCGGTGTCTTTCCCACACTTCAGCCTCATCTGACATAGATTACAAATAGCAACGGTGCGGTCTGTTGCACATTTCTTAAAGAACTCCCAGACAGAAGAGTTCCTGCATGTGTGCTTTGAGACAACAGCGCTCTGCACCTGAGCAGCTCTGACATCTGATGCCTTGGACTGGCTAGTGCTACGGTTGGTCATAGAGGATGTTGTGCCTCGTGTTTGCTGTGCCTCCTCCCTCTCCTCCTCCCCCTCCTCACTTGATTCCTCTGTTCGATCAGGGACCAGGTGGAGTCAGTGACCTCATCATCATTGTCATCATAATCACCCCCTATCTCGTCGTCACTGGAGCCAACTTGGCAGCATGCTGCAGCTGCTGGGGCAACATGAGCGCCAGTTATTTGTGTGTCATCACTGGCACCCCCTTCCTCTAGGTTGATTATACTCCCTTCCTCAACCTCAGAGATTGAATCAGAGCACTGTACTTGCTGCGCATCCTCAAGCAGCATGTCACTCTCATTGTAGTCAAACAATTCAGCTGACTCCTCCGTGTGTGATAGCGAGGCTACGGCAGGAGTAGCTGTGGACATGGAGGCTGCATTAGATGCTTTGGCAGCTGAGGTGGACTGTAAAGCACTAGAAGCCTGGCTGGCAGAGGACTCGGAGGATGAGGATGGCCTGGTTAGCCAATCCACCAAGTCCTCTGTATGTTGCTGCTGCTTAAGACGGCCAGCACCAGTTAGAAAGGACAAGCGTGCCCCTGCAGAGGATGCACCACATCCACCACGACCAGAGACACAGCCTCCCGACACAGGGGCTGCTTGCCCTCTTATCTGTGTCTGGGAGCGTCTGCCAGTCCTTTTTGTTCTTTCAGACATGGTGAGTGATATATAGATTAATATATACAGAACTCTGATTCAACTCTGGTATAAAGATTTAAAGAACTCTGGTATAACTCAGTGAGGCACACTGATAGCTGGCAGCCAGTGACAAGAGACAGATCACCTCAATTCACAAATGTTTTAAAGAAATTAGTGAGCCCCAAAATAATGTGTGGTACTGTTTGTGTGACAAGACACAGATCACCTTAATTCACAAATGTTTTAAAGAAATTAGTGAGCCCCAAAATACAGCGTGGTACTTTTTGTATGACGAGACACAGATCACCTTAATTCCCAAGTGTTTTAAAGAAATTAGTGAGCCCCAAAAAAAATTGCTGGCTGTGTGACGAGACACAGAAGATCACCTTAATTCACAAGTGTTTTAAAGAAATTAGTGAGCCCCAAAATACAGTGTGGTACTTTTTGTATGACGAGACACAGATCACCTTAATTCCCAAGTGTTTTAACCACTTCCATGCGGAGGACGCGCTCAGCGCGTCCTCCGCATGGCTCCCGCTGTGCGGAGGACGCGCTGAACGCGTCCTCCCTTTGGGGTCAGCGTTCGGCCGGGTTCCGGCCGATCGTTGGCCCCTCCGGTGCGGGCTGACATCCTCGATGTCACCCCAGCATCCGGAACCGCCGCCGATGAAATTAGGTGTCATCGCGGTAGCGCGATGACACCTAATTCAGGCGCCCCCCCACATGTGCGGAGGAGGCGCCTGAAAGGGAGGGGGGGAGGTCCTTCGGACCTCTCTCCCTCCCGATCGGCGGCATTGCGGGGGTTAACCCAGGCACCATTTGGAAGGGCACAGCCTGCCCTTCCAAATGGTGCCTGGCATTAACCCCTGGGGAGCTGGATCGCGAATCGGCGCTGAAAAGCGCCGGTTCGTGATCCTTTCCCGGAGCTGGCCGACATCTTGGATGTCGGCCAAGCCTCCGGGAACTCCCCCTGAGGACTGGCGTCATCGTGCATAGCACGATGACGCCAGTCCTAGAGTTAACCCCTAACTGCCACCAACGGTGGAGATAGGGAGTTCCAATGAACTCCCTATCTCCCGATCCGTGGCAGCTAGGGGTTAAAGTTTGGTATTGCTGGATCGGCCAGAGCATGGCCATTCCAACGATACCAAACACTACAGTGAAAAAAGTTTTTTTTAAAAAAAAAACAATTAAAATTAAAAATAAAAATATATTTAAAAAAAAAATTTCTAAAAAAAAAATAAACATTTTTTTCTTCTTTTTTTTGGTTCGTTAATGCAGCAATATTGTTCCCATTTCAATTATAATGTGAACAATGATGCTGCACTAACGATTTTTGTATGCGGTGCGTTTGTTAAAAATCGTGTAATTTTCCCCAAAAAAAATGTAACGAGACCCCATCTCTAATTTTTTTAACAAGCGCACCCCATACAAAATATAACCGCAATTGCTCGCATGTTAAAATGTGAAAAAAAACACTTTACACGTTGTAAATTATTGAAAATACATATTTTATTGCATTTTTTTGTTATAATATACAGACATGACATAACGTATACATATAATAATGACATATTATGAATCTACCGAGTCTGACGGAAAGAACGATATATAATATGTCTGGGTCATATACTAAAATAAGCCTTCAAAACACGTTTAAACATGATGAGCAAAACCGGTAAAAATGACCTCAGCACAGAGGTGTGAAAAGCCTCAGCAGCGAAAGGGTTAAAGAAATTAGTGAGCCCCAAAAAAAATTGATGGCTGTGTGACGAGACACAGAAGATCACCTTAATTCCCAAGTGTTTTAAAGAAATTAGTGAGCCCCAAAATACAGCGTGGTACTTTTTGTATGACGAGACACAGATCACCTTAATTCCCAAGTGTTTTAAAGAAATTTGTGAGCCCCAAAAAAAATTGCTGGCTGTGTGGCGAGACACAGAAGATCACCTTAATTCACAAGTGTTTTAAAGAAATTAGTTAGCCTCAAAATACAGTGTGGTACTTTTTGTATGACGAGACACAGATCACCTTAATTCCCAAGTGTTTTAACCACTTCCATGCGGAGGACGCGCTCAGCGCGTCCTCCGCATGGCTCCCGCTGTGCGGAGGACGCGCTGAACGCGTCCTCCCTTTGGGGTCAGCGTTCGGCCGGGTTCCGGCCGATCGTTGGCCCCTCCGGTGCGGGCTGACATCCTCGATGTCACCCCAGCATCCGGAACCGCCGCCGATGAAATTACCACAGCGTGGTACTTTTTGTATGACGAGACACAGATCACCTTAATTCACAAGTGTTTTAAAGAAATTAGTGAGTCCCAAAAAGATTTGCTGGCACAGTGACAAGACCCAGAAAATCACCTCAATTCACAAATGTTTTAAATAAAGTTGTAAACCCCAAAAAAACTTGGTGGCACAGTGACAAGACACACATCACCTAAATTCAATGATATTTGGTATAAATGAGACCTAAAAAGACTTGCTGGCACAGTGACAAGACCCAGAAAATCACCTCAATTCACAAATGTTTTAAATAAAGTTGTAAACCCCCAAAAAACTTGCTGGCACAGTGAAAAGACACACATCACCTAAATTCCCTGATATTTGGTCGAAATGAGACCCCCCCAGACTCCCCCAGTAGCGTGGCAGACCGGCAGTAACAACACACACAACTATCTTCTTTGAAATCTCCTCTGAAATGCGTGCAGAATCGGCGCATTGAAACCTTATATAGTGTGCTGCGGGACTTAGCTCTGTGAGCCCATGATTGGGCAAAATTTGCCCAATCAGGACTCTGAGCGGTGATTGGCATAGTGTTCAACCAGTCTTGCACCAGACCTGTGGTCAGGTGCAAGGCTGTAGCCAATTACGAGCTTCAGGCAGTGGGAAAATGCATTGTGGTCCATTGTGGTCGAACATGCGGCGAACACCCGGAAATGTTCGGGGTTCGCGATCTGTTCGAACAGGCTAAGTTCGGGTCGAACCCCGAACCGTCCGAACCCGAACAGCTCATCCCTACTCTCCACCCCCTGCCAGTGACAGAGACAAGCTGGGTCAGGTTAGGAAGCTGTTTCCTGCCACCGTGCGGCCTGGGGGAGGGGGGCTGCACGGTGGTACTGCCAGAATACACAGCACAAAATAATTTGTTGTGCTGCCTGCGTGTGCATTTTCACTCACTCTCACTTAATTTCTACTTGTCAAATGGGAGTAGGCGAGTGGAAATTTTGAGCCCTGCAATAAGTCATTGCGCCATCACCTCCAAATTTTCTCCAGGCGTGGGAAATTAGAGAGTGAATTAGTGCAGCAGCATTGTTCGCTTTATAAGTAAAAGCACATATTGCCCGTACCTTAGAACAGAGAAAAAAGTAAATTTTGCATTTTTTATTGTTTTCTAACTTTTTATTTTTACATTTTATATGTTCATGTTTGTTATCATTAGAAAGGCCATGCTCTGACCTCAGTTGACCAAGTGTACATCAAGTTCTGCTACAAATTGGAGAAAACCGGCACCGGAGACGTATGAAATGTTGGTACAAGCATACGGGACGGAAGCTGTGAGCAGAAAATGTGTTTACGACTGATTCAAATGCTTTCGCGATGGGAAGGAAACGACTGAGGATTAGGGATGAGCCGAACACTCCCCGAGTTCGGTTCGAGCCCGAACCCGAACTTCCCATTTGTTCGGGACCGAACCCGAACCCGAACCCCCATGCAAGTCAATGGGGCTGAAAATTCGTTTTTTTGGAGCGCCCTCCAAGAGGGCATATATGCTACATATTTGCCATAAAAGGTGTATGGGGGTCCGGGTAGTGCCCTGGGGGACAGGAAACAAGGACAAAAAGTTTTTAAAAAAACATTTTTAAAGGGACAGTGAGTTTTCCATGAAATAAGGGTTAAAAATAAAAACAAAAAATTCCTTCAAATATCGTGCCTAGGAGGTCCCCATAACCTGCCCGTGAAATGGCGGATTTCTAGGATGTATAGAAATATGTAAAAACCAAAAAATGACATTTCAAATGACTGAGTTTCACCGCTCTCTGAATAACCCTGACAGGGTTATTCAGAGAGCGGTGAAGAGCAGGAGAATGACTGGAGAATGGAAAATTCTAGGTCAAAATAGCCAAACCAGAAAAATTCTCCCATTTAGGCTAGGGTCAGACTAGCGAATTTTTAACGTGCGTTTAGGCGCACTTAATCACGGTCACACTAGCAGCAAATGACGGGCAATGACGGCCAATATATGAAGTACGGTCGCACGAAAGTCCGGCTGCGCAACGCAAGTGGAATATGAACGCATTTTTTCGAGAACGCAGAACCGCTAGTACGGACGTACAGAGTGCGCTGTGTCCACTAGCGGCGTGTGTGCGTGATTTGGAGACGTCAGACCCTGCTCATGTCCGGCCAACATAACGTCCAGACACCCAAAGTTTCCTGGTTTGGTTCCGTAAAAAATCACGCACAAAAATGCGCATTGTATGACCGTTTTCACGCAATCCGTGAAAAAATACGGCAATGCGTTCGGACGCACCTTTTGACGGTCGCTGCGAAAAATGCATTAATCTGACCCTAGCCTTATCTCACTTTCCAAATCGGCTGTTTGGTCCAGATTGTTCTCTTTTCCTGCCATTCTCCTGGTTTTCACCTTTCTCTGAACAACCCTGAGAGAGAGGTGAAAGCCAGGAGAACTGGCAAGAGAAGAGAACAATCTAGACCAAATAGCCGATTTGGAAAGTGAGATAAATGGGAGAATTTTTCTGGTTTGGCTATTTTGACCTAGAATTTTCACTTCTCCAGTTATTCTCCTGCTTTTCACCGCTCTCTGAATAACCCTGTGAATGTTTAATCCCGAGGTGAAAAATAACATTGCTTTAGATTTTTTTCAAACACCAGTTAAATGCAGCATATTAGGATGTTTTAGGGAAATTAATTCTCAAATCTCAATCAGAAGCAGACACCACCCCACCCTCACTATATTGTACAATGTATCAAATTGATTACAGACTAAAAACACCTGGTGTTATGCCCGTTTGTGAACAGAGGTAATTTAGAGTTGATAATCTTTCCACGTACACATTAGTTTTTAATTCAATATCTAATAAACCATTGCTTATAATATTCTGCAGTAAAGAGTCTCTTTATTTCTAGATTTGTTAGTATTTTTTTAAGCATTTTCGATACTTTTTTCAAATTTTTTTTTTTTCCGAACCCGAACTGAACACACCCAAAAAGTTCAAAATTCGCAAACTTTCGAACTGCCAAAGTTCGGGTCGAACTCCGAACTGTCCGAACAGCTCATCCCTACTGAGGATGAGCCACGTTTGGGTCTGCTGACAACAAGCAGAAAGGTGTTGGTTTGTGTGCTTGTCATTTCGCGGCTTGATTACTGCAACTCGTTCCTTATTGGCCCCAACTCCTGTATTGCCCCCCAGTCTAATTATGTCCCAAATGCTATGAAGCAGAAGGAGCAGTAACATCAGAAACCCTCACAACATTTTCTAGGGGAGGTTTTGAATTCTTAAATAACCCATGTTTAACCACATAAATATCTGTGCCTGTCCCGAATAAAAACAGTTCCATTTTGACCCTGAAAATCTCCAGGTCTACAACCACGTCTTATTTATGGGGGATGCTAGCCAGGCTCTTTATGTGTCCCGGTCCTTAAGCTTCATCTAAGGACTGGCGGAAGGCATGAAAGTCTGCTGGGGAGAACACTGGGGTCTGGCAAAGAAGCAGTATTGACAGATGTAACCCGTTCAGGGTACGGAGATCTGTTACAACTGGCATTGTCTTCTTTTTGTCTGTAAACATCAGGGGTCTAATCGCCGTATCCCCCTGTGTGGAACCTGTGATTGATTCCCTGGCATGTGCTGCCACTAACCTCTATTTTCATTTACAGCTGCTGGATCTCTGGTAGCCATATTATTCAAATGACCCACATGTGCTCATACAGCAGCTTTCCTTATAGAGTACATGAAACATTCACTCATCACAAACTAGAATACACATATTTTAAGTAAAATGCTTACTTTAAGAATGAAAATTTTAAAATTTCAGTAATCAAGGGTATCATGTAATCAGACATGGAGAACCGGTCCCTGGCTTGGGACTCAGACCTATTCTGCTACAGATTCTTCCTGCACTATTTGACCGTTTTATTTGTTTGTTATTTTTTTTTGAGAAAGGATTTTACCAGGAAGGATACATTGAGATTTCTCTCGTTTTCAAGTATGTCTTGGGAGGCGAGTATGTACCGTTAGGTGTCTTGCCCAAGGACACTTCCTGGAGAGGTGCTCTTGCCAGGATCGAATCCATGTCTCCACAGGTTCTCTCCACGCAGAGGAGTGATGTTACCTCTACTCCACCCAGCCGGCACAGAATGCTAAGTAACAGTTACAGTCATTTACAGTATAAAGGCATAAATTACATAACGCTGTACAATGGGTAGAGAAAAACAACAAATTAGATATACTGAGAACAATGGGAGAAGAGGACTCTTCTCAAGAGCTTACACTCTAAAGGGGTTATTCAGAGAGGGTCGATCTGCCCGTGAAATGTCACCGAACAGGGAATTTTCCCCATATGGTGCCATTTCCTGGCCGTTCGGCTATTCAGAGAGCAGGCAATTCGCCAAATTCTGCCAGCGAGTACGGTGCCTGTTCGAAGGCATTGAAAATTCCCACAGAGAATGCAATGGTTAATCTATTCAGAGACACCGAACAGCAGAGAAAAGGTACCGAAATGCCCTGCTGTTCGGTGGTTTCATTCGGCAGGTTTATTCAGGCCAAAGGCGGATCCAGGGGGGGCAACGGGGCAATTGCCACCCCCCCTAGAAAATATTACTGCCGGCCGCTGCCAGCGTCAAGCAGTAAAGTGTGAACACAAATTAACTGAACTGAAGCTGCGCTGCGCGGCTTGATGATCCATCTCCTCTGTGATTTTCTGTCTTCTCTGTCCCGAGCTGCTGCTGCTGGCCAGACGCACTCAGTGCACACTGCTGAGTGGGTGTAGTGATAGTCACATGATGATTGCCGGTGACGGCGACACAGTGCACCTGCGCCGGGCTGCTGGCTGTCACCACGTGGGTGGGAAACTTAACAGGCAATAGCAGGAGCTCCACACTGCCGCTCTGCACTGCGGTACCAGTGCAGTGATTGTGCCAGCCCTGGCCTGCGCTGCCTGCATGCAGCCATCACATTATGAGTCACTGTCAGTGAGAGAAGAGATGTCACGTGACAGAAGAAGAACTGGGGCATCCGACCGTCTGTCGCAAGTGCCGTCCATATAGCCTGCCCAAAGACCCAAGCCCAACTCAAGGTACCTGGGTGAGCCGAGCGTCAAGTGTGTGGTGCTTGCTGGGAAGGGATGGGGGGTCACCTGACCGAGGGGCCTGGCAGGGACCGCTTGGACCACATGAGGTGAGGGCAATATATATATCCATGTGAGCTGGGGCACTATATATCCATGTGAGCTGGGGCAATATATATATCCATGTGAGCGGGGGCACTATATATCCATGTGAGCTGGGGCAATATATATATCCATGTGAGCTGAGCCAATAGATATATACAGTATATATATATATATCCATGTGAGCTGGGGCACTATATATCAATGTGAGCTGGGGCACTATATATCCATGTGAGCTGGGGCACTATATATCCATGTGAGCTGGGGCAATATATATCCATGTGAGCTGGGTCAATATACATATCCATGTGAGCTGTGGGCAATATATATCCATGTGTGAGCTAGGGGCAATATATTATATGTGAGCTGGGAGGGTGGGTACCCTGGGCCCCTGGTATGGAAGGGGTTTGCAGGGCTGTGCAGGTGGGGTGCCACGTGTGTCCTGCCAGCATGGAAAGGGTGCACTGGGCAGCCCACATCTGGGTTACCCTACACTGCGTAGCTTCAAGGGCCCCTCGTATGGTAAGGGTTCGCAGGGCTCATGAGCCACATGAGGACAGACCCTGTGCAGTGTTCTAGGGAGAGTGAGTGTAACGAGCACAGCTTGCGATTAGGGGGGGCTTCTCTGCCTGTCACTCCCAATACCGCCTATTAGCAAAAACTGGTAGAGTGCCCTCCCCAAACCTGTGTCTGGATCCGCCCCTGATTCAGGCGAACCCCAATGTTAAAAATACTCTCATTTTGGGGGCGTGGCCTGGACGGAAACTAAGATGGACGCCTAAGAGACTTGCTCTGTATCCCCACCGCGCCTTTCAGCCGTTTTCACCAGCCTTTGAACGCCATGGGTCGCAGCAAGAAGTCGTCCGAGGACCCCGGCGCAGCTGGGACCCCGAGAAAGTCACAAGTGGGACCCCTGGACAATTTTCTCCACCCCGCGACCTCGCCGCCGCCGGAACCGTGGCCTACACGTGGGCCAGAGACGCCGAGATTGAGTGCCGAAACCTCGACGGCAGACCGCGTGACGGACCTCATTGTGGGCTTGCCGACCCGCGAATATGTCCAGGACTTACTGGATGCGGAGCGGGAATCCTTGCATCAGGACCTGGCCACAGTACGTGTCAATTTGGGGGCACTGGAAGCGAGGGTGGCGGCACTGGAGGCGGCCCCGGTGCGTGTCGCTGCTCATCCTGGCCCAGATACAGAAGCTGTGGATGTCAGAACAGATACAGTGATCACTGAGGTATGGCGCCGGCTGGATGACCTGGAAAACAGGTCCCGCCGTAACAATATTCGGGTGCGGGGCATTAGAGAATCGGTGACTGACTTGGACTCCTGCCTGGCACATATTTTTAATTACGTTTTAAATGAACGGGCGGTATCACCATCGAGCTTTGACCGCGCACACCGGGCCTTACGACCTCGACCTGCAGATACTGCACCGCCGCGTGATGTGATATGTCGTGTAGCTGATTTCCGACTTAAACAAGCGGTCATGAACGCTGCGCGGTGGCAACGTGTTTGGGAGATAGGAGGCGACCGACTAGAGATTTTCCCAGACTTGGCGCAATCCACGTTGCAAGCACGCAGGACGCTACGCCCCCTGACATCGTTGTTAACTTCTCGCTCAGTACCATATCGCTGGTCATTCCCGTTCGCCCTGGTGGCTTCGAACGAAAAGGGGACTGCTTCCATACGCTCCCTGACAGATGTACCGGAGTTCCTGTCAACCTTTGACCTGCCAGCACTTCAACTCGTAGACTGGGTCACACTACGTGAGGAACCGCGCTCTTTCACTTGCACCGCTGACGGCCCGCAACGCCAGGGACGATGGAGATCTGGGAGCAGACGCTGGATGCGCTCTTCACCGTCGCAGGCAGAGGGAATAGTGCCGGAGGTCCCTGGGTGAATTAACCCCTTTTTCCCCTTTTCCACCTTTTTTTTTTTTTTTTGTATATTTAAAGGTTTTATTTTGTAAATAAGAAAGGATCACAATTCAACCATCAAAAGTGGCCTCGCAGGGCCATAAACATTCGCAGAGAGTGCAGTAATAACAAGAGTCAGCAAAGGGGGATTGCATGGAACGAGAAAAAGGGGAAGAGGAGGACTCATAGGATATTTGGTGGGAAAAATAAAGAGTTGCAATGGCACCGTACATAATGCCTCGGTAGGGTACATAAAGAGAGCCAGCCAAAAAATATCAAGTCCTGAGCCCATAGAGAGGGAGATGAAGTATCTATAGATCACACTTCCAGTACTCAAAAAAAAAAAATTTGGAGAGTAGTCTCAGGAAATTAAGCCATCAGCAGGGGGGACAGGACATCTCAGAGTGGAACAGCCGTAAAAAAGGGGGGACGTAGAGTCACAACAGGGTCTCACGTGGGAAGTAGAGGGGCATCAGACTTTCAGCCCGGATCCAAGGAGGGCCTTGTCCGAGGTACCGGCAACTGTAGTTTCCAGACCGCGGGGGATCCCCAGGGAGGCAAAGACGGCCACACCTCGTCCGGGTCTCCAAAAGCGTATGGCACGTTGTCGAATGTGAAGAGCAGGGTACCAGCCGTACCCCATCTGTACCGAACCTCCTTAGCTCGGAGACACGCCACCACCTCCCGAAACTTGCGGCGTGCTGCCAGTTAGGGATGTGCGTTTCGGGTTTCGGAATTTCGGAATTTTCACGAAATTTCCCGATTCGGGTCTTTCGATTCGGCCGAAAATCCGAAATTTTTTAGATCCGAAAATGTCGAATCCGAACTGTTTTCCAAACCGAATCGAAAAAAATTCGGAATTTCGAATGGACTTGAAATGTGTCAAATCGAAATCTATTGCTTTGAAACGAGAACAGACTTTCCGAAAAAAACGAAAAATTTGCCAAATCGAAAATTTTTCGGAATTTTCGAATGGACTTGAAATGTGTCAAATCGAAATTTATTCCCTCTATTCATGATTTCAGTTCCATTCGGGATTTCGGTTCCATTCGGTAAGTCTGGACATCGTATATTTAACTAGTATCGGTTATATCGCTGAATCTGTAAATTTTTTTTGTTTCCAATGATCCGATCAGAATATTCGTATTTTGGTCAGATCCGATTCGTCCGCGGGTCGCGCATGCGCGCGCGCGCACATGTCGTAACTTTATTGAGCCAGTTTTATTGACAACTTTTTGAACAAAATATTGTTTTTATTATTCTTCATGATGGCCGCTGCCAGAGAGGAGACCTCGTCATCATCTCATGATGAAGTTGAACCACCTGCACCCAGGAAGAAACGGGCCCAAAATATGGCGTTTGAGGAGATGTTGGAGATGGTCCGCATCTTTGATAGCAAAGATTACGATTGCCGGAACGGACCTTACCGCAGGAAGAATAACGCCAGGAAGGATCGTATCCTTGACAAGCTACGCACCACCATTTTGGAGATGTTTGGGAAGGACCGGACAAAGGACCAGCTACGGAAACGCTGGTCTGATTTAAAAGTACGCGAGCAGGAGCAGCTGAAACGCATCCGTCGCGTCATAGCGAAACGTAAGTGTCATGTTATATTGTAAAGCTCTGCGCAAACTGTTGGCGCTATATAAATCCTGTATAATAATAGTAATGTGCTTGCATGTGCTAATGTGCAAAGAAATACGTTGATTTATCTAGTCCCTTTTTTCATGCAATATGATTGTGTATAGCTTTGCGTTTTCACAATTCGTCATACATGCATTTTTGCCATAGCTCTTCTTTTTTGTGATTTTACGTATTCGTGAAAATTGTGATATTTGATGTATGTAGATGAAGTTACAATGTTAGATTTCTTTTGGCACTGTGTGTGTAGTCTGTAGTGTGTTGGGGGGGAGGTTGTTGTGATTGAGTGATGCATACGAGATGACCCGCAGCTTGCCCAATATTGACTCCCACCTGCGCATCAACAAAAATCTCTGCGTCTCTGCTAAGTGATAGGATGGGACATGTAGTTCTTCTGAAAGTGCATCCAAACAGAGCTGCGTTCAATACATCCTCAGCAGCTGCTGCAGCAGTGTCATTGAATGCTTTAGATGCAAATTTCAAAACAAAATGGTGGATTTCTGTTGTTGTTTCTGCAATATTCAGTTTTATTCACAGAAACTGAAAGTGAAACTGAGGCTGAGGCCTTCTATAAAATAACTAAAAGCAGTCAGCACAATGCGTTTTGTACGCACACAACACAAATAATAGTTTTTATTGAATAAACGTAATGTTTACTTCTGAAAAAAATATATAAAAATGAACGGTAATATATGTCTGTGCAGAGGAAATAAATAAATATTTTGTGACTTTAGAACTATGAGGTGGGAGAAGTGGTGGGTCAAGCTGGTAGTGGAGGGGTGTCGCAATACTTTCGGCAATATATTGTTATAGATATACCATTTTTTCCAGTCTGCATTATTTACGTGTTATATTTTTTGGATTTGGCAGAAGACAGGAAGAAGGCCGCCGAATCTGCCCGGGCAGGGACCAGTGCCCAGCGGAGGAGGAGGGGGAGCCACGGGCGCCACCAGCGCTGGTTATACTGTTTTATTTAGCAACGACTTTTGGTCAAAAACAGAACATTTTTTGTTTACTGTATTTTAATTTATTTTTTTATGTATAGCACAAGAGGAGCAGGAGGAGGAGCAGGAGGAAGAGGAGGACCAGGAGGAGGGCGAAGGAGAGAGGCAGCCGGTGCAGCAGGAGGCCGCCAGTCCAGGTTTTTTTTTTTTTTACTGTTGTATTTTGCATCGACTTTTGTTCAAAAATAAATCAGTTTTGTTGTTTACTGTATTTTTATTTCTTTAATTTCTTACATATAGCACTGGATATGCAGACGGTGGTGGTGGGGGAGGAGTCGGAGGAGTCGGAGACTCAGGAGGCCGCCAGCTCTGGTATATACTACTGTTATATTTTTTCAAGACTTTCAGTCAAAAATAGAAACCTGCTTTACTTACTGTATTTTCCTTCTTTCATTTATTGGATATATCGAAGAAGCCAGACCGAGCAATCAAAAGGCGATTGGCGAACTAAGGCTGGCTGTCAGAACACTGGATGCCATCCAGGAACTGCTGCAGGAACTCCGGGAACACCTTAATAACACCGCGGACATCCTGGAGCGGCAGTAAGACAGAGACAATACTCAAGTCAATACGGATGTGCCTCAGCTGCTCCTGCTCGCCTGCTTTGAGGTCGGACCAGCGTTTTCTGATCTGGTCCTTCGTCCCGTCTTTCCCAAACACCTCCAGGATGGTGGTGCGCGTAGCTTGTCAATGATACGATCCTTCCTAAAATTATTCTTCCTGCCGTAAGGGCCCTTACTGCAGTCATAATCTTTGTAATCAAAGATGCGGACCAGCTCCAACATCTCCTCAAATGCCAGTAATTCTAAAAGTGACCAATACTACTACTCTGAACGCCTGGCTTGGAAGATGGCCGCCATTGTATGTTTGTTTGTGTTGTTTGTGCCCCTGTTGGGCAGTTTGCCATCCTTGGCATGTTCCCTTCCCTTCCTTCCCCATGTTGTAAATAAATTTTCTATTTTTTCTATATTTTCCTGTTTGTGTGCGTTGCTTTACGTTAATAAGTTAATTATGTATTGCTTGGTTTCCACACTGTTAACCACGTCGATGCGGAGGACGCGTTCAGCGCGTCCTCCGCATGGCTGCTGGTATGCGGAGGACGCGCTGAGCGCATCCTCCCTTTGGGTCAGCGTTCGGCCGGGTTCCGGCCGATTGCTGGCCCCCCGGTGCGGGCTGACATCCTCGATGTCAGCCCAGCATCCGGAACCGCCGCCGGTGAAATTAGGTGTCATCGCGACAGCGCGATGACACCTAATTCAGGCGCCCCCCCGCATGTGCGGAGGAGGCGCCTGAAAGGGAGGGGGGGAGGTCCTTCGGACCTCTCTCCCTCCCGATCGGCGGCATTGCGGGGGTTAACCCAGGCACCATTTGGAAGGGCACAGCCTGCCCTTCCAAATGGTGCCTGGCATTAACCCTGGGGAGCTGGATCGCGAATCGGCGCTGAAAAGCGCCGGTTCGTGATCCTTTCCGGAGCTGGCCGACATCTTGGATGTCGGCCAAGCCTCCGGGAACTCCCCCTGAGGACTGGCGTCATCGTGCATAGCACGATGACGCCAGTCCTAGAGTTAACCCCTAACTGCCACCAACGGTGGAGATAGGGAGTTCCAATGAACTCCCTATCTCCCGATCCAACGATATGGCCGTTCCAACGATACCAAACACTACAGTGAAAAAAGTTTTTTAAAAAAAATTAAAAATAAAAATATATTTAAATTTTTTTTTATAAAAATTAAATAAACATTTTTTTTTTATTTTTTTTGGTTCGTTAATGCAGCAATATTGTTCCCATTTCAATTATAATGTGAACAATGATGCTGCACTAACGAGGTGGTGGGGCAATATCCACGAGGAGCTGGGGCATGTCCACGAGGAGCTGGGGCATATCCACGAGGAGCTGGGGCATGTCCACGAGGTGCTGGGGCATGTCCACGAGGAGCTGGGGCATATCCACGAGGAGCTGGGGCATATCCACGAGGAGCTGGGGCATATCCACGAGGAGCTGGGGCATGTCCACGAGGTGCTGGGGCATGTCCACGAGGAGCTGGGGCATATCCATGAGGATCTGGGGCATATCCATGAGGATGTCGGATGTCGGCCAAGCTTCCGGGAACTCCCCCTGAGGACTGGCGTCATCGTGCATAGCACGATGACGCCAGTCCTGGAGTTAACCCCTAGTTGCCACCAATGGTGGAGATAGGGGTTCAATGAACCCCCTATCTCCCGATCCGTGGCAGCTAGGGGTTAAAGTTTGGTATTGTTGGATCGCCAGAGCATGGCCGTTCCAACGATACCAAACACGAATGTGAAAAAGTTTGTAAAAAAATTAAAAATAAAAAAATATTTTAAAAAATTTGTAAAAAAATAAACAATTTTTTTTTCTTTTTTTGGTTCGTTAATGCAGCAATATTGTTCCCATTTCAATTATAATGTGAACAATGATGCTACACTAACGATTTTTGTATGCGGTGCATTTGTTAAAAATTGTGTAATTTCCCCCAAAAAAATGTAACGAGACCCCATCTCTAATTTTTTTAACAAGCGCACCCCATACAAAAATATACCGCAATTGCTCGCGCGTTAAAATGTGAAAAAAAACACTTTACATGTGTTAAATTATTGAAAAAATCATATTTTATTGCATTTTTTGTTATAATATACAGACAGGTCATGACGTATAGTATACATATAATAATGACATATTATGAATCTGCCGAGTCTGACGGAAAGAACGATATATATAATATGTCTGGGTAATATACTAAAATAAGGCTTCAAAACACGTTTAAACATGATGAGCAAAACTGGTAAAAATGACCTCAGCACAGAGGCGGGAAATGCCACAGCAGCGAAAGGGCTAATTAAAAAAACACGATAGAATCGCCCGAATTATCGTATCGACAGAATGAATTAGCGGATCCGAAAAACAAACCAAAAATTTATTATAAAAAATATATAAAGTAGTATTAAAAAAGTAAACCATAGTAGTTTTCATCAAAACGAATAGAGTTAGACAGCTTTGAAACGAGAACAGACGTTCCGAAAAAACGAAAAGTTCCGAAAAACGAAAAATTGGCGATATGCCGAAAACCATGTACAATTCCGAAAAATGAAAAGTTCCGAAAAACGAAAAGTTCCGAAAAACGAAAAGTTCCGAAAAACGAAAAATGGGCGATATGCCTAAAACCATGTACAATTCCGAAAAACGAAAATTTCCGAAATAACGAAAAGTCGATACAGAAACCTAGTAAAGTGACCCGAAAATACGAAAAATGGTCGATATTCCGAAAAATAAATGTACCCGAAAACCGAATCGAACCGAACCGAATCGAAACAGAAAGCAGTCGAAACGAGCCGAATCGAAAAGTTTAAAAATTCGAAAAATCGAATCGAATGGAAAAAAAAAATCGGTGCACATCCCTACTGCCAGTGTCAAGAAAGGCAGGTCATTGTATGGAAAATTCGGGGGACTCGAAGGCAATGACCCCCCTAGCCGCAGGCAACGACATCAACTTTCGTTTTATAGGTATCTCCCGGGCAACCGCAATTATATCTCTTGATGCCTTCTCCGGGGCTGCCGCCGATTTCCGGACGCGGATCGCCAGGCCAAAAACCTCCGGTGCACCGGAGGGGTGTGTCAGCAGGTGACCCGCCAGACGGTTGGCATACTCCAGAATCTCACCAGGTTGTACCGATTCCGGCACTCCCCGGAGGCGAACGTTACGCCGACGGTGTCGGGCCTCTAATGATTCCACTGTCCGTGACAAAGTCTCGACCTGCAGCTGGAGGGAGTCCACCCTGCAAGAGAGGTGAGTATGCGCTGCATCCACAGTTGTCGTACGGTCCTGAATCTCCCCCAAGTGCTCCTGCACCCGGGTCACCTCAGCCTTAACACCCGCTACGTCAGCACTCCACATGGCCCGCATCTCGTTCATCATCCGTTTAATATCGCCTTTAGTTGCAAGCTGGACGTCTTCTCCTGGTGCAGCAGCCAGAAAGGCGGACGAGGCAGTCTGGACGGCGGCAGCGTCGTATGACGCAGTCAATGCGGCCCGTCGACGAGCTTCCTTAGCTGCCTTCTTCCCTGAGGCCTTCCTCAACCTCTGGTTCTGCAGCGGGGGCTCCGAGGAGAGCAGATCCGTTTCATCTCCACTCTCCCTTGACCAGGTAACTATCTCCTCATCCGAGGAGCCATAACCCGGAGGCAGGGTGGGGGAGGGGAGACCCGCAGCATGCAACCTCCTGCCACTCAGAGATTCACGGATGTCCTGCTGTCCAGGATCCGGCAGCAGATCTTGTCGCTTTGCTGACTTCTTACCCATCCAGGCAGTAGACAGGACCCAGAGAGAGCACCACGCGGCAGGTGAGAAAATGCAGGGAAGCCGAAATACCTCCGCAGGTTTCCAAGATGGCGGATCGTACTAGGCCGCAGATTCCTTTCCGGGGCTTCCTGACCTCTCTGTTCCGCCTCCAAACGCAACACAGGGTTTCTCGGTGTGTGTCCTTAGTCAGCAAGATGTCCAGTGCCTGGGATCCAGATAGTCTCAAGGTAAAAGGGATATATATCTCTAAATAGCAGTCTCTGTAGTGGAGCTCTGTAGAAATGTGGCCGATCGTGTCCGAGTCTAGCTCCGCCCCCCCTTTTCCACCTTTTATTGCAAGGATGACTGTACCCTTTAGTGATGCAGCGGATGGACACTTCATCGACTGGGGGGCCCTTCTTCCCTCCCTTTCTCCGATTGACAATTTTGATTTTTGCTCACGCGAGCCGGCTCTCTATAATAATTTTTCCCCCCTTTTTTCTTTTTTTTCTCTTTCTTTCCATGTCGGACCTCGCCATGTGACTGCAGCTGTATTTTGCCGATGAGGACTCTATTTCATTTTATTTCCTGGTTTTTTTGGGAGGGCGGACTGGAGGGTGGGGGGGCCAGGGGATCTAGCATCTGGTCTTAGGGCCTTGCCATTTGGGAAGGGGTGCTATGTGAGGACTCCTGCTGCAACATGTTTTTGCACCTCTTTTCACCTGTTTATGTTGGGGGGCTGCTTTGGTTGTGGGTCTGGGGGGATGGGTACGATTGATCGGGGGTGGAGGGATGGGGGTGGTCACGGAGCCGGAAGTCGAATATGGGCGGGGGGTAAGGTGCAAACGGTGGGGTTGGGAACCTTATCGACATGTAACTGGGATTGCTTTTATATGTTGGTAGGCAGTTAAGGGACAAGGGTCTACTCTTCTTTCAGTATGTTTCCTGGATGTTCGGGGGGAGGGGGAGTTCCGATTAGAAGGTTTAGAGATTGTAACTGCGGAATTGTTTGTGTTTACAGTGCCATGCTGTTGGCATGGTAGTTGGGGTCTGCCCGATTAGTTGGGTTGGGGAGGGAATGGGATTGTATTTTGCTCCTCACGGACTAGTGTCCCCATTTTATTTTATTTTATTTCATTTTATTTTATTTTCTAATTTTTTTTTTAAAAAAATTCTTTCTTTTTCTTCTCATTGAAAACTGTTATCCACTGTATTACGCTACTGCCCACCCATACTAGATGGGCTGGGGGGTCTGGCTCCTTGAGGTCCTCGCGAGACACGTTTGATACGGGATGTCCTCGAAATCTGCTTTTATTATAGCAGCGACCTGTAGGTGTGTCGGTGCCTTCGACACTGGGTTTTGTGTACTGCGCGGTGGGGTACACCTGCTGTACTCTTAGTCTCTTACTCTGTTTTCTCATTTCTCTTTCTTTTCTCCCCTTTCTTCGGGACCTTTCCCTCCTCTTGATTGCTATTGCCGTCCTACTTGACCGAGGATAGCCTCGGCTCCCTCCCCCAGTAGGTGGACGCCTATACTCCTGGAGTGTTGCCTCAGACCTGGTCTGATCCTTCCTCCCAGTGGCGTCGAGTCCCTACCAAGTTAACCATCTGGTTCTTTGATCTTTTCTCCTACCGTGGCTCTTACTTCTCTACTCTCACCTCTCTGTCCTTTTCTATAACATATATCTCTTCCTCATATATTTCTCTCCACCCCCCCTTTTTTTTTTCCTTCTTCTCTTCCTCTCTCTCCCCTTCTCCTCCCCTCCCTCTTCTCGTCTTCCCCTGCCTAATATCTACACCCCATCCCCCCACGGGTCTTTATACCCCGATTTGAGTGTTGTCTGTTCGGCCGCTATACACTGTCTGATTACACACCCACGCCTTATAGTGGGGGGGGGCCCACCGTGCTACCAGCGTTGATCGATATGGATGGTCTAAACTTCACCTGTTTTAAGCCACGAGATATTACTCTCTTATCTTACAATGTGAAGGGACTTAATGCACCGGAGAAGAGATCTCGGTTGCTGAGGGAGCTGTATCTGGCTCGTGCCTCGGTGGCTATGCTGCAGGAGACCCACTTCCGCGAGGGCTCGGCCCCACTGTTGAGGGACCGTAGATTCCCGACTGGATACTTTAGCCAGGGCCGGTGCAAGCATTTTTGTCTACTCAGGCGAAGGTGCGTTTTGGTGCCCCCCCCCTCCAATATCGGCATAGAGATGCATAATAATAGTCTCTATCAGGAGTATTTAGTGTCTTCTCACCGAAAGTAAAGGACGCTGAATGTTGCTCTTGCAAGGACAACCTCTAGCAGTGGTCTGAGTCACTAATTGATTGGCACTGTGGCACAGGAGTGTCACCAAAACTATGCTGTGCCTGGTGGTGCCGCTTCTGTGCCACATTGCCAATACCCACAATATAATACCAGTGTCACAGCTTCCGTACCTTACCACTTTCTGTGGTGGGCCTGTGGCTGCCTTTCTCATTCGGGCCACTGACGTACAGTCCACTGTCCAGCAGGGTCCTCCTCAGGGTGTCAGTCTGTAGATACTGCTCCCACTGGAGACTATTCTATTTAACAGTGATATAGAAAGGGTAGTAGATACTGCTCCCACTGGGAGGTTATTCCATGTAACAGTGATATAGAAAGGGTAGTAGATACATGGAATAGCCTCCCAGTGGGAGCAGTATCTACTACCCTTTCTATATCACTGTTACATGGAATATCCTCCCAGTGGGAGCGGTAACAGTGATATAGAATGGGTAGTAGATACATGGAATAGCCTCCCAGTGGGAGCAGTATCTACTACCCATTCTATATCACTGTTACTGCCCCCACTGGGAGGCTATTCCATCTATATACTGCCCTTTCAATATCACTGTTACTGCCCCCACTGGGAGGATATTCCATGTATCTACTACCCTTTCTATATCACTATTACTGCCCCCACTGGGAGGACATTCCATGTATCTACTACCCTTTCTATATCACTGTTACTGCTCCCACTGGGAGACTATTCCATGTAACAGTGATATAGAAAGGGTGGTAGATACATGGAATAATCTCCCAGTGGGGGCAGTAACAGTGATATAGAAAGGGTAGTAGATACATGGAATAACCTCCCAGTGGGGGCAGTAACAGTGATATAGAATGGGTAGTAGATACATGGAATATCCTCCCAGTGGGGGCAGTAACAGTGATAAAAAAAGGGTAGTAGATACATGGAATAGCCTCCCAGTGGTGGCAGGAACAGTGATATAGAAAGTGTAGTAGATATATGGAATAGCCTCCCAGTGGGAGCAGTAACAGTGATATAGAAAGGGTAGTAGATACATGGAATAGCCTCCCAGTGGGAGCAGTAACAGTGATATAGAAAGGGTAGTAGATACATGGAATAATCTCCCAGTGGGGGCAGTAACAGTGATATAGAATGGGTAGTAGATACATGGAATATCCTCCCAGTGGGGGCAGTAACAGTGATAAAGAAAGGGTAGTAGATACATGGAATAGCCTCCCAGTGGGGGCAGTAACAGTGATAAAGAAAGGGTAGTAGATACATGGAATAGCCTCCCAGTGGTGGCAGGAACAGTGATATAGAAAGTGTAGTAGATATATGGAATAGCCTCCCAGTGGGAGCAGTAACAGTGATATAGAAAGGGTAGTAGATACATGGAATAGCCTCCCAGTGGGAGCAGTAACAGTGATATAGAAAGGGTAGTAGATACATGGAATAATCTCCCAGTGGGGGCAGTAACAGTGATATAGAATGGGTAGTAGATACATGGAATAGCCTCCCAGTGGGGGCAGTAACAGTGATATAGAATGGGTAGTAGATACCGGGAATAGCCTCCCAGTGGGGGCAGTAACAGTGATATAGAATGGGTAGTAGATACATGGAATATCCTCCCAGTGGGGGCAGTAACAGTGATAAAAAAAGGGTAGTAGATACATGGAATAGCCTCCCAGTGGTGGCAGGAACAGTGATATAGAAAGTGTAGTAGATATATGGAATAGCCTCCCAGTGGGAGCAGTAACAGTGATATAGAAAGGGTAGTAGATACATGGAATAGTCTCCAAGTGGGAGCAGTAACAGTGATATAGAGAAGGGTAGTAGATACATGGAATAGCCTCCATCACTGTTACTGCCCCCACTGGGAGGCTATTCGATGTATCTACTACCCTTTCTATATCACTGTTACTGCCCCCACTGGGAGGCTATTCCATGTAACAGTAATATTGAAAGGGCAGTATATAGATGGAATAGCCTCCCAGTGGGGGCAGTAACAGTGATATAGAAAGGGTAGTAGATACATCGAATAGCCTCCCAGTGGGGGCAGTAACAGTGATATAGAAAGGGTAGTAGATACATCGAATAGCCTCCCAGTGGGGGCAGTAACAGTGATGGAGGCTATTCCATGTATCTACTACCCTTTCTATATCACTGTTACTGCTCCACTGGGAGGCTATTCCATGTAACAGTAATATTGAAAGGGCAGTATATAGATGGAATAGCCTCCCAGTGGGGGCAGTAACAGTGATATAGAAAGGGTAGTAGATACATGGAATATCCTCCCAGTGGGAGCAGTAACAGTGATAAAGAAAGGGTAGTAGATACATGAATAGCCTCCCAGTGGTGGCAGGAACAGTGATATAGAAAGTGTAGTAGATATATGGAATAGCCTCCCAGTGGGAGCAGTAACAGTGATATAGAAAGGGTAGTAGATACATGGAATAGCCTCCCAGTGGGAGCAGTAACAGTGATATAGAAAGGGTAGTAGATACATGGAATAATCTCCCAGTGGGGCAGTAACAGTGATATAGAATGGGTAGTAGATACATGGAATAGCCTCCCAGTGGGGCAGTAACAGTGATATAGAATGGGTAGTAGATACCGGAATAGCCTCCCAGTGGGGGCAGTAACAGTGATATAGAATGGGTAGTAGATACATGGAATATCCTCCCAGTGGGGGCAGTAACAGTGATAAAAAAAGGGTAGTAGATACATGGAATAGCCTCCCAGTGGTGGCAGGAACAGTGATATAGAAAGTGTAGTAGATATATGGAATAGCCTCCCAGTGGGAGCAGTAACAGTGATATAGAAAGGGTAGTAGATACATGGAATAGTCTCCAAGTGGGAGCAGTAACAGTGATATAGAAAGGGTAGTAGATACATGGAATAGCCTCCATCACTGTTACTGCCCCCACTGGGAGGCTATTCGATGTATCTACTACCCTTTCTATATCACTGTTACTGCCCCCACTGGGAGGCTATTCCATGTAACAGTAATATTGAAAGGGCAGTATATAGATGGAATAGCCTCCCAGTGGGGGCAGTAACAGTGATATAGAAAGGGTAGTAGATACATCGAATAGCCTCCCAGTGGGGGCAGTAACAGTGATATAGAAAGGGTAGTAGATACATCGAATAGCCTCCCAGTGGGGGCAGTAACAGTGATGGAGGCTATTCCATGTATCTACTACCCTTTCTATATCACTGTTACTGCTCCCACTGGGAGGCTATTCCATGTAACAGTAATATTGAAAGGGCAGTATATAGATGGAATAGCCTCCCAGTGGGGGCAGTAACAGTGATATAGAAAGGGTAGTAGATACATGGAATAGCCTCCCAGTGGGGCAGTAACAGTGATATAGAAAGGGTAGTAGATACATGGAATAGCCTCCATCACTGTTACTGCCCCCACTGGGAGGCTATTCGATGTATCTACTACCCTTTCTATATCACTGTTACTGCCCCCACTGGGAGGCTATTCGATGTATCTACTACCCTTTCTATATCACTGTTACTGCCCCCACTGGGAGGCTATTCCATCTGTATACTGCCCTTTCAATATTACTGTTACATGGAATAGCCTCCCAGTGGGGCAGTAACAGTGATATAGAAAGGGTAGTAGATACATCGAATAGCCTCCCAGTGGGGGCAGTAACAGTGATGGAGGCTATTCCATGTATCTACTACCCTTTCTATATCACTGTTACTGCTCCCACTTGGAGACTATTCCATGTATCTACTACCCTTTCTATATCACTGTTACTGCTCCCACTGGGAGGCTATTCCATATATCTACTACACTTTCTATATCACTGTTCCTGCCACCACTGGGAGGCTATTCCATGTATCTACTACCCTTTTTTTATCACTGTTACTGCCCCCACTGGGAGGATATTCCATGTATCTACTACCCATTCTATATCACTGTTACCCCCACTGGGAGGCTATTCCCGGTATCTACTACCCATTCTATATCACTGTTACTGCCCCCACTGGGAGGCTATTCCATGTATCTACTACCCATTCTATATCACTGTTACTGCCCCCACTGGGAGATTATTCCATGTATCTACTACCCTTTCTATATCACTGTTACTGCTCCCACTGGGAGGCTATTCCATGTATCTAAATCCTGCCGCGGCTGCTCTACCTATTTCAGGCTGCCCCGGTGGCGATACCAGGCTCCTTTTTTGTTGCCCTTAAGGCGGAGATGATCAAATTTGTATGGGCTGGCCGGAAACCTAGGATCTGCCTTTCGGTACTGTGTCGACCTAAGATGGCAGGCGGCCTTGCACTCCCAGATCTTGTTACATATTACAGGGCGGCCCAGTTTAACAGGTTGGTGGATTGGTCCTCCATGGGAAGAGGACGCGGCTGGCTGGATATGGAAGGGACAGATGTGGGGGTACCATTGTGGGTGTTACCTTGGCTCCTCCCACGAGCGGTGCCAAGGGAGGCCCGCACTCACCCGTTAATCGGCACCACCCTGCGATTGTGGGATCGCTTAAAATTTTCGCACGCCTTATCTTCTAGTCCCTCACCTTTACTTCCACTAACCTCCAATCCCCTTTTCCGCCCCGGTGTCCGGAGAACTCTGCAACATCTTGTGGAGGTGGATCGGCTTTTGGCCCTTCATGTGGCAAAAGTGCCAACGATACACGCCCTGACCTCTCGCCCGGATCTTCCTCCGCTGACGCTGCTGGACAGGTATAACTTTATGCAAATCCGACACTTTTTGGGTTCCCTCCCTGGAGGACATAACCTGGCGCATGCCCTCTCCCCCTTTGAGTATCTCTGCTCCCTTCAGCGTCCTTTGGAACATGGGATATCCACTCTTTATGCAATGCTCCAGGCCAGAGACTCGGAATCACCTTTATTCATGGGTCGCTGGGAAACTGAACTGAACCAGAGTCTATCAGACTCTGAGTGGGGAACGATCCTATTCTTGACACATCATGGCACGCAGGCGGTCAGATACCATGAATCGTCCTATAAGATACTAGCCTGCTGGTACTGCACCCCGCTTCGCCTATTCCAATGTGTGGGGACAGCGGACCCCAATTGCTGGAGATGTGGCACGGAGCTGGGCTCCTACCTCCATATCTGGTGGACCTGCCCCCTTCTGCAGACATACTGGAAATGGATCAGAGATGCGATCAGGGATGTGACAGACATCACATTGGATCTCAAGCCTCAGGTCTTCCTGTTGTTGCTTACAGGCCAACCGACAACCTCCTTCCGGAAATCGGTGGCGTTCCGCCTTTTGTTGGCAGCGCGCTATCTGGTCCCGCGACATTGGAGACGGAAAACGGTCCCCTCACTCAGAGAATGGGTGACCCAGGTTGACGAAATATACCGCGTTGAGGAACGTATTGCTTCCCGTGATGACATCTCCCTGAGTTCTATTTCACCTGGTTCTACTGGACACAGTACATTACCTCGGCCTCTCTCCGCCACCGACTGGACCTGGACCTCACGGGGAGCGGAGGTGGAGAAGATGGAGGACAAACGCACCCTTAGTTGGGACTTTCGGACTTAGATGGCATCGGTGGCTCCGCTGGGTGTGGGTCCCCTGTGGCTGTGGCGGATACTGGAGAGCGGGATTGGGCTCTTCTGTGGCAGTATACAATGTACCCTACCCCATTCTTTGGGTTGCTAGGGGGCCCTTACTGTGATGACCGCTGTATGTGTCTTTGTGTTCCCTGTGCCCCCCACTCCCGCCATCCTTCACCCCCCTTTTTTTTTCTCTTTCTCCTTCTCTCTCATCTCTCTCCCTCTCTCTTCTCCCCTCCTCTCTCTCTCTCCTCCCTGCCCACACTCCCCCACTTCCTCTCTCCTCCCTTTTCTCGCTTAGACTTTCCTTATCTCTGATCTACCTCTTCTCACCACTCCTTGCTCACAACTTGGGTCTCATATCAGTTTTTCTTACTTTGATCACCAGCCTTCCTACTGGTTCCATGCTGTCCTTCGCACCTTCACTACCCCATTGCGGCAGTCTTGAGGACCGTGTAGATAGATGGAGCTCGACTGAGATGCTCCCCAGGACCCTCTATAGTTTGATGATATATGTCGACTATTTAAACGCTACTTTATATGATAGCCCTGTTGGTTTGTTTCATTTTACGATGTCATGTACCTTTGTCATATAATCTGATGATTACGGTATTACCGTATTGTTTTTCTGTCATTCCTGTCTTATTCTCTTTAATAAAAATCTTGAATATAAAAAAATATTCTCATTTTAATTCAATATCTAATAAACTGTTTATTCTTTTAACCCCTTAAGGACGGGAGTAATTTTACAACTTCGGCGCTGTTTCGGAAGTAGAAGTTTGCTGAGCTCATTTTGACCATTTTTAAGTCACGTATTCTTATACCACCCAGACAAATTATATATCGTTCTTTCCGTCAGACTCGGCAGATTCATAATATATCATTATTATATGTATATGTCATGCCCTGCCAAAATGCTATAACAAAAAATGTAAAAAAATTTGAATTTTCAATAAAATTTCAATCTTCCACAGTGTGTAAAGTGTTTTTTTTTTAAATTTTATTATCCGAGGCTCTGCGGTCATATTCTATTGGGTAGATTTGTTAAAAAATTAGAACGGTGAACCCATTTTTTTTTGGGGAGAAATTGCGTGATTTTAGCTAAACCCCCCAAAAAAAAAATCATTAGTGAAGCATCATTGTTCACATTATAATTGAAATGTGAACAATAGTGCTGCATTAAAAAAAACAAATTTTTTTTATTATTATATTTATTATTTTTTTATTATTTAATTTATTATTTTTTTATTTTTATTTTTACTTTTTTTACACTTTTATTTCACTTTTACCATGGTCATGTTTGATATCATTGGAAAGGCCATGCTCTGGCCTTTCCAGCAATATCAGCCATGACCCCCTAGCTGCCACCGATCAGGAGATAAAGGGGTTCAAAGAACCCCCCTATCTCCTGCAAGGGATTTCCATGGTCGCGACCTGGCAACTAAGGGGTTAACCCCCCATACATTGCTGGAAAGGTCAGGCTGTGACCCTTCAGCGATGCTGGCCACAGCCGCGGGGACCAGGCGATCGGGAGATAGAGGGATCCGAAGGATCCCTCCCCTCCCCTCCAGGCGCTTCCCCTGCTCCGGCGGGGGACGCCTGAAACTGACGTCATCGCGCCACCGGCGCGATGACGTCACAACGCCGGAGGAGGGATCACACTGATCTGACTCCGGGGGAGTCAGAACAGCGTGGGAGCGACCGGAGAAGGTGAGTATCTCCCGGGGGGCTCTAAACGCCGAGGACGTACATTTACGTCCTGCGGCGGCAAAGCCCGCCTAATGCAGGACGTAAATGTACGTCCTGCGGCGTTAAGGGGTTAATCTGCAGCAAAAAGTCTTTATTTATCGATTTTTTTTGAAACTTTGAGACATTTTTCAGGATTTTTTCTGTAACATTTTTTTTCTGTTATTTTTTTTAAAAGCGTTTTTTCATTTTTCTGTAACAGACCTTTTTATTATCATTCATAGGATCTTATATGTAAATTCCAGGCATTTTTGTTCAGTAGTTTTTTTGCAAACAGCGTTTCAATTTTGACACTTTCAATCGTATGGGGGTTTTTCTTTTTTTTTTTCACCAGTTCGGCGGCTTGTTGGCTTTCACCTGCGGCTGGTCAGCGCTGTGCTCGGTGGCTCATTGGCTGCGTTTGGCGGCTGTCCGGCGGATGTTCGGCAGGTTGGCGGCGACAGGCGACATTCGGCAGCTGATTCCCTGCACTTCGAGGACCCTGAGGTGAATGCTGAATTCACCACAGGGTAGTGAAATTTGATTCCCTGAAGTGCAGGGAACGAGAGAGCACCGCAATGTCGGTGACATTTAGGCTGGGGTCAGACTAACGCATTTTTAACGTACGTTTAGGCGTACTTAATCACGGCCGCAGTAGCAGCAAATGACGGGCAATGACGGCCAATATATCAAGTACGGTGGCACGAAAGTCCGACCGCGCATCGCAAGTGGAAAATGAACGCATTTTTCCGAGAACGCAGAACCGCTAGTACAGATTGTGCTGCGCCGGCATAGCGACGTGTGTGCGTGATTAGGAAATGTCAGACGCTGCTAATGTCCAGCCTACATAACGTCCAGACGCAAACAGTGTTTTATTGATGATCCGTAAAAAAATCACGCACGAAAATGCACGTCGTCTGACCATTTTCGCGCATTCCCTGAAAAAAATACGTCAATGCGTTTGGACGCACTTTTCGACGGTTGCTGCGAATAATGCGTTCGTTTGACCCTTAGGTGCTCTCTGAATAACCCCCCATGAGGAGTTGGGTGACACACAGAGGTGAGTGAAGAAAGAGGTGAGTATGAGAAGTAATAGGGTGCATGGGGGTCTGTGTGGGAGATAGAACAGGAAAGGTGCAATGGGGGATTATGGAGTGAACTGATAGGCCTCTCTGAAGTAAAGCGATTTTACAGACGTCTTGAAAGACTGGAGACGCAGAGAGAGTCGCATGATACAAGGACTTTTCCCGACCTGTCCCCTATCTATGGATGCCATGTCCATAGATCGGGGGCAGCTCGGGAAAAGTCCTGAAGGCCAGAGTGATGGGTGCAGGTACGAGGAGAAGAGACATAGGCCAGGACATAGAAATGGAGAGCCTCGTATGTGAGCACCATTATTTAATTTAATGAAACAGGTGGCTGTGGGGAGCGGTGGGCCCTTAATTGTGATTCAGTATGTGGCCCCAAGTTTTCTGATGGCATATATGGTTGTACACATAGAAGTCCCAGCCCCAAAACGTTTACTTGTCATTCTCTCTCTTTTGTTCTACATTTACAAAGTCTGGGGACACGAAACCTCCAAAATATAATCATTCAATAATCACTGAAATCACGAGCACCGGACATTTTTTTCCATGTTTTTTTTCTTATGTTACTAGACTAATGACTTTGTTCTGTCGCGTCCACAAGCGCATTCCCTCGTTTTATTCATTCGTTTGTTTCCTTTTCTTTTAAGGCAATAGAAACATAGAAACATAGAAAAATGTCGGCAGATAAGAACCTTTCGGCCCATCTAGTCTGCCCAATTACATGGATACTTTACCTGGATTTATCTTTTGTTTAGGATAGCCTTAGGATGGAGTTGAACATAATTTATAATTTTTCTACGACATATATATATAGTTTTTTCTTTAAAACCCTTTAAATGGCGATGAGAATCAATCGTTCGGCCCATGAGCGCGTAAGCAAATTGTTTCTGCTCATAACTCCACGAAAGACAACAGCAGAGAAAAATATCATATTTTACGATCATTGCCATACGATACGCGGAGCAGATTTTCGTCCAGATGGAAGAAAACCTGTTAAAATCAGAAATAATTTACTTGAAATATAGGAACATAGCGAACTGAGCAGGAAAGAGCGTGCCAAGCTAAATTCCATCAGAAAATGTCTTTATTGTGTACATTATAAAAATAAATGTGGGTGTGTGAATGGCTGAATTTCCAGCAGTCCACTCTTTATTGGAGACACGATGCGTTCTGTTATCACATTAAATTATCTTCCCAGAAACAATTAAATTTAGCTAAAAGGGGTCGATTCACTAAAAAGATTACATGTGGCAAATTAAATTTAAAATGCTCAACAATTTACAGGATTTATTCAGTTAAATGCTTTATTCAGTGGGTCCCGCTTTGGCTTACCATGTCACTAATAGAATAAAATAGAACCCGAAGGAGTGAGCTATCCAACGTGGTCTGGAAAAATAAATTTTTTGATGTTAGGTACATTAGAAAAGAGGGGCATAACAGCTGGTAAATTCAAGCAGGAAGCCTTGGGAACGCAGTTCCTCCACTATGTTTTCAGGAGGAACAGTCTTCCCTTGTGCACCAACCACTGAAATGCTTTGATTAGTTTTCAATCGTATGTCTCCTTACAGGGTTATTCAGAGAGAGGTGAAAAGCAGGAGAATGACTGGAGAATGGAAAATTCTAGGTCAAAATAGCCAAACCAGAAAAATTCTCCCTTTCATCTCACTTTCCAAATCAGCTATTTTGACCTACAGGGTTATTCAAAGAGCTCCGAATTGCATGAGAAATTAACCGAACGCTGAAAATCAGCGTTCGGTTACCTTTCTTGGCCATTCGGCTATCCAGAGATCAGGCAATACGCCAAATCCTGGCGAATTGGCTGCACATACGGTGCCTGTTCGGTGCCTGTTCGAGGGCAGTGAAATCCCCATGAAAAAGCACTGCTTCGGCTATTCAGAGAACACAAACCAGCAGTGAAAGGTTCCCGAAATGCCCTGCCATTCGGTGGTTTAATTCGGCAAGTTTATTCAGGGGAATCCCATAGGCTTCAATGTTAAAAATATTCCCGTTTTAATGCAATATCTAATAAACCGTTTATTATAAAATTATGCAGTAAAGAGTCTCTTTATTTATAGATTTTTTAGGATATTTTAAGCATTTTTTTTTTAAAAGTCCGATTTTTTTTTTTTTTAAGTTTACTTCTTTTTTCTGTAACAGCCCTTTTTATTATCATTCCCTGGACCTCATATGTAAATTTCAGACATTTTCGCTCAGTAGTTTCTTTGCAAACAGTGTTTCATTTTCAAACATTCACACAAACTGTTTTGCTAATTTATTCCCTGCCTCGTCTGCGGTGTCGGCTGCTTCGCTGCGTGTGATCGGCTCCTGCTCGGGTTTTTCGACAGGTTAATCCAGATGTTTTTGAGGGTTTTCGGCGTGCATTTGCTGGGTTTTGCGGTTAGTTTTCGTTGGGTTTGCGGCAGCTTTTCCCTGCAATTCGGGGCCCTGTGGTGTTTGCTGAATACACCGCAGGGTCACCGAAATGGGATCGGCAAAAGGAACCGAATTGAAGAGAACGAAAAGTCACCGAATGTGCGGTGACTTTTAGAATCTCTTTGAATTACCCTGATAGAATTTTTCATCCTCCAGTCATTCTCCAGTCATTCTCCTGCTTTTCACGCTCTCTGAATAACCCTGATAATAAGTCACCAGAAAACTATGATATTTATTACTATTACCATAATTCGTAAAGCCCAGCTTGTCATTATATTTAACCCCATAGTGAACAGGCGATTTTACGATTGTCAGTCCGAAAGTGCCCGCTGCTGTTTTTATATTTCTGTGCTGTTTGTGTTTAGGTCTAATTTTTCTCTTACTCGTTTATGGAACCCACACATATTATATACCGTTTTTCTCGCCATTAAATGGACTTTCTATAGATACCATTATTTCCATCATTTCGTATACTTTACTATAAAAATAAGTATGAAATATGATGAAAAAAATGCAAAAAACACACTTTTTCGAAATTTAATACCCAAAATCTGCAACCTCCCAAAAATGCCCCGGCTAAATAGTTTCAAAATTTTGTCCTGATATTTAGAAATACCCAATTTTTACATGGTTTTGCTTTTTAACCCCTTCACTACTGAGCCATTTCACCTGTGCGCTGATCTCATTTTGACCGTTTTATGCTCATCGTGTTTAAATGTCAATTGAAGTCTTATTGTTTTATACCCCAGACAATTTTGGTTTTAAAAAAAAACACTTTTTTTACTTTTTTTATTATTAATATTATTTTTTTTAGTTTTACACCAAACCTAGGCATGATCAGCCCTTTCCAATGATACCAAACATGACCCTCTAGCTGCCATGGATCAGGAGATAGGGGGATCCTTTGGATCCCCCTATCTCCACTTGGAAGCTAGGGGCTTAACTGGACAACTGACATCATAGCATATACGGTGACAATGTCAGTGGGTGGGGAGTGAGCCGGCGACTTAGCTGACATTCAAGATGACATCCAAGATGACATCCAAGATCTCAGCCACTTCCAGGTGCGAATTGCGATCTGGCACCTAAGGGGTTAAAGAGAAGTACTGCTGAAAAGGGCAGACTCTGCCCTCTCCAGCGTTACCTTTCTTCTGTTTGTAGCCGTTTGGGAGGGAGAGGTGTCCAAAGGACCCTCCGCTCCCCTTTCAGGTTCCCCCTGCAGGAGTAGGGGGATGCCTGAAAGTGACGTCATCGCGACGACTGAGGCCTATGAAAACTCTGGACAGACTTCAGAAAAGTCATTCCAGCGTTGGACCCCGGCCAGAGAGGTGAGGATAGGGAGGGAGGGTGGATAAAGGACCCTGGACATAAATAGTACGTCCTTGGTTCTTAAGGGGAGTTTTCTCCAGGACATACTATATACGTCAGTGGTCCTTAAGGGGTTAAACATTAATATCATCATATTTGAGTGTGGTTTAGTGGATTAAGTGCAACATGTCAACGGGTAACTGGGGAGCAGCATTCTTGGAGAGTTTACACACTTAGAGAGTTTCTTGGAGAGTTTCTATACATCAATGGCGTGTGCAGCCAATTTCATTAGGGTATGCACCGATGGGACATTTATTAATTAACCCTTTCGCTGCTGAGGCTTTTCCCGCCCCTGTGCTGAGGTCATTTTTTACCTGTTTTGCGCATCATGTTTAAACGTGTTTTGAAGGCTTATTTTAGTATATGACATCGACATATTATATATCGTTCTTTCTGTCAGACTCGGTAGATTCATAATATGTCATTATTATATGTATACGTTATGTCATGTTTGTATATTATAACAAAAAATGCAATAAAATATGTATTTTCAATAATTTACAGCGTGTAAAGTGTTTTTTTCCACATTTTAACATGCGAGCAATTGCGGTTATATTTTGTATGGGGTGCGCTTGTTAAAAAAATTAGAGATGGGGTCTCGTTACATTTTTTTTTGGGGAAAATGACACCATTTTTAACAAACGCACCGCATACAAAAATCGTTAATGCAGCATCATTGTTCACATTATAATTGAAATGGGAACAATATTGCTGCATTAACAAAACAAAAAAAAAAAAAAAAAGTGTTTATTTTTTTTTTATTATTTTTTTTTTTAATTTTTTTTTATTTTTCTTTTTCTTTTTTTTTTTTTTTTTAACAATTTTTTTACTTTCATGTTTGGTATCGTTGGAACGGCCATGCTCTGGCCGATCCAACGATATCAAAATTTAACCCCTAACTGCCACGGATCGGGAGATAGGGAGTTCATTGGAACTCCCTATCTCCACACTTCGTGGCAGTTAGGGGTTAATGCTAGGACTGGCGTCATCGTGCTGCGCACGATGACGCCAGTCCTCTGGGGGAGTTCCCGGAAGCTTGGCCGACATCCAAGATGTCGGCCAGCTCCCGGGAAGGATCGCAAATCGGCGCTTTTCAGCGCCGATTTGCGATCCAGCTCCCCAGGGGTTAATGCCAGGCATCATTTGGAAGGGCAGGCTGTGCCCTTCCAAATGATGCCTGGGTTAAGCCCCTGTGAGCCGCCGATCGGGAGGGAGAGAGGTCCGAAGGACCTCCCCCCCTCCCTTTCAGGCGCCTCCTCCGCACATGCGGGGGGGGCGCCTGAATTATGTGTCATCGCGGGGGCGCGATGACACATAATAATGGCGGCCACTGCTCCGGATGCCGGGCTGACATCCAGGATGTCAGCCCGCACCGGAGGGGCCAGCGATCGGCCGGAACCCGGCCGAACGCTGACCCCAATGCGAGGACGCGCTCAGCGCGTCCTCCGCATACCAGGGGGAATGCTGAGGACGCGCTGAGCGCGTCCTTAGCATTCAAGTGGTTAAATACTACTTGAAAATGTTATACAGAACAGTTATTTTTAATTAGGAATAACCAATGTTTATGCAATGATACACACAATGTTTCTGCTATTTATCATGAACTAGATAAGGAACATCCGACCATAATATCTTTTTAGGGGGTCAAAGATGAACCCTTAACCCAAGTTACATTAGGGTTTACCTATGATATACAGTCAGGTCCAGAAATATTGGGACATCGACACAATTCTAACATCTTTGGCTCTATACACCACCACAATGGAGTTGGAATGAAACAAACACAATGTGCTTTAACTGCAGACTGTCAGCTTTAATTTGAGGGTATGTACATCCAACTCAGGTGAACGGTGTAGGATTTACAGCAGTTTGCAGATGTGCCTCCCACTTGTTAAGGGACCAAAGGTAATGGGACAATTGGCTTCTCATCTGTTCCATGGCCAGGTGTGTGTTATTCCCTCATTACCCCAATTACAATGTGCAGCTAAAAGGCCCAGAGTTAATTTCAAGTGTGAAATTTGCATTTGGAATCTGTTGCTGTCAACTCTCAAGATGAGATCCAAAGAGCTGTCACTATCAGTGAAGCAAGCCATCATTAGGCTGAAGAAACAAAACAAACCCATCAGAGAGATAGCAAGAACATTAGGTGTGGCCAAAACAACTGTTTGTAACATTCTCAAAAAGAAGGAACGCACCGGTGAGCTCAGCAACACCAAAAGACCCGCGAGACCACGGAAAACAACTGTGGTGGATGACCGAAGAATTCTTTCCCTGATGAAGAAAACACCCTTCACAACAGTTGGCCAGATCAATAACACTCTCCAGGAGGTAGGTGTATGTGTGCCAAAGTCAACAATCAAGAGAAGACTTCACCAGAGTGAATACAGAGGGTTTACCACAAGATGTAAACCATTGGTGAGCCTCAAAAACAGGAAGGCCAGATTAGAGTTTGACAAACAACACCTAACAAAGCCTTCACAGTTCTGGAACAAGATCCTATGGACAGATGAGACCAAGATCAACTTGTACCAGAGTGATGGGAAGAGAAGAGTATGGAGAAGGAAAGGAACTGCTCATGATCCTAAGCATACCACCTCATCAGTGAAGCATGGTGGTGGTAGTGTCATGGCGTGGGCATGTATGGCTGCCAATGGTTCTCTTGTATTTATTGATGATGTGACTGCTGTCAAAAGCAGCAGGATGAATTCTGAAGTGTTACGGGCAATATTATCTGCTCACATTCAGCCAAATGCTGCAGAACTCAATGGACGGCGCTTCACAGTGCAGATGGACAATGACCCAAAGCATACTGCAAAAGCAACCAAAGAGTTTTTGAAGGGACAGAAGTGGAATGTTATGCAATGGCCAAGTCAATCACCTGACCTGAATCCCATTGAGCATGCATTTCACTTGCTGAAGACAAAACTGAAGGGAAAATGCCCCAAGAACAAGCAGGAACTGTAGACAGTTGCAGTAGAGGCCTGGCAGAGCATCACCAGGGATGAAACCCAGCGTCTGGTGATGTCTATGCGTTCCAGACTTCAGGCTGTGATTGATAAAGGATTTGCAACCAAGTATTAAGAAGGGAAAGTTTGATTTACGATTATTATTCTGTCCCATTACTTTTGATCCCTTAACAAGTGGGAGGCACGTCTGCAAACTACTGTAAGTCCTACACCGTTCACCTGAGTTGGATGTACATACCCTCAAATTAAAGCTGACAGTCTGCAGTTAAAGCACATTGTGTTTGTTTCATTCCACTCCGTTGTGGTGGTGTATAGAGCCAAAGATGTTAGAATTGTGTCGATGTCCCAATATTTCTGGACCTGACTGTACATACATAACTACAGCAATGGAAAGGAAGCACTCAACCTAAACAAGCAACAGTATTGGGGCATCTAAGAATTTGAATTTTTTTATATATATTATATATCAATGACTATAGGGGTTATTCAGAAAGTGCCAAAATGGCACCGAACAGGGAATTTCCCCGTACGGGGACATTTCGGGGCCATTCAGCTATTCAGAGAGCAGGCAGTTCGCCTAATTTTGGTGAACTGCCAGTAAGTACGGTGCTGCTGGAAGTCAGTGAAATCCCCCATAGAGAAGTAATGGTTCTCTATTCAGAGAACACCGAACAGCGGAGAAATGTCAGACTAACTCATTCTGTCGCTTTGTGCTACAATGTAACTACATGACCCGCACCATTGTGACATGTTGCAAGAGCTAAACTGGCCGTCACTGGAATCCAGACGCACCCTTCACCTTTCCAACCTGGTGTTTAAGAGCTTTTCTGGGAAGCTACCACCCTACCTGAATATGCTGCTTCCCCCGGCAGTTCCCTCATCCTATAACCTCCGATCCAGGACCAGCACCTTACTTGCAATACCACAATACAAAAAGAAAGTGTCTCGATCCTCATTTTCCTACAGAGCACCGCAAATATGGAATAACCTCCCAGACGCCATCAAATCTTCCCCCAGTCTAAAGTCACTTAAGAGCTCCATATTAACATACCTCAATACAGAATGCACCTGTAAACATGTAACATAATGACTATTTCCTACATATTTATTTTCTGTTAATCTGTATACTTGTTTTGTGTTAATATCTTGCATTGTATTACTTTGTATTTCTGTAACTGTAATACTTCAATGTTCTTGAACACAGGACATACTTGAAAACGAGAGAAATCTCAATGTATCTTTCCTGGTAAAATCCTTTATAAATAAATAAAATAAATAAATGCCCTAATGTTCGGTGGTTTCATTCCATAGGCTTCGATGTTAAAAATATTCCTGGTTGATTTTTTTTTTGGATCTTTACGCATTTTTCGGGATTTTTTGGCAATTTCTTTTTTTGTTTTTTTTTAATAGTGGATTTTCAATTTTTCTGTAACAGACCTTTTTATTATCATTCATAGGACCTTAAATGCTAATTTCAAACATTTACGTTCAGTATCTTTTTCCGCAAGCATCGTTTCAATTTTGACACTTTCAATAGCGTTTTTTTTTTTTTTACCCCGTTCGTCAACTTGTCGGCTTTTTCTGGCGGCTGGTCATTGCTGTGTTCGTTGGATTAGTGGCTTTTTCCAATGGTTTTGGCGGACACCAGATCGAATTCGATAATTTATCGGATCCAATAATTTCTGCTGATATTATTTTTTAAAAAAGCTTTCTCTGAATATATTAACCATTACTTCTCTATGGGACAATTTCGCTGCTGCCGAGGATCGCTGAATTGCGGTGATCTGAGGCGAACTGCACAGTATTTCACTGTCAATTCACCAGTACTTGGCAAATTGACAGGTTTCTGAATAGTGGAACTGCCACAAAATTGCACCTTGCAGTGAAATTCACCATTCAGTGCAAATCGGTGGCGAGTTTGGCGCACTTTGAATAACCCTTTAAGTGAATCTATCCCATTGGTTAATACGGCAGTATTCCTGGGATTTCTTGACTATTGGACCAGCCGTGATAAACACTTATCTTGCCAATGTTCCTAAGAAAAAAAAAAAATTCTTTTGTCAGAAGCTACTTATTTATTATTCATAATGTATTTTTATTAACAGATAGTTTATGCTAATCCCAGAACATCTGTGTTAATAAGAAATGCAAGTGGTTTATCCCCAAAAAACCCTTGATAATTTTTCATTTGTGAGTTCACAAAAAGGCTGGGAACATCTCATTTTCACACTGAAATGATTTATAGAGACTTAGAGACCTTAGAGACTTTGGTCTCCCAAAAACTTTTTTTTTCTAAAATTCTTTGCTCAAATTATTTTTTTTTTTTTTAATATTTATGATCATTATATTTTTCTAGCTAACGCTTCTTTGTGCTGTAGAAGATCACATATTCATATCTTGAAATAATGGCAGGCGATCCATTTCATGCTGCTCCAATGAAAACAGCTTAGAAAAGTCCTTTTGAGATAAGGAATTGCTGAAATAGTATGTGCACTCCTATAAATAAATACTATGTCAGCAAGGCACCCGCGCGATTAGGAAAAGCTAAGTTTAATATATTTTACACTTTGTGGAGATTAACATTTTGTTCTTACTGTCTGAAATAAAAATGTTATTTACATATGTTGGAACGCTGTGTATTTTTTATTTCCCCATGACTGTGAATGTATAACATTTGAAATAAAATAATCCCCCCTTGTATCCTCAGCTTCACCCCATGGACAGGGCGAGCTTCTCAGCATGATCACTGTAGGTTATTCATTTACCAGTTTAACCCCTTCCCTTCCATTATCGAGATATCTTGGGTTTCAAAGGCACCATCTGGTGCCCCGATATCGAGATACACTATATTGCCAAAAGTATTCGCTCACCTGCCTTGATTCGCATGTGAACTTAAGTGACATCCCGTTCCTAATCCATAGGGTTCAATATGACGTCGGTCCAGCCTTTGCAGTTATAACAGCTTCGGCTCCCTTCAGACGAGCGCAGCATTCACGTCTGTGATGGCGCACAAAAGTACGTCCGTGATAGCATGACATAAAGGCCAATGGAGTCCCACAAACGAAGTACATCTGCACTGAACTGCGGACGCACAACGGCCGCGGAAAATGGACGCAAGTTAGGCAAGAACATACAACCCCTAGAACGGCGGCACAAAGTGTGCTGCGTCCGCAACGTCCGCATAGCTTTGTGTGTGAGTGATGGAACAAGGTCAGACGGACTGCATTTATACGTCCAGCATTTTTGACGGACAAAATGGTTTTGCTTTTTAAATTTATTTTCCCTGCTACATCCGTCAAACAATACGTCAGTGAAAAAATGGACTGTGTGGCCACTACTGCGTCTTCCGTACTAATGTACATCCTTACTGCACGGACGCACAGTCCGTAGAAATCACGTTCGTCTGACCCTAGCCTTCAACTCTTCTGGGAAGCCTGTCCACAAGGTTTAGGAGTGTGTTTATGGGAAGTTATGACCGTTCTTCCAGATGCGCATTTGTGAGGTCACACACTGATGTTGGACGAGAAGACCTGACTCTCAGTCTCCGCTCTAATTCATCCCAAAGGTGTTCTATCGGGTTGAGGTCAGGACTCTGTGCAGGCCAGTCAAGTTCATCCACACCAGACTCTGTCATCCATGTCTTTATGGACCTTGCTCTGTGCACTGGTGCACAGTCATGTTGGAAGAGGAAGGGGCCAGCTCTAAACTGTTCCCACAATGTTGGGAGCATGGAATTGTCCAAAATGTCTTGGTATGCTGAAGCATTCAGAGTTCCTTTTACTGGAACTAAGGGGCCAAGCCCATCTCCTGAAAAACAACCCCGCACCATAATCCCCCCTCCACCAAACTTTACACTTGGTACAATGCAGTCAGACAAGTACAATTCTCCTGGCAACCGCCAAACCCAGACTCGTCCATCAGATTGCCAGATGTAGAAGCGCAATTCGTCACTCCAGAGAACGCGTCTCCACTGCTCTAGAGTCCAGTGGCGGTGTGCTTTACACCACTGCATCCAACGCTTCGCATTGCACTTGGTGATGTATGGCTTGGATGCAGCTGCTTGGCCATGGAAACCTATTCCACGAAGCTCTCTGCGCACTGTTCTTGAGCTAATCTGAAGGCCACATGAAGTTTGGAGGTCTGTAGCGATTAACTTTGCAGAAAGTTGATGACCTCTTCGCACTATGCGCCTCAGCATCCGCTGACCGCGCTCCGTCAGTTTACGTGGCCTACCACTTCGTGGCTGAGTTGCTGTCGTTCCCAAACACTTCCACGTTCTTATAATACAGTTGACTGGAATATTTAGGAGCGAGGAAATTTCACGACTGGATTTGTTGCACAGGTGGCATCCTATCACAGTTCCACGCTGGAATTCACTGAGCTCCTGAGAGCGACCCATTCTTTCACAAATGTTTGTAAAAACAGTCTGCATGCCTAGGTGCTTGATTTTATACACCTGTGGCCATGGAAGTGATTGGAACACCTGATTCTGATTATTTGGATGGGTGAGTGAATACTTTTGGCAATATAGTGTATGTTGATGTGCGTGTGGGATGTATTCAAAGGACAACAACAGCAGTAAAGTAAAACGTTTGCACAGATTTGGTAAATGTTGCATCATGGGAAAAATCTACAAAATGGAAACAGGAGATAAAAAAAATAACTTTATTTTTCCCTTTTTACATGCAATTATTTCAGACAAAGAAAGAAAATGGCAGCATGTGGTTTATAAAGTGGGTTTGTTTTATAATGTGTTTTTGGGAATGGCATCCCCTCTAGAATTACGTATTACAGGAAGGCAATTCCAGAAAAGAACCACCCAAATTATGCCAGACACCACAATCCTAAGGGAAGGGGGAGTACAGTGGAGGCGCTAGTGGAGTGTATATGTTTATGTGTTTTATGTTTGTGCAGCCGACAGGGATTATAACACAAAACCTCGACAGAAATGTGCAAATAACAATAGGACAAACAAGAAGGGATCCTAGTGGCGCAGTCTCTTCTGAGAGTTATCTATATGTAGCGGGTACAGGTTAGGTATAGTAATCCCACTGATCCAATAAGTGCACGGTCAAAAAGACCACTAGAGTGCTGCTATGGATGGAACTATAAGCAGTGGTATCAATGTGCAAAAGAAGGGTTAAAAGTCCTGTTATATACAAAAAGGCAATAAGTGTCCTCATATAATCAAGAAAAATGCATAAAAAGTGCAAATGCAAAAAAACAGGGAGATGTGCATATATAAGTGCATGTGGAAAAGAAGTCTGTCAAAAAAAGTCTCATTGATTAGTTCGCTTGTGGAGGCAGAAAAAAAATGGAGACAGAAGAAAAAAAAATTCCGACCGTATGTTCTGTGTTGAAGACAGAAAGAAGTCTGGTAGAGTCTCCGCTGAGGTAGTCTAGAGGCTTTGGGCGAAATCCTGGAGTGCTGTCCTCACCTGGGTCCTATGTAGACTCCCATTTCCCAAAAAATGGGAAGAAGGGGGAGAGGGGTAGAGGGGAAACAGAAAAGAAAAAAGGGTGCAGTATTGATTGGTAAAGGGTTAAGTGCCCAATGACAAGGGAACACTTACAATACACTTACCTGTACCCGCCACATATAGATAACTCTCAGAAGAGACTGCGCCACTAGGATCCCTTCTTGTTTGTCCTATTGTTATTTGCACATTTCTGTCGAGGTTTTGTGTTATAATCCCTGTCGGCTGCACAAACATAAAACACATAAACATATACACTCCACTAGCGCCTCCACTGTACTCCCCCTTCCCATTCTAAGACTAAACACTCGGCCAGCGTTGAGGCAGCTTACATCGAAATGGAATTTAGATCCAAATTTGGTAAATGCAATAATGATGATATATTTGGAGATTTATGCATTCAAAATGAAGACCAAAAACCAAATAACATTTACACCGTAAAAAGACAACTTGAGAAAGATCTTAAAAAGGAGATCAGAACCAAATGGGACATTATCACCCTTGAAAAATATATCAAGGACGATATGGTGCCCAGAGGCCTCCGCTTTTCCAAAAACCTAGCGGGAGACAACGATGACATTGTATTCCAAGAAAGATGGGAGAAGATGCTAGAGGGTTTTTCCTTACATAGCATGAAAGTGATTATAGAAAGAAGGAGTGAAATTCTGAAAGAACTCAACACGAGTATTGAAAAGAACCATGAAGAACTAATTTTGTTATCATCTGAACAAGAGATGAATAACTATCTGGGTAAATTCGAGAGGGAACTTGATAAATTGAACGAAGAGGTCAAGGAAAGGAAAAGGAAAAAATACCAACGTGATATCCAAGATTACAAAAAGGGAAATGTGTGGAAACAGAACGTTATAGACCCAGTGGAGAATCACTATCCCATAACTAATAGAACACCCATGTGGGATATACCACCGAAACCTTTACAACATTTCCCAACACTTTTACAAGAACAACAACCTTACAAAATGATTCCAAGGACACCATTACCTCAAAGGCCAACTAGACGTTATAATCAACATCAGGGACCCCACAATGACCAATTCACTTACGAACCACCCCAATACACTAGGACAAGATATGGCAATAACAGACCCCTGAACATCTACCGCCCACCCAATCGAACATACCAAGGCCCCTTCAGAGTACCTTGGAATAGGAACCATAGTAGGAGAGAAGACAATTATGTCAATCATCCAACTTATACGATCCCAACTGGTAACCGATATGATCTATTGAGACAAGAGGGAGATCTCCACAGGAACTCTCAACAACAAGGGGATTTTCACAGGAATCCCCAAAAAACAGACAGGGACCTTACTACCTTGAGAAGAGGGTGGTCACCTGGGAAAAGACTCCACCGAGACGAGGATGCAGAGGAAGGCGAACTAGAAGAAGGAAAGAGGAGGGAAAAGCACAGCAGGATGGAGGGATCTTTAATTTAACGGACACTCCACTTACAGACATAGAGATAAAAGTTTTGAAAAAAGGCATGAAATATGCCCCTACTACACATATGAACCTATTCGAGATGTACATTGACCTGCAGAAGTTTAAAAAGAATCTGTGCTTAAAGAAATATTTCTTAAAAAACCCAATTGACAGACCCAACACCTTCCAGTTTTATCATCACACAAACCTGAAAGAAAAATCAACTTTCTTCCCTAAATCCCTCATCTCGCAAGAGATTAATACCTTTGAACAGATGATTATGACCGATTTAGGCAAATTTAAGATATCTACAAAATCGAATAACCTAACGAAAAAAGAAAAGGATACATTAAAGGAGCTGACATTAAACGACAAAATTGAAATTAAACCGGCAGACAAGGGAGGTGGCACCGTTATCATGTCAGCCGAATATTATAAAAATGAATCTTACAGAATCCTTAGCGATGAAAGTACGTACAGGTAACTTAACAAGAATCCAGGGAAAGACATCCAAGACAAATTTGTCCAGTACCTTGAAGAAGGCCACACACTAGGTATACTCAACGATCAAGAATTCAAATACCTGAAAATTGATTATCCTAAGATACCTGTATTTTACTTCCTCCCAAAGATACATAAAGATCTTCTCAAACCACCAGGGAGACCTATTATCTCTGGGATAGGATCTGTGTCTAGCAGGATATCAGAGTATATAGATCACCAACTTCAACCTTTTGTGACCAGCACTACAGCACATCTGAAAGACACTACAGAGATTCTTAATATTTTAAACGATATAAGATGGGAAGATGATCTATTCCTGGTTACAAGTGATGTCCAATCGCTGTATACCATCATACCGCACAAAAATGGATTAGAGGCCACTGAACACTTTTTAAAGAAAAACGACACACTACAACCGGAACAAATTGTTTTTATTTTGGAGGGGATACGTTTAATTTTAGGTAATAACTATTTTTATTTCCAGAATGACTTTTATATGCAACTCAATGGGACTGCCATGGGAAGTCGTTTTGCCCCATCATATGCCAACCTCTTTATGGCCTTTTGGGAAGAATCTTTCCTACCCAAATACCAGAGCAACCTTGTTTGCTACAAAATATATATTGACGACATCTTTTTCATCTGGAAGGGAGGAACACACACCTTAGAGGCATTCTTACAAGAACTGGACCGAAATGGAAGGGGCATCATACTAACCACCATATGGAGTAACGAACGAATTAACTTCTTAGCTCTAAGCATCTTTATTCAAGATGGCATGATTAAGACTGAGACTTTTTTCAAAAAGGTAGATGTGAATAGCTATATCGAAACCACCAGTTGCCATCTTCCACAGTGGTTAGATGGAGTTCCGAAAAGTCAGTTTTTAAGAGTAAGGAGAAACTGCACAGACCTGGCTACATATGAAGTACAATCAAAAAAACTGAAAACAGACTTCCTGGAGAAAGGTTATGATCCAGACATACTCGAAGATACTAGAATTAAAATCAGGAGCATAGAATGCACCAACATGCTGAAGAAGAAACCTAAAACCGGAACTCAATACACAACTGATGTGCCCTTTATCTTTTCATATAATGCCCAAAACCAATACATTAGGAAGACGATAAAGAAATACTGGCCGATATTAAGAAAAGATCCATCACTAAGAGAAATTCTACCTGAGAAACCAAGGATGATCTGCAGAGGAGCCGGCAACCTCAAAATGAAATTAGCGCAGAAACACACGAAGAAGACCCCTCCAAACCATAACTATCATGGCATACAAAAAGGGTTTCACCAGTGTGGGAACTGTCTCAATTGTCGGAAAACACTAGAAGCAAGAAACAGATCATCACGCAGATTGATGGAATCACAGGACCTATAAAAATAAAGGATGTAATCACCTGCTTCACCAAAAACGTGATCTACCTGCTAACATGTCCGTGTGGCCTAAGATATGTAGGGAGAACAACCAGAGCCCTTAGTGTACGTTTTCAAGAACACATCAGGAACATTCGGAACGGGAATGAAAATCACAGTGTTCCTTTACATTTTAAAAACAAACACACCATGAACCCAGAGGGGTTAACCTTCATAGGGATTAGGAAAGTTGAAGTACCCTGGAGAGGTGGCAACTTTGAGAAAATAATTGGAAAAGAGGAAATGAGCTGGATCTTTAACCTGGGTACACTTCAACCACAAGGTCTGAATGCCGATTTTGAGCTGTGCCACTTCCTCAACTGACCACCGATCATCGACCATCGACCCATCATACTTCGACATTGAGTGTACATTAATTTCACAGGTGTATATCAGCCCATTGACGCTCCAGACCCAGTAGATGCATTTATCACCTACACATACCCCATCCACCTGACTCCCTTTTTTATGACACTTAGATCACAATTTTGTCATTTGCCATTGTATAATGGTTAGTGCCAGCCGTTGTAGCATGCCCTTTTATCCGTCTGTTATTCCGGTTTTATGACCTTTTAAGCTCATCTATTTTACTATTTGTCACACTACGTCCTTCTATGACATGCCGTTTTTTATAACATTACGTCCTTTCACTACGTGCCGTTTTTATATGTTTTTTGGCATTTTTAATAATGCCTCCTTATTAACATGTCATTCTGTCTTTTACGACCTATTAGCCCATCTCTTTTTAGTCTGCATTAATATTTTTCACATTGTGCCTTACAATATGCCGCTTTTAATCCATTTGTGGCATTTTATTGTTTTTAATGCCATATCATCACCCCTACTGTGACATATTTTATACTACACATATTCATGGCTCTTTTATGCTCTCATACAGCCACACTACCTGCACTATCTCCTTATTGGTGCAGCGCTGCAGTCACTGATCCACATACATTACACTGACTGCCCCCCCCCCTTTTATTTCTCTTCTGACTGCCACTTGCAAGTGTCTCCATACGTCCCAGGACCACTTCCTCTGTAATAGAGGAATTGGCTTTACCTTTCCGCTACACTGCCGCTAAGACCGCAGTGTAAAACTGTATGGAACGCACGTAATTGCTCAATGGAACGCACGCCCAAAATGGCCGCGACGCAGCGTGATGACGCGGCATGTACCACGTGACCGCAACACCCGCGAACCCGGAAGTAACCCCGGAAATCAATGTCCAGCGTCTACTACATAAACACAGACACGTGGAGTGCTCCATATCCCCCATTTTTTCAAACCATCCTGCACAAGGACTGAGGAAGGCTTTTATTTGACAGCCGAAACGCGTATCCCATATTTGTGATACCCCCTTACCTTGCTTTTTAATTAATAAACCTTTTTATCTATCTGCATCCGCCTGAGACCTTTTTTTATACTACGTATTCCCTATATACCCTGTCTCCCCTTTTATCCTTACAAGAAGACCGTCTACCGTTGAAAGAGGTGAAGGTACCCACCGTAATAGGCAGTACCATATGCCGACAAGTTGAGCCTGGAACCTAAGGCTCCAACATCGGTGAGTTTGTTTTGACCATTACTTACCTTATTTCAACATTGACTGCATATTGCGCTATGAAGATCTCTTCTCTCTGTATTTGAGACGAACAAGGAAGCACTAGAGGAAAAGGCGAAGGCCACCCTAGAATAACTTTAAAGAAGGGCAGACGCCACCCTCGATTAGGCCCAAGGCATTCCACACCAGAGCCGGTACGAGAGGCTCTACATATTGTAAGTGTTCCCTTGTCATTGGGCACTTAACCCTTTACCAATCAATACTGCACCATTTTTTCTTTTCTGTTTCCCCTCTACCCCTCTCCCCCTTCTTCCCATTTTTTGGGAACTGCGAACTAATCAATGAGACTTTTTTGAGAGACTTCTTTTCCACATACACTTATATATGCACATCTCCCTGTTTTTTTGCATTTGCACTTTTTATGCATTTTTCTTGATTATATGAGGACACTTATTGCCTTTTTGTATATAACAGGACTTTTAACCCTTCTTTTGCACATTGATACCACTGCTTATAGTTCCATCCATAGCAGCACTCTAGTGGTCTTTTTGACCGTGCACTTATTGGATCAGTGGGATTACTATACCTAACCTGTACCCGCCACATATAGATAACTCTCAGAAGAGACTGCGCCACTAGGACCACAATCCTAAAGGCCTAACCCACCAAAATGTACAAAACAAATACTTATAACAATCCAGCACGACAATGCGCAAGGATTATGCTATCGATACGCATTGAGCTTTTTTTCTTTATGTTACTCTCTTAAAATTCTATGTGGTTTTAGGCTGGGGTCAGACGAAGGCAGTGCGAACGCACGTGCAGCCGCACTTTATCACGGCCGTAGTAGCAGCAAATGACGGGCAATGACGGGCAATATACGAAGTACGGCCGCACGAATTTGCGGCCACGCAACACAAGCGGCAAACAAACACATTTTTTTGAGAAAGTCAAGCCGCTAGTACAGACGTACAGAGTGCGCTGCATCCGCTAGCGGCGTGATTAGGAGACGTCAGACGCTGCTAATGTCCGGCCAACATAACGTCCAGATGCAAAAAGGGTTTTATTGATGATCCGTACAAAATCACGGACGAAAATGTAAATATGCGAGCGGACGAAATATGCAGACGAAATATGCGTTCGTCTGACCCTAGCCTTAACTGCTGGGGTGCCCTTTAAATCCCCGTTTATTTGCTGGTTTTCTTTCTGTGGATGTATCTGATGATGGACCATTTGAGATTATGGATTATTGATGTACTATGTTACCATTAGTTTACACTGTTTAAGATCAGGTGGCTGATTAGCCTTTAGGCTAGGGTCAGACGAACGCATTTTTCACGTCGACCGTCAAAAAGTGCGTCCATGCGTCCAGACGCACTTTTTCATGGAAGACGCGATAGCGTTCATACGGTGCGCAATTCCGAGCGAGATTTTTTTACGGAGCTATAAAAAACAAATGGACGTGATGTTGGCCGGACATGTGCAGCGTCTGACGTCTCCTAATCACGCACACACACCGCTATGTCGACACAGCACACCCTGTGCGTCATTACTAGCGGTTCGACGTTCTCGAAAAATGCGTTCGTTTGCCGCTTGTGCTGCACGGCCGTACTTTGTATTTTGGCCGTCATTTGATGCTACTACGGCCGTGATAAAGTGTGGCTCAACGTACGTTCGCACTGCGTTCGTCTGACCTCAGCCATATTTATAGAAGAATCCCTCACTTCATCATTATGATTATTATTATCTTTTTTGTCAGTTATTGTCCTGACCGGGTTCTCTGTAGTAGCGGCGCTATCTGTAGCCTTTTGGGTCATTTACATCTCACTCCTTTTCATTTCAATATATCAATGTTTTTAATTGTTTCAGTGTGTTTTTTCTTATTCAATAAGGCTAGGGTCAAACGAACGCATTATTCGCAGCGACCGTCAAAAAGTGCGTCCATGCGTCCAGACGCGCTTTTTCATGGAAGACGCGATAGCAGTCATACGGTGCGCAATTACGAGCGTGATTTTTTTACGGAGCTATAAAAAACAAATGGACGTGATGTTGGCCGGACATGTGCAGCATCTGACGTCTCCTAATCACGCACACACACCGCTATGTTGACACAGCACACCCTGTGCGTCATTACTAGCGGTTCGACGTTCTCAAAAAATGCGTTCGTTTGCCGCTTGTGCTGCACGGCCGTACTTTGTATTTTGGCCGTCATTGGCCGTCATTTGATGCTACTACGGCCGTGATAAAGTGTGGCTCAACGTACGTTCGCACTGCGTTCGTCTGACCTCAGCCATATTTATAGAAGAATCCCTCACTTCATCATTATGATTATTATTATCTTTTTTGTCAGTTATTGTCCTGACCGGGTTCTCTGTAGTAGCGGCGCTATCTGTAGCCTTTTGGGTCATTTACATCTCACTCCTTTTCATTTCAATGTATCAATGTTTTTAATTGTTTCAGTGTGTTTTTTGTGTTTTTTCTTATTCAATAAGGCTAGGGTCAAACAAACGCATTATTCGCAGCGACCGTCAAAAAGTGCATCCAAACGTATTTTTTCACGACATGCGCGAAAACGGTCATACAATGCGCATTTTTGTGCGTGATTTTTTATGGATCGTCAATAAAACACTTTTTGCGTCTGGACGTTATGTTGGCTGGACATTACCAGCGTCTGACGTCTCCTAATCACGCAAACACGCAGCTAGTGGATGCAGCGCACTCTGTACGTCCGTACTAGCGGTTCTGTGTTCTCGAAAAAATGCGTTCATTTTCCACTTGCGTTGCGCAGCCGGACTTTCGTGCGGCCGGACTTCGTATATTGGTCGTCATTGCCCGTCATTTGCTGCTACTGCGGCCGTGATTAAGTGCGCCAGAACGCACGTTAAAAATGCGTTAGTCTGACCCCAGCCTTAATTGTGTTTGTGACGGGGACCCACATCCCCCTCGATTAACTCTCCTTGCGCGGTGTCATGCTGGATTGTTATAAGTATTTGTTTTGTCCCCTCTAGAGTTGCCAGATGATGATCGTCCGTGTTTTCCTTGTCGCATAGAATTTATTCATGCTGATGGGCAGTCCATGAAAAATACCACTCCTGCAGAATGTAGAATCCATAAGCCGCAGGTAAGAAATCAAAAAGGAATCTCAGACAATCTTCCTTGATTTCCTTCCTGCAGCATATGAATTATACATGTTGCAGGGCAGCATGTTTCCCTCTGCACGAAATAGTAATTTGTTTTCAGGTAAACATGGCTGATCTGGCAACTCTAGATCCCACAAGTTCCATCTCAACTTGACCCCTGTATGTGACTCTGTGTATGAATAAGTACACATGTGCATGATTAAACATTTCTGCATGCTCCCGATGGTGATTGAGACAGGTGATGGCCTATGGTCCCCGTCACTGTCCTGAATTTGCATAGTATTAGGTTCCGATCCTGAATCTAGCCTTTCCTTGTTTTTCCCCACCCACTGTATATTCTCCCTTTTTGGAGACAATCAGGGTAATTCAAAGAAAATCGAAAAGTCACTGCACGTTCGGTGACTTTTCGTTCTCTTCAATTCGGTGCGATTTGGCGATCCCATTTCGGCAACCCTGTGGTGTATTCTCAGCAAGTACAACAGGGCCGCCGTATTGCAGGGAAAAGTCACTGCAAACCCACCGAAAACTTACCGCAAAACCCGCCGAATGCACACCGAAAACCCGCAAAAACATCTGGATTAACCCCGACGATCACACGCAGCGCAGCCGCCGGAAAAGGCCAATACCGCAGACGAATGCAGTGAATAAATTAATAAAACTGTTTGCTTGAATGTTTGAAAAGTGAAACGCTGTTTGCAAGGAAACTACTGAGCGAAAATGTCTGAAATTTACATATGATCCTATGAATGATAATAAAGAGGGCTGTTACAGAAAAAAGAAGTAAAGTAAGAAAAAAAAAAAATCCAGAAAAATGCTTAAAATATCCTAAAAAATCTATAAATAAAGAGACTCTTTACTGCAGAATATTATAATCAACGGTTTATTAGATATTGAATTAACCCTTTCGCTGCTGAGGCTTTTCCCGCCTCTGTGCTGAGGTCATTTTTACCTGTTTTGCTCATCATGTTTAAACGTGTTTTTAAGGCTTATTTTAGTATATGACCAAGACATATTATATATCGTTCTTTCCGTCAGACTCGGCAGATTCATAATATGTCATTATTATATGTATACGTCACGACCTGTCTGTATATTATAACAAAAAATGCAATAAAATATGATTTTTCAATAATTTGCAATGTGTAAAGTGTTTTTTTTTTCACATTTTAACATGCGAGCAATTGCGGTTATATTTTGTATGGGGTGCGCTTGTTAAAAAAATTTGAAATGGGATCTCGTTACATTTTTTTTTGGGGAAAATTTCACGATTTTTAACAAACGCACCGCATACAAAAATCGTTAGTGCAGCATCATTGTTCACACTATAATTGAAATGGGAACAATATTGCTGCATTAACAAACCAAAAAAAAGAAAAAAAACTTGTTTATTTTTTTTTTATAATTTTTTTAAAATATTTTTTAATTTTTTTTTATTTTTTTATTTTTTTTACTAACTTTTTCACATTCGAGTTTGGTATCGTTGGAACGGCCATGCTCTGGCCGATCCAACAATACCAAACTTTAACCCCTAGCTGCCACGGATCGGGAGATAGGGAGTTCATTGGAACTCCCTATCTCCACCATTGGTGGCAGCTAGGGGTTAACTCTAGGACTGGTGTCATCGTGCTATGCACGATGACGCCAGTCCTCAGGGGGAGTTCCCGGAGGCTTGGCCGACATCCAAGATGTCGGCCAGCTCCGGGAAAGGATCACGAACCGGCGCTTTTCAGCACCGATTCGTGATCCGGCTCCCCAGGGGTTAATGCCAGGTACCATTTGGAAGGGCAGGCTGTGCCCTTCCAAATGGTGCCTGGGTTAACTCCCGCAATGCCGCCGATCGGGAGGGAGAGAGGTCCGAAGGACCTCCCCCCCTCCCTTTCAGGCGCCTCCTCCGCACATGCGGGGGGGGGGGCGCCTGAATTAGGTGTCATCGCGCAGTCACGATGAGACACCTAATTAGCCCGGCGGCGGTTCCGGATGCTGGGCTGACATCGAGGATGTCAGCCCGCACCGGGGGGGGGGCCAGCGATCGGCCGGAACCCGGCCAAACACTGACCCCAAAGGCTGGACGCGCTCAGTGCGTCCTCCGCACGCAGCGTGACATGCGGTTGGACGCGCTGAGCGCGTCCACCGCAGCGAAGGGGTTAAAACAGGAATATTTTTAACATTGAAGCCTATGGGATTCGCCTGAATAAACCTGCCTAATTAAACCACCGAATAGCAGGGCATTTCGGGAACCTTTCACTGCTGGTTTGTGTTCTCTGAATAGCTGAAGAATTGCTTCTCTATGGGGATTCACTGCCCTCGAACAGGTACCGAACAGACACCGTATGTGCAGGCAATTCGCCAGGATTTGGCGAATTGCCTGCTCTCTGGATAGCCGAATGACCAAGAAAGGTAACCGAGGTTCCCTTTCGGCAGCCATTCGGATCTCTTTGAATAACCCTGTTTGTGTCTTTTAGAGTTTTTTTGGTCCCTTGTCATTTCTGTAATTTTATGGACTGTATCTTTGGTGTTGGTATGATTGTACTGTTATTTCTGGTTCCTATTTTGAAAATAAAAATCTGCATGTATCAGTGCATCAATTAGTTGGTGTGACACTTTGGTTATGTCTGTCATTGTATATCAGTGCATGAACTAGTCTCTCTGTGTATGTCTGTGTTTGAATGAATCTCTCTAGATTTGTACTTGAATATTTGTGTTTGTGTGTCTTTGCTTGAATTATATGGTATGCATTAGTAAAATGTGAGTCTAGGTTGAGGATTAAAGTTGAGTATCAAAATTTAGAGCCTATGGAATAACTTTAGGTAGATCAGATGAAGGGCTCAATTACCATATTGTATAAAGTTTTGCACTTGCCTCAAACCCTTTTTTGGTTCTGGGAACATATATAGATATATATTATTTATTTTTATCCCTGTTGTACATCCAGTGGCAGACGGTGACATTTCATTTTGCTGGGGCTCCAGACTGGAAACAATATTTTTTTTAATCATGAATAGGAATATGTCTATATGACCTTACTAAGTATAATCCAGAATTTAGCCACAAGATGTATACCGAAAACATTATAATGTATGAAAAGACCCAACAGTGGAAAGTGTGATTATATTATTATTTGCTAAAAAAATAATAACTGATACTAACAATTTTATTTTAGATAACGCTGGGCCCTATTACATAGATAACACTAACGTTAGCGCTCAGCGTGAGAGTTAACGTTAGTTTAATTGGCCCTAGCGTGGGTCGACCATATTACATTCCGAATGCTAATGAGTTAAAAAAAAAAAATAGTGATTCGGAGCTTGCGCTTTTCAGCGCGAGCTTAATGTACTTTACGCTCCCTAACATGGGGAGCGTAAAGAGTTAATTAGCGTTAGAATTACAAATTCCTAACACTAATTACGTCCCGCTGCGGTTAACTCAAAAGTTAGTCACAGGTTGGAGCTGGTGCTAAAGGATTCTTCTGCGGAATCAATTATAACCAGCTGTAAAAAATTTTTTAAAAATAAGATACTCACCTCTCATCCTGCAGCGGCTTGACCCACCGCTTCTGGCTGCCGGGAGCAGAGGGAGACTGGGGCGAGGGGAAGTCTCTCTCTTGAGAGAGAGGCGAAATCCTGCAGGTCATGTGACTAGCAGTCAAAACCTCAATGAGCCCTATGGACTCCATGGAGGGGATGCTCACAGCAGTGCTTAGCGCTGCATTATGGGGCAGGCTGCTCATTTAGCACCTGCCCCGTAATATGAAGCTAAAACGAGGACGTTAAGGAAAAACCTACAGGTACAGGTTTTCTTCCTTGGGGTCCCCGTAATGTAATACTGCCCTCTGAGTATACAAAACTTCAGTGCATGAAAGAAAAAAATCCTGTTTTACTATTGCATATTTATTTTATTATTTTTTTTTTATTTGTGTTTAGAACATTAAATCAAATTCTGTGTGCATTTTCTGTCATTAAGGGGTTAAGGCAGGCACTCTGGTGTGTGTAGCCGATAAGATCTACATTCAAGCCTCAGATGGAGCTTTCTTTGGTCTGGTTTGTTTGACGCCCATCAGAGCTCAATTAGTCAGCAGCAGGGGGCTTGATAACAGCTGAGGTTTTTAATTGCCAAGACTTCCCATACAGCCCTTATCAGATTTCTGGACTCTGGTCCAGACGGATAATCACACAATCTTACTTTTTGTTTTTACTCTGCCTAGCAACAATCGAGGAAACAATGACACTGCTTAAAGGGACATAACACATTATATCAGTCAGGCACATGTTAAATGAAACAAAAACCAACATAAAAAATGATATAGTTTAAAAATATTTTGCAAAAAAATGGTAGGGTGTTGCCCCATCTGACCCTATGGACGAGACACCACTGTGTACATCCCTTATTTTATTTTTATTACAAGCTGTAGGCACCTGATATTCGTTCAAAGATATTACTGCAAAGACACAAATAGCCAATGCAAGCTAGATTATCAGGGTTATTCAAAGAGATTCGAAAAGTCACCGCTCGTTCGGTGACTTTTCGTTCTCTTCAATTCGGTTCCTTTTGCCGATCCCATTTCGGTGACCCTGCGATGTATTCAGCAAACACCACAGGGTCCCCGAATTACAGGGAAAAGCTGCCGCAAACCCAACGAAAATGAACCGCAAAACCCACCGAATGCATGCCGAAAAGGCACAAAAACATCTGGATTAAACTGCCGAAAACCATGGAAAAAGCCCGAGCAGGAGCCGATCACACACAGCGAAGCAGCCGAGACCGCAGACGAGGCAGTGAATAAATTAGCAAAATAGTTTGTGTGAATGTGTGACAATGAAACGCTGTTTGCAAAGAAACTACTGAGCGAAAATGTCTGAAATTTACATATGAGGTCCAGGGAATGATAATAAAAAGGGCTGTTACAGAAAAAATAAGTAAACTTTAAAAAAAATTAAAAAGAAATAAAAAAAATCTGAGTTTTTAAAAAAAAAAATCCAGAAAAATGCTTAAATTATCCTAAAAAATCTATAAATAAAGAGACTCTTTACTGCAGATTTTTTTTTTTTTATTATTCAAAATTTATTGGAAAAACAGAAACATAAACACATAAATACATAGAATAAAAGCAAATATACAAAGTGTAATATAAGGAAATACACAGAAAACAGACTCCTACAGAACCTGATTTACAAACCCCCCCCCTCCCAGGTCGTGTTAACCTCGGCACCCAAAAAGGGTTGTCGGCGTCTGCGGTCTCAGGACTGTAGGGCTCAAGAATAAGGAAAAAAAAGAAAAAATAAGAAGTAGGAGAAAAGAAGAAGAAAAATGAGGTACAATACAGATAACAAAAGGGGATGAAAAAAACAAAAAAAAATGCAGAATTTTATAATGAACGGTTTATTAGATATTGAATTAAAACCGGAATATTTTTAACATTGAAGCCTATGGGATTCTCCTGAATAAATTTGCCGAATGACACAACCGAATGACAGGGCATTTCGGGAACTTTTCACTGCTGGTTTGTGTTCTCTGAATAGCCGAAGCATTGCTTCTCTATGGGGATTTCACTGCCCTCGAACAGGCACCGAACAGGCACCGAATGTTCAGGCAATTCGCTAGGATTTGGCGAATTGCCTGCTCTCTGGATAGCCGAATGGCCAGGAAAGGTAACCAAACGCTGATTTTCATCGTTCGGTTACCTTTCTCAAGCAATTCGGATCTCTTTGAATAACCCTGTATGTTTTTTCTTGGAGCCAGCTGGTCTGCCAACAGGGGGATGACAGCCCATGATGACATGAAAAGGGGCCCAGTGACTCCAGAGGTCTCTGGTCCTTGTCAAACCCTCTGCAGGTTTTTTTTAAGTGCCACAGATGTAAGGGTCTCTCCATGCCATCCAGGACTGACCCATCAAGATAACAGCAAATTTCTCAGTAGGTTGAGACATCCACGTACAGGTGCAGAATTAACATGGTCCCTCCAGGGAACACGTTTTATACCCTTGCTGGTCCACCAAGGATTTAGCCCACTCCCTGTAACATCACGTAAGCAGAAGGGGAGGCAAAATGTTTTACTTTGAAATATTTTACTGAAATGGGCAAATGAGGGAAGAAACAACTCGAACATGGGTTCAGTAAGGGGCCCCAAGATTTCTGTTGCCAACCCTGGTAACCAGTTTTTAGATAAAGAAGTAGTCATAGAACTTCAAGAAAATATTGTAACAGGGTTAACAATGTTGTTTTATTTTATTAATGTGAAAATGAAGTGGCTGTAACCACCACACAGTCTATTCACACGATGCTGTGCACAGGTTTCACGCAAAGAAAATGTACAGAACAATAAGTTCTCAGCTGAAGTGGTTCAGAACTCTTTGACATAAACTTGTAACAAAACTCATACAATAGAACGTTCACATTAAGCTTCAGCATGAAGTAGTTTAATAGTTTCAGCTAAATACAAGAGCTTTTAGTAATATTGGCTATGACAGACATACAACAGGGAATAAACAAAGTTCCATTAATTGCTCTGTCAAGCTGGTGGCACATCTTGAGTGTGTTTACCAGGTCAGGGCTATTTCTCTTGCATATTGTATTAAATGTCGGTTTTTATTAAATTCTCATTTAGAGCTTTAAATGAATAATGTCAGTTAGATTTAAGGTGTATAATTATTCTATTTAGTTCTTTTTGCTTTTACTATTGTTAATTAATGACGCAAATAATATATCTCGAATCCCAATGACGACTTTATATTTCTTTTCTTGCATTGTGTTTATATGACGTAAAGCGCGAAACTCAGTAAAAAGAAGAAGGACATAACCAATAGACATGTGCACAGCACAAAATTTCGTTTTGAACTAATGGATTAGTCCTAAAATGCAATTTATTTAGTTGCTAAAGAAATTCGTTTTCAGTTCTTTAGTATGAAAACTAATTTCATTCATCCGAAAACCAGTGGATACAATTACTATTGTAGTGGCTCCTCAGAGGGCTGAGATCGCTGCTTGTTACAGTATCTCTCACTCTCAGCACAATGTGGGCCATATTACATAGTTGGTGCTAACTTAACCAGAGCTGTTGTAAACTTCCCAGAGCCATTATAGCCTATGGAGGTTTTCAGTTTACAACAGCTCTGGTTAAGTTAGCACCAACATTGTAATACTGCCCCGTGTCAGGCAAAGAGCGCGCAGAGTTTCAGTAAAACTAGTAAATAATATTTTTATATATAAGAGGTTAGAACAATATTATTTCCTTGTTTTACTGAAACTCTGAGCGCCGTTACAGTCAGTTACTGTAACAGCTGAGCCTGATACATTGTACTGAGAGATAATGTAACAAGCTGCCGATCTCAGCGCTCACAGCCACTGGATTTAAAGGGCTAAAAAAAAGGCTCCTCTCTGTATAATGTTTAGAACATCCTCCTGCATTAATTAATACCCCTCTCTGTATAATGTATACAACATCCACCTGCATTAATTAATACTCCTCTCTGTATAATATATAGAACATCCTCCTGAATTAATTAATGTCCCTCTCTGTGTAGAACATCCTCCTCAATTTATACCTTTCTCTGTATAATGTATATAACATCCTCCTGCATTAATACCCCTCTCTGTATAATATATAGAACATCCTCCTGAATTAATTAATGCCCCTTTCTGTATAGAACATCCTACTGCATTGGCATGTGGAGGGTGCAGAACTACGGATGTTGCGATGTTCTTCATTGCTGGTCTCCTTCACTCATCAATGTAATATCACAAAAAGGACTGAAACTAAAATGTAGTGCATTTTATTTTAGTTTATTTCGTTTTTTGTACTGAGCAGTTTCGTTTCTCTTGAGTCATACGAAAACTAAATTATCCCAAAATTTGGACTAAATCGTTTTAGTACTAAAACGAATGCACATGTCTAATAACCAATAACCATGTATTGTGCAAAAATTGTGCATACAGGTTGAACACCCCTTATCCAGGATGCGCAGGACTACGAGCATTCCAGATTTTAGGAGAATCTGATGTTGTAGACAAGGAGATCACTGCTGGAGTGTTGGAGCGCCGTGTGGGTTTACTCCACAGACATGCTGCCTGGAGTCAGTGGGATTCCGAGAAGCATGTCACATGTTGAGGCTGCCAAGAGGCTCCCATGTTGTGCTGCAGTCTGCTGCAGGGCTCGGGTACCTGGTTCCTGAGCAGCAGCGAATGTACGGGAGCACCTCTAATCCAGAAATACTAAAATCCAGAAGGCTTCGAAAAATCTGGTTTCAGAGTCTGACACTTAAGGGGTTATTCAGAGAGCTGATCTGGCCCCGGAATGTCACCGAACAGGGAATTTCTCCATACAGTGACATTTCGGGGGCCATTTGGCTATTCAGAGAGCAGGCAACTTTTGGCGAACTGCCAGCCAGTATGGTGCCTGTTCGAAGGCAGTGAAATCCCCATAGAGAAGCAAAGGTTAACCTGTTCAGAGACATCGAACTGCTGTGAAAAGTTGCCGAAGTGCCCTGCTTGTCGGTGTTTTCATTTCGCAGGTTTATTCAGGCAAACCCCATAGGCTTCAATGTGCAAAGTCTTCCCGTTTTAATTCAATATCTAATAAAACGTTTAATATTTTAATCTGCAGTAAAAAGTCTCTTTTATTGATAGATTTTTTTAGGATCTTTTAGGACATACTTGAAAATGAGAGAAATCTCAATGTATCCTTCCTGGTATAATACTTTATAAATAAATAAATAAATAATTTTTTGGGATTTTATCAGAAAATTGTTTTTTCTGTTTGTTTATTTTTAAAGAGTTTTTTTCTCTAAAATTCATTTTTATTATCATTCATAGGATCTTATATGTAAATTCCAGGCATTTTCGTTCAGTATTTTTTTTTTTCCAAACAGCGGTTGAATTTTTACACTTTCACTCGTATTGTGTTTTTTTCTTTTACCCCGTTCGTCAGCTTGTCGGCTTTTTCCAATGTGTTCGGCGTGTATTTAGCCGCGGTTCCGATGAGTTTTCGGTGAGATTTCGTCAGGTGTTCGACAGGTTTTCGACAGCTTTTTGACAGCTTTTCCCTGCAGTCCAGGGACCCTGCGGTGCTTGCTGAATACACCGCAGGGTGGGGAACTTTGGTTCCTCGAAGTGCAGGGAACAAGAGAGCACCGAAATGTGCTCTCTGAATAACCCCCTTAGAATCTGAAGTAAGGGGTGCTCAACATGTATGGATTAAAAGTAACCATAGCGGAAATTTAAAAAAAAGCTTTTAAAGCATATGAAAAAATGCTGTAATAAATGAAATATTTTATATATAATGAAAAATATTGAACACTTTTATTCACAAATACATTTTCTCTCCAAAGAGGAGCTCAAATGATAAATACAATGAGAGATTTGGATGATGCTCCCAGATTTACCACCTCAAAGAATTGCAATAACAATTTTGTTACGGGACGATGTTCCCTTTTTCCTGGTTCAGGGACAGGATAAAATATTTGGCCATTTTTGTATCTGTAAAATTCCCCTTAGTGTCCCTGTTTTACAAGTAGATTATGGAGCAGGCGCTGAATCCCTCAGCCTACCCGTAACGACTGTTAGCCTCCAGGAAACTTGCGGCACCGCTAACACGCCGTCGCAAGCAGCCCCTCCTGGAGTCCACAGCACTGGCGTTGCAACGTGGGGGGTGCGGCCTGCACCAGGTGACACCTGCCCTTAGGGTGACACCGTCACCCTAAGGGCAGGTGTCTCACCCTGCGACGCAGTGTTCGCTCCCTGCGAGCGTCCGAAGCTATGGAGCTTCGGCGCTCGCCTGGGGGAAACACGTGACCAGCCGAGTTCTCGCGAGATCGCGGCTGGTCACGTGGCTCCCCCAGGCGAGCGCCCAAGCTCAATGCTGCCGGACGCTCAGAGGGAGCAGAACATACGGCGGCAGGAGGTGAGCTGGGGGCATTGTCCATGAGGTGAGCTGGGGGCATTATCCATGAGAGGAGCTGGGGGAAATCCATGAGAGGAGCTGGGGCATTATCCATGAGAGGAGTTGGGGGCAAAATCCATGAGAGGAGCTGGGGCAGTATATCCATGAGAGGAGCTGGGGCAGTATATCCATGAGAGGAGCTGGGGCAATATATCCATGAGAGGAGCTGGGGCAATATATCCATGAGAGGAGCTGGGGCAGTATCCATGAGAGGAGCTGGGGCAGTATCCATGAGAGGAGCTGGGGCATATCCATGAGAGGAGCTGGGGCAGTATATCCATGAGAGGAGCTGGGGCAATATCCATGAGAGGAGCTGGGGCAAAATCCATGAGAGGAGCTGGGGCAATATCCATGAGAGGAGCTGGGGCATTATCCATGAGAGGAGCTGGGGCAGTATATCCATGAGAGGAGCTGGGGCATTATCCATGAGAGGAGCTGGGGCATTATCCATGAGAGGAGCTGGGGCATATCCATGAGAGGAGCTGGGGCAATATCCATGAGAGGAGCTGGGGCAAAATCCATGAGAGGAGCTGGGGCAATATCCATGAGAGGAGCTGGGGCATTATCCATGAGAGGAGCTGGGGCATATCCATGAGAGGAGCTGGGGCAATATCCATGAGAGGAGCTGGGGCAAAATCCATGAGAGGAGCTGGGGCATTATCCATGAGAGGAGCTGGGGCATTATCCATGAGAGGAGCTGGGGCAATATCCATGAGATATTCAACCTATCTCTCTCCACTGGCTCCTTTCCATCTGCCTTCAAACACGCGCTAGTTACCCCTTTACTAAAGAAACCATCCCTCGATCCCAACTCTCCAGCCAACTACCGCCCTGTATCCCTGCTTCCCTTTACCTCTAAGCTCTTAGAAAAACTAGTCTTCAACCGCCTCTCCCTCTTCCTGTCCTCCAATTTCCTACTTGACCCCCTGCATTCTGGCTTCAGTCCCCTACACTCAACTGAAACTGCCCTCACCAAAGTCACCAACTACCTCCTAACTGCTAAAAAACACGGCCACTATTCTATTCTCATCCTGCTTGACCTCTCGGCTGCTTTTGACACTGTTGACCACTCCCTCCTTCTACAGACCCTCAACTCTCTGGGTCTTGGTGACACTGCACTTGCTTGGGTTGACTCCTATTTATCCAACAGGTCCTTCTGTGTGTCCTTTGCTGGTAACTCCTCCTCCTCATTGCCTCTATCTGTTGGTGTACCTCAAGGCTCTGTCCTTGGTCCTCTGCTCTTTTCCATCTACACCTCCTCCCTGGGCAAAATCATCAACAGCTTTGGCTTTAATTACCACCTCTACTCTGATGACACTCAGATCTACCTCTCTACCCCTGATCTCTCTCCCCCTGTCCTTTCAAAAGTCAGTGACTGTTTATCTGGCATCTCCTCCTGGATGGCCTCCCACCACCTAAAGATCAACATGTCAAAGACTGAGCTCCTACTTATTCCTCCCTCCAATGCCTCCCCACCTCCTGACTTCTCTATCACGATGGAGGGTATCACCATCTCCCCATCAAAACAAGTTCGCTGTCTTGGAGTTACACTTGACTCTGCTCTTTCCTTCATCCCCCACATCAAGTCTCTTTCCTCCTCCTGCCGATACCAACTGCGTAATATTTCCAGAATTCGGCCATTTCTTACCACTGTCACCACAAAACAACTCATACACGCCCTGGTAATCTCCCGACTCGACTATTGCAATAATCTCTTATCTGGCCTCCCTCTGTCCCGCCTCTCCCCCCTACAATCCATCCTGAACGCCTCCGCCAGACTAATTCACCTCACCCGCCGCTCTGTCTCTGCCGCTCCCCTCTGCGAGTCCCTTCATTGGCTCCCCATCCACTGCAGAATTAAGTTCAAAATCCTTATCCTTACCTACAAAACCCTCACTAACTCAGCTCCCCACTATCTGTCCTCACTAATCACCCAATACACCCCAGCCCGCTCCCTAAGGTCAAACAGTGACCTGCGCCTAGCTTCTCCCCACATCACCTCTTCCCATGATAGACTGCAGGATTTCTCACGCGCAGCTCCCACTCTCTGGAACGCTCTCCCTCGTACTGTCAGACTTTCCCCTAACTTCTCTTCTTTCAAACGCTCCCTTAAAACGTTACTATTTAGGGAAGCCTACCACCCAACTCACTGACGGAACCATCAATCACTCTCACCTTACAGTCCTCTCCTCCTGTTTCCAACCCCAACCCTCCTAGATTGTGAGTTCCTACGGGAATAGGGCCCTCATCTCCTCCTGTACTGTTTGTCAAATGTTGTTCAATGTATTATAACCCTGTCTATACTGTGCCTATTGTACAGCGCTGCGGAATATGCTGGCGCTTTATAAATAAAGAATAATAATAATAATAATGAGAGGAGCTGGGGCAATATCCATGAGAGGAGCTGGGGCATTATCCATGAGAAGAGCTGGGGCAATATCCATGAGAGGAGCTGGGGAAAAATCCATGAGAGGAGCTGGGGCATTATCCATGAGAGGAGCTGGGGCAATATCTATGAGAGGAGCTGGGGCAATATCCATGAGAGGAGCTGGGGCATATCCATGAGAGGAGCTGTGGCATTATCCATGAGAGAAGCTGGGGCATTATCCATGAGAGGAGCTGGGGCCAATATCCATGAGAGGAGCTGGGGGCGTTATCCATGAGAAGAGCTGGGGGCATTATCCATGAGAGGAGCTGGGGGCATTATCCATGAGAACTGTTGGGGCATATCCATGAGCTGGGGGTAATATCCATGAGAGCTGCTGGGGCATATCCATGAGAGCTGCTGGGGCATATCCATGAGAGCTGTTGGGGCATATCCATGAGAGCTGGGGCATATCCATGTGTGCTGGGGGCAGTATCTATGTGTGCTGGGGGCATATCCATGAGAGCTGGGGCAATATCCATGTGTGAACTGGTCTGGGGCAATATATCCATGTGTGACCTGGTCTGGGGAAATATATCCATATGTGAGCTGAGGCGCAATATATCCATATGTGAGCTGGGGCAATATAGAAACATAGAAACATAGAAAATGTCGGCAGATAAGAACCTTTCGGCCCATCTAGTCTGCCCAATTACATGGATACTTAACCTGGATTTATCTTTTGTTTAGGATAGCCTTATGCCTATCCCATGCTTGCTTAAATTCAATTACTGTTTTGGCCTCTACCACTTCTACTGGAAGACTGTTCCATGTATCCACTACCCGCTCAGTAAAATAATGCTTCCTGATGTTACTTTTAAACCTTTGCCCCTCTAATCTAAGACTATGTCCTCTTGTTTTGCTATTTTGTTTCCTTTTAAATATACTCCCTTCCTCTACCTTGTGGATTCCCTTTACGTATTTAAATGTTTCTATCATATCTCCTCTGTCTCGTCTTTTTTCCAAGCTGTACATGTTAAGATCATTAAGCCTTTCTTGGTAACTTTTCTCCTTCAAGCCGTACACAATTTTAGTAGCCCTTCTCTGAACTCTCTCTAAGATGTCTATATCCTTCTGGAGATACGGTCTCCAGTACTGCACACAGTACTCCAAGTGAGGTCTCACCAGTGCTCTGTACAGTGGCATGAGCACTTCCCTTTTCCTACTGCTAATACCTCTCCCTACACAACCAAGCATTCTGCCAGCATTTCCTGCTGCTCTATTACATTGACTACTTACCCTTAGATCCTCTGAAATAATGACCCCTAAATCCCTTTCCTCAGATGTTGAGGTTAGGACTGTATCAAATATTCTATATTCAGCCCTTGGGTTTTTACGTCCCAGGTGCATTATCTTGCACTTATCCACATTAAAACTCAATTGCCACAACTCCGACCATTTTTTTAGTTTACCTAAATCGTTTGTCATTTGGCTGATCCCTCCAGGAACGTCAACCCTGTTGCAAATCTTTGTGTCATCAGCAAAAAGACATACTTTTCCATTAATACCTTCTGCAATATCACTAATAAAAATATTAAAGAGAATGGGTCCAAGTACTGACCCCTGAGGTACCCCACTGGTAACAAGACCTTGCGCCGAATAAACTCCATTTACCACAACCCTCTGTTGTCTGTCACTCAGCCACTACCTAATCCATTCAACAATATTGGAATCCAAGCTCAAAGATTGCAATTTATTGATAAGCCTTCTATGCGGAACAGTATCAAAAGCCTTACTGAAATCTAAATAAGCAATGTCTACTGCACCACCTGTGTCTATTATTTTGTTACCCAATCAAAAAAATCAATAAGATTAGTTTGGCATGATCTCCCTGAGGTAAACCCATGTTGTTTCTGATCCTGTAATCTATGTGTTTTTAGATGTTCAACAATCCTTTCCTTTAACATGGTTTCCATTAATTTCCCCACTACTGACGTAAGACTAACTGGCCTATAGTTCCCCGATTCCTCCCTACTACCCTTCTTGTATATATATCCATGGGTGAGCTGCTGGGGGCAATATATAATTGTGAGCTGGGGCAATATATCCATATGTGAGCTGGGGGCAATATATATCCATGGGTGAGCTGCTGGGGGCAATATATCCAGACCTGCTGGGGTCAATATATATCCATGTGTGCTTTCACTGCCTTCGAACAGGCACCGTACTTGCTGAAAAATTTGTGTGAGCATATGAGAGAGCTCCACAGCAATAAACCTCACAGTAATGTGTGCTGTGTGTATGAGCATTCAGTGTTATATGGAAGTACTGATTTAGGAGTAAGAGTTGTTAAAAAAAATCCGTAAAACTCGGGGGGGGGGTTACACCATAAGTTACCGCAGTGGGTGGCACCAACTCTAGTGATGCCACTGGTCCACAGGACTCCATGGTGGCTTGTGCTGCCGGGTCAGCTGACCTGCAGGATCTCACCTCTTGCGAGATCGTGCATGGATGCGGGGTGATCATGGCGGTAGAATAGGGACTTTTTTCCCTAGTCTCACTCTGCTTACGGTGGCCAGAAGCAGCAGATCGAGTAGCCGCTCTCGTCGCGGGATGAGACGTTAGTATTTGGTTTTTTGGGGGGGTTCCAGCTGTTGCTGATTCTGCAGAAACTGAATCAGTTAGCACCAGCTTAGAGCTGTGGTTTACTTTCCAGTTAGTTAGGACTAACGCTAATTACTCCTTGCTTACTCTTTGCGCTCGCCATGTTAAGCACAGGGAGTGCAAAGTGCAGTAGCCTCGCACTAAAAAGTGCTAATACAGAGGCGCTAATGGATTTTTTTAACCCGTTAGCGCTACGGCCAGATTGGATCCCGATCGCTATCACCTCAATTAACGTATGCTAAGGCTCAGGCTCACTTATGCTGGCGCTAGCTTTAAAGGAGGTGATAGGACTCAATGTGTATAGATGTTTATTATCAATGGTTATAAAGAATTATAATAAATTTAAATTCTAGTAATCAAAAAAAGTAAATACCAAAGACTGCATGACACTACTAAACAAAATACAAAAGCACAATTTGGCACTTTTGGTTTACACTTTACACTTTGCCCTGACATTGATCCTATGAGTTTACTACTTTCTGCTCAATTAAATTGATTTATGAACTGTTTTGTTAAAAAAATCATCTCTATGGGACTAGAAAACACGTGGAACAAGTTTTTACATATCTGGTACCAATTTAAAAAAAGCATATTAATGTAACATCAAGCAATAAATAGATCATATAGTTTATTTTGTGACATCGCTTGGCTTGTCAGCCGTAGAGTCTATCCACCAGGGGCGAACGCAAGATGAAAATTCATGTAGTTGCAAAAAGAAGCTGTAAATTGTTTTAGACAATGAATAAAACGCACGTCTTTGACATAAACGATAATTAACAGGTATTTATCATAGATATTTAAAATGTCTAATGATAAAAGAAAATATATGAGAATGTATTGTTATCCACATCTTACTTAATCTCCTCATATTTCACCAAATCCTTATAGGTCCAGTTTTCAGTTTTTCTCCTGATACATTGTTATTCAGAGGTTGCTAAATGAGAGAATTTTCTATTCTGAGGAAGCTTTGGCTCCTCTTCCAACACAGCCATTAGAGTAACTGCTTGAGATGTTAATGTTTACAGCTGTACTCTCAATATTAACCCCTTAAACCTGGAGGCAGGTAAGCTTAACCCCTTCGCTGCAGGTGTTGTGTGGGGGACGTCCTAGGGATTCCCCGCTGTGTACACAGGACGTCCCCCACATGTTATGGGGTCTCCGCAGCGAAAGGGGAGACCCCAATCATCTGGGATGGAGTCTTGGGGCCGTCTGACTTCTTTGAAGTCTCCGCTGAGTCTGTCGAAAAAAAAGGATATATAATTTGTCTGGATCCATCAATAAAACATGAATTCAAATCGTGTATAAACATGATGAGCAAAAAACGGTCAAAATGAGCTCAGCACACAGATGTGAAATGGCTCAGCATAGCAACCCGCGGCTTTCATGCCCTCTTCCTGGGCGCCTCTCGTCCCACTGGCCAATTGCTATCATTGGTTGCAGGGGGACTGCTTGAGTTCAGTATGGTAAAGAAAGCATTTCAGCAACTTCGACTGTTTATTTTCTGCCCACAAGGAGTTAATCCTAATTCTCCACTAGCCTCCACCTTGAACACCTCAGCTCTGTGATTCTTCTTCACTCTAGGTGCAATATGTCTCTGCTGTTTCATTCAGTGTTGAGGAGTTGGATTGTTATTATTTTACAGAAGGATAGAAACATAGAAACATAGAAAAATGTCGGCAGATAAGAACCTTTCGGCCCATCTAGTCTGCCCAATTACATGGATACTTTACCTGGATTTATCTTTTGTTTAGGATAGCCTTATGCCTATCCCATGCCTGCTTAAATTCAATTACTGTTTTGGCCTCTACCACTTCTACTGGAAGACTGTTCCATGTATCCACCACCCTCTCAGTAAAATAATGCTTCCTGATGTTACTTTTAAACCTTTGCCCCTCTAATCTAAGACTATGTCCTCTTGTTTTGCTACTTTGTTTCCGTTTAAATATACTCCCTTCCTCTACCTTGTGGATTCCCTTTACGTATTTAAATGTTTCTATCATATCTCCTCTGTCTCGTCTTTTTTCCAAGCTGTACATGTTAAGATCATTAAGCCTTTCCTGGTAACTTTTCTCCTTCAAGCCGTACACCATGCCACCAGGATATTATTATGTTATTACACAGAACCCTAAAATCAATGCCATGCCATACTATGGCTTTTTTTAGCAGAGATAAGGTTTATGCAACCGGTCTAAGCCACTCCTAGGACAGCGCTGTATCCTCTGTATCTCTTTTAATACTCTCGTACAGTTGACATATTTTCCATTATCAAACATTATATGGTTGAAGTTGAACTACAATGGAATAAGCAATGACACGTCGACATACAGTACAGTGCAAAAGTTTTAGGCAGGTGTGAAAAAATTTTTGTAAACAAAGAATGCTTTCAGAAATATAAATAATGATTGTTTATATTTGTCAATTTGCATCATGCAAAGTGAGCGAACAAAAGAAAAATCTAAATCAAATCAATATTTGGTGTTACTACATTTTGCCTTCAAACCAGCATCAATTCTCATAGGTACACGTGCACAAAGTCAGGGATTTTGTAGGATTATAGTCAGGTGTATGATCAACCAATTATACCAAACAGGTGCTAATGATCATCAATGTCACACGTAGGTTGAAACCCAGTCATGAACTGAAACAGAAACAGCTGTGTAGGAGGCTTAAAACTGGGTGAGGAACAGCCAAACTCTGCTACCAAGGTGAGGTTGTGAAAGACAGTTTCATGTCATGGCAAGATTGAGCACAGCAACAAGACGCAAGGTAGTTATACTGCATCAAGAAGGTCTCTCCCAGACAAAGATTTCAAAGCAGACTGGGGTTTCAAGATGTGCTGTTCAACCTCTTTTGAAGAAGCACAAAGAAACGGGCAACGTTGAGGATCGTAGACGCAGTGGTCGGCCAAGGAAACTTAGTGCAGCAGATGAAAGACACATCAAGCTTATTGCCCTTCGAAATCGGAAGATGTCCAGCAGTGCCATCAGCTCAGAACTAGCAAAAACCAGTGGGACCCAGGTACACCCATCTACTGTCTGGTGAAATCTGGCAAGAAGTGGTCTTCATGGAAGAGTTGCAGCCAAAAAGCCATACCTCCGACGTGGGAACAAGGCCAAGCGACTAAAGTATGCACGGAAACATAGGAACTGGGGTGCAGATCAATGGCAGCAGGTGCTCTGGACTGATGAGTCAAAGTTTGAAATATTTGGCTGTAGCAGAAGGCCGTTTGTTCGTCGAAGGGCTGGAGAGCGGTACAATGAGTGGTCTGCAGGCAACAGTGAAGCATGGTGGAGGTCCCTTGAACGTTTGGGGCTGCATTTCTGCAAATGGAGTTTGAGATTTGGTCAGGATTAATGGTGTTCTCAATGCTGAGAATTACAGGCAGATCCATCATGCAATACCATCAGGGAGGCGTATGATTGGCCCCAAATTCATTCTGCAGTAGGACAACGTCCCCAAACATACAGCCAAAGTCATTAAGAACTATCTTCAGCGTAAAGAAGAACAAGAAGTACTGGAAGTGATGGCATGGCTCCCCCACAGAGCCCTGATCTCAACATCGAGTGTGTCTGGATTACATGAAGAGACAGAAGGATGTGAGAAAGCCTACATCCACAGAAGATCTGTGCTTAGTTGTGTTCGGAACAACCTACCAGCCGAATTCCTTCAAAAACTTTGTGCAAGTGTACCTAAGAATTGCTGCTGTTTTGAAGGCAAAGGGTGGTCACACCCAATATTGATTTGATTTAGATTTCTTCTGTTCAATCACTGCACTTTGTTAATTTATGAACATAAATGTGTAACCCTTCCATTTGTGAAAGCATTCTTTGTTTACAGCATTTTTTTCACACCTGCCTAAAACTTTTGCACAGTACTGTATGTATACCAAGGAGCTTGACATTATGAATATCTAAACGCAGACAGACAATTTCTGGATAATCTGGCAACAATCTGCACTCAGCTAATAGGCCAATGTAATTATCCAGGAGACTCCAAACATTTCTTTTATGTTTATTTACTGTGTTATGGTTTTGGAATATGAAAAAAAAATGCGTGTAACTGATGTGCACCGATTTAGCGCAAAATGTGGCACCCAGCTGTGTGCCCAGCTGTATCCATCATTTGTTTTGTGTATCTGTGACAGTAATCTTGATTTTTTTTAATGTTTTTATTTTAAATCTGAGTATTACTCCTATGCATGAATTTGGAAATCTGTTTTGCGACAGAGATCAAAGCTGTCTTTGTGGCTGGTATCTTACTTCTATTAAAAGACACTGATTAAGGAACTTCAGAGAAGACTGAACAGCAGTTTGTTTCTTTAAGCCAGTACAAAGGTATCTTAAAAAGTGTAGTCCTACCGTTCTATTTTTTTGTTAAAATTTCACAAATGGACTTAAAACTTGCATTTATTCCAGCACAAAACCACTAGGTCGATCTATCCATTACGGTACATGTCGCCATTCCTTATCTTATCCATTCAAATTCTTATGCTGGAGAAACATACAGAGGAAAAATAAACAGAAACACATGATCACACACAGATATGTTAAACGGCACAAACACAATGCAAAAAAAGCTTTATTATTAATAAAATATGACCTCAGCAGTTAAATACACCATTAAGGTACAACACAATACATAAATACTAAAAAGCTCCACTTCTCTCTCTACTTACTCTTGCTAAGCGCAAGCTTCTGGTCCTTCCCATGCAAGCCCTGCTTATACTCTTTCTAGGCACCAGCTTCACCTTCCCTCTGCTCCCATTTGTTTCACTTACCCCCTCCCCTTAGATTGTAAACTCACAGGATGTCTAGCTGGGCAGTGGGCACCTGGTTGTATTATCTGGACAGTTATCCTAGGGGCAAGGTTGCCTTTTCCTCATTTATCATTTACGTCTCATGTTTGTGTTACCCCATTGTAAAGAGCTCCGTAATATGCTGGCACTGTATAAATGACTGTAACTATTATAAATATTCAGACTCACATACTATACAGAAAGAAGACAAACCCAGATGAAAACCAGTGATGTACGGTGAGGTCAGTGGCTGGTGAGGCACTGGCTATTTTAAGAGCCAGATATACACAGGTTACATAGGTTCAGGTTCAGTGCTTCCCAGGATCTGGCTGCCCTCAGTGCTCACCAGGATCTGGCTTCTCTCTGTGCTCCCCATGATCTGGTTGTTCAGTGCCCCTAGGAACTGGCTGTTCAGTGCTCCCCAGGAACTGTCTGCTCTCAGTGCTCCCCAGAATCTGGCTGCTCTCAGTGCTCCCCAGGATCTGGCTGCTCAGTGCTCCCCAGGATCTGGCTGTTCAGTGCTCCCCAGAATCTGGCTGCTCTCAGTGCTCCCCAGGATCTGGCTGCTCAGTGCTCCCCAGGATCTGGTTGCTCAGTGCTCCCCAGGATCTGGCTGTTCAGTGCTCCCCAGGATCTGGCTGCTCTCAGTGCTCCCCAGGATCTGGATGCTCTCAGTGCTCCCCAGGATCTGGCTGCTCTCAGGGCGGCATATGGCAAATAATGGAAATAACAGACTGCAAAGAGCCGCCTGAGGTATCCAACAGCATACTCACGCTTTTCTCAAGGGTTACTCAAATACTCACATGTTTGGATATATTTATGTGGGGACCCATAATTGTTGACTCAATCCTTGTAGAGAAGCTGTCGGCAGCTCCAGAACTGAGTTGGCGCCAGAAAATGACATCAATCAGTCTGTTGCTAGTACACCCAGTAAGGATGCGCAATTGGGGGTACACCCACCGCATACACTGCATATTGCAAGGTAGAGCTTTTGACACATTGCCCATCAGCATGTATTTATTATATATGTCTAAGAGACCATGGCGAAATTCACAGCATGAATAATCCTCATATATATATAATAAAAACACATTTTTCATATCCACAATAAACCCAATTAAATAAAAAGGACGGACCTTATAAGATACACAGTAAGTGTAAGATGGATTTTGTGTACCATAAACATTTGGTAATTTTATGTGTGCGGAGCAGGAAGTATGAATTATAGATTGATAAATTTCTGGGTGGAGTTACATAATCAGTTTTAACCCCTTCGCTACCAAAATCGTGACAACTCGCTTTGTACTACATTGAAAAACAATCATTAACATATCAAAACCCTAATTTGCATACCTTTTTAAAGCAAGAATAATGTGCCCCCTGTGGAGAAATGAAATTATTTGTTTTTATCTTTTTCCAGTCACCTTGTATTACTGTAAACAAGCTTTAACACCAGCCCCAAACCTCAGTCTAACAAAAAGTTCACAAACATTACTGCTGCATTACAGCAGCCAGGGAGGGGGCAGAATACAGGGAGAGCTCTGGGGTCACTCACTGCTGTACAGGGATAAGAGTCAGAGGGTTATAATGAGTGAAAATCCCTGTACAGTACAGATACAAGGTGTTACTGTAATTCCCATACACAGGCATTATGCCACATACAGATATTATTTTTTATATTCTATTGGTATTTTTTGGAAGCTGCATTGCTAATAATCTCATTATGATCACTACAACCCCCCCCCCCTAAACAGGAGATCAACATTGTATTATCTATCTGCATCACATTTAAGGGTCTATTCACAAAGCTCCGAAATTACATGCTATTTCAGTGCTCTCCATTTCGTCCCAATTCACCGAAAAAACGGTTTATTTAGTGAATGGTCATGTATTTTGCCGAACTTGGAGTCGCCGAAGCACTTGTCAGGCAACCGTTGTATTGGCATCAGCAAATTCCATTGAACTGCAAAAAAATAAAGAAGTATCCTAGTCTCCTAATAAGAGGATAAATCAGTAAAACTGTAACCAAATAATAAAAAAAGTCTTTTAAAATAATAAAAACACAAAAATTGTCATCTAAAAAGATACAAATACAAAGAGGTGTTCCAAAAAAAGGTTACGTTTTTACATTGAATTCTATGGGATTTGCCTGTTTGAACTTGTCGAACTGAAACTCCAAAAATTAGAGTATTTTCACGGAATTTCAGTGCAGTTCGGCATTCTGTGAATAGATGACACGATAGTCTTCTATGGGAAAGTTTCGGTGCCGCTGAATTGCCGGCAAATTGCACCATATTTTGCTGTCAATTCGTCAGTATTTGGCAAATTGAAAGCTTAGAGAATAGCCGAATTGGCCTGAAATTGCGCCGAACTGTGAAATTCACCGTCTGGTGCAATTTGGGGCCAATTTGGAGGTGAATGAATAACTTCTTTAGTGTACCCAACACAAAGGCCATCTCTGCCTGTATGCTGATAATGCAGACCCCATGTGAAACTGTGCAAGCTAAAGAACACCATCTAGAGTTTTTAATCTTTCATTCCAGCAATATTTCCGGCTGGGTGGAGTAGAGGTAACATCACTGTTCTGCGTGGAGAGAGCCCGTGGGGACATGGGTTCGATCCCAGCAAGAGCACCTCTCCAGTAAGTGTCCTTGGGCAAGATACCTAACGGTACATACTCGCCACCCAGAACATACTTGAAAACAAGAGAAATCTCAATGTATCCTTCCTGGTAAAATACTTAATAAAAAATAATAAAAAATAATAAAAAAAAGCATAACACATACATTACAAATTTGTAAATTTACATTATTTTAAGGTTTTTAACGATCATAGAACGATAATTTCTGTCCAAAATTGCTATTGTATCCTATTTTAATTCTTAACTTCACATCCCATATTTCAAATAAAAGGTATGAACATTTTTTCAACAATATGCACTTGGTGGTGAAGAGGTTAAATAGCTGATTAAATTTGAAATCTGTAATTATAGGGTAAGTGTGCTTGCACTTTAACCTTTACAGTAAGCTGACATTGTCCTAGTGTCTACCGTGTTCCTTCAAGAGATGGCCACGACAATTGTAAATGGTCCTACAAAATGCTCCTACCATACCTGCATGCTTCAGGGCTCCATAACTTAGTGTTATGCTCTAGCACAGTGGTTCCCACCCGCGGTCCTCAAGTACCTCTAACAGGCCAGGTTTTCAGGATTCCCTTGGGGAAATACAGACTGAATCCTGCAATCACTGAGCAGCAAATCATATCACCTGTGCTGTGCTTCACATATTAGGCTTGTGCACCGATTTTTTTTTTGGTTCGATTCGGATCGAGTTTTCGGATTTTTAAACTTTTCGATTCGGCTCGTTTCGACCGATTTCGGTTTCGATTCGGTACGGGCCGTTTTTCGGGTACATTTTTTTTTCGGAATTTCGACCATTTTTCGTATTTTCGTGTCACTGTGCTCGTTTTTTGTATCGACTTTTCGTGATTTCGGAAATTTTCGTTTTTCGGAATATCGACCATTTTTCGTATTTTTCGTGTCATTTTGCTCGTTTTTTGTATCGACTTTTCTTTTTTTCGGAAACTTTTCGTTTTTCGGAAACTTTTCGTTTTTCAGAAAATTTTCGTTTTTAGAAAATTTTCGTTTTTCCGAAAATTTTCGTTTTTCCGAAAATTTTCGTTTTTCGGAACATCTGTTCTCCTCGTTTGACACATTTCAAGTCCATTCGAAAAATCCGAAAATATTTCGTTTCGGCTCGGAAAACATTTCGGATCTGACATTTTCGGATCTAAACATTTTCGGAAATTCGGCCGCATCCAAAAACACGAATCGGGAAATTTCGTGAAAATTCCGAAATTCCGAAACCCGAAACACACATCCCTATCACATATCTGCAAACCTGACCTGTTAGGGGGTACTTGAGGAACGCGGTTGGGAACCAATGCTCTAGAATAAGTTTCCACGTTGAATTAAGCACATTATACTGAACAGCAGCTAATATTGAGAATATATCTCTCTTTCAGTAAACATTTATTTGACTGAATCTGTAGTCAGAGAAGCGTTTGTCTCTCTGCGTCTCATATCCAGACGCAACCCACACATGAGTAATTTCACTGGCTCCTCTTCCCACTTCTTGTTTACTGTCGAATCCTTCTGATTTGCTCTTGATTTTGGCTTCACACTCAGCCCGCTGCGCTACAAGTAGTGCTCATCCCCTGCAGGTTTGCAGTCTTGCCAGCAGATCCCGCAATTATTTCTGCCTAAACTGTCGCACACATACTGTATATGCAATCTTCCGGGAAATATCATGGCAGCTTTAAACCAAAAGCATTTAAAGGGATACATTAGGGTTAAAACAGAAAGAAGTTGGAAGATTTCAGGCACTAAACTAAAATGGAGACGCTAAGGGGAAAAATATGCGGTCGCAAATCTCCCCTTAGCATCTCCGTTTTGCAAGTGGATTACGGGACAGGACTGTATTGTAACGGCCACTAGCCTACAGGATACTAGGCTTGTGCACCGATTTTTTTTTCGGTTCGATTCGGTTCGATTTTTCGGATGTTTAAACTTTTCGATTCGGCTCGTTTCGACCGATTTCTGTTTCGATTCAGTTCAGCTCGACTCGTTTTTCGTGTACATTTTTTTTTCGGAATATCGACCATTTTTCGGATTTTCGTGTCACTTTGCTCGTTTTTTGTATCGACTTTTCGTGATTTCGGAAATTTTCATTTTTCGGAATTGTACATGTTTCGGAATATCGACCATTTTTCGTATTTTCGTGTCACTTTGCTCGTTTTTTGTATCGACTTTTCGTGATTTCGGAAATTTTCGTTTTTTCGGAACGTCTGTTCTCCTCGTTTCAAAGCAATAAATTTCGATTTGACACATTTCAAGTCCATTCGAAAATTCCGAAAATATTTCGTTTCGGCTCGGAAAACTTTTCGGATCTGCCATTTTCGGATCTAAAAATTTTCGGAAAATCGGCCGCATCCAAAAACACGAATCAGGAAATTTCGTGAAAATTCCGAAACCCGAAACGCACATCCCTACAGGATACTCGCGGTAGTGCCATCGCGAGCATCCCCTCCGTGGAGTCGATAGAACTCCTTGGAGGCTTGTGCTGCCAGGTCGTATGACCGGCAAGATCTCACCTCTCTCAAGATCCTGCAGGTCCACAGAGTGATCACAGAGGGAGACTGGGGACTTTTTTCCCCAGTCTAACTCTGCTCCCGGAGGCCAGAAGCAACGTATCGGGCTGCCATTCTCGCCGCGGGATGAGATGAAGCCATTTAGGCGAAACGCGTATTGATGTACTGGTAATTTACATTTTATAATTTTATTATTAAGTTTTAATAAAACCACCACGTTTTTATCCTATTTGGGTCCTGGCTGTTTCACATCGACCAAGGAGGTGGCTGAGGCTGATAGGTGATGCGGTGCACCTAGATACTATCACTGGCTGCCTTCAAATCCGGTGTCTGAGCTTTGAGACACCAGTAAACGTGAGTAGCATAAAATATGGTATACTTGCACTTTTATTTCAAACTGTGCTACGCCATATACGATTTCTGCTTTTAAGGGTTACAGAAGCAATATTTCACCTGAAGCGCCAACTCTGCCACATTTTCCCTTGATTCTGTATCACAAAGGTGGGAAGGGATATACCACCAAGTGGATGTGAGAGGCTGCTGACCGCAGAGGGGTAAAAGAAGAAGACTGTTTTTGTTTTTTGTTTCCTCTAACAAACACTGTCACTTGAAAGACACCACACAGAGACTATCAGGGTTATTCAAAGAGATCCGAACGAGCGCAGTTATCACGTCCGTGTTGCCGCACATTTGTACGTCCGTGGCAGCATAGCATTCTGACCAATGGAGCCCCACACACGAAGTACGTCTGCGCAGAAGTGCGGATGCATGACGGACGCGGCAAACGGACGCAGGTTAGGCAAGAACGTAATACTGCTAGAACGGACGTGCGGAGTGCGCCACGTCCACAACGTCCGCATAGCTTTGTGTGTGAGTGATGGAACGCGGTCAGATGGACTGCATTTATACGTCCAGCATTTTTGACGGACAGAATGTTTTTTCATTGTAATTTATTTTCCCTGCTACATCAGTCAAAAAATACGTCAGTGAAAAACACGGACTGTGTGGCCACTACCTTGTCAGTCAGAAAGTACGTCCGTACTGCACGGACGCACAGTCCGTACAAAATGCGCTCATCTGACCCTAGCCTTAGAGCTGTAGCAAACTGATTCTGTTTTTGAGGAATCTGTTAGCAGCAGCTGGAACTCCCCCAAAAAATCAAATACTCACCTAGTCTGGAAAAAAGGAAATCTGTACCCTTTGGCGCCACCCGGTGGTGTTGGAGAGGTAGTGTATGTTTAAACTTCAATTCAGGCAAGTAAAAACAGAGATAAAATCAAACATAAAATATAGCATAAAATCAATAAAAGGTATAAGAATTTGTCAGCTTGTAAGGTGTCTGTGTCTCTGTGGATGTGTCTCTAAAGACAAACAGGGTTATTCAAAGAGAATCGAAAATTCACCGCACGTTCGGTGACTTTTCGTTCTCTTCAATTCGGGCCGATTCGGCAATCCCATTTCGGCGACCCTGCGGTGTATTCAGCAAGCACCACAGGGCTGTAGAAGCACGGAAAAGCTGCCGAAAACCCGCCGAAAACCTGGCAAAAACTCGGCGAATGCACGCCGAAAACCCGTAAAAACATCTGGATTAACCCGTAAAGACGCTGAAAAAACCCGAGCAGGAGCCGATGACACGCAGCGCAGCCGCCGGAAAAAGCTGACACGGCAGACGAATGCAGTGAATAAATTAGAAAAACAGTTTGCTTGAATGTGTGAAAAGTGAAACGCTGTTTGCAAAGAAACTACTGAGCGAAAATGTCTGAGATTTACATATGAGGTCCAGGGAATGAGAATAAAGAGAACTGTTACAGACAAAATAACAAAAGTTAAAAAAAATCTGACTTTTTTTAAAAAAAAAATACAGAAAAATGCTTAAAATATCCTAAAAAATCTATAAATAAAAAGACTTTTTACTGCAGAATTTTATAATGAACGGTTTATTAGATATTGGATTAAAACAGGAATATTTTTAACATTGAAGCCTATGGGATTCGCCTGAATAAACCTGCCGAATTAAACCACTGAATGGCAGGGCATTAGGGGAACCTTTCACTGCTGGTTTGTGTTCTCTGAATAGCCGAAGCAGTGCTTTTTCATGGGGATTTCACTGCCCTCGAACAGGCACCGAACAGGCACCGTATGTGCAGGCAATTCGCCAGGATTTGGCGAATTGCCTGCTCTCTGAATAGCCGAATGGCTGAACGCTGAACGCTGATTTTCACTGTTCGGTTACCTTTCTCCAGCAATTCGGATCTCTTTGAATAACCCTGTATGTATCCATAGCTGGTGGAACATCATGTGTAAATCTCCAAATATCTTGTGCGGTATTATTATACTCTGTAATTACGTTTGTGAGGCACTTTTAACCAATATCACAAGTGATATGTTTTTAGCTTTAAAGCTTCATAATGTTGACCACAAATACAAACACATGGCTTTAAGAAAGCAGGAATGTAAAAAATGGAGTGGAACAAATATGCCCTAATTCAACTAACTGAACATGTCCATCATATGATTCCATCAGTAATTAAATTAAAGGAATGGGTGAAGAAATAGACTTGTTAGTTACTGTATCAAATCTGATGTCAACTTGATCTGAAGTGACCCGAACTGTTCTGCTCACATGGCGCTGATGTAATGCATCACTCAGGACAACGTTACTAATTGTAGAATAAGCTTCTAGAAGACAAAAATAGTAATTTATGGAACCTGTGCTCACACCAAAAGGACTGAGTGACTCAAGCCAGTTAAGAGGAACCTTTATGGCAAAAATACAGCATCAGGCACAGAGGTCAGAAACCTTGGCTCTACAGATGTTTTGGAACTACATTTCCCATGAGACTCAGCCATCCTCATGAGTAACTGAGCATCATGGCAGAGGTAGGTCCAAAGCATCTGGAGACTGGAGAGCCATGGTTGATGGCCCCTGCTCTATCCTATGGCAGTCCCTTGTGTGATGCTCAATGCATTATTTAGGTGGACCTGCGGGTTGTCCCATCTGGCGCCGATCTTGGGCTTCAACCACTACCACTGCTGGTATCACCCTGCTATTCCGTCTTATTCCAAGGCCAGCCTCTGATAAAGTGATCTCAGATCTGGTTTGGTAAAAGGGAGCCGGTAAGGAATTTTTTTTTTTTTCCTCTTTAGACTCCTTTTTATTGGCAAGAACAGAACAGAGAGCCCGGGGTTTGCTGAATCAGCATCCTGCTGGCTGACCAACACTGGAATCTTGTCTATATCCCGTTTCTTGTACAAGAGTCTGCTGTGCAAAACACTGGGACTCTGACATTTGCTTTCGATTTTGCTGCTCAGAAGCCGTCTATGTTGTATTAAACCGGATCCTTATCTGGACTTTTTTAAAAACCTGAGAACATGTACTGTAGATGGTCAACGGAGCACCAGAAAACTGGATGTACGATTAGTCACTATACATGTCCAATAGATTATCTTCTAAACCATCCCAAGAGAACCACTCTTCCGAATGAAAGAAAATCTCTGCGTTAGAGAAGGGATATAATAGCGCAGTATGTCGGTCCACCGTAAGAGGAAAGTAAAGCAGTCGTGGTCCTACTCACATATTATTGAGCCTGGCCTCGGCTCTAGGGTGGATGGTAGTTATGGGTCTTCAAAGATGTTCAGGTGCCCATATACCCGCAATAGGCTTCTTCAGACACTTTCCCCTGCAGTGGATCAGAGAAAATACCAACGCACTGTCCTGGTATAATACCGTTTAAAAAATAATGATAGAGTGATAGAGTGGGTACTCATAAATGATTGCACTCACATGTTAGTGAGCCGCATTGGCTCCAAGATGTCGCATAGGAATATTAAACACTTCAATGCGGAGGACGCGCTCAGCGCGTCCTCCGCATGGCTGCTGGTATGCGGAGGACGCGCTGAGCGCGTCCTCCCTTTGGGGTCAGCGTTCGGCCGGGTTCCGGCCGATCGCTGGCCCCCCCGGTGAAATTGTCAGCCCAGCATCTGGAACCGCAGCCGCTGAAATTAGGTGTCATCGCGGCAGCGCGATGACACCTAATTCAGGCACCCCCCCGCATGTGCGGAGGAGGCGCCTGAAAGGGAGGGGGGGAGGTCCTTCGGACCTCTCTCCCACCCGATCGGCGGCGTTGCGGGGGTTAACCCAGGCACCATTTGGAAGGGCACAGCCTGCCCTTCCAAATGGTACCTGGCATTAACCCCTGGGAGCTGGATCGCGAATCGGCGCTGAAAAGCGCCGGTTCGTGATCCTTTCCCAGAGCTGGCCGACATCTTGGATGTCGGCCAAGCCTCCGGGAACTCCCCCTGAGGACTGGCTTCATCGTGCATATCACGATGATGCCAGTCCTAGAGTTAACCCCTAACTGCCACCAACGGTGGAGATAGGGAGTTCCAATGAACTCCCTATCTCCCGATCCGTGGCAGCTAGGGGTTAAAGTTTGGTATGGTTGGATCGGCCAGAGCATGGCCGTTCCAACGATACCAAACTCGAATGTGAAACAAGTTTTTAAAAAAAAATAAAAAATAAAATTAAAAATAAAAATATATTTAAAAAAAAATTATAAAAAAAAAACAAAAATTTTTTTTTCTTTTTTTGGTTCGTTAATGCAGCAATATTGTTCCCATTTCAATTATAATGTGAACAATGATGCTGCACTAACGATTTTTGTATGCATTTGTTAAAAATCACGTAATTTTCCCCAAAGAAAAATGTAACGAGACCCCATCTCTAATTTTTTTAACAAGCGCACCCCATACAAAATATAACCGCAATTGCTCGCATGTTAAAATGTGAAAAAAAACACTTTACACGTTGTAAATTATTGAAAATACATATTTTATTGCATTTTTTGTTATAATATACAGACATGACATAACGTATACATATAATAATCACATATTATGAATCTACCAAGTCTGACGGAAAGAACGATATATAATATGTCTGGGTAATATACTAAAATAAGCCTTCAAAACACGTTTAAACATGATGAGCAAAACCGGTAAAAATGACCTCAGCACAGAGGTGTGAAAAGCCTCAGCAGCGAAAGGGTTAAGGCAATTTCAAAACCTTCTCTTAAATCACGTTCCAGGAAGCAGCAGTAGTTTAAAATAAATTTATTAATACATAAAATATATTACCAGAACGCGTTTCGCTCCTCAGAGCTTCTTCAGCTGGTATCACTAGTCTTGTGTCTGCTGCTTCCTTATAAACTGTTTAAAATGACCCATTACATCTTTAACTTTAATTAAAACACTTAAGTCCAATTAAGAATAATTACAAACAATTAAAAACAAATTAAAAACAAATTAAAAACACTTGTGGCTTGTAATGAGGCGAATGTATACGTCTTAGCGCTGCCCTCCAATGTGAACCGCATGTCTACACGTCTATACAGCCCCAAACCGCATATGAAAACGCCACCGGCGTCGCGAAGCTCAAGGGGGTACAGTCGCGCATGCACACAATGCGACGCATGCGCACAGCCAAACAGGGCACGGCTCCATGTAACGGCCGTCCCACACCTAGCGCCCAACCGTCTCCATGCATCCAGAAACAGGGCGTGCGCACCATCCCACCAAAAACATGGCGGACGGCGTAACACAACTAAACGGCAACCCATCGCAATCGAGAGCCGCCAACGGCAACAATTCCACATTTGCATGCGTGTAACTAGAAGCATTACCCAACGTATGTTAATATATAATGGGCATAACTTTATAACAGTTGCATTAATTCTTATTAAAATGAAAATAGAACAACATATTCAGCGCCATGGTTTTCCCAGAGGGTCAGTCACAATATACATTCGCATACATAAAGTGCAAAAACCAAAATGATCTATCCCTCTGTATAAAGTATACATATATAATACATACATACATATATCATTAACTAACAAATTGCCTTATATAGTCTATAACCTCATGATTAACTGAGAATCATGTGTTAACTTATGATTATATTATTTAACAATAGTGAATGAAATCTACATTATTTAACCTCAAATTAAAGTGACAATATCTCATAATTACCATATGAATTTATGTCTATTAAAGTGCTAATACTATAACATTAATTATATGTAAACTGATTAAATTTTATTACATAATGTGTATTATTACTATAACTAATTATGGTAAATTAATCATATGTGCAATGTATTATTTCAAATTATTATTATTAAATACAAAGTGGCTCGTGCAAAATATAATTCATGTAAAACTCGATCATTATACGAAATATTATTTTTAATTATAATTATTAAAACTATTAAAGCTAATTCTAAGTGCCTATTAAAAATGTGTATATTAAAATTTAATTCATTAATTCTAAGTGATCTATGCTATAAGATGTAAAGTGACCCATGCAGATTATACTGAGCATAGATTTATCTTTCATGCTCAGCATAAAATACAATCTTTTATGCAATTAGTATTACCAAAATATTTAAACTAATTATAAATACTACTATCATCGTGTATATCATTAATTTAATTTATTAATTGTAAAATAGCATATTTAAATGGTCTATGCAACAAAATACAAGTAACATGGAATTAAAGGAAATGGATCAACTCAAAATCATTATTAAGACCATTGGGGGCCATGATTCCCAAATCAAAAATGTATTTAATTTCTTCCCTCCCTAAAACAGTGGTCTCACTCATGCCCTTATTAGTAAATCTAACCCTTTTGATCGCTCTAAATTTCAAACCCTTTGGGCAGCTATTGTGTGCATATTTAAAATGATAGGGTACCGAATGTTTTTTGTATTGATTTTTTATATTCCTCACATGTTCGGATATTCTTACGTTAAGGGCACGACTGGTTCGTCCTATATACTGTAATCCACATGGGCATTCCAATAAATTTATGACATTTTTTGTGCAACAAGTAAGAATACCTCTAATTCTAACCTCTTTTTCAGTTTTCTTATTATGATAATTCTCTAAAAGTATCTTGGCATTCGCCACATTACAAGCCACAAGTGTTTTTAATTTGTTTTTAATTGTTTGTAATTATTCTTAATTGGACTTAAGTGTTTTAATTAAAGTTAAAGATGTAATGGGTCATTTTAAACAGTTTATAAGGAAGCAAGACTAGTGATACCAGCTGAAGAAGCTCTGAGGAGCGAAACGCGTTCTGGTAATATATTTTATGTATTAATAAATTTATTTTAAACTACTGCTGCTTCCTGGAACGTGATTTAAGAGAAGGTTTTGGAATTGCCTTAATATTCCTATGCGACATCTTGGAGCCAATGCGGCTCACTAACATGTGAGTGCAATCATTTATGAGTACCCACTCTATCATTATTTTTTAAACAGTATTACACCAGGAGAGTGCGTTGGTATTTTCTCTGATCCACTGCAGGGGAAAGTGTATGAAGAAGAAGCCTATTGTGGGTATATGGGCACCTGAACATCTTTGAAGACCCATAACTACCATCCACCCTAGAGCCGAGGCCAGGCTCAATAATATGTGAGTAGGACCACGACTGCTTTACTTTCCTCTTATGGTGGACCGACATACTGCGCTATTATATCCCTTCTCTTCCGCAGAAATTTTCTTTCATTCGGAAGAGTGGTTCTCTTGGGATGGTTTAGAAGATAATCTATTGGACATGTATAGTGACTAATCGTACATCCAGTTTTCTGGCGCTCCGTTGACCATCGACAGCATTCCATCTATGCCTGAGACATATACTGCAGGGCCTGGGTCCCAGAACCCATCATAGACCATCATAGACATGTACCGGCTGGTTAGAGTAGAGGTAACGTCACTGCTCTATAAACATGGAGACCCAGGTTCGAGCGCCTCTCCAGTAAGTGTCCTTGGGCAAGGCGCCTAAAAGGTACAAACTTGCCTACCACACAATATCGGCTGTGGAGCCCAGTGATAACGTCTCTACTCTTTGACCATGAAGAAGCAAGTCAAATCCCATTCAGTACATTCCTCCAATACAACTGTGGAGAAGCAAGTCCCAACTTTACAAGAAGCGAGTTCAGCCTAACCACCAGGTCTCTGATCTACAATCATGGAAAGCCGACTCAATTCCACTCAGAAGACGCCACCAACAAGTGTCCTTGGGCAAGACACGTAATGTTATGGATGCACCTACCTCACAAAATACTTGTACATCTCATAGATTGTAAGTTCGCTTGGGAACAGGGTCCCCCTAAATCAGGGGATCATCTGCCATATCATCCATGTGTGGTATTATAATGTATCAACCCCTTGTGAAAACTGACCTTGTAAAGCGCTGTGGAATTTGTGGCGCTATATAAATAAAGGATAATAATATTATTATTATTGTATTATTTGTACCTCCGGCCAGCCCTGGCAAGACTCTAATGAGAAAATAAAATGATTGCAGCGGTCTAAATTATTGGTAGAACTGGATGAGTGTAACAATAGATAAAATAATGTTCTATGGATGAATTTGGTGCATGCAGGTCTTTTATCGACAGGTTTTTCATAGTTTGGACAAATTATATATATATATATATACTGTATTTATCTTCTAACATCGAAAGCCACATGGCAGCACATGTAAACTCTAACTAGCTAGGATTATTGTTATCTTTAAAGGAATACTGTTTTATATTTTTTCTATTAATATATTAATGTTAAAGATGGAATCATGAAATGTATTTTAAAATTATTTAGGTATTAAATAGGGATGTACATTACTTTTTTCGGGTCTTTTTTTTCTATTTCGGGTCATTTCGGACAGTTTTTGTTTCGTTTCGGTGCAGATCGATTCGGGTAATTTGGATTGATTCAGATCAGTTACAGGGCTATTCAGAAAGAGGTGAAAACCTTGAGAATGACTGGAGAATTGAAAATTCAAGGTCAAAATAGTAAAACCAGAAAAATTCTCCCATTTATCTCACTTTCCAAATTGGCTATTTGGTCTAGATTCTTCATTCTCCTGGCAATTCTCAAGGTTTTCACCTCTCTCTGAATCTCCCTGTTAGTTTTTCATTTTTAAGAGTTATTTCGTTTTTTATATTGGTTATTTAAGAATGGGAAGTAGATTAATACCGATATAATGAAACTTTCTTTATTTATTAATTTTTTTAGGATTTTTTTAGGCATGTTTTTTAGGGTGAAATTTTAGGTTTCCTAACTTTTTTAAAGAAACAAGCCATTTTAACCCATAGGTTTAAATGCAGCATATGAATACACACACTGCTGGGAAGCGCCTCACTGCAGTATAATTAATGCAGCATATGAATCTACACACTGCTGGGAAGCGCCTCTCTGAAGTATAATTAATGCAGCATATGAATCCACACACCCTCTCTAGTATAATTAATACAGCATATGAATCCACACACTGCTGGGAAGCGCCTCTCTGCAGTATAATTAATGTAGCATATGAATCCACACACTGCTGGGAAGTGCCTCTCTGCAGTATTATTAATGCAGCATATGAATCCACACACTGCTGGGAAGAAGCGCCTCTCTGCTGTATAATTAACGCAGCATATGAATCCACACACTGCTGGGAAGCGCCTCTCTGCGGTATAATTAATGCAGCATATGAATCCACACACTGCTGGGAAGCGCCTCTCTGCAGTATAATTAATGCAGCATATGAATCCACACACTGCTGGGAAGCGCCTCTCTGCAGTATATTTAATGCAGCATATGAATCCACACACTGCTGGGAAGCGCCTCTCTGCGGTATATATAATGCAGCATATGAATCCACACACTGCTGGGAAGAAGCGCCTCTCTGCGGTATAATTAATGCAGCATATGAATCCACACACTGCTGGGAAGCACCTCTCTGCGGTATAATTAATGCAGCATATGAATTCACACACTGCGGGGAAGCGCCTCTCTATGGTATAATTAATGCAGCATATGAATACACACACTGCTGGGAAGCGCCTCTCTTCGGTATAATTAATGCAGCATATGAATCCACACACTGCTGGGAAGCGCCTCTCTGCAGTATAATTAATGCTGCATATGAATCCACACACTGCTGGGAAGCGCCTCTCTGCAGTATATTTAATGCAGCATATGAATTCACACACTGCTTGGGAAGCGCCTCTCTGCGGTATAATTAATGCAGCATATGAATCCACACACTGCTGGGAAGAAGCACCTCTCTGCGGTATAATTAATGCAGCATATGAATCCACACACTGTTGGGAAGCGCCTCTCTGCAGTATAATTAATGCAGCATATGAATTCACACACTGCTTGGGAAACGCCTCTCTGCAGTATAATTAATGCAGCATATGAATCTACACACTGCTGGGAAGCGCCTCTCTGAAGTATAATTAATGCAGCATATGAATCCACACACTGCTGGGAAGCGCCTCTCTGCAGTATAATTAATGCAGCATATGAATCCACACACTGCTGGGAAGCGCCTCTCTGCAGTATTATTAATGCAGCATATGAATCCGCACACTGCCGGGCAGCACCTCTCTACAGTATAATTAATGCAGCATATGAATCCACACACTGCCGGGCAGCACCTCTCTGCAGTATAATTAATGCAGCATATGAATCCGCACACTGCTGGGAAGAAGCACCTCTCTGCTGTATAATTAATGCAGCATATGAATCCACACACTGCTGGGAAGAAGCGCCTCTCTGCGGTATAATTAATGCAGCATATGAATTCACACACTGCGGGGAAGTGCCTCTCGGCGGTATAATTAATGCAGCATATGAATCCACACACTGCTGGGAAGCGCCTCTCTACGGTATAATTAATGCAGCATATGAATCCACACACTGCTGGGAAGCGCCTCTCTGCAGTATAATTAATGCAGCATATGAATCCGCACACTGTGGGGCAGCACCTCTCTGCCGTATAATTAATGCAGCATATGAATCTACACACTGCCGGGCAGCACCTCTCTACATCTACAGTATAATTAATGCAGCATATGAATCCGCACACTGCCGGGCAGCGCCTCTCTGCCGTATAATTAATGCAGCATATGAATCCACACACTGCTGGGAAGTTCCCAGCAGTGTGTGGATTCATATGCTGCATTAATTATAACTCATAAAAAATTAAAAACTAACGGATCCAAAAAATTAATCACTCCGCCTTAATGACCAGGTTGGACCTGCCCGCCCGACTTACGGTCTTTGACTATCTGAAAGAGGGATAACCCCCTCTCACCACAATAACGGAAACTAATCCACCACTTACTAGGGATGTGCGTTTCGGGTTTCGGAATTTCGGAATTTTCACGAAATTTCCCGATTCGGGTCTTTCGATTCGGCCGAAAATCCGAAAAGTTTTAGATCCGAAAATGTCGAATCCGAACTGGTTTCCGAACCGAATCGAAAACTTTTCGGAATTTCGAATGGACTTGAAATGTGTCAAATCGAAATCTATTGCTTTGAAACGAGAACAGACTTTCCGAAAAAAACGAAAAATTTACCAAATCGAAAATTTTTCGGAATTTTCGAATGGACTTGAAACGTGTCAAATCGAAATCTATTGCGTTTGAAACGAGAACAGACTTTTCGGAAAAAACAAAAATTTCGATAAGATCCGATAAGATTTTTCGTATTTTGGTCAGATCCGATTCGTCCGCGGGTCGCGCATGCGCGCGCACATGTCGTAACTTTATTGAGCCAGTTTTATTGACAACTTTTTGAACAAATTTTTTTTTTTATTATTCTTCATAATGGCCGCTGCCAGAGAGGAGACCTCTTCATCTCTCGATGAAGAATTTCCACCTGCAGTGCCTGCACCCAAGAAGAAACGGGCCCAAAATATGGCGTTTGAGGAGATGTTGGAGCTGGTCCGCATCTTTGATAGAAAAGATTATGACTGCCGGAACGGACCTTACCGCAGCAAGAATAACGCCAGGAAGGATCGTATACTGGACAAGCTACGCGCCACCATTTTGGAGAAGTTTGGGAAGGACCGGACGAAGGACCAGCTACGGAAACGCTGGTCTGATTTGAAAGTTCGCGAGCAGGAGCAGCTGAGACGCATCCGGCGCGTCATAGCGAAACGTAAGTGTCATGTTATATTGTAAAGCGCTGCGCAAACTGTTGGCGCTATATAAATTCTGTATAATAATAATAATGTGCTTGCATGTGCTAATGTGCGCAGAAATACGCTGATTTATCTAGTCCTTTTTTCATGCAATGTGATTGTGTATAGCTTTGCGTTTTCACGACTCGTCATACATGCAGTTTTGCCATAGCTCTTCCTTTTTTGTGATTTTACGTATTCGTGAAAATTGTGATATTTGATGTATGTAGATGAAATTACAATGCTGGATTTCTTTTGGCACTGTGTGTATAGTCTGTAGTGTGCTGGGGGGGGGTTGTTGTGATTGAGTGATGCATACGAGATGACCCGCAGCTTGCCCAATATTGACTCCCACCTGCGCATCAACAAAAATCTCTGCGTCTTTGCTAAGTGATAGGATGGGACATGTAGTTCTTCTGAAAGTGCATCCAAACAGTAGCCGCCTTCAATACATCCTCAGCAGCTGCTGCAGCAGTGTCATTGAATGCTTTAGATGCAAATTTCAAAAAAAATGGTGGATTTCTGTTGTTGTTTCTGCAATATCCAGTTTTATTCACAGAAACTGAAAGTGAAACTGAGGCTGAGGCCTTCTATAAAATAACTAAAAGCAGACGCACAATGCGCTTTGTACGCACACAACACAAATAATAGTTTTTATTGAATAAACGTAATGTTTACTTCTGAAAAAAAATATATAAATGAACGGTAATATATGTCTGTGCAGAGGAAATAAATAAATATTTTGTGACTTTAGACCTATGAGATGGGAGTAGTGGTGGTCAAGCTGGTAGTGGGTAGTGGAGGGGTGTCGCAATACTTTCGGCAATATATTGTATAGATATACCATTTTTTCCAGTCTGCATTATTTACGTGTTATATTTTTTGGATTTGGCAGAAGACAGGAAGAAGGCACAGGACGCCGAATCTGCCCGGGCAGGGACCAGTGCCCCAGCGGAGGAGGAGGAGGAGCCACGGGCGTCCACCAGCGCTGGTATATACTGTTTTATTTAGCAACGACTTTTGGTCAAAAACAGAAAAATTTTTGTTTACTGTATTTTTTATTTCTTTAATTTCTTACATATAGCACTGGATATGCAGACGGTGGTGGTGGGGGAGGAGGAGTCGGAGGAGGAGCAGGAGGAGGCCGCCAGCTCTGGTATATACTACTGTTATATTTTCAAAGACTTTCAGTCAAAAATAGAAACCTGCTTTACTTACTGTATTTTCCTTCTTTCATTTATTGGATATATCGAAGAAGCCAGACCGAGCAATCAGGAGGCGATTGGCGAGCTTCGCCTGGCAGTCAGGACACTGGATTCCATCCAGGAACTGCTGCAGCACCTCCGGGAACACCTTAACAACACCGCGGACATCCTGGAGCGGCAGTAAGACAATACGGATGTGCCTCAGCTGCTCCTGCTCGCCTGCTTTGAGGTCGGACCAGCGTTTTCTGATCTGGTCCTTCGTCCCGTCTTTCCCAAACACCTCCAGGATGGTGGTGCGCGTAGCTTGTCAATGATACGATCCTTCCTAAAATTATTCTTCCTGCCGTAAGGGCCCTTACTGCAGTCATAATCTTTGTAATCAAAGATGCGGACCAGCTCCAACATCTCCTCAAATGCCAGTAATTCTAAAATGTATGTTTGTTTGTGTTGTTTGTGCCCCTGTTGGGCAGTTTGCCATCCTTGGCATGTTCCCTTCCCTTCCCTTCCCCATGTTGTAAAATTTTCTATTTTTTCTATATTTTCCTGTTTGTGTGCGTTGCTTTACGTTAATAAGTTAATTATGTATTGCTTGGTTTCCACACTGTTAAACACGTCGATGCGGAGGACGCGCTCAGCGCGTCCTCCGCATGGCTGCTGGTATGCGGAGGACGCGCTGAGCGCATCCTCCCTTTGGGGTCAGCGTTCGGCCGGGTTCCGGCCGATCGCTGGCCCCCCCGGTGCGGGCTGACATCCTCGATGTCAGCCCAGCATCCGCGCCGCCGGTGAAATTAGGTGTCATCGCGACCTCTCTCCCTCCCGATCGGCGGCGTTGCGGGGGTTAACCCAGGCACCAATTGGAAGGGCACAGCCTGCCCTTCCAAATGGTGCCTGGCATTAACCCCTGGGGAGCTGGATCGCGAATCGGCGCTGAAAAGCGCCGGTTCGTGATCCTTTCCCGGAGCTGGCCGACATCTTGGATGTCGGCCAAGCCTCCGGGAACTCCCCCTGAGGACTGGCACGATGACGCCAGTCCTAGAGTTAACCCCTAACTGCCACCAACGGTGGAGATAGGGAGTTCCAATGAACTCCCTATCTCCCGATCCGTGGCAGCTAGGGGTTAAAGTTTGGTATGGTTGGATCGGCCAGAGCATGGCCGTTCCAACGATACCAAACACTACAGTGAAAAAAGTTTTTTTAAAAAAAATTAAAATTAAAAATATATTTAAAAAAAATTATAAAAATTAAATAAACATTTTTTTTTTCTTTTTTTGGTTCGTTAATGCAGCAATATTGTTCCCATTTCAATTATAATGTGAACAATGATGCTGCACTAACGAGGTGCTGGGGCAATATCCACGAGGAGCTGGGGCATGTCCACGAGGTGCTGGGGCATGTCCACGAGGGCTGGGGCATATCCACGAGGTGCTGGGGCAATATCCACGAGGTGCTGGGGCATGTCCACGAGCTGGGGCATATCCATGAGGTGCTGGGGCAATATCCACGAGGAGCTGGGGCATGTCCACGAGGTGCTGGGGCATGTCCACGAGGAGCTGGGGCATATCCACGAGGTGCTGGGGCATGTCCACGAGTGCTGGGGCAATATCCACGAGGTGCTGGGGCATGTCCACGAGCTGGGGCATATCCATGAGGTGCTGGGGCAATATCCACGAGGAGCTGGGGCATGTCCACGAGGAGCTGGGGCATATCCACGAGGTGCTGGGGCATGTCCACGAGGAGCTGGGGCATATCCACGAGTGCTGGGGCATGTCCACGAGGAGCTGGGGCATATCCAGGAGGTGCTGGGGCAATATCCACGAGGAGCTGGGGCATGTCCACGAGGAGCTGGGGCATGTCCACGAGGAGCTGGGGCATATCCATGAGGTGCTGGGGCATGTCCACGAGGAGCTGGGGCATGTCCACGAGGTGCTGGGGCATGTCCACGAGGAGCTGGGGCATATCCACGAGGTGCTGGGGCATATCCATGAGGATGTCGGATGTCGGCCAAGCTTCCGGGAACTCCCCCTGAGGACTGGCGTCATCGTGCATAGCACGATGACGCCAGTCCTGGAGTTAACCCCTAGTTGCCACCAATGGTGGAGATAGGGGTTCCAATGAACCCCCTATCTCCCGATCCGTGGCAGCTAGGGGTTAAAGTTTGGTTCCAACGATACCAAACACTACAGTGAAAAAAGTTTTTTTTAAAAAAAAAATAAAAAAATATTTAAAAAAATTTAAAAAAAAAAAAATCATTTTTTTCTTTTTTTGGTTTGTTAATGCAGCAATATTGTTCCCATTTCAATTATAATGTGAACAATGATGCTGCACTAACGATTTTTGTATGCGGTGCGTTTGTTAAAAATCGCGTAATTTCCCCCAAAAAAAAATGTAACGTGACCCCATCTCTAATTTTTTTAACAAGCGCACCCCATACAAAATATAACCGCAATTGCTCGCATGTTAAAATGTGGAAAAAAAAACACTTTACACATTGTAAATTATTGAAAAATCATATTTTATTGCATTTTTTGTTATAATATACAGACAGGACATGGCGTATACATATAATAATGACATATTATGAATCTGCACAGTCTGCCGGAAAGAACGATATATAATATGTCTGGGTCATATACTAAAATAAGCCTTCAAAACACGTTTAACATGATGAGCAAAACCGGTAAAAATTAGCTCAGCACAGAGGCGGGAAAAGCCACAGCAGCGAAAGGGTTAATTAAAAAAACACGATAGAATCGCCAGAATTATCGTATCGACAGAATGAATTATCGGATCCGAAAAACAAACCAAAAATTTATTATAAAAAATATATAAAGTAGTATTAAAAAAGTAAACCATAGTAGTTTTTTCATCAAAACGAATAGAGTTAGACAGCTTTGAAACGAGAACAGACGTTCCGAAAAAACGAAAGTTCCGAAAAACGAAAAATTGGCGATATACCGAAAACCATGTACAATTCCGAAAAACGAAAAGTTCCGAAATACGAAAAGTTCCGAAATACGAAAAATTGGCGATATGCCGAAAACCATGTACAATTCCGAAAAACGAAAATTTTCCGAAAAGTCGATACAGAAACCTAGTAAAGTGACCCGAAAATACGAAAAATGGTCGATATTTCGAAAAATAAATGTACCCGAAAACCGAATCGAACCGAATCGAAACGGAAAGCAGTCGAAACGAGCCGAATCGAAAAGTTTAAAAATTCGAAAAATCGAATCGAATCGAATCGAAAAAAAAATCGGTGCACATCCCTACCACTTACTTTTTCTGAAAGATTTAATTACGCACAGATTAACTCTTTTCTCACATCTTTGAAGGCAGGCTTCAGCCTCACGCCTCCCCTTACTCCGTTTGAGAATTTTTTCAGACTAGGCCTTCCATTATCTCGGAGTATCTCAACTTTCTATAATTTACTGTTGACCTCTACCGTAGAGCCTCCTCCTTTCCTGGATAAATGGCAGAGGCTCCTGGAAATGCCAAACGGAGACGACGCTTGCACCATGACCTAGTCCCTGATACACAAAAGTTTGCCAGCTCTGCGATGTGCTGAGAATGCCTATAAAATCATTTCCTTCTGGTACTGGACTCCCGACCGGTTGCATCGAGTGCTGCCTCAGAAAGATCCCAATTGCTGGAGTTGCGCTTCGGCAACAGGTACCTATCTCCATATGTGGTGGGAGTGTACTATGCTTTTTCCCTTCTGGAAACTGGTACACGATGCTGTCGTCCGGGTCTCTGGGTTGGAGGTTCAATTTACCCCAACCACCTATCTCCTTCTGCAGTTCCAGGCTCCACTATCGGCTATGCGCAGATCTGTGGCAATGAGACTTATAATGGCTGCTAAGCTTCTGATCCCGTTGTTCTGGGGCTCTACTACGATCCCGTCCCAGCGCGCCTGGATTGAGAGAGTTGACTCACTACGCGCCGTAGACCGATTGGTGGCGTTAGAAAAAGATCAAGTTGGTGAATTTACGTGCCTATGGTTCTACTGGGACGACTTTGTCTCCAGCGGACTGAGACCTCCACCGTCACCCCCTACGGAGTAGGCCTTTATCATATCATACCACAGTTCATCTATAAAGTGGGAGGCTGTGACGTCGGGCGTGGAGCCGATGCCCTCTGTTCCCTGTGGGCGGCCAAGGCTCGGAGGGTTATGATCCCCCCCTTCTCCCCCCCCCTCACGCTCCCCCCATTCATAATTATTTTTTTCTCTCCCCCTTTCACTCACCCTCCTCTTCGCTTCTTCTCCTATCTCTCCTGTCCTTCTTTCTATATGCTATACTCTATTACTAAGTTTCTGTCTCTTTCTTTGTTCTATGGCATTATAAATTGAGATTGATGTGGCCTTAGTTGACGGGCTCGATCACATCCCCTCAGACTCTGTAATGGCGAAAGGTGGAACCGGATTATTATGACACACTGCTTCGACTTCAATTTTTGTTCCACCAAACAATATGCTACTCTCTAGAGCAATGTGATCTGCTTTACACCTTTTGTACCACTTTTGAACTTTTTCCACACATGTTGAACTTTTGTACTTGATATTTGCCTATTCTTTTTCACAAATGTATCTCCTGTTATTTTCTGCCTAATAAAATTTTATACTGCAAAAAATTTATCGATCCGAATCACCAAATCTATCTGCAGAGAGGTGCTGCAGTGTGTGGATTCATATGCTACATTGAAACCTTTGGGTTAAAAAGCCTTCATTTCTTTAAAAAAAAAGTTAGGAAACCTAAAATTTCACCCAAAAAATGCCTATAGAATACAAAAAAAAAAAATAAGTAAAAAAACTTTCATTCTATTGGTAGTAAGCTACTGCCCATTCTTAAATAAGCACTAAAAATCAAAATAACTCATAAAAAACGAAAAAATAACTGATGGTCGATATTTAGTTTACGGAAATTCTCCCAAAATACGAAAATGGTGATTTTCGTCCAAAGTTGGATTCGGAACAAAACAAATTGCACATCTCTAGTATTAATGGCTTCTCTATTGCTGAAAATACATGTTAACGAAAATGTAACCTTTTTGCCTGTAATCGGGTGGGTTTTTCTACATTTGAGTAATTCTGCAAATTCATTTTATTTTCCAAATAAACATGTTTTATAAAAGAAAAAAACCCAGTGGGAATTATTCACATTGTATGCAGTTGTTACAGATATTCAGGGTAATTCAAAGAGATTCGAAAAGTCACCGCACATTCGGTGACTTTTCGTTCTCTTCAATTCGGTTCCTTTTGCCGATCCCATTTCGGCGACCCTGCGGTGTATTCAGCAAGCACCACAGGGTCCCCGAATTGCAGGGAAAAGCTGCCGCAAACCTGACGACAACTAACCGCAAAACCTGGCGAATGAACGCCGAAAACGCGCAAAAACATCTGGATTAACCTGCAGGAAACCACGGAAAAACCCAAGCAGGAGCTGATCGCAGCCGCCGGAAAAAGCCGAGACAGCAGAAGAGGCAGTGAATAAATTAGAAAAACAGTTTGCATGAATGTTTGAAAAGTGTTAAAAGTGAAACACTGTTTGCAAAGAAACTACTGAGCGAAAATGTCTGAAATTTACATATGAAGTCCAGGGAATGATAATAAAGAGGGCTGTTACAGAAAAAATAAGTAAACTAAAAAAAAAAAAACAAAATCCAGAAAAATGCATAAAATATCCTAAAAAATCGATAAATAAAGAGACTCTTTACTGCAGAATTTTATAATAAACGGTTTATTAGATATTGAATTAAAACAGGAATATTTTTAATATTGAAGCCTATGGGATTCTCCTGAATAAATCTGCCGAATTAAACCACCGAATGGCAGGGCATTTCGGGAACCTTTCACTGCTGGTTTGTGTTCTCTGAATAGACAAAGCAGTGCTTTTTTATGGGGATTTCACTGCCCTCGAACAGGCACCGAACAGGCACCGTATGTGCAGGCAATTCGCCAGGATTTGGCGAATTGCCTGCTCTCTGGATAGCCGAATGGCCAAGAAATTCGGATCTCTTTGAATTACCCTGATTGCCTTTCTTGCAACCACGTTAGAAGTAGAACTTGTCAATCTGGCAATATTTCTTAAAGGATAAATAAGTGCATTAATAATTAGACAATGCATATTATTTCAGTCTTAAATTATCTCAGATTAACACGCTCATCGCAAAATTGCTATTTTACCCTACATTTTCGTGTAACTACACATCCCATTTTTCAAATAAATGTTATGATGATATTGTTGTGTTTTTTTTTAAAAAAAAGCACTCATTAGTGAAAGGGTTAAAAAAAGTAGAGTGGATTATATATTTTCTGAAATATAAATAAATATTTCTCCTACACTGACTTTAAGGGGTTATCCAGAAAGCCCTGAAATTTCAGCGAAATTTCAGTGCTTTCTAGTTCGGCGGACTTCGGCGATTCCATTTCGGCCCTGCGGTGAATTCACTATTCACTACAGGGTCACCGAAGTGCACCAAAGATGAAGTCTCCGAGGACAGCTGTGGATTGCCGAACTGACCGCCGAAGAGTGCTGAAGTGAACGCCGAACTGTAGACAAAAAAAATGGAACTCTGCTGTTTTTCTAATAGGTGTTTCAACTAATATAAAAAACATTAAAATGTGCGGAAATAATAAAAAGGACTTTTAAAAAATAATAAGAGGTCTTTTACAGAATAAAAAAAAACACCTTTAAATTTTTTTATTTAAAAATGCTGAAAATGAAAAGAATAAACAGTTGAATAATTTGTTTTATAAAAACGATAATTTTTTTACATTGAGTCTTAGAGGATTCGCCTGGTTTAACCTGCAGAACTGAATCACCGAAAATAAGGGCATTTTACTGACACGTCGGTGCAGTTTGTTGTTCTCTGAATAGATTAACCATTACTTTTCTATGGGACAATTTCTCTGCTGCCAAAGATCGACGAACTGCACCGTATTTCGCTGTCAATTCACCAGTGTTTGGGGAATTGACAGTTTAGCGAATAGATGAACTGCCATGAAATTGCACTGTATGGTGAAATTCACAGTTCAGTGCAATTCGGTGATAAGTTCGTCCCTTACTGAATAACCCCTTTGGTAACACTTCCTCATATGTGGAACATTAATGAGCTGCATTTTCTTTGTATTCCACACACAGAGGATCTAAAGGTAAGTAGTCAATGTAATAGAGCAGCAGGAAATGCTGGCAGAATGCTTGGTTGTGTAGGGAGAGGTATTAGCAGTAGGAAAAGGGAAGTGCTCATGCCACTGTACAGAGTACTGGTGAGACCTCACTTGGAGTACTGTGTGCAATACTGGAGACCGTATCTCCAGAAGGATATAGACATCTTAGAGAGAGTTCAGAGAAGGGCTACTAAAATGGTGTACGGCTTGAAGGAGAAAAGTTACCAGGAAAGGCTTAATGATCTTAACATGTACAGCTTGGAAAAAGACGAGACAGAGGAGATATGATAGAAACATTTAAATACGTAAAGGGAATCCACAAGGTAGAGGGAGGGAGTATATTTAAAAGGAAACAAAATAGCAAAACAAGAGGACATAGTCTTAGATTAGAGGGGCAAAGGTTTTAAAAGTAACATCAGGAAGCATTATTTTACTGAGGGTGGTGGATACATGGAAGTCTTCCAGTTGAAGTGGTAGAGGCCAAAACAGTGATTGAATTTAAGCGGCAGGCATAGGGATAAAAAGGCTATCCTAAACAAAAGATAAATCCAGGTAAAGTATCCATGTAATTGGGCAGACTAGATGGGCCGAAAGGTTCTTATCTGCCGACATTTTTCTATGTTTCTATGTTCTGTTCAGATATAAAATGCAGGTCCTGCTGCTCAGGGCTATATGTGTGAATTCCACCAAACCAGAGCAAACCTTCAACTTTATTGCTGTTTAGTTCAACCACTCTGAAGCCATCTGGTGGTGATAAGCAGGAAATATTTTTACAGATATTTAGTTTCTGGTTCTTAATGCTTTTGCAATCAATGAATTTAATATTATCGTGTCTTTGTATAATTCGCCAATATCATGTAATGCATATGACAAAATTAAGTAATTTCTGATGCAAATTAACCATTATAAAAGAAAGAAAGAAGTGGTCAGAGTTTTTCTAACTTAAAGAATGTTTTGAAGACCAAATATTATTAATCCTAAAGGGGTTATTCAAAGACAGCCGAATTGGCCACCGAATTGCACCAAACAATGAATTTCCCCGTACGGTGCAATTTCGTGCAATTCGACTATTCAGAAAGCTGGTAATTCAACAAATACTGGCTTAGGCTAGGGTCAGACTGAGGCAGTGCGAACGCGCGTTCTGGCGCACTTAATCACGGCCGCACTAGCAGCAGATGCCGGGCAATGACTGCCAATATACGAAGTAACGTCGCACAAAAAGTCCCGGCTGCGCAACGCAAGTGGAAAATGAACGCATTTTTTCGAGAACGTTAAACCACTAGTACTGACGTACAGAGTGCGCTGCGTCCGCTAGCGGCGTGTGTGCGTGATTAGGAGACGTCAGACGCTGCTAATGTCCGGCCAACATAACGTCCAGATGCAAGAAGTGTTTTATTGATGATCCGTACAAAATCACGATGAACTGCGCATGGTATGACCGCTATTGCGTATTCCGTGAAAAAATAAGTCCATTCTTCGAACGCACATTTTCACGGACAACGTGAAAAATGCGTTAGTCTGACCCTAGCCTAACTGCCAGCCAAATACGGCACAATAAGGCGGCAGTGTAATCCCCATAGAGAAGAATTGGTTAATCTACTCAGAGAACACCAAACAGCTATGAAAAGTTGGCAAAATGCCCTGATTTTTGGTGGTTTCTTTCGACAAGTTTAAACAGGCAAATCCCATAGGTTTAAATGTAAACGATATTCCCTGTTTTTATTCAACCGTTTATTCTTTTCATTTTCAGCAAAAAGTTTCTTTAATTGATTTTTTAGAAATGTTTAGCAATTTTTTTGGATTTTGTTGGCAAAAATTTTTATTCCAATTTTTTTTAAATGGCTTTTTTTTAATTCTGTAACAGACCTTTTTATTGTAATTATACAACCATATATATTATTTGCACGCATGTTTTTTCTAAAATGCCTTTTAAAAGTTGCATTTTCTTTGTGGGTTTTTTTTTACCCCTGTTCGGCAGCTAGTTGGATTTTTTTGGCAGGGTCGGCTTTTTTTGGCTGCATTCGGTGGTCTGTTCGGCGGGTTGTCGACTGATATGGCGGTTTGAGGATGCATTCTACGGTCTGTTCTGCGGTTTGCGGCTGCGTTTTGCGGTTTATCAGAAGCGTCCGGTAATATTTCTGCGGCGTTCGGCAGTTTATCAGATGTGTTTGGCAGGTTTATTGATGGCATTTAGCAGACTGATATGGGACACATCGGGGACCCTGTGATGAATGCTGAACTCACCGCTGGGTCAGCGAATTGAGCTCACCGAAATGCCATGCGCTGGCCTTTCCAATGACACCAATCATGACCTTCTAGCTGTCCAAAGGAGCCCCTATCTCCTCCAGAGGGCAGCTAGGGGTTAATTCCCTTACTTAAATCAACGCGCCCATGCACAATGATGTCAGTGGGTGGAGGGAGGCCCCGAAGGCTTGGCTGACATCTTGGATGTCAGCCACCTCAAGAAGAAGTCCGAAATTCAGTGCCGATTGGTGGTTAAGAGAGGCATCAATCGAGAAGTCAGACTGTGACCTTTCCAGCAATGCCTCTTAATTTTCTATCATTTACCGATTGGGAGGGAGAGAGGTCCAAAGGATCAACCCTCCCCCTTCAGGCACTCTCCCAGCTCTGCTGAGGGATGGGGTGACCGAAATTGACGTCAGTGCACTGGGAGGACATCAGTATACCGGGAGGACTCGATCCCGAGCGGATGGGATCTCCCATTTCGCTGTGGAGACCCCATGATGTGTGGGGGATGCCCTCCCCACACAGTGTGCGATCCCCAGGACGTCTCCCACACATTAAATCCTATATTAAAATAAATTATATATTAATACTCTTATTATAAATATAATACATTATATTTAAAATTTTTAATAAATATACACTGAAATTGTATTAAAATTTATTAGGATATATAATAGATTATTAAATATTTTTTTATTAAAATAATTATTAAATTTAATATATGCTGTAACAGATCTCATTCCCCCGACCGGGTCACATCTTTCAATAACTCTTCCTTGACGGATCCCGTGTGTTCTCCCCAGGCAGACTCTCTGGCCTTCCTCCAGTCCTCAGACGAAGCTTAAGGACCGGGACACATAGAGAGCCTGCTAGCATCCCCTGAAATAAGACAAGGCTGTATATCTGAGGGGGTTTTCAGGGTCAGAATGGAACTCTTAATTGGAGACAGGCACAGATATTTATGCGGTCAAACATGGGTCATTTAGGCTAGGGTCAGACTAACGCAGTATCAACGTGCGTTTAGCAGCACTAAATCACGGCCGTGCTAGCAGCAAATGACGTCCAATGCCGGGCAGCATACGAAGAACGGCCACACAAAAGTGCGGCTGCGCAACGCAAGTGGCAAACGAAAGCATTTTTTCGAGAACGTGATACCGCTAGTACTGACGTACAGAGTGCGCTGCGTCCACATAGCGGCGTGTGTGCGTGATTAGGAGATGTCAAACGCTGATAATATCCAGCCAACATCACGTCCAAACGCAAAAAGTGTTTTATTGATGATCCGTACAAAATCACGGACGAAAATGCGCATCATATGACCGCTATCGCATATTCTGTGAAAAAATACGTCCATTCGTTCGAACGCACTTTTTCACGGACAACGCGAAAAATGCGTTAGTCTGACCCTAGCCTCACAGACACAAAACCTCCCCTAGAAAATGTTGTGAGATATAATTAGACTAGGACAGATAATGGAATAAACGTTTGCTCAACATTCCTAGACGAGACCGGTCAATGAAAATCGTTAATGGTAAACATAGTTACACAAATGGTTACACAAACACTGTGCACAGAAGAGAGGACAAGGAAATAATACAGAACATCAGGCCTGCAACTCCCAAATACATCTTCAGGTCGATGCACCCCAAGTCCAAAGTGACACATGTCACATATCTTCCCCCTTCCAGATCGGCAGGGCAAGCCTAGATCCCAAACGGATCGCTTGACACTAACTAGACCTCTCAATCTATCCTATTGCTGTGCCATCTGTGGAGTTTCAGTGTGCTGGCAAAAAGCTTCGTCAGGATGGTCTGATGGTCGCAGCAGGGTATCCTTGGTTGCTGGCCCATAGTCCTGGGGCAAGAGGCATGCCATCCTTCTTATCCAGTGAGTCCAAAAATTCACTGCAATAGTGTGTGCCAGGGAACAGGCCATTACAGTCCACAGAGACAAAATGTTCATTAGTGGGCACACTGGGACTCCTCCTCACATCTCTTTCTCCATGGTATTTCTGCAGACCCAGGACCAGAACTGTCACGTCTTCGGCCCCCGCGGCGCTGCCTGGGGGGGTCTGAGCGCCCAGTGGCATCACTGGCTGGCCGAGTGCCAGGAGTACAAGCTGGTCGATCGGTGTCTGAGGGGGCAGGGCTTGGTGTGACGCAGAGCCGCCGGCCTTAAGTACAGGGCGCGAGACACTACTCGTCGCCCTGACATGGAGTTATTTTCCCGCATCGCCAGCTGTCTCTTGAGTTTATCTCAGTGCTACGTTTGTGGTGTTGCCGACTTTCTGCTAGTACGAGGACCTTGCTTCTGTTGATTGACCCAGACTGCCTACTGACGATTCTTACGATTAACCCTTGTGTGTGTGTGTGTGTACATGTTGTATGCTGTGATCACAAAGTGTATGCATGATTTTAGTTGGAAGGTCTGCCCTTCAGGTTGCTAATTCCATCAACCGCTCACTTTGTCTGCCGAATACCAGGTCTAGCTGCAGATCATACCATATGATTCCAGTCTGTGAGTCTGTCCTTCAGGTTGTTAAATCTATCCACACTTTACGTTGCTTGTCAAGTGTATGGTTTAATCACAAAGCATATTACATGGTTTCTGTGAGTGGTTCTGCCCTGCAGGTCGGTAAATCTACCAACCTCTCAAGTTACCGGCTTGATGCCAAGTCTATGTATAAAACGCAACACATTATCTCTGATTGTAGGTTTGCCCTGCAGGTTGCGGAATACCTTGAGCATTTACCATTTGTTATTGAGAACAAGTGTATAGCTAACTGTCAGGACCCCTGTCTGGAGCCACCCAGCACCGCACGTAAAGCCCGCCGTAGTCGTGGCAAGAAGAGCAAATCTGGTGCTGCGTTGTCCTGAGTGCAGGGCAGCACTTTCTTGAACCAACCTTGTCCAACCTTTCTCACAGCACTGCAGGTCCAACAGGTGCCTCTAATCACTAGAGACTGTTTACCTACGGAGCACCCAGAAGGCAATGAAGGAATGCAGGAAAGAATGTGAGTTTGCCAGTGTCTCCTCAGAAAAAGGCTGGGGATCTGGGCCGACTGCCCACCCTCCAGGCAGCACACTTTTAGAAATCTCAGTCCCATCCACAGCTGCAATGTAAATATTTCCCTGTGGTTGGGTCCAGGGAACACTGTCACTCTGTTCTGCTGCTGGCTCCTCACCTGCGGATGCGTTGAGCTCTGCTTGTTATGTAAGGTTTTACATCCTCTTTAATATTTTTATTAGTGATATTGCAGAAGGTATTAATGGTAAAGTATGTCTTTTTGCTGATGACACAAAGATTTGCAACAGGGTTGACGTTCCTGGAGGGATCAGCCAAATGACAAATGATTTAGGTAAACTAAAAAAATGGTCGGAGCTGTGGCAATTGAGTTTTAACGTAGATAAGTGCAAGATAATGCACCTGGGACGTAAAAACCCAAGGGCTGAATATAGAATATTTGATACAGTCCTAACCTCAACATCTGAGGGTTGGCATTTAGGGGTTATTATTTCAGAGGATCTAAGGGTAAGTAGTCAATGTAATAGAGCAGCAGGAAATGCTGGCAGAATGCTTGGTTGTGTAGGGAGAGGTATTAGCAGTAGGAAAAGGGAAGTGCTCATGCCACTGTACAGAGCACTGGTGAGACCTCACTTGGAGTACTGTGTGCAGTACTGGAGACCGTATCTCCAGAAGGATATAGACATCTTAGAGAGAGTTCAGAGAAGGGCTACTAAAATGGTGTACGGCTTGAAGGAGAAAAGTTACCAGGAAAGGCTTAATGATCTTAACATGTACAGCTTGGAAAAAAGACGAGACAGAGGAGATATGATAGAAACATTTAAATACGTAAAGGGAATCCACAAGGTAGAGGAAGGGAGTATATTTAAAAGGAAACAAAGTAACAAAACAAGAGGACATAGTCTTAGATTAGAGGGGCAAAGGTTTAAAAGTAACATCAGGAAGCATTATTTTACTGAGAGGGTGGTGGATACATGGAACAGTCTTCCAGTTGAAGTGGTAGAGGCCAAAACAGTGATTGAATTTAAGCAGGCATGGGATAGGCATAAGGCTATCCTAAACAAAAGATAAATCCAGGTAAAGTATCCATGTAATTGGGCAAACTAGATGGGCCGAAAGGTTCTTATCTGCCGACATTTTTCTATGTTTCTATGTTTCTAAGGTGGGTCTCTCTCCAGAGATCTAGGTCATCCGAACAAGGGCACAGGCCAGTCACACCATGCCCCGATGCCAGCACTTTTCCCAAATCGCCTGGGAGCTCCTGGAACTGTCCTGCAGGAAGCCTCGCCTCTTCTATCTGCTGGAGAGCCGCATGCAGCTTTTTCTGTGTCCGGCATAATTCCACCTACAGCCTGCTGCTTGTCAATCTCGGTGTCGAATCTGTACTTCCAGATGTTCAGTATTTCCTTTTAGTTCTGCAACCAAAGCTTGGAGCTCGTTCTGTACCTGCTGGTGCAGCACTTTCTGGAGTCTCTCGTTTTCCAGCTGTTCGTGGGCAGTGTACTGCATACTCTCAGACTGTCGCAACTGCTCGTCTATATCATGGTATTACTGGGGCTCTGCATCAAGCTGCACCTGAAGCTGTTGATGGTCCTTCTTGAGCCGCTGGGGCTTGATTCGCTCTGCCTTCCAGTCTGTTCTCAGCTGGTCAATCTGCAGTCTGGCCTTCTCGAGATCATCACTTACTCACTCAGATTGACTGTGCTCTGCTTTCAGCTTCTCCTCCAGCTGCCTGACCTGGGACTCCAGGAAACACTTTTCCTCCCAGGCAGCCTTGACTTTTAATACGCCAATGGCCATGGCCTCATCTCGCTCCTGAGCAGCATTATTCTTGGCTCGCTCAGCAGCTGTAAGTAACTCCCGTAAGCCGGTGATCTCCATCTCCAGGCTTTGTACATTAGCCTCTGCATCATCTCTGGATTGTCTCATCTCATCCAGTTCACTCTTGCTCTGGGTGGCAGAATCTAGTTGCTATCTCAAAGTCTCTACCTCCCTTTGAAGCTGGTCACATAGTTTAAGTTCTCCCTCCAGCACCTCCTTCAATTCTTTCACCCTTCTACCCCTCTGTTTCTTTATAGTCTTACTTGTGGATGGTGAGTTGACAGTCACGGTTGGTGCGGAGGCATATTTTATCTGGGTCTTGGTGTTGGCAGAAGCCGATGATTCCAAAATTGGAAAATCCCTGGTCTCCACCAATCCAGGTCTGTAGTCACCCCCGGGTGTATGGTGTAGCAGCGCCCGGCCAGTTCTCCTGTCTAAGAATGTCCCCTGGCTTGATCCAGGCTGGGACCTTGTACTTATTATACTCCAGAGGGTTAAAATCTTCCTGGTCCATCACAGCCCCCTCTTGTTGCAACAAGCAAACCTCAGTCCACGTGCTCTGGAACAGGTCCATGCTGGAGTTCGGACCATATTGCTTAAGGCGTCTTTTTACCTCCTCGAGAGGCTCCATCTCGCTCTTGGGTGTACCATTTCCAAGAATTAAAGTACCCGTATATTGCCCGACGTTTCATCAATATGTATGCTAATTTTTGGAAATAAACTCTTATTTTTTAACTTATTAAGACCTGGAGTGCATCCACCACCTGTTGCTATTGTACGTTTTTCTTTTGCGAAATGGGATTTTTTTGTACACTTTTATAGTGTGAGTGCTGGATCCCTTTATGATATATACAGTCAGGTCCAGAAATATTGGGACATGGACACAATTCTAACATCTTTGGCTCTATACACCACCACAATGGAGTTGGAATAGAACAAACACAATGTGCTTTAACTGCAGACTGTCAGCTTTAATTTGAGGGTATGTACATCCAACTCAGGTGAACGGTGTAGGACTTACAGCAGTTTGCAGATGTGCCTCCCACTTGTTAAGGGACCAAAGGTAATGGGACAGAATAATAATCATAAATCAAACTTTCCCTTCTTAATACTTGGTTGCAAATCCTTTGCAGTCAATCACAGCCTGAAGTCTGGAACGCATAGACATCACCAGACGCTGGGTTTCATCCTTGGTGATGCTCTGCCAGGCCTTTACTGCAACTGTCCTCAGTTCCTGCTTGTTCTTGGGGCATTTTCCCTTCAGTTTTGTCTTCAGCAAGTGAAATGCATGCTCAATGGGATTCAGGTCAGGTGATTGACTTGGCCATTGCATAACATTCCACTTCTGTCCCTTCAAAAACTCTTTGGTTGCTTTTGCAGTATGCTTTGGGTCATTGTCCATCTGCACTGTGAAGCGCCGTCCAATGAGTTCTGCAGCATTTGGCTGAATGTGAGCAGATAATATTGCCCGAAACACTTCAGAATTCATCCTGCTGCTTTTGTCAGCCGTCACATCATCAATAAATACAAGAGAACCAGTTCCATTGGCAGCCATACATGCACACGCCAGGACACTACCACCACCATGCTTCACTGATGAGGTGGTATGCTTAGGATCATGAGCAGTTCCTTTCCTTCTCCATACTCTTCTCTTCCCATCACTCTGGTACAAGTTGATCTTGGTCTCATCTGTCCATAGGATCTTGTTCCAGAACTGTGAAGGCTTTGTTAGGTGTTGTTTGGCAAACTCTAATCTGGCCTTCCTGTTTATGAGGCTCACCAATGGTTTACATCTTGTGGTGAACCCTCCGTATTCACTCTGGTGAAGTCTTCTCTTGATTGTTGACTTTGACACACATACACCTACCTCCTGGAGAGTGTTCTTGATCTGGCCAACTGTTGTGAAGGGTGTTTTCTTCACCAGGGAAAGAATTCTTCATTCATCCACCACAGTTGTTTTCCGTGGTCTCCCGGGTCTTTTGGTGTTGCTGAGCTCACCGGTGCGTTCCTTCTTTTTGAGAATGTTCCAAACAGTTGTTTTGGCCACGCCTAATGTTCTTGCTATCTCTCTGATGGGTTTGTTTTGTTTCTTCAGCCTAATGATGGCTTGCTTCACTGATAGTGACAGCTCTTTGGATCTCATCTTGAGAGTTGACATCAACAGATTCCAAATGCAAATAGCACACTTGAAATGAACTCTGGGCCTTTTATCTGCACATTGTAATTGGGGTAATGAGGGAATATCACACACCTGGCCATGGAACTGCTGAGAAGCCAATTGTCCCATTACTTTTGGTCCCTTAACAAGTGGGAGGCACATCTGCAAACTGCTGTAAATCCTACACCGTTCACCTGAGTTGGATGTACATACCCTCAAATAAAGCTGACAGTCTGCAGTTAAAGCACATTGTGTTTGTTTCATTCCAACTCGATTGTGGTGGAGCCAAAGATGTTACAATTATGTCCATGTCCCAATATTTCTGGACCTGACATATAATATATATATATATATATATATATTTTATATTATTCTATCCGGGCAGTGTATAATTGCATGTATGCAAGCATAGATCTAGAGAGACGACAGGAACAGAAGGCGCATTCCGTTATTTAACTCATATGTGAAAACAGATTACATTAATTCTATTGAATTCTGAGGTAATTGAGTATCAACAACTGGATTTAAATGTAATAAAATACCACTTAATATTTATTTTTTCAAATCCTATGCTTTATGACTCACTGTCAGAATATGCAAGTCAGCAAATATGGTTTTAATTAAAAAAATGTTTAGGATTGTATTATATACATTTAGTCCCAGAAATATTGTCTAGAGGCATGTGAAGCAATGTGCTTGTGATATCTGTATGTTAATGATATCAAGAAAAGAGATAGATAGGGATATAGCAGCAGTCTCTGCTGTAAATTACTTAAATGAAGTAAACATTTCTACTACAGGACAGTTAGTCATGTAAACTTAGGGAGGTGTAAAAACAATCTGGCACTACAGAACCCACAAAAAAATGCTCGCGTTGGTTCGGGTCAAGACAGGGCCGGCCCGACGATGGAGCAGTGTGGACCACTTGCTCCAAGTGGCGGAAATTTGAAAGCGGCAAATTCGCTGCAGCTTCTGCGCCATTTTTTTGTTGCGGTGGCATCAAATTAGGCCGCCGGCGCATCATGGCCCTCTCGAGTGACGCTGCTGCTGACCGCGCCCACCCCACACGCATACGTCCGCACAGCCAGCTCTGAATCAAGATGCCACTGCGTGTCGTGTGGATGGGTGGACGGCGGAGGGATCCTCAGGCACACCAGGCCAGCCACTGCCAGGCACCAGCAACTTGTTTAGTTTACTCGTCCTTGGTCCTCCGGTTCTGCTGTGCCCTGCTGCAGCTGCTGGACCAGGCTGGAAGCCAGGCCTCGACAGGGTCCTCCATCCAGGGCCAAAGCCAGGCTCTCCATCCAGGCCAGAAACCGCCCGGGCCCTCCATCCAGGCCCAAAGCCGCCCGGGCCCTCCATACAGGGCCGAAGCCTGGCCCTTCAGCCAGGCCATCCGGCCGGTGCCCTGTCAGGCCTGGAGCCCGACCTCGACCAGGCACAGCGGCGTCCATCAGGCCCTCCACTGGGCTGGCGACCAGGGCAGTGTGGGTAAGTTTATGCGTTTGACTTGTGTGTGTGTGTGACGTGTGTGTGTGTGACTGACTTGTGTGTGTGTAACTGTGGATGTGTGTGACTTGTGTGTGACAGTGGGTTACTGTGAGTTTTATTGCTGCAACGCTCTGCGATAAGCTCATACACACCAACAGTTACTGTGAGTTTTATTGCTGTGCAGCTCTGTGATACTCTCATACACATGCCAATAAAGCAGGGAACTCAAACTCTGGCCTCCTGGATGTTTCTGAACTACAACTCCCTTGATTCTCTGGCCATCTATTGATTTCAGACTATTCTGGATATTGTAGGCATCAACATGAGGGGGGTTGTTGATGCCTACACTGTCAGGGTTATTCAAAGAGAATCGAAAAGTCACCGCACGTTCAGTGACTTTTCATTCTCTTCAATTCAGTGCGATTCGGCGACCCCATTTCAGCAACCCTGCGGTGTATTCAACAAACACCACAGGGCCATTGTAGTGCAGGGAAAAGCCGCCGCAATCCTGCCGAACACTCACTGCATAACCGGGCGAACCCTCACCGAAACCCACAAAAATATCTGGATTAACCCCGCCGAACACGCCAGAGAAACCTGAGCAGCCGCTGATCACAGCGCAGAGCAGCCGCCGGAAAAACACAACACCGCAGACGAATGAAGTGGAAAAAAAAAAAACAGTACGCTTGAAAGTTTGAAAAGTGAAACGCTGTTTGAAATGAAACTACAGAATGAAAATGTTTGAAATTTACATAAGATCCAATGAATGATAATAAAAAAGTCTGTTACAGAAAAAACGATTTTAAAAAAAAATGAAAAGAAAATCCCGAAAAATGCCTAAAATATCCTAAAAAAATCGAAAAACAAAGACTTTTTACTGCAGAATAAGATAATAAACGGTTTATTAGATTTTAAATTAAAACTGGAATATTTTTAACATTGAAGCCTATGTGATTCGCCTGAATAAACCTGTCGAATGAAACACCGAACAGCAGGGCATTTTGGGAACCTTTCACTGCTGGTTTTTGTTCTCTGAATAAACAAAGCATTGCTTCTCTATGGGGACTTCACTGCCCTCGAACAGGCACCGAACAGGCACCGTATGTGCAGGCAATTTGCCAACATTTGGCGAACTTCCTGCTCTCTGAATAGCCGAATGGCTAGGAAAGGTAACTGTACGCTGAATTTCACCTTTCGGTTAACTTTTGGCCACAATTCGGAGCTCTTTGAATAGCCCTGTAAGGCATCCTTAGCTGAGATCCCTGCACTAAGGCTTCAGACATGACAGCCAATGACAGCCTCCAATAGTTTGGAGGTCTGTTTTTCCTTCAAGGAAACACAGAGCCCAGGTATAATGTAAATGTAGTATTTTTTTTTGGCCAGCAGAGGAAGCCAATGTACAGAGGGAAACGTCTGTATATATCTACTGTGTGGGTAATGGCAAGACATTCTCCATAAACTCACATTTTGCCATTAGTTTTATAGAAAATCACTTGGTAGTGAAAGGTTGAGGTTACTTAAAAAAAACCCACTAAAATTACCAATTTAATAAGCTACTAGAGTGACTTTTAAAAAAAAAATCACACTTAAGGGGTTATTCACAATTTCAACGAGATTTCGGTGATTTTCATTTCGGTGCACATTAGCGATTCCATTTCGCCAAAACTTTGGTGAATTCACTACCGAACTGGAAAAAAAAAAAAAGGAACGCTCCTATTCTCCTAATAGATTTTTATCCTCCCTGGTGGTTTTCCCGAGTGTGGCTCGGGGTTAGATTTCAGTGCTGAAAATGGTTAACCCCCGAGCCACACTCGGGCTGATACATACCTGTCCCTGCGCTCCCACGATGTCCTCCCGCAGTCACCTCCGTCTGATGGCGGTGTCCCGCTTCCGGGTTCCGAAACCTGTAAGCAGGACGCCGCAATTGGATGGAGGTGACTGCAGGAGGACATTGAGGAAACGCAGGGACAGGTATGTATCAGCCTGAATGTGGCTCTGGGTTACCGTTTTCGGCACGGAAATTTAACCCCGAGCCACACTCGGGAAAACCACCAGGGAGGTTAAACCAATAAAAATGCAATAAAATGTGTATGAATAATAAAAAGGTCCTATAAAAAAAATTAATAAATAGGTTTGTTAGAGAATAAAAAAAAAAAGCCTTTTAAAAAAATTGGGAAACACAAATTCTTTCAAAAAAAATACAAAAAGGTGTTCTAAGAAATAAAAAGTCTTTTTATTGAAAATGAAAAGAATAAAGAGGTTTTTTTTAAAATTTCATAATGATATTACTTTATACATTGACTCCTATGGGATTCACCTGTCAAACTGAAGCACCGCAAATCAGGGCATTTCACTGACACTTCGGTGCAGTTCAGCGTTCTGTGAATAGATTAACCATTTCTTCTCTATGGGATAATTTCGCTGCTGCCGAACTGTGCTGAGCTGCACAATATTTCGCCATCAATTAACCTGTATTTGGACAATTGACGGCTTTGCGAATAGACGGACTGCCCCCAAATTGCACTGTACGGTGAAATTCACTGTTCGGTGGCAGGTTCGGCGCTTTGTGAATAACCCTTTCATTTCTTTGCTGGTGACAGGTCAAGGAATATACATCAAGCAAATATTTGTTTAAATCTTGGAGCTGCGAATAGAATATTTTCATCTCAAGCAGTAAGTGCTGTCCAGAAGTAAAGATTTTCTAAGCTATACATGGGAATATGTCCGATTTAATGGGATTTCCAGTTGTGTAGCTTTTACGTTTCTGAAGATAACGCACACGAGGGACTCCCGCGGCAGACAGGGCTGCCAGAAGTCATTCATATTGATGACAAGAAGAGCTCATGTAAACTGCCGACTAAAAGCCATTCCTGCTTCTTCCATGTACAACGCCGTTTGGCTGTGTTGGTATTTAGATTTCTCACAGTTCATTAAATGATCGTTTCCTAACGTTATCAGCGAAAAAACAAATAGGACTTTAGTAGAGCTCGTGGCCAAGTGCTTTATTTTGGAGCTGTTGACTGTCATGAACGTGCTCGTTTCACTAAACACAAGCTTCAATTCGATTTGGCAGATTAAGAGATTAAAAATGGATCAGTGCTGCTAATGTGAATATGTTTCAAGTTCGTGTAGCCCTGTGGTTATTCTGGCTTCTGAGAACTGCAGCTGTTACGCCCATAGAGGGAGCCAGAGCACAACGTTTGGGGAAAAGATGTGATGGACTACGTCTCCCAGAAACCCTCCGGACAGGGAGGAAGTAGTGTGTCTGGCGCCAGGAAGCGCGGGAAGGAGTGCAACGTGGGGAGAACAGTGTGAGCAGCAAGAGAAGGCAGTCGGCCTGTGTGACACTCTCTGGGATTTTACGAGCTGGAGCACGGAGAACTGGGCAACATCCATTGCTGGAGTGATCCAGGGAAGTGTAAATTGCCTTAATGAGTATCACGCTGGACTGTTCCGGTCCTGAGAGTGTTCGGGAGAGATCGCGGCTGAGGAGGCCGCAGGCGGAGGAGAGAGTGCTGACGGTGTTCTGATCCAGACTGAGAACAGGTTTGAGAGCTTAAACCTCTTGGCAGTATCGGGCTCCAGACGGCTTAAAGGACGGATCTTCTCGCAAGGAACCTTTTATCGGCGCTCCACCGGCCTGGGACCAGCTGATTCGGTGAGAGGCCTCCTGCCTGTGATAATTGCTGACAGTGCGCACTTATTTGTTTGCTAAATTTTTGGCCCCAACGTTGACTAGCCGAAGAAATTCATCCATCCACTGGCCAGTGGACTTAGTACCTGGGTACCCTAGGACCAAACCAATAGTTCTATTCATAAATCTGACTCTGATGCAATAGACTTGGGGTTGTATTAACTGTTTAGTCGCTATACATTGACACGCTCCTGATTGTCCGCCATTTTGATGTCGCCGGGTGCTTATTTTCTTCATAGTTAAAGTTACATGTGTATTTATTCAGATTTATTGCATACAGTAAAATTATCCCGAAGAAATCTATGAAGGTGCGCTGGTGTGCAGTGAATTGTTGATGCGGTGAGACAAGTTCCGGGTTATTCAGCGGCTCCTTTGGGGGTGAGCGCTACATTACATTAAAGACAAGCACGCTTGGGGTGTGAACGGAAGTCAAAGTGAGCAACTGCGACTACGTCGAACTCCGTAGTTCAGTTAGAAAAGCTGACGATTTTTACACTTTTTCCAGACAAATTCTCTGCTCTCCCTTGCTTCCTGATAGCGGGCTAACCTGCAATCCTGCGGAGGGGGTTTCCACGTTGAGTTATTCCTATGGATTGGCCTGTCCTCATCGGTGCGGCCTAGTCATGTTGGCCATTTTCCTTGCCTCTGGACTCCCCCTGATGCTTCCTCCTGGCCCCTGAGACGCCAGTCGGTGTGCTGGGATGTTGGGCCCACGTCCCCCTTCTGAGTGAGCGGGGGCTCCAGGAGGGGACACCGGATGCCGCCTGCGGCTGTCCTATCACCGACCAGGTGGTTCTCTGGAGGAGTGTACGCCTGGAGTGCTGTGTGGCGCTGACCCCCTGCCAGCTGACTCAGATGACCTGCCCTCTTTGGGCCATATTACAATGTTGGTGCTAACTTAACCAGAGCTGTTGTAAACTGAAAACCTCCATAGGCTATAATGGCTCTGGGAAGTTTACAACAGCTCTGGTTAAGTTAGCACCAACTATGTAATTTGGCCCTATGAAGGACGATGTGGCATGGGCAACTGGAGTTCTACGTGTCTTATTTCGGGGGAACCCTGTGCGATGTCTGGCTGTGTGCTGTCAGGAGCAGTGGAGGCTGGATGCGACGCAGGTGTAGTGACATGGAGGTCAGCTCCTGTGATGGGGAGTGTGCGGCCCCTACAGGATCTCGAGTCGATGAAGGCTGACGTGAGCTTAATGCATGTTGGCGAAGCAGCCGCTCCTTTTGTCTCAGCCGTGGCTCTTGGAACGGTGGCCGGGTGTTCTCGGCCGGGTGTTCTCACCTTCCTGATGGTCAAAACAGGTCTATGCTTGCTATATGTGACCTTGAAGGAGCCCTGGAGAATGTACGTCGGTATCGGGTACTTTCAGGACTGAGTCTACCACACTGCTGCGAGATTGGAGCCAATGGGAATCTCTCTGGTATCTACTCAGTTGGCGAATCCCTCGCCTTACGTGTGTACCTGTGAGGGTTGTACGTCCTGCTTCGCACTGCGATCCCTTGCCTCTCATTCCACTACTGCCCTTCCAGAAAGCGGGTTGAAGAGACGCCTCCATTTTTTCTGTTTCTCCTATTTTTATTTTGTGTCTTATGGTTCCCCCACCCCCCGGTGAGTTGCTTAACTTCTTGTGACCAACCTTTTTTTTTTACCCCGCCCCCCCACTCACTTTTTTGGCATTTCGGGATTGTCTCAGGGTGCGCCATTGTGGAAGATACCATGGCTCTTCTTGCCATGCCTGGCCCTCGATTGCCCTGTCCCCATGACTTTGAACTTCCATGGCCTCCTACTGTCCGTCGGACTCCAGGGAATGAGCCAGGAGGATCGGCACATTTTTGGCCCTTGCCATCCTTTCTCCTTTCCCCCTCCTCTTTTGATTATTTCTTTTTCAGTACCAGCAAATTTTCTCTTTCTTCCCCTTGTGCTCGAGACACCTATTGAGGACATTTCTGACTTTTTTTTTTATGCTGATACTTGGAAGCGTTCTGACTACTGCTCACGCGCAGCCCCCACTCTCTGGAACGCTCTCCCTCGTACTGTCAGACTTTCCCCTAACTTCTCTTCCTTCAAACGCTCCCTTAAAACGTTTCTATTTAGGGAAGCCTACCACCCAACTCACTGACGCAATCATCAATCACTCTCACCTTACAGTCCTCTCCTCCTGTTTCCAACCCCAACCCTCCCAGATTGTGAGTTCCTACGGGAATAGGGCCCTCATCTCCTCCTGTACTGTTTGTCAAATGTTGTTCAATGTATTGTAACTCTGTCTATACTGTGCTTATTGTACAGCGCTGCGGAATATGCTGGCGCTTTATAAATAAAGAATAATAATAATAATAACTACTTTTGTTCACCCTTACTGCATGTGTTTTATTATTTTCTTTAATGTCTCTGAGACTTTGTATGATGGCTCTGCGGCGTGCGCGGCCGATTTTTTTCATTTATTTCTTCCGGCTTGCTGTATTGCTGACCTGCTTAAATAATAAAAATTATAAATTTAAAAAAAAAAGCAAAGCACTTTGGCTGAATCTTGGTCACTCTTTACATGATTTGTTTTCTTACACAGTTTTATTTTCACTGCAAATAGTGATGTTCTGGTTTGTGATCTCACATTTGTAACCGCTTCCTTTGTGCAGTTTGATGCAGTTTAACAATACAATTTGAGTTTGAGAACTTGTGGCATAATAAGTGTAGTACAAATAGTGTGACAATGGTGTAACGTGAAAGGTGTGCAAGGCAAACTATGCACTTTTACTATGGTGGTTAATCCAAAACCGCAGTTCTTCTCCATTCAGGTAAACGCAAGGTCAAAGGGTCGCTATTAGGTGGCAAAGGCTCATATGCGGGTAGTCAAGCCAAAGGTTCAGATCCAGTAGGGAGATCAAGAGGAAGCGGCTAGCACCTGGCCATATGTCAGCTACGATTATGTAGCCAGGAGAAGACCACGTCCAATATCTGCCCCAGCCTCCCCAACACCCTTCCTAAGAGGAGGGCTGGTTGTTCAGGTCACCAGCCCACCCAGGGCTACCTCACCCAAGACCACATCCTTGAAACCAGCTCCTTGGCCGCCGCTGCCACCCTCCTTCCAACCTCTGTGAGAACATACCCCAAACAGAGGCGGCCTGTGGTGTTACCGCTGCGCTGCGGGCGCCATGTTGTGAGTGTGTGTCATCACAAAAGTCAAGGGCTTGGACCACTGGTGTATTTTGGCCTAGGCCAACAAGGCCCAGGCCTAGGGCGGCGGCCTGCTGGGTGGCCCCACTTTTACTTTTGCAAACTATTTTACCAGGAAGGAAACATTGAGATGTCACTAATTTTCAAGTATGTCCTGGGTAGGCAAGGCCTAGGCTTTCACTTTCCAGGGGGCAACAAAAAACCTCACCACTAATTGGGTTACTCACAGAGCACCGAAATGACGCCAACATTTTGGTGTTCTGTAGTTCCCTGCACTTCAGGGAATAAAATTTCCCAACCCTGCAGTGAATTCACCATTCACCGCAGGGTCCCTAAAGTGCATGGAGTCGGCCGCTGTATGCTGCCACCGCAAACCCATGGCCTGCTGTTTTCAAAAGAACTACTGAACGAAAATGTCTGGAATTTACATATAAGATCCTATGATTGATAATAAAAAGTTCTGTTACAGAAAAAGGAGAACCGGTATTAAAAAAAAGGGGGGGAATTTAGCCCAAAAAATTCAGAAAAATCACTAAAAGGTACAAAAAAAAATCAATAAATAAATAAAGACTTTTTACTGCAGATTAAAATAATAAATGGTTTATTAGATATTGCATAAAAAACGGGAATATTTTTAACATTGAAACCTATGGGGTTCGCCTGAATAAACCTGCTGATTGAAACCACTGAACATCAGGGCATTTCACTGACATTTCTCTGCTGTTTGGTGTTCTCTGAATAGATTAACCATTACTTCTCTATGGGGATTTGCACTGCCTTCAAACAGCACCGTACTTGCTGGCAGTTTGCCAAACTTGTGTGTGAGCATATCACCAGACCAGTGGTGTACTTAGAGGAGTGGCGGAGGGCGGACCGCCCCAGGTACCAGTGATTATTGGGGTGTCATTAGGGGGTACTAGGAGATGCCACTGTCACTGTGTGTCAGCTTTGAGCTGTGTTCTCAAACAACGAGCAGCGGAGCATGGCGTTTGCATACGGAATAAAATCGAATAGAATAAAAATCCCCCTCTCCTCCCTCCATAGCTCCTCCCCTGCCCTGCAGCAGCTCTAGGAGAGGGGAGGGGGATGTGATTTGTGTCCAGAGAGAGAAGATGACAGTAAACGGCAGGTAAAGGGGGGGGTTTCAGCAGAATATGAAGCCCTGTCTGCTTACTGCTGTTTAAAGTGGACCTTTCCTTAACCAGCACTGCAGTGATAGAAATTTGTCATTGAGCTGCCTGGCTCCTGGTGAGGCTGCTTGCGTGCAGGTCACACTCGGTCCGGCCAGTCAGGTGGTACTGAGTCTCAGTACCACCTGACTGGCTGAACCATGTGACACGCATGCACGCAGCTGCCCGCCCTTTCGTTAACATGGACTGTCACTCTATTCTGGACTGAACACCCACCGGGAAGGGAATCAAAGCCACGGTGCACCCTCTGGCAGAGGCACCCCACTGCTGACAAGAAGGCTCCACGCACAGGCACAGCCGTGATCCTAACGTGGCGTAGAGGGACCTCCTGCTGAGTCTGTACACAGTCCCTGCTGACTCTGCACACAGCCCTACCGCGGACAGAGGCCGGTAAATGTAGAATAAATAATTGCTGTGTGCTCATATACACTCGGTTTGCTGGGAGTTTTATTGCAGTGGATTCTGATGCACTCATACACACCACACATTGCATTGCTGGGAGTTTTATTGCAGTGGATTCTGATGCACTCATACACACCGCACATTGCATTGCTGGGAGTTTTATTGCTGTGGATTCTGATACTCTGACACACACCACACATTGCATTGCTGGGAGTTTTATTGCAGTGGATTCTGATGCACTCATACACACCGCACATTGCATTGCTGGGAGTTTTATTGCTGTGGCTTCTGATACGCTGACACACACCTCACATTGCATTGCTGTGAGTTTTATTGCTGTGAATTCTGATGCACTCATACACACCGCACATTGCATTGCTGGGAGTTTTATTGCTGTGGATTCTGTGATACACACTGCATATTACTGTGAGTTTTATTGCCCTGGAGCTCTGGGATATGCTCATACACACTGCACATTACTGTGAGTTTTATTGCTGTGCAGTTCTGTGATATGCTCATACACCCTGCACATTTCTGTGGGTTTTATTGCTTTGCAGCTCTGATATGCTCATAAATAGTGCCCATTTCTGTGGCTTTTATTGCTATGCAGCTCTGTGATACGCTCATATGCAGTGCACGTTTCTGTGGATTTTATTGTTCCACCAATTAGAGCGGCTGTGATCCCGTTTACTTGACATGCATGGCTGTTCTTTGTAAAAATACTTGAATTTAAACATTTCATAATTTTCTTTATCTCAATAGATACATTTGAAATGGTATACAAAATATACAAGTAGGCACTTGGTATCCACTTTTAATATAAAGAGAGGAAAAGGCGGAGCTTAAAGAGGAAGGGTGGGGATTAACCAGGAAGAGGTGTGCCCTTGACAGGAAGGGGTGCGTCAAATTTAAATTAGGGGTGCACGAGTTTAGTCAGGCCTAGGGCAGCACAAAACCTAAATACACCACTGGAGGGATGGAGGGTGTTTGTCGAGTCTGGAACCTTGATATAAGATATTTTACCATGTACGACTGTAGTGCTGCCATGTTTTGTGTTTTATGTTAGTTTAGGATTTTATCTGTTATTGGAAAATGGAGTCCGCACAAATGACCTCTTATCGGATAATATTGATACTTCATTTGACTTGTCTATTGTCAATGCTGCGAATTTCTGTCCTTTATCTTTGAAGTTTCCTTCCTTTTGCAATGTTGTACCATTCTATGTGTGAACTCCAATAAAAACTTTTATATTAAAAAAAAAAAAAAAAAATCCCAAAACCCTCCTGATGTGCCTCAAACCACTTTGGCAACACATGAATTTTTTTTAAAAAGAATTTAAATATTGCATCTTGCCAAATAAAATCCCATCTAGTCACCTTCAAGTTTGTTAGGCTGGGAAAGGGTATATTCCCCTTTGATGATCTGATCTGTTTGTAGGTTTTGTCTCTCTTTTTTAAGTTCTTATTACGAAGTCCATATCCCGTTCTTATTAGAAAATCATCAATGAATTCAAGCTCCAGAGTCTTTTGTTCTTAGATCCTTATGCCAATATGGAATAACCTCCCAGACGCCATCAAATCTTCCCCCAGTCTAAAGTCACTCAAGAGCTCCCTATTAACATACCTCAATACGGCATGCACCTGTAACATAGTGACTATATACAGAATGCACCTGTAAACATGTAACACAGTGACTATATACAGAATGCACCTGTAAACATGTAACATAATGACTATATACAGAATGCACCTGTAAACATGTAACATAGTGACTATATACAGAATGCACCTGTAAACATGTAACATAGTGACTATATACAGAATGCACCTGTAAACATGTAACATAGTGACTATATACAGAATGCACCTGTAAACATGTAACATAGTGACTATATACAGAATGCACCTGTAAACATGTAACATAGTGACTATATACAGAATGCACCTGTAAACATGTAACATAGTGACTATACAGAATGCACCTGTAAACATGTAACATAGTGACTATATACAGAATGCACCTGTAAACATGTAACATAGTGACTATATACAAAATGCACCTGTAAACATGTAACATAGTGACTATATTTCCTACATATTTATTGTGCATTGTATTACTTTGTATTTTTGCAACAACTGTAACATTTCAATGTTCTTGAACCCAGGACGTACTTGAAAACGAGAGAAATCTCAATGTATCCTTCCTGGTAAAATACAATATAAATAAATATCCTTTCCATAAGTCCATTGTACCATCTCTCTTATGGCAGCAGATGACCTTCGACTATCATGTGTCTCCATCCGCATTCTCACCTCCAAAACTTCTCAAAGGCAGCTCCAGTCCTGTGGAATGACCTGCCTGGCCCTATCGCACTCTCCCCTAATCTTCAGGCCTTCAAGAAATCCCTCAAAACCCATCTCTTCAGATTAGCGTACCGCATCACTGATGCCGACCTGTCTACCCCCACATCATGATAGAGGCCACTTCCATGTCCTCACCATTTCTAAAGAGCCTGAAGAATAAAACTCCTCGTCTTCCTACAAACCAACTCCTCTAGATTGTAAGCTCCTCTGAGCAGGGTCCTCTAAATTTATTTTTTCCTGTTCCTACAGTCAGGTCCAGAAATATTGGGACATCGACACAATTCTAACATCTTTGGCTCTATACACCACCACAAAGGAAGTGGGAATTAAACAAACACAATGTGCTTTAACTGCAGACTGTCAGCTTTAATTTGAGGGTATGTACATCCAACTCAGGTGAACGGTGTAGGACTTACAGCAGTTTGCAGATGTGCCTCCCACTTGTTAAGGGACTAAAAGTAATGGGACAGAATAATAATCATAAATCAAACTTTCCCTTCTTAATACTTGGTTGCAAATCCTTTGCAGCCAATCACAGCCTGAAGTCTGGAACGCATAGACATCACCAGACGCTGGGTACAAATGATGTATCCCCTGGTATGCCTCACCCCATGCCTGATTCCTGCCTTTCGATTGCATTTTGGGGCATTAGGGGATTACATAGCTAAATTTATAACACCAACAAAACATAGGATCCCATTTATTTATTTTTTTGTTTTCATTTCTTGACATATTATTAACTCCACAAAGAGCTACATGCAGATAAAATCTAACATAAACGTGCATTTTCATAACATAAATGTTTTAGTAATTATATAAAGAATGTAAGTCACACACAGCTTATTGTCTGAGATGTTTCTTTGCAGACCCCGAGGCACAACTTGTCAGCGCAATCCATAATCTGTGCAAAATTTGTTTTCAGAAAGGAAACTTAAAACATTTTCTTCTCCTGTTGAAACCCAGTCTTATTGAGCAGTTTTCCCTGTAACAGTGCATATGACTGAGCATTATCACTCCAAATATACACGATCTTAAATAAAAAAACTCCGGCCAATACTATTGCCTGTTTTCACAGTATTGGCGTCCTTAAAGGATATGCATGCTTTGCTACTGTGCCTTTAAAAACATGCAATGCTTATTGAATGAGTCAGTAGTGTTATTCAGTAAGCATAAAAAGCAAGTAAATATGATATTTTTTCATATTTATCTGCTTTCCTTTCTTGGTGTTTTCCACGCCCACCTCAGGAGGCACTTTAAGCTAACCAATCAGTGTGTATTCCTTGGTATAGAGAAAAAGTGCACTGAGCATGTGCGACTGAGTTGCTCCTCCTTCCTCCTACACTGTGAGCTGAGGGGAGGGCGGGGCTGAGTGCCATTCCGATTTGTAACTCTTTTACTCCCAGCTACTGCAGAGACAGGGAAGGAAATAAATCAATCCATACACACAAAGAGAAAAAGAGACAGCAGAGAGAGGGACAGCAAAAAAAGCACAGAGAGACAGCAAGTTAAAGCAGCAAGAGCACAAGAAAAAGTGCAGCGAGAGAGCGTGCAAGAGAAACATCGAGAGAGTGCACACAAGAGACACAGCACAAGAAAGGGTAAGAGAGGGAGTGACCTGTGAGGGAGTTTGAGTGAGACAGTGAGTATGTAAACCATGAAAGTGTGTGAGCGAGTCATAGGTGAGTAAGTCTTGTTTTCTCAGTTGCAGAGATGCTAATATTCGGTTCCTCAGTTTCCCCAGTCTGAGGTCCTGAACGTGCACAGGGTTTCACGTGCACAGCTTGTGCTAGTTCATGTAAAGCTTTTATGGGTGGAGTAGTGGGTGGGGAATATTCAGGAAGTATGAGCTGAAGAAACACCCCTAGCTGAGGGGCGTCGCCAGAGAAGATGAAATGACCGTTTAAAACAAAAAATAAACATTTTTTACAAATTCTTAGAACTGTTATTCATTTATTCTACAGTAGTTTGTCTACTGGTATAAAAGTGTTTAACTGTCAATTTTCTGTCAATGCTGAGTTCATTTTGACCGGTTTCCATAGGGAAATCCCTGGGCAACTAGGTGTTAATTCCCTTACTGATATCATCGGGCCACAGACTGTGACCTTTCCAGTGATGCCTCTCTTTCTTCTGTGCCCCTTTGTGATCGGGAGAGAGAGACCCCCCCTTCCTTTCAGGCACTCTTCCGGCGCTGCTGGGGAAGGGTGTCTGAAATTGACATCACCGTGCGCCGGCGCAATAATGTCAGTGCACTGAGAGAAAAAAGCAAAATAAATTAAATAGGATGAACATAATAACTGGAAACTAAAAACACCTAGGGAAATTCAAGTTGCGCAGAAGCAAATTCATTAAAGCTTCCCCTGTCACTGATTTTTTTTTCTGGATCGCTGAAGGTTAACTTGGTTGCATCATTTGTGATTTTTCCTGTTTGCAACAACAGTGTTGGGATTCACACAAGCTGCTCCCACGGTTCATGTCTCCCATTCATCATGGCAGCTGCTTGTTGAGCAGCTCAGTGCTTGGATGGCTTGTTGTCTTCCATGAGGAACTGGCGGTTGGGTCCGATCCCTCCCATGTATCATAAAACTGGCACATTAAGTTATTCGCGGTGTGGAACATTTCTTCATAGTGAAAAACACTTTCGAGGGCAATCATAACTTCTTTCATAGAGGGACCTAGTGAGGAACGCCAATGTCTCGCTATAACTGTTTTTGCTGTCCCCAGTACCATAGAGATAAACCTCCTGTGACGGATCTGAATAGTAATGGGTATAATATGTAGGAGGTACAATTTCGGGCATAGTGGGAGTATGAGTGAAGTACAGTGGGAAATCAGTCTGCTTATTTTTTCCCAATAACCCCCTAGTGCGGGACATAACCAAAATGTATGCAGTAGGGAACCGAGGCCGGTGAGGCATCTCCAGCAAAAGCCGGTATTCCCCGAGATATGGGCCAATCGGGTTGGTGTTAAGTACCATCTGCACAGTAGTTTGATATGGGCCTCGCGTAGATTGGTGCTTCTAGAATATTTGTATATTGTGTCCATGGCATATGACCAGTCATCTACGGAGAGCGTGAAAGCTAAGTCTTTTTCCCATTTAACCATATAGGGTAATTTTTTAGGTGGGGTCGGGGTTAGGAGGCTGTTGTAACAGAGAGATAATGGTTTCATTTGACATTTCTTCCCCATACACAATTTGTGAAAAGCTGAAAGGTTCGTGGTTGTGAAAGAGGTCAGGCCCTTCTGGTGTAAAGCATGCTTCACACGTAGGTAAGTGAAACAGTCACTCAATGGGATGGCAAACTCCTGTACCAAGTCGGGGAAGGGTTTCAGGGAGTGGGGCGTAAAGAGCTGCCACACATGCGTCAAGCCGCGCAAGAACCAAGAATCTAAATTTAAGTCTGGGATATAGCGACACAAAACTCTGAGAGGGGCGAGACATAATAAGTCATAAGGCCGTACCAACGGACGACCCCACTGGCGCCAGGACATGAGGGAGAGCATCGAGGCGGGTAGCAGACCCATGGACCTATTCCTAGGAAGGAATGGAAGCCACATCAGGTCATGAAGTTTATATGGAAAAATCATGGCATTCTCCAACTGTAACCATAGAGGTGATTCTTTTAGATGCATTGACGACAACAGTTGGGCTTGTAAGGCTGCTTTGTAGTACGATTGTAGATCCAAAAAACCCAACCCTCCGTTACGTCGCGGCGCAGTGACTGTAGAGGCCGATACTCGAGGAGGCTTCCCTTTCCAAATATGCGCATGGAGCAGTTTTTGCAGCTGGAGCAATAAATGCGCCGGTATGAAAACAGGGATATTTCTAAAATAGTATAAAATTTGGGGTAGGATACACATCTTTATGGCCGCCATACGACCCAACCAGGAGGATTCATTTGTGCTCCATGTGGAGAGCTGCGTCTCGATGGAGTTCAATAATGGCGTGAAGTTTTCCTTAAGGATGGTGCCTCGCGATCTAGAAAGGGAGATTCCCAAGTATTTTAAAGAGGTAGAGCGCCAATCAAAAGGGTACTTACTACGCAGAGAGCCGAGGGATGAAGCAGCAATATTTATAGGGAGAGCTTGTGTTTTACTCACATTATTTTTATAGTAAGATAACGCGCCAAAGCTATCAAGGAGGTGAAACAGGGAAGGAAGCGAAATCTCCGGTGTGGTCAAAAAAAGCAGTATGTCGTCCGTGAAGAGTGCCAGCTTGTGCTCCCCATTCGGGGTCGGCATACCTTTGATTGCCGGGGAAATCTTAATCTGCAGCGCTAAGGGTTCTAGGGCCAGAATAAATATTAACGGGGATAATGGACAACCCTGTCGGGTGCCATTGGTTATGTGGAAAGAGGAGGATAGAAACCCCGATGCCAAAACTTTCGCCGACGGAGCAGAGTAAAGGGCCATAATACTATGTACAAATTGTGCTGGGAGACCAAACCTTAGTAACACCATCCACATATACCCCGCAGTGCAGGCGATCGAACGCCTTTTCGGCGTCCAATGCCAGCAGGAGTCCGGAGGTATTAGTCCTATGAGCCAAGTCGATTATATCATAAAAACGTTGGGTGTTGTCACATGTTTGACGGCCCGGGACAAAGCCGGTTTGTTCAGTCGCGATCAAGGACGGGAGTAGGGGAGCCAACCTAGTAGCTAGTAATTTAGCATACAGTTTGGCGTCTACATTCAACAGGGAAATAGGGCGGAAGTTGGCACAGTGTGTCGGGGGTTTACCAGGTTTAGGCTGGGTCACTACTGTTGCCTGCAACATCTCCTGAGGAATGATGCCAGTGTTCTTAATGTCATTAAAAAACAGGGTAAGAGTCGGAACCAGTGAAGGAGCAAATACCTGATAATACAGATTCGTAAAACCGTCAGGGCCTGGGGCTTTATTTTTTGGAAGTGCATTAATAGCCTTAAGTACCTCCTCATCTGTAAACGCAGCAAGCAAACCTGTAGCCTTAAAGAGAGAGAGGGAGGGGAGGCTCGCCGCATGAAGAAAGAGATCTATATCGTCCTGGGCAGGGGACGGTACGGTGTGGTCTGATCCTAGGTTGTACAAGGATGCATAATAACTTGCAAATTCATCAGTAATAAGGGCTGGGTTATAAATTTTTACGTTATTAGCATCCAATAGGTACGGTATGTTGGTTTGCATTCTTTTCCCTTTCAATTTAGACGCCAGCAATTTCCCCGGTTTATTCCCTTGGGTATAATGAGCATAGTTAAGCCGTCTAATTGAGCGCGCAGTGATTTGGAGCATAAGGTGTTCCAACTCGCGGCGCTGCGAAATCAACTGAGCGGTAATATTAGGGGTAGGCGAGGATTTATTCTGGGTTTCTAATACCGTGATTCGCCGTGT